>CM051257.1:15235139-15349139 GCA_027921565.1 Artemia sinica
TCGGGTATACTGTTTGGTCCTAGGTAGTTGGGTAGATGGGTAAGGTCCTCTATCTGCTGATTTTATCTACCATTTGATGTATTTGTTTTGATGCATGTTGTCACATGTCTTCTTGCTGAAGATCTTGTTTGTGCTTCATTTTCATGCATCATTACCTCAGACTTTTATCCATGCCTTTTACTTCAGCTGTTGGGATTCATTCAAAATTATGTATTATTTCTCATACATCACAGATACCCAAAAAATTCTTTCCTACCTTTTCCCCACTCGTTATATTTTGCTTTAATTGTTTTGTTATGTAATTCAGTAACATCCAGGGATGTTCCACTGCATATGCCCTATGAAATATATAAAATTCGCATTGGCATAATCATCGTTTTATTCTTTAGTTTCAAGTCATAGGGTGTCAAATCATGAATTTCAGTTAAATTAAAAAATTATGACGTGAATTCAATTCCTCCTTTCTCTTTATCCTTTATAGACGCTAAAATAACAAGTTCCTTATTCAATTGTAATTTATGAAATAAGTTGCGCTGTAGCATAATTACTGTATTATTCTTTAGTTTTAAGTCACTATTTCGTTTGCAATTCAATGTGTTTTGTTGCTGTTTCTTATTACATACCTTTCTCTTTAGCTGTCCAGTCATTCGTCGTCTTGTGTAATTTTGCGCTTGTCAGATATTACAAACCAGCTGCTCCTTCTTGTTTATCCTTCAGACTCTCAGCCGCTAAATTAACACGTTCCCTCATTCCATTGAAATTTTACTGTCTTCTTACTACGAATTGTGCTGTGCAATATTTCGTTTATATTTCAATATAATTCTTGCTTTTTCTTGTTCCATGCCTTTTTCTTTAGCTGTTCAGAGTTATTTGTCATCTTTTGTAATTTGCATGTGTGATAGATACTAAAAATGATATGACCACCAATTCAAATCCTCTTTTGTGTTTACCCTTCACAGACGCCAAAATAACTTTATTCAATTCCAGGGTGGTTAAGAATTTCATGTGTGAATTCACTTTCCTTTCCTGTGTATCTTTGTGGATGCTAAAATACATTTTTTTTTTCATTTTATGGTGAAAAATCACCAATTTTAATTGAATTAAGTAATTCTGGCATGTATTCAATATTTTCCTTCCTGGTTATCCCTCACAGACTCACTTACACTAAACTACACGTTCCTTAATTCCATTTTGTTGTGCAGCGTTTTCTTTGCAATTCAACATGATGTTTGCCGTTTCTTGTTTCATGCTTTTTTCTTGAGCTGTTCAGGGTCATTTGTCATCTTGTGTAATTTTGATTTCGTCCTTGTGGTTTCAGTAATAGGTGTAATCTAGTAAAAGATGAACACGGCCTCTAGTAAACAAACAAAATAGCCTGAAACCCTAAAAAGAGGTGTCGGGTCAAAACTTAAAATACCCTATTAGAATTGCCTTGGCCAAAAACCCTAAAAGAGGAAACTTACAGTCTTTTGGCTTGGAACAACAAGTAAAATCCATTGGCTGAAAAGCAAGGAAAAGCACTTTTCAAACAGTTCACAAGTAAATGAACTGTAAGTAAGTAGCGACCCGGCTTAATAGTAACCAAAACTCTAAAAAACGGATTTTTGATACTAATAGATACATAAGAAAGCGGTTTTTTATGCTAATTTCAAATATACAAGTTCATTAAGTTTAACCATTAAAGGTTACAAGCCTAAGAAAATTTGCCCAATATTCGAAAAAAGGGCAAAACGCACCCTAAAAGTCCTAGAATCCAAATGAAAATCACACCATTAGATTCAGCGTATCAGAGGACCCTACCGCAGAGGTTTCAAGCTCTTATATGCAAAAATGTGAAATTTTGTATTTTTTGCCAGAAGAACGATCACAGATGTGTGTTTATTTGTTGTTGTTTTTTTTTGCCAGGGGATATTGTATCAATCCAGTGGTCCTAGAACATCGGAAAAGGGCTCGTTTGAACGGAAATTAAAAGCTCTAGTACCTTTTTTTAAGTGACCAAAAACATTGGAGGGCATCTAGGCCCCCTCCCACGCCCCTTTTTTCTCAAAAATCGTGATCAAAATTTTGAGATAGCCATTTGTTCAGCATAGTTGAAAGGCCGAATAACTATGCCTTTAGAGATGTCATGGCTCCCCGCAGCCCCTGGGGAAAGGTCTTTAAGTTACAAAATTTGCCCATTGTTTACATGTAGTATTTGTTATTTGGAAGTATTCATACATTTTTTGGGTGGAGAAGGGGGATTTTCTGGTGATGGGATTTTCCACGAGGATAATTTACCGTGGGGATGGAATTTTCTAGGAGGTGAATTTTTCAGGAAAATTTTACACTGTAGGAATTTGCCAGAATTCGTTTATGAAATTCTTTTTATGTCGCTTTCTCTTTACCGACTCAATTTTACGCATGAAGATGTTAAGGGTAATTGTCTGGGGTACATTTTCATCAAGATTGAATTGTCTAGGGAATAAATCCGTGGGGAGGAGGGATTTTTTCCGTGGAGGTGTAGTCAGATTTCTTGGTATTATTTAAAAAACGATCTGAAATTAAATGAAAAAAAAAAGTTTTATTTTAAATACTTTTAGGAAAAACTAAAAAAAAGAGCAATTAAATTGCATGCAAAATGAAACAAAATACACCCACCCCCAACAAAATGCAAGATATCTTATTGAAAATCTCTTTATTAGATACATCATATCAGAGAACCCTACCGTAGAGGTTTCAAGCTCCAAATCTTCCAAATGTGGAGTTTCGCATTTTTTTTTCAGAAGAAACATCGTCGATGCATGTTTATTTGTTTTGTTGTATCCCAAGGGTGATTGCATCAAACTGAAGGTCCAAGATAAATGGGAGGGAGCTCATTCAAACGTTAATGTAAAGCTCTTTTAAGTGACCATACAGATTGTACCAGGGAAAAATCTTGTTTTCTTGCTATTTTAGGGCACAAAACTACGACTTTACCCCGGAGGATGAATTTGCAATCAATTTAAAATTCTGAAAAGCTAATTGATTAAAAGTAGGAATAACTATATTTAAGGCTTTCCAGTTGTAAAAGAAGTAATGCCACACAGTGGCAGCACAGGATTCAACCAAGTTGATTCGCTTATTTGTAATGAAATTAGGCTATGTTTGGCGATTTGTAATTGTGTATCAGCTATAATGAGGAGGGGATGAGTCATTGCTTAGGTGGGGGTAGGGTAGATTCCTGAAAAAGTACATTTTAATGGATAAACTTCTTACTCTTCACGGCAATTCAAGCAAAAGTTGGCGGCAATTTTTTTACCGAAATTGCCTCTTATTTAGTGTTTTCCTTGTTTCGCATACGGCATCGACGAAGCCTCGGTAAACGTTACGTATTGGCGCTGCGGCAAGTACATCCTCCCACTGGGGTTGTATTGATGTGTGAGCACTGCGTAGATCACGATCGTACGTGCGTCTGAGTGTGTTTCTCGGTCTTCCCCTATGTCGACGCCCACGCGGCTGTCATTGTTGAACCCGTTCGGGATTCTTAAGTCCTCCATCCGAAGGACGTGGCCAAAATAGCTCCATCTCTTCTTCTTAATCACTTCAGTAATACTGAAGTGATTAAGTGATGAAGTGATTCTCTTGACCTCATTTTGCACTATTCCTGTGTAATCGACCCAGCTTCCAAGGTATTTAAATTCATGGACTTGTTCGACTCTACGATTTTTGTGCAGGAGCTCGACTGGCGAGCCTGATGTTGCCATTGTTTTAGTCTTTCTATGTTGATGTTTAGGCCAACTTTCTCCGCTTTAACGCTCACTTTATTAAGGAAGCTCCTGGAGTCGCTGCTTTGTCATTTCCAGAAGTGCCACATCATCCGCAAGTCAAAGTCCGAGAGGATTTTACTTCCGACTTTTATTCCGAAGCCAGCCGCTTGTGTCTCAAAACATAATCCATTAAAATTACAAATAAAAAAGGGTGATAAACGCATCCCTGTCGTACTCCTGACATAATTTTGAAGTAGCTAGTTGTTCCATTCTCTGTCTTTATGCAACATTCCGTATTTGGCATAAAGGCCATGATCAACTTATTATTTTCTTGGGGACACCATATTACTATAGAATTTCCCAGAGTGTGTCACGATCACGGAGTCGAAGGCCTTTTCAAAATCAATGAAGAGCACGTATACTTTTGTTGGACCACTCATTTGCTTCTTCTATCAGAGTCCTGAGCGTGAATATGAGATCTGAACAAGATCTACCTCTCCGAAAGCCATGTTGCTCTTCTCTCAGATACGGATCAAGTGCTTTTTCAGGCTTTTGAGTATTACAAGCGCTACAACCTTACTTGGTACAGATATTAGATTTATACCTCGCCAGTTATCGCAGTTAAGAGCATCATCTTTCTTAAATATCTTAACAATTATCCCTTTGGTCCAGTCGCCAGGGACCTTTTCAAACTGCCAGACTGTTGCAATCAGTGTTATCCACACTAAGAGGCATGTCCTCATTGATGCCTTGATCATTTCCGAAGTTATGCAGTTTTTCACCAGGTGATCTTCCATTCTTGAGTTTTTGCACTGCAACAAGTATTTCCGCAGATGTTGGGGGATTTTCGCTAATCTTGAGGTTAAGAAAGGGCAAAGAAGTGATGCTGTCTCGGTCAGTTTTCACCTTGAGGTTGCCCTTTTTGAGGCGTTCAACACTTGATTATTCCACTCACAGGAACATTCACTGACTTTCCCTTTAATAGCTGACGTGAAATTTTACGCTACTGTGCATAAACAATCTGTTTTAAGTTTGTCACAACTCTTTAAGAAAGACTGCTAAAATACAAGTGCTCTTGAATTTGAGTGAGAAGTATTTTTAAAGAAGTTAAAAAGATTTTAAAGTAAAGAACAGGGATCACGAAGTAACAAGTAGCTCCCCTAATATACGGAATTTTTTTTTTCGTTTGAAGCTTTAATGTTGCTCACACTTTCAGCTGAAAAAAACTTGTTTTTTTTTATATTGACAAGAGGTAATGTATAAATCTTTAAAAAGGTGACTTCCTTTGACTAAACATGGCCTTTTTTCTCATAAGTTCACATGAAAGATTATACTTCATTGTGAACGCAATTTCTTGCTTTATTCCTTTTAAAATTGTTTTTCTTGCTTATATACAAATTAGAAGGTATCAGTGTTTCTCAAATAGATCGTTAAAAAACCATATGATGGTAGTTTGCTAGACAGTATATATGTATACAAATCCAACCCAGGAGGGGACCCTGACGTCACCCTTTGGGGACTTACCGTGGGAGAAGGGGTCAAAGCTTGAAACAAATGTATTTATCGGTTTATTGTTGCCAAGAATTACAAAATTTGGCTTTTTTCTCTGTTTTTTTCTCTCTCTCGTCATTGGATTAAAAGTTAGGATGGTGTAATGGATATATATATATATATATATATATATATATATATATATATATATATATATATATATATATATATATAGATATATATATATATATATATATATATATACTATATATATATATATATATAATATATATATATATATATATATATATTATATATATATATAATATATATATATCTATATATATATATATATATATATATATTATATATATCTATCTAGTATATTATATATATATATATAGTATACTGGAGCCCGGTGGCTTTTATGTGTAGTAAAACTCACTTAGTTCCAAGATTATTCCAAGCCTCGACAGATTAATTTTACTGATTAGTCCTTTAATTTTCAAAATTTAAGCTGTTTTCAAAAAGTGGAATGATAATAATAAGTTTGCAACGCTCAGTAAGCTATAATAAATATTAGAATAAATGAATGACAATTTTTAATACCAAAGAAAGAGGAAAAAGCGAATTTACGGCAGAAGGGAAATGATAAGACAAAATAAACGCGGATTTTGAAGAATGGAAGAAAAGTTGAGAAGAATAGCATAACAATGTAAAAAAGGAAATAAATTAATTAAATTCTTAATTGAAAACAAGTCATTGCTTTTTAGCCCCTTCACCCTCCTCCCCCCCCCTGAAAAAAATACAAAAAAACAACAAATTGCCATTTTGAGTGCTCTATCAAAGGTGTGCTAACGGCCTTTAAGGAGAATCATATATTTAATCACCCTGTGACTGCGTAGTGGATGTGACTCGGGAACCTATGATTATAAGTTCTCCGGTTCAATCCCGCGGGTTGCAAGGAATTGTTTGGTTAATTAATCTTTACTAATTTTTTTCTTTCGTTTGAATCATTTTCTAATATCAGATTCAAGGGTATTTTTGATATGCAAATAAATAAAGAATACTTTTTTCCGCCACAATTTTAGTTTTGATTATCTTTTCTTTGCATTCGGTCGAAGATATAAGACTTACCTTTGCTCAAAATGTACAGGGGTATTTTTTACAAAAACTAGGCAAATTAGGCAAATTAGGTATTTACGGCAAATTAGGTATTCTGATATAATAATATTTATTATTATTAATTAAATGCATTGTTTTCCATCAGCTGTTGTTAAGGGCGGTCAGTGGATTTATATAGAAGTGGGGAAATTCAAGTAATAAAAGAGATTGTGCCACAGCAAAGTGACGTTTCCTACCAATTTGTGCCATAGAACATCCTCTTTTGTCCAAATGGGGTCAAAATATCAGGAAATACAAATTCTAAGAAAGCCAACCGATACGTCACGGCTTAAAACCCTCAACTGGAGGTTGTCAGCCCCCCATTTTGAAAAAAAGGCTGAAAATTGCTTCTTTGCAGTATAGCTAGTATGCATGCCATTATTTATTTCCTTTTTTCTCTCAGTTAATACATAAGGAGACCTACGATCAATTCACCCTTCTTATAACTTTCTACGATCATTTGTTCTTTGTAATGACAGCAAGAAAGAGGAGGCACGTGAAATACTTTCCTGAAGTTGGGGGGAAAACCCATTCGTCCGCACCACTATGATACAAAGCGCTAAAAGGTGTACAAGCGGAAAGCCTTTATATTAACTGGATATCTATACGAAAAAGGGGTAGAAAGGGCTTGTTCATTTAATTTTAATCAATGCAATCTATTCTTCCACAAGTGAAATGCACTTATCCTCCTTGAGCCACCTATCGATACGATTTGTCTCTCTTACGTAGAAAAATCTCTTGATAATTACAGTTGCTACAGACCACTGTTGATACGTCTTATACTAGTTTACTTAATACTGGAATATCGGTAGCGTCTTCATAAACTGATTTTTTTTTTTTTTTTTATCATCGTCAGTATCCAGACTCCCTACTCTAAATTCGTCCTATCACTGTGTCTGCTTCCAAGTCTCTAAAGTACCTTGGCTTACTACCCTACATTAATATGAACACCATTGCTTATTACCAACAAATTGAAGAACTAAGAATATTAAAATAAAAATATGTTTTTGCTTCCTGGACGAGTCTTAGGTCTATTTATACCTGAAAACCGCGATTTCCTAAAATTTGTCTTTTTGAAAATTATGATGATTTTAGAGGTAGCCTATATCACATTTTGTCAGTGTTAACACGTTTAAACATGGTATTAAATAAGTAAAATTAATTAGTTAAATTCGCAAACACTTTTACTACTACTACTACTAACAACTCATCGCAGCACCAAGCCGCCTGAGGCCAAACACAGCTACGCACGCTCCTCCTCCACCCCAATCTATTCAAAGCCTCCCTTTTTACACCCGCCCACGAAGTTCCCATTTCCTTTAAATCTTTCTTTATGACGTCCTCCCAACCCAGACGGGGACGACCTGCTTTCCGTTTAGCCCTAGATGGTTGCCGAAAAGAACAATCTTCGGCAATCTGTCATCCTTCATCCGAACAACATGCCCTAACCACCTCAACCTTTCTTTCATTATAGACCTAGAAAGTGGTATTGAACCACATTTTTCGTATAGCCTATTGTTTGAAATACGGTCAGTCAGCCGGGGTACCCAGAACAATCCTTAAGCAATTTCTCTGGAAAACATCTAGCAAATCTTCATCCGCTTTTCGGAGCGTCATGCTTCAGAGCCATATTTGACCACTGTCATCACTGTAGCTTCTAAGATTCTAAACTTGGTTTGCAGACTTATCTTCATATTCTTCCAGACTTTTTTAACTGTGAAAAAAACACCCTGAGCCTTGCTATTCTATTTTAACATCTTCACTGCTCCCACCATCTTTACTAATAATACTACCAAGGTAAGTGAAACTGCCCACCTGATCAATCTTTCATTACCCAACGTCACCTTTTCATCTTCACTTATTCCTAGCCTTAGTGACTTGGTCTTCCTAACATTAATTTTCAAACCAATACTAGCACCCTGAACTCGCAAAACCTCTAAAACTTCATTCATTTTGCTCACACTTTCATCTAGGATGCTTAAATCATCAGCATAATCCAAGTCCAGGAGACTTTTTCCTCCCCATTTGATTCCGTGGTCTCCCATTGCCTTTCCTGTGCTCCTTAAAACAAAGTCCATCAAAATAATCCATATAAAGGGGGATAGAAACACAACCCTGCTTAACTCCTGATTTAATACAAAACCAGCTGCTAACCTCATTTCCTACCTTAACCGCAGCAGTGTTATTCTCGTACATAGCACTAATCACTTTAATGTATTTGTCTGGTATACCATACAAGGATAAAACCTTTACTAAAGCTCCTCTATCAACAGAATCGAACGCTTGCTCATAATCTATAAAACTAAGGACCAAAGGTGTTTTGAAAACTTAGGCACTTCTCAATTATTAACCTAAGAGTGAAAATTTGGTCAACACATCCTCTACCTTTTCTAAAACCGCACTGCTCTTCTCTTAAAACTTTGTCTACGGCATCTCTCAGTCTAAAAAGTATCATATTACTAAGCAATTTGCTACCTACAGAGACCAGACTAATGCCTCGATAATTACCACACTCACTTTTATCACCTTTCTTATAAAGTGGCTTAATTAAGGTTTTCCTAAAATCATTAGGTACTTCCCCTTTTTCAAAAATCATATTCCATAATCTCCAATAACTTATTTCTAACCTCAGAGCCACCATATTTAAGAAACTCATTTACTACCCTATCAGCACCTGGAGCCTTATTATTCTTTAATCCTTTTAGTACTGTTTCTAATTCCTCCTCACAAAACAAATCTTCCTTCACATCCAAGGTATCACAAACTTTTTCATTTTCCTCTATATTTTTTCCTGCAACTCTATCTCGGTTAAGCAAATTCTCAAAATGTTCGGCCCATCTCGCTTTAGCTTTTGTCTTATCGCTAATTGCCACCCCATTCCTATCTTTAACTGGGACAAGTCCGGATTGACTACTACCTCTCAATTTGTTAACGTGCCAGTACAATATTTTACTATTATGCCGTCCTAGCTGCATCTTCTAAATCCTCGGCAATTTTATCCATGGCCTCCACTTCACACCTCCTTAGTTCATATTTCAATGCTTTCTCCACTTTCTTTACATTTCTTTGTTTTCAGTGTGATCTATCACTCAGATAATTCTTGTACAAGTCCTTTCTCCTTTCTATTAAACTTAAAGCTTTTTCACTAATATTCTTAGCTGCAGTTCTAGCTTTCTTCCCTAATACACCTTCAGCAACTTCACAAATATTTTTCTAAAATTATTCCAACCATCTTCCACATTATCAAATTTTAAGCTCTCAAGTTTAGTATTCAACTGTTCCTGGAAAGTTTCTCTCAAATTCTCATCCTGGAGTCTACTAACATCATAACTTCCCGGGAGGTAATTACCCTTCCGATATTTCAGCTTTAAATTAACCCTTGACACTACTAGATGGTGATCTTTACTTTTAACATCAATAACAGCACTCCTATATACCCTAGTATCTTGTATTGATCCTGCCAGTCTTCGATTTACTATAACATAATCAATAAGGTTTGCTGTCTTACCATCACGTTTAGTACTAGTACTAACAACTCACTGCAGCACCAAGCCACCTGAGGTCAACACAGCTACGCACGCTTCTCTTCCATCACAACCTAATCAAACCTCCAAATTTACACCGTCCCAGGAAGTTTCCATTTCCCTTAAATATCCTTAAGACATCCTTCCAGTCCAACTGGGGACGACCTGCTTTTCTTTTGGCCTTAGAAAATTGGCCTAGCACTAGCCACTCTAATGCATTTGTCAGGTATATCATACAAGGATAAGAACTTTGCTAAGCCTCTTCTATCAGCTTAATCGAACGCTTGCTAATAATCTGTAAACTGAGGACCAAAGTGTTTGATAACTCAGGCACTTCGTAATTATTGATCTAAGAGTGAAAATTTGGTCGACACATTTTTTACCCTTCTAAAACCACACTGTTATTCTCTTAAAGCTTTGTCTACAGCCTCTCTAAGTTTAAAAATTATCATCATACTAAGCAATTTGCTACTTACAGAAACCAGGCTAACGCCTCTATCAATACCATACTAATTCTTATCACACATCTTATAGAGCGGTTCAATTAGAGTTTCCTAAAAACAGCTAGGTACTTCCCCTTTTTCAAAGACCGTATTCATAATCTTCATGAACTTATTTCTAACCTCATAATCACCTTATTTAAGTAAATCGTTTAACACACTATCAGCACCTGGGGTCTTATTATTTTTAATCCTTTTAGTGCTCTCACTAATTTTTCTTCACAAAAAAAACTTCGATCTATAATAACAGTAGTATGCGCCTTCTGGATTTGCTCGGGGGGTATAGCAATTTCTACGTTATTCTAGAAATATTCGTTCGCAAATCCGCCATTTATAACGTTATTCGTTATTCTTCCCTTCGTTCCGCCATTTCTGAGGGCAGGCGAGGGGAGGGGTCAATTTTGGAGGGAAACCAAAAATACTCAGAATCGAAAAAAACGGGATCTGCCTCAAGGGGAAGGCTCAAAGACCCTTCGTTCCCACATTTCTGAGGGCAGGGGAGGGAGAGGGGGAGTCAATTTCAGAGGGAAAACCAAAAATACTCAGAATCGAAAATAAACAGGATCTGTCTCATGGGCAAAGCTCAGAGGTCCTTCGTTCCTCCATTTCTGAGGGGCAGGAGAGGGAGGGGGTCAATTTTGGAGGGAAAACCAAAAATGCTCAGAATCGAAAAGAAACGGGAATTACCCAAGTAATTACCTCTTAAACATAATATATATATATATATATATATATATATATATATATATATATATAATATATATATATGATATATCTATATATATATATATATATATATATATATATATATATATATATATATATATATATATATATATATATATATATATATATATATATATATCCTCACTGTTAGATTCATTTACCACTCCTCTATCTGCTGATTTTATCTACCATTTGATGTATTTGTTTTGATGCATGTTGTCACATGTCTTCTTGCTGAAGATCTTGTTTGTGCTTCATTTTCATGCATCATTACCTCAGACTTTTATCCATGCCTTTTACTTCAGCTGTTGGGATTCATTCAAAATTATGTATAATTTCTCATACATCACAGATACCCAAAAAATTCTTTCCTACCTTTTCCCCACTCGTTATATTTTTGCTTTAATTGTTTTGTTATGTAATTCAGTAACATCCAGGGATGTTCCACTGCATATGCCCTATGAAATATATAAAATTCGCATTGGCATAATCATCGTTTTATTCTTTAGGTTCAAGTCATAGGGTGTCAAATCATGAATTTCAGTTAAATTAAAAAATTATGACGTGAATTCAATTCCTCCTTTTCTCTTTATCCTTTATAGACGCTAAAATAACAAGTTCCTTATTCAATTGTAATTTATGAAATATGTTGCGCTGTAGCATAATTACTGTATTATTCTTTAGTTTTAAGTCACTATTTCGTTTGCAATTCAATGTGTTTTGTTGCTGTTTCTTATTACATACCTTTCTCTTTAGCTGTCCAGTCATTCGTCGTTTTGTGTAATTTTGCGCTTGTCAGATATTACAAACCAGCTGCTCCTTCTTGTTTATCCTTCAGACTCTCAGCCGCTAAATTAACACGTTCCCTCATTCCATTGAAATGTTACTGTCTTCTTACTACGAATTGTGCTGTGCAATATTTTCGTTTATATTTCAATATAATTCTTGCTATTCTTGTTCCATGCCTTTTTCTTTAGCTGTTCAGAGTTATTTGTCATCTTTTGTAATTTGCATGTGTGATAGATACTAAAAATGATATGACCACCAATTCAAATACTCTTTTGTGTTTACCCTTCACAGACGCCAAAATAACTTTATTCAACTCCAGGGTGGTTAAGAATTTCATGTGTGAATTCACTTTCCTTTTCCTGTGTATCTTTGTGGATGCTAAAATACATTTTTTTTTTTTCATTTTATGGTGAAAAATCACCAATTTTAATTGAATTAAGTAATTCTGGCATGTATTCAATATTTTCCTTCCTGGTTATCCCTCACAGACTCACTTACACTAAACTAACACGTTCCTTAATTCCATTTTGTTGTGCAGCGTTTTCTTTGCAATTCAACATGATGTTTGCCGTTTCTTGTTTCATGCTTTTTTCTTGAGCTGTTCAGGGTCATTTGTCATCTTGTGTAATTTTGCTTTCGTCCTTGTGGTTTCAGTAATAGCTGTAATCTAGTAAAAGATGAACACGGCCTCTAGTAAACAAAACAAAATAGCCTGAAACCCCTAAAAAGAGGTGTCGGGTCGAAACTTAAAATACCCTATTAGAATTGCCTTGGCCAAAAACCCTAAAAGAGGAAACTTACAGTCTTTTGGCTTGGAACAACAAGTAAAATCCATTGGCTTGAAAAGCAAGGAAAATCACTTTTCAAACAGTTCACAAGTAAATGAACTGTAAGTAAGTAGCGACCCGGCTTAATAGTAACCAAAACTCTAAAAAAACGGATTTTTGATACTAATAGATACATAAGAAAGCGGTTTTTTATGCTAATTTCAAATATACAAGTTTCATTAAGTTTAACCATTAAAGGTTACAAGCCTAAGAAAATTTGCCCAATATTCGAAAAAAGGCAAAACGCACCCTAAAAGTCCTAGAATCCAAATGAAAAATCACACCATTAGATTCAGCGTATCAGAGGACCCTACCGTAGAGGTTTCAAGCTCTTATATGCAAAAATGTGAAATTTTGTATTTTTTGCCAGAAGAACGATCACAGATGTGTGTTTATTTGTTGTTGTTTTTTTTTTTTTTTTGCCAGGGGATATTGTATCAATCCAGTGGTCCTAGAACATCGGAAAAGGGCTCGTTTGAACGGAAATTAAAAGCTCTAGTACCTTTTTTAAGTGACCAAAAACATTGGAGGGCATCTAGGCCCCCTCCCACGCCCCTTTTTTCTCAAAATCGTGATCAAAATTTTGAGATAGCCATTTTGTTCAGCATAGTTGAAAGGCCGAATAACTATGCCTTTAGAGATGTCATGGCTCCCCGCAGCCCCTGGGGAAAGGTCTTTAAGTTACAAAATTTGCCCATTGTTTACATGTAGTATTTGTTATTTGGAAGTATTCATACATTTTTTTGGGTGGAGAAGGGGGGATTTTCTGGTGATGGGATTTTCCACGAGGATAATTTACCGTGGGGATGGAATTTTCTAGGAGGTGAAATTTTCAGGGAAAATTTTACACTGTAGGAATTGCCAGAATTCGTTTATGAAATTCTTTTTATGTCGCTTTCTCTTTACCGACCCAATTTTACGCATGAAGATGTTAAGGGTAATTGTCTGGGGTACATTTTCATCAAGATTGAATTGTCTAGGGAATAAATCCGTGGGGAGGAGGGATTTTTTCCGTGGAGGTGTAGTCAGATTTCTTGGTATTATTTAAAAAACGATCTGAAATAAATGAAAAAAAAAAAGTTTTATTTTTAAATACTTTTAGGAAAAACTAAAAAAAAGAGCAATTAAATTGCATGCAAAATGAAACAAAATACACCCACCCCCAACAAAATGCAAGATATCTTATTGAAAATCTCTTTATTAGATACATCATATCAGAGAACCCTACCGTAGAGGTTTCAAGCTCCAATCTTCCAAATGTGGAGTTTCGCATTTTTTTTTCAGAAGAAACATCGTCGATGCATGTTTATTTGTTTTGTTGTATCCCAAGGGTGATTGCATCAAACTGAAGGTCCAAGATAAATGGGAGGGAGCTCATTCAAACGTTAATGTAAAGCTCTTTTAAGTGACCATACAGATTGTACCAGGGAAAAATCTTGTTTTCTTGCTATTTTAGGGCACAAAACTACGACTTTACCCCGGAGGATGAATTTGCAATCAATTTAAAATTCTGAAAAGCTAATTGATTAAAAGTAGGAATAACTATATTTAAGGCTTTCCAGTTGTAAAAGAAGTAATGCCACACAGTGGCAGCACAGGATTCAACCAAGTTGATTCGCTTTATTTGTAATGAAAATTAGGCTATGTTTGGCGATTTGTAATTGTGTATCAGCTATAATGAGGAGGGGATGAGTCATTGCTTAGGTGGGGGTAGGGTAGATTCCTAAAAAAGTACATTTTAATGAAGTACATTCTTACTCTTCACGATGCTTCAGATAAATGTTGAAAGAGGTAGGGGGGAGTAGGAATTAATTAAACTGTTTCTCTATACAGATAAAATGTTACATTCCGATTTCTACCAGCACAGAGGTGGAAAAGGCAAGGCAGGTCATCATTAGTCCCACCAGAAAATTTCTTTGGGGTGGCAAATACTGCAAGGAATTCACTTTTCAGCAATTTTAAATGGTCTTATTTTCTTTTTCTTTTATATGAAGTATTTCAGTGCATTCAAACAAATGTATGTAATGTATTTATCGATAAGAAAATCCTATTGCAGAGGTTGTGATGGCTTCAGTTATTTAGAAGATCAAAAGTCTCAAAGAATTTCCATCCATACAAACAATAATACTCCTTTTTATCCAACCGAAATTCTTTTGTAGTAATATTAACAAGGACTTTTTACCGAAATTACTAATCATCGTCAGTTTTTTAAGTATATTCAAATTTTATCCAAAATTTAAATTGAAAATTTAAACGTAGGACGGTACTAATGCATTTACAATTATTGATTTACACATTTTAAAAGCAATTGACCAGGGATTTAAGGGACAGGTACCTCAAATTATATCTTGGTTAGGCTTGGGAATGATTTTGGAAAATCAGAAATTAAATAAAAAAAGAGCTTTTCAACTGAAAGCAAGGAACAGATTTGAAGCCTATTTGAACAGATTATTCTTTATATGAAGGGAGCTGTCTCCTCATTAGCTCCTTCCTCTTTACTGTGAATTTTAACTTTTTTCAAAATTTTCTCAGAAAATTTGCAATTGGAAAGATAAGATTTTTCAAAGCACTAAAAATACTTTTGTTTAATGAGCAAGGTGTTGAGAAGGGGGTAGTCCCCCTTATATACAGAGTAATTTATATTTGTTTTAAGTTTTAAACTTGCTCCTTACTTTAGTTGAAAACCCTTTTCTGTTTGTTTAATTACATTTCATGAAACTGTAAAGTTTTATGAATGCAATACTTTTGGTAACGCAGAAAAAACAACAATAAATGTATGAATGATCTCTGTTTGGATTTTGATGGGTAATCAAAAAGTTTGTGGTAATGAGCTGTAAGTACGGAGCGACCCGGCTCAATAGTAACCGAAACTCTAAAAAAGCTGAATTTTGATACCAATTGATATATCAAAAGAATTGGTTTATTATGCTGATTCCAAAATATATAAGCTTTATTAAGTTTTGTTTTACCCATCAAACGCTATGAGCCTGAGCAAATTTGTCTGATTTTCTAAAAAGTCATATAATTTTAATGAAAATTACACAATCAGATTCAACGTATCAAAGAACCCTACTGTAGAGGTTTCAAGCTCCTATCTACAAAATGCGGAATTTTGTAATTTTTGCCAGAAGAAAGATCACGGATGCGTGTTTGTTTGTTGTTTTATTTTTTTCCCAGGGGTGATCGTATTGATCCAGTGGGCCTAGACCGTTGAGAGAGGGCTCATTCTATTGGAAATGAAAGGTTCTAGTGCCCTTTTTAAGTGACCAAAAATAATTGGAGGGCAACTTTGCCCCCTCCCACTCCACCTTTTCCCCAAAATCGTCTGATCAAAATTTTGAGATAGCTTTTTTCTTCTGCATAGTTGAATGGCCCAATAACTATGTCTTTAGAGATAAAATGACCCCCTACATCCCATGTGGAAAGGTTTTTAAGTTATAAAATTTACCTATTGTTTTATTGTTATTGGGAATATGCATGCATTTTTCGGGTGGGGAGGGGAGGAAGAATTTTCTGCTGGGAGGATTTTACACGGAAAGAATTTTCCATGGAAAGGAAGTTTCCAGGGGGTGAACTTTTCAGGGGAAATTTTACACTGTGAATTTGCCAGAATTCCTATACGGAATTTCTTTATATGTCTTGCTTTTTCTTTACCGATTCAATCTTAGGGGTGGAGATGTTAAGGGTAATTGTCCGGGGTAAATATTCACCAGGATTGAATTGCCAAGAGGATATTTCTGTGGGGAGGGGGATTTTTCTGTGAAGGTGCAGCCAGTTATCCAGGGGCAATTAAAAAAAATGATAAAAAATTAAATAAAAAACAAGTTTTTACAACTGAAAGTAAGGAGTAACATTAAAACTTAAAACAAACAGAAATTATTACGTACATGGGTGGGGTTGCCTCCTACTCAACCCCCTCGTTCTTTACGCTAAAGTTTAAATTTTGTGCCAATTCTTTAAAAACAACTCCTGAAACACAAGGGTCGTTTAATTACACCAATAAGTAACTTTTTTTTTAAAGTGCCGAAAAAAACTGTAGCATGAAGAGCGAGTTATTGAGGGGGGCAACCCCTCTCATATACGTAATAACTTAAGTTCTTTTTTACGTTTAATGTTGCTCCTTACTTTCAGTCGAAAAACTTTTTTTTTATTTAATGAAGCTTACAACCATTTTTCCAAAGGCAATGAAAAAAAGTAATTCAATTAAAGTAAAAGTATATAAAAATTGAAAAAAGTAATTAATTAAAAAATTGCACAAAACAATAGCCTTCTTACAAAAACTAAGATATAAACTCCCAGCATCCAGCTCTTTGTTGAGCAATGCTGAAGCATTGGACGGATATTTTTTGAACCATATTTGAACTTGGTTATATTTGAACTTGGACAGTTTTGAACTTGGTTATCAAACACCAAAATATTAAATGCCTTTAGACTCAATTGTTTATAAAAATTAACGCATTATTAAAGCAGTTTGTTCAAAGTAAAACATTAAAACTAAGATTAAGAAAATCAAATAAAAGTTTTTAATTCAATATTTTTAATTTAATTTTGAATACCAAAGGCCAGTATGTAAAAAAATCAAATCTTTTTCAAAGTGACAACTTAGATAAATACAATCACTCCTGGAAAAAAAATGATAATAAAAAACACAAAAAACTTATCCGTTCAGGGGGAAAATACAGAAATTCCCAGCATTCCGTTCAGGGGAAACATTTCTGATTATAGTGGCTTCATATATCAGCTCATGGGTACTCTGGCAATTCAAGCAAAAGTTGACGGCAATTTTTTACCGAAATTGCCTCTTATTTAGTGTTTTCCTTGTTTCGCATACGGCATCGACGAAGCCTCGGTAAACGTTACGTATTGGCGCTGCGGCAAGTACATCCTCCCACTGGGGTTGTATTGATGTGTGAGCACTGCGTAGATCACGATCGTACGTGCGTCTGAGTGTGTTTCTCGGTCTTCCCCTATGTCGACGCCCACGCGGCTGCCATTGTTGAACCCGGTTCGGGATTCTTGAGTCCTCCATCCGAAGGACGTGGCCAAAATAGCTCCATCTCTTCTTCTTAATCACTTCAGTAATAAGCGGCTGGCCAGTTCTTCTGCGGACCTCAATGTTGCTGACTCTTTGACGCCAACCGATATTCAGCATGCGTCTCAAGCACATATTTTCGAAAGCTGTGAGTCTTTTCTCTGTCCCAACATCTAGTTTCCAGCACTCACTGGCATACAATAGCACGGACAAAACGTTGCTATTAAGAAGTCGCAGCTTTAGTACAAGCGAGTACTTCTTTGATTTCATACTGGCTTAAGTTTGTTGAAAGCAGCGTTGCCGTGCCAATTCTTCTCTTGACCTCATTTTGCACTATTCCTGTGTAATCGACCCAGCTTCCAAGGTATTTAAATTCATGGACTTGTTTGACTCTACGATTTTGTGCAGGAGCTCGACTGGCGAGCCTGATGTTGCCATTGTTTTAGTCTTTCTATGTTGATGTTTAGGCCAACTTTCTCCGCTTTAACGCTCACTTTATTAAGGAGCTCCTGGAGTCGCTGCTTTGTCATTTCCAGAAGTGCCACATCATCCGCAAAGTCAAAGTCCGAGAGGATTTTATTTCCGACTTTTATTCCGAAGCCAGCCGCTTGTCTCAAAACATAATCCATTAAAATTACAAATAAAAAGGGTGATAAAACGCATCCCTGTCGTACTCCTGACATAATTTTGAAGTAGCTAGTTGTTCCATTCTCTGTCTTTATGCAACATTCCGTATTTGCATAATGGCCATGATCAACTTATTATTTTCTTGGGGACACCATAATACTATAGAATTTCCCAGAGTGTGTCACGATCCACGGAGTCGAAGGCCTTTTCAAAATCAATGAAGAGCATGTATACTTTGTTGGACCACTCATTTGCTTCTTCTATCAGAGTCCTGAGCGTGAATATGAGATCTGAACAAGATCTACCTCTCCGAAAGCCATGTTGGTCTTCTCTCAGATACGGATCAAGTGCTTTTTTCAGGCTTTTGAGTATTACAAGCGCTACAACCTTACTTGGTACAGATATTAGATTTATACCTCGCCAGTTATCGCAGTTAAGAGCATCACCTTTCTTAAATATCTTAACAATTATCCCTTTGGTCCAGTCGCCAGGGACCTTTTCAAACTGCCAGACTGTTGCAATCAGTGTTATCCACACTAAGAGGCATGTCCTCATTGATGCCTTGATCGTTTCCGAAGTTATGCAGTTTTCACCAGGTGATCTTCCATTCTTGAGTTTTTGCACTGCAACAAGTATTTCCGCAGATGTTGGGGGATTTTCGCTAATCTTGAGGTTAAGAAAGGGCAAAGAAGTGATGCTGTCTCGGTCAGTTTTCACCTTGAGGTTGCCCTTTTTGAGGCGTTCAACACTTGATTATTCCACTCACAGGAACATTCACTGACTTTCCCTTTAATAGCTGACGTGGAATTATACGCTACTGTGCATAAACAATATGTTTTAAGTTTGTCACAACTCTTTAAGAATGACTGCTAAAATACAAGTGCTCTTGAATTTGAGTGAGAAGTATTTTTAAAGAACTTAAAAAGATTTTAAAGTAAAGAACAAGGGCTCACGAAGCAACAAGTAGCTCCCCTAATATACGGAATTTTTTTTTCGTTTGAAGCTTTAATGTTGCTCCACACTTTCAGCTGAAAAAACTTGTTTTTTTTATATTGACAAGAGGTAATGTATAAATCTTTAAAAAGGTGACTTCCTTTGACTAAACATGGCCTTTTTTCTCATAAGTTCACATGAAAGATTATACTTCATTGTTGAACGCAATTTCTTGCTTTATTCCTTTTAAAATTGTTTTTCTTGCTTATATACAAATTAGAAGGTATCAGTGTTTCTCAAATAGATCGTTAAAAACCATATGATGGTAGTTTGCTAGACAGTATATATGTATACAAATCCAACCCCAGGAGGGGACCTGACGTCACCCTTTGGGGACTTACCGTGGGAGAAGGGGTCAAAGCTTGAAACAAATGTATTTATCGGTTTATTGTTGCCAAGAATTACAAAATTTGGCTTTTTTTTTTTCTCTGTTTTTTTCTCTCTCTCGTCATTGGATTAAAGTTAGGACGGTGTAAGGGATATATATATATATATATATATATATATATATATATATATATATATATATATATATATATATATATATATATATATATAGTATATATATATATATATATATATATATATATATATATATATATATATAATATATATATATATATATATATATATAATTATATATATATATATATATATATATATATATATATATATTATATATATATATATATTATATATATTATATATATAGTACTGGAGCCCGGTGGCTTTTTATGTGTAGTAAAACTCACTTAGTTCCAAGATTATTCCAAGCCTCGACAGATTAATTTTACTGATTGGTCCTTTAATTTTCAAAATTAAGCTGTTTCAAAAAGTGGAATGATATAAATAAGTTTGCAACGCTCAGTAAGCTATAATAAATATTAGAATAAATGACAATTTTTTAATACCAAAGAAAGAGGAAAAAAGCGAATTTACGGCAGAAGGGAAATGATAAGACAAAATAACGCGTATTTTGAAGAATGGAGAAAAGTTGAGAAGAATAGCATAACAATGTAAAAAGGAAATAAATTAATTAAATTCTTAATTGAAAACAAGTCATTACTTTTTAAGCCCCTTCACCCTCCTCCTCCCCCCCCTGAAAAAAAAAATACAAAAAACAACAAACTTGCCATTTTGAGTGCTCTATCAAAGGTGTGCTAACGGCCTTTAAGAAGAATCATATATTTAATCACCCTGTGACTGCGTAGTGGATGTGACTCGGGAACCTATGATTATAAGTTCTCCGGTTCAATCCCGCGGGTTGCAAGGAATTGTTTGGTTAATTAATCTTTACTAATTTTTTTTTCGTTTGAATCATTTCCTAATATCAGATTCAAGGGTATTTTTGTTATGCAAATAAATAAAGAATACTTTTTTTCCGCCACAATTTTAGTTTTGATTATCTTTTCTTTGCATTCGGTCGAAAATATAAGACTTACCTTTGCTCAAAATGTACAGGGATATTTTTTACAAAAACTAGGGCAAATTAGGTATTTTCGGCAAATTAGGTATTCTGATATAATAATATTTATTATTATTAATTAAATGCATTGTTTTCCATCAGCTGTTGTTAAGGGCGGTCAGTGGATTTATATAGAAGTGGGGAAATTCAAGTAATAAAAGAGATTGTGCCACAGCAAAGTGACGTTACCTACTATTTGTGCCATAGAACATCCTCTTTTGTCCAAATGGGGTCAAAATATCAGGAAATACAAATTCTAAGAAAGCCAACCGATACGTCACGGCTTAAAACCCTCAACTGGAGGTTGTCAGCCCCCCATTTTGAAAAAAAAAGGCTGAAAATTGCTTCTTTGCAGTATAGCTAGTATGCATGCCATTATTTATTTCCTTTTTTCTCTCAGTTATACATAAGGAGACCTACGATCAATTCACCCTTCTTATAACTTTCTACGATCATTTGTTCTTTGTAATGACAGCAAGAAAGAGGAGGCACGTGAAATACTTTCCTGAAGTTGGGGGGAAAAACCCATTCGTCCGCACCACTATGATACAAGCGCTAAAAGGTGTACAAGCGGAAAGCCTTTATATTAACTGGATATCTATACGAAAAAGGGGTAAAAAGGCTTGTTCATTTAATTTTAATCAATGCAATCTATTCTTCCACAAGTGAAATGCACTTATCCTCCTTGAGCCGCCTATCGATACGATTTGTCTCTCTTACGTAGAAAAATCCTCTTTGATAATTTACAGTTGCTACAGACCACTGTTGATACGTCTTATACTAGTTTACTTAATACTGGAATATCGGTAGCGTCTTCATAAACTGATTTTTTTTTTTTTTTATCATCGTCAGTATCCAGACTCCCTACTCTAAATTCGTCCTATCACTGTGTCTGCTTCCAAGTCTCTAAAGTACCTTGGCTTACTACCCTACATTAATATGAACAACACCATTGCTTATTACCAACAAATTGAAGAACTAAGAATATAAAATAAAAATATGTTTTGCTTCCTGGACGAGTCTTAGGTCTATTTATACCTGAAAACCGCGATTTCTAAAACTTTGTCTTTTTGAAAATTATGATGATTTTAGAGGTAGCCTATATCACATTTTGTCAGTGTTAACACGTTAAACATGGTATTAAATAAGTAAAATTAATTAGTTAAATTCGCAAACACTTTTAGTACTAGTACTAACAAACTCACTGCAGCACCAAGCCACCTGAGGTCAACACAGCTACGCACGCTTCTCTTCCATCACAACCTAATCAAACCCTCCAAATTTACACCGTCCCAGAAAGTTTCCATTTCCCTTAAATATCCTTAAGACATCCTTCCAGTCCAACTGGGGACGACCTGCTTTTCTTTTGGCCTTAGAAAATTGGCCTAGCACTAGCCACTCTAATGCATTTGTCAGGTATATCATACAAGGATAAGAACTTTGCTAAGCCTCTTCTATCAGCTTAATCGAACGCTTGCTAATAATCTGTAAACTGAGGACCAAAGGTGTTTGATAACTCAGGCACTTCATAATTATTGATCTAAGAGTGAAAATTTTGTCGACACATTTTTTACCCTTTCTAAAACCACACTGTTCTTCTCTTAAAGCTTTGTCTACAGCCTCTCTAAGTTTAAAAATTATCATCATACTAAGCAATTTTCTACTTACAGAAACCAGGCTAACGCCTCTATCAATACCATACTAAATCTTATCACACATCTTATAGAGCGGTTCAATTAGAGGTTTCCTAAAACAGCTAGGTACTTCCCTTTTTCAAAGATCGTATTCATAATCTTCATGAACTTATTTCTAACCTCATAATCACCTATTTAAGTAACTCGTTTAACACACTCAGCACCTGGGGTCTTATTATTTTTTAATCCTTTTAGTGCTCTCACTAATTCTTCTTCACAAAAAAAAAACTTCGATCTATAAATAACAGTAGTATGCGCCTTCTGGATTTGCTCGGGGGTATAGCAATTTCTACGTTATTCTATAGAAGCTCTACACCTTTTCAAAGAGATTCAGAGCTCCCTCAAATGGCATATGGAATTCTATGGAAGCTATAGCAAGGACTGGTTTGGTGGGTATAGTCTGGTTTGGTGGATATAGTCTGGTTTAGTTTTTCAAAGAGAGTGAGTATTTGACATTTTTGCAAAAAGGGATTCGCAAATTGGACACTATGAACGATATTAATTAATGTTTTGAATAATAGGAGTGTGAATGATTCTAATTAGTGATTGGATTGTATGAAGGGGGAGAAAAAAAAAGGATTAAACTGATTAGCAGTTAAGGTAACCCCGAAGGAGTTGTTAACTCAGGTAATTTGTTATAAATTTGAAACATCATCAGTCTATGAAAATGGCTAACGACGATAGAATGACATTGTGACTTGACCTAGCTTTACCTTTCCAATGTGGTCTGTATAATACATAAGTGATGTTTGATAAGTATTGTAAATTTTAAAATAGGATCTAACGTTCCCTTCGTTCCCCCATTTCTGAGGGCAGGCGAGGGGAGGGGTCAATTTTGGAGGGAAAACCAAAAATATACTCAGAACGAAAATAAACGGGATCTGCCTCAAGGGGAAGGCTCAAAGACCCTTCGTTCCCACATTTCTGAGGGCAGGGGGGGAGAGGGGGAGTCAATTTCAGAGGGAAAAACCAAAAATACTCAGAATCGAAAATAAACAGGATCTGTCTCTCATGGGCAAAGCTCAGAGGTCCTTCGTTCCTCCATTTCTGAGGGGCAGGAGAGGGAGGGGGTCAATTTTGGAGGGAAAACCAAAAATACTCAGAATCGAAAAGAAACGGGAATTACCCAAGTAATTACATCTTAAACATAATATATATATATATATAATATATATATATATATATATATATATATATATATATTATATATATATATATATATATATATATATATATATATATATATATATATATATATATATATATATATATATATATATATATATATATATATATATATATATATATATATATAGATATATATATATATATATATAATATATATATATATATATATTATATATATATATATCCTCACAGTTAGATTCATTTACCACTCCTCTATCTGCTGATTTATCTACCATTTGATGTATTTGTTTTGATGCATGTTGTCACATGTCTTCTTGCTGAAGATCTTGTTTGTGCTTCATTTTCATGCATCATTACCTCAGACTTTTATCCATGCCTTTTACTTCAGCTGTTGGGATTCATTCAAAATTATGTATAATTTCTCATACATCACAGATACCCAAAAAATTCTTTCCTACCTTTTCCCCACTCGTTATATTTTGCTTTAATTGTTTTGTTATGTAATTCAGTAACATCCAGGGATGTTCCATGAAGTATATAAAAAAATTCGCATTGGCATAATCATCGTTTTATTCTTTAGTTTCAAGTCATAGGGTGTCAAATCATTAATTCAGTTAAATTAAAAAATTATGACGTGAATTCAATTCCTCCTTTCTCTTTATCCTTTATAGACGCTAAAAATAACAAGTTCCTTATTCAATTGTAATTTATGAAATAAGTTGCGCTGTAGCATAATTATTGTATTATTCTTTAGTTTTAAGTCACTATTTCGTTTGCAATTCAATGTGTTTTGTTGCTGTTTCTTATTACATACCTTTCTCTTTAGCTGTCCAGTCATTCGTCGTCTTGTGTAATTTTGCGCTTGTCAGATATTACAAACCAGCTGCTCCTTCTTGTTTATCCTTCAGACTCTCAGCCGCTAAATTAACACGTTCCCTCATTCCATTGAAATTTTACTGTCTTCTTACTACGAATTGTGCTGTGCAATATTTTCGTTTATATTTCAATATAATTCTTGCTTTTTCTTGTTCCATGCCTTTTTCTTTAGCTGTTCAGAGTTATTGTCATCTTTTGTAATTTGCATGTGTGATAGATACTAAAAATGATATGACCACCAATTCAAATCCTCTTTGTGTGTTTACCCTTCACAGACGCCAAAATAACTTTATTCAATTCCAGGGTGGTTAAGAATTTCATGTGTGAATTCACTTTCCTTTTCCTGTGTATCTTTGTGGATGCTAAAATACATTTTTTTTTCATTTTATGGTGAAAAATCACCAATTTTAATTGAATTAAGTAATTCTGGCATGTATTCAATATTTTCCTTCCTGGTTATCCCTCACAGACTCACTTACACTAACTAACACGTTCCTTAATTCCATTTTGTTGTGCAGCGTTTTCTTTGCAATTCAACATGATGTTTGCCGTTTCCTGTTTCATGCTTTTTTCTTGAGCTGTTCAGGGTCATTGTCATCTTGTGTAATTTTGCTTTCGTCCTTGTGGTTTCAGTAATAGCTGTAATCTAGTAAAAGATGAACACGGCCTCTAGTAAACAAACAAAATAGCCTGAAACCCTAAAAAGAGGTGTCGGGTCGAAACTTAAAATACCCTATTAGAATTGCCTTGGCCAAAAACCCTAAAAGAGGAAACTTACAGTCTTTTGGCTTGGAACAACAAGTAAAATCCTTTGGCTTGAAAAGCAAGGAAAATCACTTTTCAAAACAGTTCACAAGTAAATGAACTGTAAGTAAGTAGCGACCCGGCTTAATAGTAACCAAAACTCTAAAAACGGATTTTTGATACTAATAGATACATAAGAAAGCGGTTTTTATGCTAATTTCAAATATACAAGTTTCATGAAGTTTAACCATTAAAGGTTACAAGCCTAAGAAAATTTGCCCAATATTCGAAAAAAAGGGCAAAACGCACCCTAAAAGTCCTAGAATCCAAATGAAAATCACACCATTAGATTCAGCGTATCAGAGGACCCTACCGTAGAGGTTTCAAGCTCTTATATGCAAAAATGTGAAATTTTGTATTTTTTGCCAGAAGAACGATCACAGATGTGTGTTTATTTGTTGTTTTTTTTTTTTTTTTTGCCAGGGGATATTGTATCAATCCAGTGGTCCTAGAACATCGGAAAAGGGCTCGTTTGAACGGAAATTAAAGCTCTAGTACCTTTTTTAAGTGACCAAAAACATTGGAGGGCATCTAGCGCCCCCTCCCACGCCCCTTTTTTCCAAAATCGTGATCAAATTTTGAGATAGCCATTTTGTTCAGCATAGTTGAAAGGCCGAATAACTATGCCTTTAGAGATGTCATGGCTCCCCCGCAGCCCCTGGGGAAAGGTCTTTAAGTTACAAAATTTTGCCCATTGTTTACATGTAGTATTTGTTATTTAGAAGTATTCATACATTTTTTGGTGGAGAAGGGGGGATTTTCTGGTGATGGGATTTTCCACGAGGATAATTTACCGTGGGGATGGAATTTTTCTAGGAGGTGAATTTTTCAGGGAAAATTTTACACTGTAGGAATTTGCCAGAATTCGTTTTGATAAATTCTTTTTATGTCGCTTTCTCTTTATTAAATAAAAAAAAAACAAGTTTTTTAAACTGAAAGTAAGGAGCGACATTAAACTTAAAACGAACAGAAATTATTCTGTATATGAAAGAGACTGTCCCCTCCTCAAACGCCTCGCTCTTTACGCAAAGTTTTTTATTGTTTTAAAAAATAAAGTTGTGAGACAGAGTCAAACTTTAGCGTAAAGAGCGAGGCGTTGAGGAGGGGGACAGTCTCTTTCATATACAGAATAATTTATCTGTTCGTTTTAAGTTTTAATGTCGCTCCTTACTTTCAGTTTAAAAAACTTGTTTTTTTTTTTATTTAATTTTTGCAAACGTTTTTGAATAAATGCAGGTTTTTAGATCTTGGCTCACCGTACATGATAATTAAAACAAAAATTTTCATATTAATTTACTTTTATTTAGTTAAATGGCTTTCTCGAAACTTGTTAATTTTTTACGAACGTTTTTATTAGTAATAAATATACGTAACTTACGAATTAACTTACGTAACGAACTTCTATATCATATATTTTTAATACATTTATTAGGGGGTTCGCCCCCCCCTAGTCAATACCTTGCTCTTTAAGCGAAAGTTCAAATTTTGTTCCAATTCTTTAGAAATGACCGCTTAATCACAAAGGCCGTTAATTAGAATAAATAGCTCTTATGAAGTACTAAAAAATCTTTGGCTTAAAGAGCGAGGTGCATTGACTACGGGGTGAACCCAATTGTTTAAAGTTTCGATGTTGCTGCTGTTGCAGTTGAAATACTTGTTTTTTATATTAAATTTATGATCTTTTTTTGTTGTAAAATAATGCTGGGAAGTCCGGCGTCCCCTTCATAGCAATGTCCCTTCCCCCATGAAAACTTCCTTCATGGAAAGACTCCTCCCACATAACCCCTGACCCACCCCCCTCCCCCCACACTACCAGGAAAAATCTCCCCTGAAAACGTCTGTATACTTCCAAATAACCAAATACTATATGTTAACATTGGGTAAAGTTCATAACTTTCAGCCCTCCCCCTGGGAAGTTCGGGGGATTAAGTCATCCTAAAAGACATACTTATAATATTTTCGAACATGCTGAACAAATGGCTATCTCAAATTTTGATCAGGTAACTTTGGGAAAAAAATGAGCGTGGGAGGGGGCCTAGTTGCCCTCCATTTTTTTTTTGGTCACTCAAAAAGGGCACTAGAACTTTCAATTTCCCATCCAATGAGCCCTTCCACGATATTCTAGGACAACTGGTTCGATACGATCACCCCTGGGAAAAAAAAAAAAAAAAACAAATAAACACGCACCCGTGATCTTTCTTCTGGCAAAAAATGCAAAATTCCACATTTTTGTAGATGGGAGCTTGAAACCTCTACAGTAGGTTTTCTGATACGCGGAATATGATGGTGTGATTTTCATTAAGGTTCTATAACTTTTAGGGGGGTCTTTCCCCCCTTTTTCGAAAATCAGCCAAATTTTCTCAGGCGCCTAACTTTGATGGAAAGGATTAAACTTGATGAAACTTATATATTTGAAATCAGCATTAAAATGTGATTCTTTTGTTGTATCTATTTGTATCAAAATACCGTTTTCTAGAGTTTCGGTGGGGTCGGTTACCATTGAGCCGGGTCGCTCCTTACTTACAGTTCGTTACACGAACTGTTTGACCGACCCAATTTTACGCTATGAAGATGTTAAGGGTAATTGTCTGGGGTACATATTTCATCAAGATTGAATTGTCTAGGGAATAAATCCGTGGGGAGGAGGGATTTTTCCGTGGAGGTAGTCAGATTTCTTGGTATTATTTAAAAAACGATCTGAAATTAAATGAAAAAAAAAGTTTTATTTTAAATACTTTTAGGAAAAACTAAAAAAAAAGAGCAATTAAATTGCATGCAAAATGAAACAAAATACACCCACCCCCAACAAAATGCAAGATATCTTATTGAAAATCTCTTTATTAGATACATCATATCAGAGAAAACCCTACCGTAGAAGGTTTCAAGCTCCAATCTTCCAAATGTGGAGTTTTCGCATTTTTTTTTTTCAGAAGAAACATCGTCGATGCATGTTTATTTGTTTTGTTTGTATCCCAAGGGTGATTGCATCAAACTGAAGGTCAAGATAAATGGGAGGGAGCTCATTCAAACGTTAATGTAAAGCTCTTTTAAGTGACCATACAGATTGTACCAGGGAAAAATCTTGTTTTCTTGCTATTTTAGGGCACAAAACTACGACTTTACCCCGGAGGATGAATTTGCAATCAATTTAAAATTCTGAAAAGCTAATTGATTAAAAGTAGGAATAACTATATTTAAGGCTTTCCAGTTGTAAAAGAAGTAATGCCACACAGTGGCAGCACAGGATTCAACCAAGTTGATTCGCTTTATTTGTAATGAAATTAGGCTATGTTTTGGCGATTTGTAATTGTGTATCAGCTATAATGAGGAGGGATGAGTCATTGCTTAGGTGGGGTAGGGTAGATTCCTAAAAAGTACATTTTAATGAAGTACATTCTTACTCTTCACGATGCTTCAGATAAATGTTTGAAAGAGGTAGGGGGGAGTAGGAATTAATTAAACTGGTTTCTCTATACAGATAAAATGTTACATTCCGATTTCTACCAGCACAGAGGTGGAAAAGGCAAGGCAGGTCATCATTAGTCCCACCAGAAATTTCTTTGGGGTGGCAAATACTGCAAGGAATTCACTTTTCAGCAATTTTAAATGGTCTTATTTTCTTTTTCTTTTATATGAAGTATTTCAGTGCATTCAAACAAATGTATGTAATGTATTATCGATAAGAAAATCCTATTGCAGAGGTTGTGATGGCTTCAGTTATTTAGAAGATCAAAAGTCTCAAAGAATTTCCATCCATACAAACAATAATACTCCTTTTTATCCAACCGAAATTCTTTTGTAGTAATATTAACAAGGACTTTTTACCGAAATTACTAATCATCGTCAGTTTTTAAGTATATTCAAATTTTATCCAAAATTTAAATTGAAAATTTAAACGTAGAGTAGGATGGTACTAATGCATTTACAATTATTGATTTACACATTTTAAAAAAGCAATTGACCAGGGATTTAAGGGACAGGTACCTCAATTATATCTTGGTTAGGCTTGGGAATGATTTTGGAAAATCAGAAATTAAATAAAAAAAACCAGAGCTTTTTCAAACTGAAAGCAAGGAACAGATTTGAAGCCTATTTGAATAGATTATTCTTATATGAAGGGAGCTGTCTCCTCATTAGTTCCTTCCTCTTTACTGTGATTTTTAACTTTTTTCCAAATTTTCTCAGAAAATTTGCAATTGGAAAGATAAGGTTTTTCAAAGCACTAAAAATACTTTTGTTTAATGAGCAAGGTGTTGAGAAGGGGGTAGTCCCCCTTTATATACAGAGTAATTTATATTTGTTTTAAGTTTTAAACTTGCTCCTTACTTTAGTTGAAAACCCTTTTCTGTTTGTTTAATTACATTTCATGAAACTGTAAAGTTTATGAATGCAATACTTTTGGTAACGCAGAAAAAACAAAACAATAAATGTATGAATGATCTCTGTTTGGATTTTGATGGGTAATCAAAAAGTTTGTGGTAATGAGCTGTAAGTACGGAGTGACCCGGCTCAATAGTAACCGAAACTCTAAAAAGCTGAATTTTGATACCAATTGATATATCAAAAGAATTGGTTTATTATGCTGATTCCAAATATATAAGCTTTATTAAGTTTTGTTTTACCCATCAAACGCTATGAGCCTGAGCAAATTTGTCTGATTTTCTAAAAAGTTCATATAATTTTAATGAAAATTACACAATCAGATTCAAAACGTATCAAAGAACCCTACTGTAGAGGTTTCAAGCTCCTATCTACCAGATGCGGAATTTTGTAATTTTTGCCAGAAGAAAGATCACGGATGCGTGTTTGTTTGTTGTTTTATTTTTTCCCAGGGGTGATCGTATTGATCCAGTGGGCCTAGACCGTTGAGAGAGGGCTCATTCTATTGGAAATGAAGGTTCTAGTGCCCTTTTTAAGTGACCAAAATAATTGGAGGGCAACTTGCCCCTCCCACTCCACCCTTTCCCCAAAATCGTCTAATCAAAATTTTGAGATAGCTTTTTTCTTCTGCATAGTTGAATGGCCCAATAACTATGTCTTTAGAGATAAAATGACCCCCTACATCCCATGTGGAAAGGTTTTTAAGTTATAAAATTTACCTATTGTTTTATTGTTATTGGGAATATGCATGCATTTTTTCGGGTGGGGAGGGGAGGAAGAATTTTCTGCTGGGAGGATTTTACACGGAAAGATTTTCCATGGAAAGGGAAGTTTCCAGGGGGTGAAACTTTTCAGGGGAAATTTTACACTGTGAATTTGCCAGAATTCCTATACGGAATTTCTTTATATGTCTTGCTTTTTCTTTACCGATTCAATCTTAGGGATGGAGATGTTCAGGGTAATTGTCCGGGGGTAAATATTCACCAGGATTGAATTGCCCAGAGGATATTTCTGTGGGGAGGGGGATTTTTCTGTGAAGGTGCAGCCAGTTATCCAGGGGCAATTAAAAAAATGATCAGAAATTAAATAAAAAACAAGTTTTTTCAACTGAAAGTAAGGATTAACATTAAAACTTAAAACAAGCAGAAATTATTACGTACATGGGTGGGGTTGCCTCCTACTCAACCCCCTCGTTCTTTACGCTAAAGTTTAAGTTTTGTGCCAATTCTTTAAAAACAACTCCTGAAACACAAGGGTCGTTTAATTACACAAATAAGTAACTTTTTTTTTAAAGTGCCGAAAAAAAACTGTAGCATGAAGAGCGAGTTATTGAGGGGGGCAACCCCCTCTCATACCGTAATAACTTAAGTTCTTTTTACGTTTTAATGTTGCTCCTTACTTTCAGTCGAAAAACTTTTTTTTTATTTAATGAAGCTTACAACCATTTTTCCAAAGGCAATGAAAAAAAGTAATTCAATTAAAGTAAAAGTATATAAAAATTGAAAAAGTAATTAATTAAAAAATTGCACAAAACAATAGCCTTCTTACAAAAACTAAGATATAAACTCCCAGCATCCAGCTCTTTGTTGAGCAATGCTGAAGCATTGGACGGATATTTTGAACCATATTTGAACTTGGTTATATTTGAACTTGGACAGTTTTGAACTTGGTTATCAAACACCAAAATATAAATGCCTTTAAATATTAAATATTTATTTAATAAATAAATATTACTTTTAAATATTACTTACCTTTAAATATTACTTTTAATATAAATATTAAAAGTAATGCATTATTAAAGCAGTTTGTTCAAAGTAAAACATTAAAACTAAGATTAAGAAAATCAAATAAAATTTTTAATTCAATATTTTTAATTTAATTTTGAATACCAAAGGCCAGTATGTAAAAAATCAAATCTTTTTCAAAGTGACAACTTAGATAAATACAATCACTCCTGGAAAAAAAATGATAATAAAACACTAAAAACTTATCCGCTCAGGGGGAAAATACAGAAATTCCCAGCATTCCGTTCAGGGGAAACATTTCTGATTATAGTGGCTTCATATATCAGCTCATGGGTACTCTGGCAATTCAAGCAAAAGTTGACGGCAATTTTTTACCCGAAATTGCCTCTTGTTTAGTGTTTTCCTTGTTTCGCATACGGCATCGACGAAGCCTCGGTAAACGTTACGTATTGGCGCTGCGGCAAGTACATCCTCCCCACTGCGGTTGTATTGATGTGTGAGCACTGCGTAGATCACGATCGTACGTGCGTCTGAGTGTGTTTCTCGGTCTTCCCCTATGTCGACGCCCACGCGGCTGCCATTGTTGAACCCGGTTCGGGATTCTTGAGTCCTCCATCCGAAGGACGTGGCCAAAATAGCTCCATCTCTTCTTCTTAATAATCACTTCAGTAATAAGCGGTTGGCCAGTTCTTCTGCGGACCTCAATGTTGCTGACTCTTTGACGCCAACCGATATTCAGCATGCGTCTCAAGCACATATTTTCGAAAGCTGTGAGTCTTTTCTCTGTCCCAACATCTAGTTTCCAGCACTCACTGGCATACAATAGCACGGACAAAACGTTGCTATTAAGAAGTCGCAGCTTTAGTACAAGCGAGTACTTCTTTGATTTCCATACTGGCTTAAGTTTGTTGAAAGCAGCGTTGCCGTGCCAATTCTTCTCTTGACCTCATTTTGCACTATTCCTGTGTAATCGACCCAGCTTCCAAGGTATTTAAATTCATGGACTTGTTCGACTCTACGATTTTTGTGCAGGAGCTCGACTGGCGAGCGTGATGTTGTTTTAGTCTTTCTATGTTGATGTTTAGGCCAACTTTCTCCGCTTTAACGCTCACTTTATTAAGGAGCTCCTGGAGTCGCTGCTTTGTCATTTCCAGAAGTACCACATCATCCGCAAAGTCAAAGTCCGAGAGGATTTTATTTCCGACTTTTATTCCGAAGCCAGCCGCTTGTCTCAAAACATAATCCATTAAAATTACAAATAAAAAGGGTGATAAAACGCATCCCTGTCGTACTCCTGACATAATTTTGAAGTAGCTAGTTGTTCCATTCTCTGTCTTTATGCAACATTCCGAATTTGCATAAAGGCCATGATCAAACTAATTATTTTCTTGGGGACACCATAATACTATAGAATTTCCCAGAGTGTGTCACGATCCACGGAGTCGAAGGCCTTTTCAAAATCAATGAAGAGCATGTATACTTTGTTGGACCACTCATTTGCTTCTTCTATCAGAGTCCTGAGCGTGAATATGAGATCTGAACAAGATCTACCTCTCCGAAAGCCATGTTGCTCTTCTCTCAGATACGGATCAAGTGCTTTTTTTCAGACTTTTGAGTATTACAAGCGCTACAACCTTACTTGGTACAGATATTAGATTTATACCTCGCCAGTTATCGCAGTTAAGAGCATCATCTTTCTTAAATATCTTAACAATTATCCCTTTGGTCCAGTCGCCAGGGACCTTTTCAAACTGCCAGACTGTTGCAACCAGTGTTATCCACACTAAGAGGCATGTCCTCATTGATGCCTTGATCATTTCCGAAGTTATGCAGTTTTCACCAGGTGATCTTCCATTCTTGAGTTTTTGAAGGTATCAGTGTTTCTCAAATAGATCGTTAAAAACCATATGATGGTAGTTTGCTAGACAGTATATATGTATACAAATCCAACCTCAGGAGGGGACCTGGACGTCACCCTTTGGGGACTTACCGTGGGAGAAGGGGTCAAAGCTTGAAACAAATGTATTTATCGGTTTATTGTTGCCAAGAATTACAAAATTTGGCTTTTTTCTCTGTTTTTTTTTCTCTCTCTCGTCATTGGATTAAAGTTAGGATGGTGTAAGGGATATATATATATATATATATATATATATATATATATTTAAAAGTAGTATATATTTATAGTATATATATTATAGTATATATAGTATATAGTATTATATATTTTTAATATATATATATATTTAAAGTAGAACTTTTTAACTTCCGTTTAAATGAGAATTTAAAGAATTTTATGCTGATTCTAAAATTAAAAAAATCATTAAGTTTGCTATTACCCATCAAAAGCTAGAAAGCCTGAAAAAATTTGCCTACTGTCGTTTTTTTAAGTGACCAAAAAGATAGGAGGGCAACTAGCCCACTCCCATGCCTTTTTCTCTCCAAAGACACGATCAAAACATCCGAATTTACGCTACAGTTTGACTGTTGGTTTTCTCATACTTTTCCCGTATTTCACGTCCTTTTGCATAAAGGGCGAGGGTTGAGGAAGTGGCCCCCCCCTCATATGTTCGTTTTAAGTCTTTATATTGACTGAATTTAAGATTGATGTATCTATTGTTATCAAGAGTCATTTAGGATTTGGGTTACTATTGGGCCGAGTCGCTCTTTACTTGCACTTCGTTACCAACAACCGTTTGACAAGATTTTTCAGACCTATAAACTTTGGAAATTCTTCTCCTTGTATAAAGTTATTAGGAAAAAATGCATTTATGGTGTATAGTGTAAAAAATTTCAGAAACAATTTCTTTGTTTATGAGTTCATAAAATATGAGAAAACTACCACTCTAAATTTATTTCTGAAATTCCAGAAAACAAGGGTGCAACTTGGGTTTTTGAGTTTGGAGGGGGGGGGGGATATAAAAGAATGTGCCAACAAAAATTGTCAAGTGTGCTGACAAATGTGGACGCATACAATAAATTAAACTAAAAACAAAACCTAAATTCCAAGGTGTCAGCGCGCAGCGCCAACACCTTGGGACTTGGGGGGGGGTGTGCCCCCCCCCCTTAACTGCAACCCTTGCCTTCCATCCCCTTTAGGGTTAGGAAAAATTTAGGGCTGCTCTTTGTCATTGGTAGATATCATCATCAACACATTATAATTAAAAAATTAAGTTAATTCTAAAAATGGGGATGGGTCTCTGGCAACAAGCAGTAACAAGGTTCTACCCTCCCGTGGATGTTAATTAGTTGTGTAGCGCCCTTTTGATGTTCACCACAGGCCCATACTTATCAAAGTGATTCTTGTCCTCGATTTTTTTTTTCTAAAGCACTTTATGGTAATGTAGCGATAGATGCAGCTTTCTAAACATTTTTTTTTGCTACTTGACTTCAACTGAGGTTTAGTTGTATCAAGAGACATTGCCTCAACGATGTCATGTGATATAAAGGGAGCATATGGCTTAATAAGACAGGCATCACAAATAGCGTAGGTGGACCCCTTTTTGGTTTGTTTTTTTTTTCAGCTGGTAATTGCTATTGTCAATTTTATGGTTATTTCAATGTTTGTTTTTCTTTTACAGATGTATTCGGCAGAAAAATTAGTTGTCTACAAATCAGAAAGACTTGAAGACTTATGTTTTGCATCTGCCTATAAAAGTATTATTTGTGACCTAGAATTGGCATATGAGTTTATAGCAATAAAGGACACAGAAAACTACAAACACTCCATCCTCTTACCTTCAATTTGCAAAGCGGTGACTCCAGATAATATGGTTAAAACTGTAAAAGAGAGAATGGATCACCTTTGTGGGACTGTTGCAAATACATTTAAGCAAAAATTCATCAACAAGGCCTTATCTGATAGATCGTTTGCTCATCTGAAAGAGGATGTGCTGCTTGACGTTTGTATAGATGATTCCTGTGATGAGATTGAGCTTCAGTTCCCGTTGCAAGTCAACTGCCAAGTGCAACAAAAACTTTGTTAGAATTCTCAGTCGTTTGCAATATGCCCAAAAGATAATTATTAAAGTGGGCAGAGACTTTGAAGATAGATATACAGATTCTTCAAATAAACCAATTTATGAATTTTGTAAGTGCTTTTCGTGTTCATCAGTAGATGACTGTTTAAATATCATTAGTAATTTTGCTTACCTACGAGTAATAAAATTTACGGTGTGGGTAGGATCCCCCAGATAAGGACTGCCAAAATCTCGTTGAAAGTTTTGGTAAAAAACTTGTCATTTCCTTGAGGTCTTCCATATGAATGACGTGATGATTCCCAGCGATGCACTAATACATTTAATGCACAAAGAACCTTCAGTGATACTGGAATCATTTTCTATTGTATGGTTATTCATGCCACTCCTGATGAGCAACTTGAGAAACTTGCCTGAGAAATTGTAAGAGATATTTCCACCCTTGCTTCAAATCTCTAAGTGACTTTGGAAGTGCAGTGTCTGGCAGAACTTGAGGCTCCAATCATTGACAGAGAGCTGTTAATTGCCTTTTTTGTCCGTAATCTACCTAATCTAAAGTACATCAATATTGAAGAAAAATGTCCAGGAGTATCAACGGTAAGCTTTTCTCTCTTTCTATTGCTTTTTTTTTATCTCCTTTTCTCTCTCTCTCCCTCTCTCATTCCAGAGGAAAAGATTCTTAACGCCCAGAAATTTTGCGATAAATTTTGTATCTCAAATTGGCTTATTATGTCAAAAATGTTAACAATATTCAAAACTAAAAATAATTGATTCATAAGAACCTTTTCAAAAAAAAATGAAGAAAACGGAAAGAGTAATCCTAAAACTTAAAAAACTAGTAGAAATTAAGTCATCAGTCGAAAGAAATTACTATTAATGAATAAATAATACATAAAAAAAATAAAATGAATAACCATATGAAGCATAGAAATTAAAGATAATACCATAGATGAATAAATGCAATTTAAAATGACAATGAATTAAAATGCATCATTATGTCAGCCTGAAAACGAACAGAAATAACCGTAGATGAGAGTAGGATTACCGTTGCTCTTAACTCTCTAAAGACAAAATGCCATTTACACTTTATTGAAAACAAAATATCTTTATACCATTGTTTTCTATTATAACATTAAAAATAAAAACTACTAAATTCTTAGTAATTAATGTTATAATATTTTAAACAGTCGATTTAGATTTATTAGTCTGATGTGCAGTAAATCTTTATCCATATTTACTTCCTTACACGTTCCTTTGAGATGTGTATAACACACCTGACCAAATTGCGACTCGCGAGCCTTTTGTCTTCTTTGAAAGAATGAATGCAGCTCTTGAAAAGAAATAACAAAAATTATTGAAAATGATTGAAATGGAATTTATTTTCATCAGAATGAATATAAAGGATATATGACTAATAATTTTTATACTATTCATACGTAATTGTACTGTCATACTGTCTTTAGAGAAAAAATTTAAATTTATTCTAAATAAAGATAGAAAAAAAATGAAAATCAGTAGAACTTCAAGAGGATCACAGTCCAAAAGTGCAACACAAATTAACACATTCTACAAATGTCTTATGGAAACTAGTGCCACAAATCAACTGCCCTAATTTAGAAAAAAGCTCCTTGCAGATTTGGCACAACTGGTTGTTGTGAGTCACTTTTTTCTACAATGAAGTTTATAAAATCTAAGAACCGTTAACAACTTATAAATGAGCATTTAACGGCATTAATTCGAACCGTAGTAACAAACTATGGACTTTTTTTCAGAAAATTCAGAACCAAATTACAAACAGAGATGCCATCTACCAGCAAACATTAGCTTCTATGGCACAAAAACCTAAATAAATGTATGTATTTATTTGAAAACTTAGTGCAGAACATAATAAAATTCCAGAACAACTGACGTTTTTGGTATTTTGTTTTTATGTTGGATTTTGTCATGAGATTATTGGAACGTAGCTTGACCTGTTGTGAAGCTTGGCCATCTGGGGTATATAAAGTCAAACGGTAAATCATTTAGTGATAGGCCTATGTTAATTCAAAATATCGTTGCAACAAACTAAACAGGCTGCCTTAAGAACTACCGTTGTTCATTTTGAAATATTTATACGAAGTCAATATCTGTCGCACCAAACTTGCAAATATTCTTGAGTGTTTTTTCCACCAAGGCTGGTACAATAAATATTGTATAGTAGTGTATGATTTGCATAGTGTTATATTTTTTGTATTAACTATGGCCCATAAAGGCTTTTAGTGTTAATAAATATATAATATCATATCATATCTACAATAGCGAAATATAAAACTCATATATCCTTTTTCAAAAACGGGCTAGCTTTCACTAGCATTCAAAAATGGATGCAAATCTAACAGAAAAAGAATTGCATGGTCACAATACACTGAATTAAGTCTCGCCATTGCCCTAAGAAAAAAATCAGCCCCAGTTTAGGATGATTTCTGTAGAACCCATTTGAAGATTCAGCAAGCATGCTAGGATTTGTAGTAGAAACAGAATAGTAAACATTAAGTCCAAGCCAATACAAAGAAGAAACAAGGTTAACTGGATAGGATCCGCAATCTAAATCAGTACTTTGATGTTAAAACTAAACATTCACATTTTAAAACATTCACTTATAGGCTTATCTCATTAATAGGCTTAGAAATAAGCTGCTTCGACTTTGCTAGGCCAAACTTAGTACAGCTAATAAACAATATGTCATCTGCATACATTTAAGATGAAATAGTAAGGTTCATAATACACTAGGGAGTAATTCGAGAAAGTATGGAATAAAACACGTGGAAAAAAGTATGGTGATAGGAAACTACGATACCTTTCCAAACATCAGACCATTAAATTTAATTATTTTGTCCGCCAGAACACCAGATATATCATTATGATTCTTTTTTTTCCCTTTTTATGTGTCTAAAGATTGATTAGTTGAAACTAATTATATTATGATTTTTGAGTTAGTTATGCAAGAATAGTGTTGTATATATTTCTTTCGAGTTGGTTTGTAAGAGGACGGTGTCATGGTTTTCTTCAATTTTCTTTTTTTTGTGCTATGTCTCCAGTTCAGGGAGTCGCAATCAATGCAAAGAGTTGTATAGGCTAGTTGCATGACCATTCTAAGAGATTGACAATAAATGTTTCGCATTATGAAATAATGCCATATTGGCTCATTAAAGCCTTCCATCTAGGCGTTTCACTATTATAAAATATTGGTCCAGACCTTCTAGTTCAGAAATTACTCACGTTATTGCTTTTAAATAATGTTGCCACTCTTAGAAGTTTTAAAGTTAATATCCAATTTCTAGAAATTTGATTATTAGTTTCAGTTGGAAATGGGGGTCACCATCAGTGATGCCAAAGGTGGTACAATTGTACCGTTTGGGTACATTTTACCTCTACTGGTACAATTAGTACAATCCCTTAAAATATGGTACATTTTACAAAATTATGGTACAATGTGGTACAATTCAGTATTTTTGTACTGATGTTTGTATTCTTTAATTTATAAAAAAAAATTTTTCACCCTGATCTTGTTCGCCATAGTCAGGATAAGAGACAGACAAGCAGTCAGCAGCCACCTATTTTCTTTTTTCGTAAATAGACGCTTCTGGCTTCCAAAAGTCAGACAAAAACATCTCTCTGTCTATGAAGTCTTACCAACTGAAAATAAAAAGGTTAACAATGAAGCCATAATGACACTTTTGATTCGTGGTGGTCAGGAATCTTTCAAGATTCCCAAGAAGGGAAAGTTTTTCCAAAGCCTGTTGGAACTAGTTCCCGAAGCCGCGCCACGCCGACATGACGGCGCGAATGTGTGATTTAGTATCGGCGGCGCGCCAAAATTTTTTGGCGGCGCGCCGATTTTTCTGATTAAAAATAATAATAAAATTCCACTTCACCAAGCGCGTTTCAACCTTGATTTTTAGTAAGGATTTTTAAATGGTTGGCTAAAAACATACAGGAACAATATGACTTGCTTGACTTACTTACTTGTTGTGTTTATGTTATGTTTTGTTGTGTAAATGCAAAGTGCAAATTATGTTCTGGCCTTGGAAGGCATAGGGGTTTTGAGCCCAACTTATGTTAATTTCCGCTCTTTTTGAGTTTGACGCGGTTATTTATTGTAATTTCTGTTCGTTTTGGGTTTCGTTTATTATCGTACGATGCTGATTGTGGTAGTTTCACGCTTGGTAGATTATTTGATTTTAATTTTGCTCATTTTTGTTTAATGGGGTTCTTTACTTTTCTTTGAAAAAACTTACTTTGCGGAAACAGTTTTTTAATTAATTTCTGTTCGTTTTATATTGACATAGTCTTTTCAGGGAAAAAGGAAATAATACTTTAAAAAACTTTTCGTTTTTTTTTTTTAAGAATTTATAGTTCGGCCTGCTATTTGTATGCTGGAAAAAAATTTTCAGCAACATTTAAAAACATAGACCCTTTTTTAAAAATCTGGACACAAATAGTAGTGTTTAATTTAGTTTCATACCTCCTGTAGTTGACCTGAAATGGAAAACTTGATAACATTCGCAAAAAAAATTTGTTTACTTTCTTTGATAGCTTGGATACACTTACGCTATTTCGATTTGGCCAAATTTTAAGAGCAGAAGAAACCCCAAAAGTTTGAACATAATACCCTTTGTTCTTGGGATACTGCTGAGATGCCTTATTGGGAATTAGCATTAACAGAGTGCATTTTGATTTATTCTTAAGGCAACATTTACTTTTTAAAACATAAAGGAAAATGGAGGGATGGGTGGCGGGTGGGAGGGGGATTAGTTTCCCCTCCAATCACTTTCGACTATTAAAAAGGACATCAGCCCTTTCTATTTTCAATCGAAGGAGCCCTTTTCGAAGTTCCTACGGACAACTCCTTCGGTACGAAGTGCCCTGGTCTAAACAACAACAACAAAATGATACATTATACCACACATCGATCTCTACTATAAAAATGTCAAGCCTTCCAATCACTTTCGATTATTAAAAAGGGCACTAGGTTTTTTAATTTCCAATCTCATGATCCCTTTTTGAGTTTCTATGGCAACGCTTTCTATAAACACCGTATATGCCCCCAGGGCATAAATTACAACCCTTACCCTAAGGGCTGTGAGGGTGGTTGTCATCCTCTAAGACCTAATTTCCAGAACTTTCAACTACGTTAAACAAAATGGCTATCTCAAAATTTTGATTGGATGTGTTTCGGGAAATGGTGGGCGTGTGGAAGGGTGTTAGTTGCCTTCCAATCATTTTCGGGACTATTAAAAAGAGCACAAGCCACTCCAAGCTCTAATTAAATGAGCCCTTTTCGAAGTTTCTACGACAACTTCTTCGATATGAAGTGCCCTGGTCGAAAGGAAAAAAACAATAAATAATACATTGTGCCAACATCGTTCGTATATACCCCCAGGGCATAACTACAAAAACCCTTGCCCTAAGGGTTGTGGGGGAGTAACCTCCTCAAAAAAAATATTTTCTCTTTGGAAAATCAGTTACTCTGAACAAAATGGCTATCTTAAAATTTTGATTGGATGTGTTTGGGGAAATGGTGGGCATGGAAGGGGTGTTAGCTGCCTTCCAATCACTTTGGACTATTAAAAAGGGCACTAGCTATTCCAATTTCCAATCGAATGAACCCTTTTCGAAGTTTCTACGACTACTCCTTCGATACGAATTGCCCTGGTATGAAAAAACATAATGATACATTGTGCCAACATTGTTCTTTACTTAGGCAGCGCGATTGCGCTGCCTATGATAACATCCTGAATTGTCTAATGCTCTTTTATCTACCTCTTTTCATCCGAAAAAATCAGAAAGAAAAATGAACAGAATTTTAAAGTGGAAGGTAGAATTTTTGTTTCAAGAAAAATTTCTTTTTCTTCTTCCTACGAACCGATATACATGTCGAGCTTAAGATTACAGTATTTATCTTTAAGAAACAGATTAGCCGGGATGACGGTTGAAGCCCGGAGGTCGATATCGATAACCAAAAAACAGAGAAAAAAAAAACGGCGGCGTATTAGTGACGCCGCCGCTGCTAGAATCAGCGGCGGCGTCAGCGCGCTGATGCAAGCTCGGCGGCGCGCCGCCGTCTTTTTTTAGGCGGCGCGCCGCCGACTTTTCGGCGCGGCTTCGGGGGTCTAATTGGAACACAGACACCTCAGAATAAAATTTTATGCATCGACAAGAATCAGTCTCCCAGTCCTACTGGCCCTATAATTGAAGTTTCTTGTAGCCAACGACCAACGATAAGCTCTCAGAATGTTAATGGTTATCTAGTTAGCAGAACTCCAGAAACAGTGAGAAAAAGAAAAAGCATGGCCATTAGCAGTACTAAAAAACAGTGAAGAAGAATCTTATATATCATCACCTTTTTGACCAATATTAGAAAACATTATCCTGACGTGGAAGTTTTAGATCGAGACAAAAATATAAGAAGCCATCTGACTGTTGGGAGTATTGTTGCAGATTCAGAGTTGAGCCAGTTTGCGAGCACTGCTGTAGAAAGGGAAGAAGAAATTCAGTCAGATAGCTCAACTGTTGTTGGTAGCTGTAGGAACAGTTTTATTACATGACGAAACGCCTTCAGTTACTTATGAAGCAGAATCACACGTTGGAACAGCTGCTGGAGATAAAAAAGCTACCACAATGAAGCAAAATGACAAAAATACTTACACCAAATTGGAATATAGACTTTGAGGGTAAACATTACATCGGCAAAGGGCACACAAGGCAGCCTCGCTGTATTCTACGTAATACTGACTTTCAGATAGTAGTTTTCATATTAGGCGCCACCTGAGCAATCATATGCTCATTTAAAATAGGTGTCTGCAACACTTAGTTCTGCTCCCATGGTACATTTCTCAATAGATAGTATAGGAACAAATGAAAGGCTTCTAAAAAGTCAGAAAATCAGGATTTTGAGTGGATTTCTGGCGAGGCATAACTTGGCAATCAATGTTATGAAAGGGCTTCCAGATACCTTAAAGAGATCATTTCCTGACTGGGAAACAGTAAATGGTGTTCAGTGTGGTCGTACAAAAACTACATATGTGATTAATAAAATAATTGGAGAAGTAGCAAATGTGGACTTGTGCAACCTGATGAGAAAAAAGTTTTTTTTTGGTAATCATTGACGAAAGTACTGATATGAGTAATTCGAAAAGCCTAGTTGCTATTATTCGTCATGTCGATGAAGTGAAGGAAGCTAAGAATGGTGGATGGAAGAAAGTTTTGAAGGACTCATTCTTGCAATTGGATGAAGTACAGCAGTGCACAACTAAAGATCTATATGCAGTGTTAATAAAAATTCTTTGAAGAGATTGGAGTACCAAAGCAGAATCTGTTTGATTTTGCATTAGATAATGCACCTGTGATGATGGGGGGGGGGCAAGGGGGTGTGCAAGCAAAGCTTTCACTGGATTTACCAAACCTATTTGTTCTTGAGTGTACTTGCCACTCCATCCATTTGTGTACCACTGCAGCAAGTCATAAGCTGTGAGAAAGCCTTATTATAACAAATTTGTAAAAATAAAGAAAGCTTTATTATGACTTCTGTAAAAATAATAAATTCAGAAAATTGAACGAAAGAAAAACCATTAGCTCAATAAATAAAATTTCGATAAAGCAACTAGTCTGTTTCAAAATCAGATTGAAACTTTAAAAATATATAAAATCATAATAAAAATTCAAAATCGTGTAATCTTAATTGAACAAAGAAAAACCATTAGCTCAATAAATTACAAAGTTCCTTTGATGTCGCAATGGTTTATGTTGCCATAAAATGCAAAGTAACTAGTCTGTTTCAAAATCAGATTGAATAACTGCTTAAAAATATGACCGCTTAAAAATATCACGTGATAGTTTCTCATGATAAAAATTACAACAGAACATGTTTTTTTTTTAACATAACGAAAGCAGTAGCCACCGTTTTTAACAAACAGCTATGATTGGCCAAAAGAATTCAATAAAGTATTTTATAAAAACTGGTTTCTAGCGAATGGGAGTTAAGAACAACGAAAACAAGACAAAGGATAAAATAGGGATTTTTACGGGAAAAGGGATAGTCTTGATTATTTTAGCTTTGACCGAGTAAGTTTTCTTTCTTTATAATTAGAATAACGACTACCATCAGTCTGTCTAAATTTCCTTTGAGAATAACACTGAAATAAAGTAATAAATTTCAGAGAGATTTCTGTCGCTTGGGCTTAAGCAAGTTCTTATCCTGAATTAATTTAATACTTATATTTGAGCTATTTAAACTGAAATTGGAGTCAGGGCGAAAAATTCCCTTTTGAGTGTTGTCAATAGATTTATAAAGGGGTTTGAACCATGCTGATAGTGAGGTAGCCTTGAAGACTTTTTGTTATTAATTAAAGGATGCGTAGTCTAATTAAAATTGATTAGAATTGGAAAAGTACGCGCGTAAATAGCTTAGGACTCTAGATTTTATTCTATTTGGTGATTGGTTTTATAATTCGGCTAGTATATCTTAATTAGCCAAGGCTTGGGCTATTTAGACAATAGACACCATTTTAAAGGTTAAAATAAGCGAAAATAATTTCTTCCTAGAACTTAAACTTGTGGAAGAGGCTTAGAATAACCGAAGGTTTAGAAAGGGGGAAAAAACCGTAACCAAGAAGCCAACGTTAGGAGAGCTTTTTTGCTGGAAACGGGTTCCAGCCTAGTAATCCTTGGAATTTTCCTGGCATTTATAAAAATCTTACATATAAGATAAGTGAAACTATCGGATACTAACCATTACTCCCCCTTGTGTGTTCTCTGACGTGTATACGAAAGGGGACTTTATCCCTCCTTTTAGCCACTCTTTCATTTCGTTAACCTGTGCCGACTATTTATATATAGGCAGCCTCGATGTGTATACAGGTAGGTTAGGGAAAAAAGGGGAATTATATTGTCAAACTAAGAATATCAAGTCCTTTCTGTCTAGATAGATTCAATTAATAGTTTTTCCTACTGAAGTTAAAGTTTTTCTAAGATCCAAGGAACACTAATCTCTTTTACAAAAATATAAATATAGGATATCTTGGTTTAGGTTAAACAAATAAATTGATATCTAATCAAATACGTTTATTCCTAGTTTTCCGAGAAACAATAATTTGAACTAAAGGATCTTAATTACCTTAGAAGTCAAGCCTTGACTAGCTATTCATGTGTAACTCTTTCAATTAGAAGTATTAGATAGCGATAAACTAAAATAACCGCCTTTTCTCAGTAACGACGTTTGGTAAGTGGCTGCAACCTCCTTGGAACTGCAGGCACACACACATACCATATCATACCAATCAAATCTGAAGAAGACCATTGGTGAAGGTTTATTTAATAAGACGGTATACAACGTTTTTCCTTTTATTTTATTTAATAATAAATATTAGTTGTCACTGTATTTTTGAGTACCGATCCTTACCAAACGCCTCAGTTTTTACAAACGCTACCACTTTTAGTCCTAATTAAGTAGGGCAATCTTACAAAGCTACCTACAGACGTTAAAGAATTATGTAAAGACCTCGAAAAAATTACATTGGCTGAAGCCCTAAAAGGGCTCTTGAGTTTGTCGAAATGCAGAAGTTCATGGAGCTTGACGAACACAGAATCCTGCGCCATGTCAAAACTAGGTGGCTTTCCCGACTTCCAGTTATTATGCTTTATCTCGAACAATGGGATTGTTTAATCCTTTTTTTTTTCAGAGTGAAAGCTTTAAAAAGGGAAACAAGCCACAGCTATACTCGAAAAATTGCTGTTCCTTACATTCAAAGCTTATTTTGATTTCTTCGCATATATCATACCATTTATTAGTGACCTTAATCGGTTGTTTCAGTCGGAGGATACCCAAATTCAAAATATCTTACAGTGGAGTTAGTGAGCTGTAAAAAGCGATTATAAACTATACTATGAAGCCAAGCTACGTGGAGATGACAGAAGCACCTTTGATACAGTTCAGGGACCCACACCACTTTCCAGATATGAAAGAAGTAGACTGCGGCAGTCTTGTAGAGGTTATATTTATCAACAACAAAATTTCGTTATAAGCTGCAACTGCCTTCAAAACAGTGTTTACGGAATACATGATAGAACTGAGCGACAAAATAAGGAAAAGGTTTTCAGTTCAAAATATTCACCGGCTAAAAACTTAGACAGACATGACCCAAAGATAGCTATGTCTCCTGACCACTCAAACTTAAGCATTGTACCACGACTTGTCCACGTTGCTAAATTTGGCAAAGGAGATTGATGTGGAAAACATTGCCAAAGATTGGAAAAGGCTACCATTTTGCGCTGATCTCGAGAAATGTGTAGATTCTGACCCACTTTATTTCTGTTTTATAGTACTAGAACGATGTGATGGTTCTCAGGTTAAAAGTTTCCCATTCTTGGTTGAATTCATGATGAAAATGCTTATCCTATCACATTCTTCTGCTTGTGCCGAGGGCCTTTTCAACTGTCAATTTAAACAAAACAAAATTGAGAAATAAACTCAGCTTTATTACTCTTAATGCTGTTCTGGGTGCCAAACGAGTCGTTACAAGGACTGAAAACCCCCAAAAGCATGGTGACACACCTCGACTGGTGAAATGCTGGAAACGGGTACAGAAAATCTGCAATTGTGAGTGCCGCCATGGCTTCTGATTTAGATAGTGATATTTAATGGAATATTTTTGGTAATTTTTTGATGTATAGTTTTTGTAGTATAGAGTAGTTGGATCTGCACATAACTCAGAGATTAAAAGCCCAGTTCCAGTTTTAAAAACAAAAGATGCCATTGTCTAGATGTTTAAGGTGATTTAAGAAATAGTGAAAGATATGGTCTCTATTGTGCAATTTGTGGGAATATATCCAACTCGACCTTATAAGGTGAGTGAAGGATGTTTTAAAGGCATTTTGGAGAAAAATATTGTTTCAAAATTAAAATCTCCAGTACGTGTTAGACCGGATCATAACCCCAAAAGTCACTTCTTTAATCACTCCCCATTTAAAAAGAATTTTTTCCTGTATTGTTTGTAGGCAGTAGTGTATATTAGGGGAGGGCTACAAGAGCGATCCTCCCCTCCATCGAGATCTTCATAGAAGGGAAAAGGGGGATATGTATACAAACTATTAAATGGAAGAACAGGTCCCAGCAACTGGTTTTGGGCAGTATTCTTTAAGAATACAAGGTAAAATTTGATTTTAGCTCTTGATTTGTATTAAAATCGTCATTTGGGACCAATTTCAGCTCAGTGCTGTAAACGGTTGTAAATGACCGAAAACCAACGACTTTTTTTGGCCTGTAGTAAAATTTGGCCTGTAGTAAATTTTGGCCATGTAGTTTTATTGTAGTAATATATGTTACCCCCGAACAATTTCCTCAAGTACTGTCATGAGTAATTTACTGTATTAGAAGAGAGAGAAAAAACAAAGGAATGGAGAAATAAAGTGAATGAAAATGTCTTATGCAAAATTTTCATAGATAGTACTCTACGATCACCGACGACAAAAAAAATCGGGATATGGTCCAATGTTTGTCTTTGGTAAATTTTTCTTGCGATTTGTGGTACATTTTGTTTTAAAGTGTTGGTAAATCTGGTCACCATCGTTTCTATTTTTTGGTAAAACAGAAACGGTAGGAAGCGTCAATTAAAAAATGGAACAGAAACAGAAATTTTTTTTTTTTTTTTTCCATTTTTTTTTACCGAAATATAGAAATGACCTGTTTTTACTATAAAAAAAACGGCCGTTTTAACATATATTTTCTTTTTCTTCCAGTTGTTTAGGCTTATGAGAGTTCATTGTTGGTATGTACATGAATAAAAAAGACCAAAATTACAAAAAGACCCAAATACATAAAAAGACCGAATATACTCGTATAAAGAGATAACATAAATTAAGAATTATCACTTAAAATCATTCGTGAGCACTGCTTTCGTGAATATACCCAGCAACACTGAATTCACTCTCACTGGGTACAGAAGTTGCAGGCATCGCAATATGCATGCATGCAAACCCAATTAACTCCGGGTAAGTGTGGAAGAAGTTAGTTCAAAATTCTAGCTGCTCAGATTAATTTTTTCCTGATCTTTGTCTCTCGCTCAAGAAGACCAGAACTCTCTCCTCATATGCCCTGATAATATTTGCTAGATTTGAGATAAATGGCGATAAATGGCACCAGATGGCTCCTTTTCTTTTTTACTGTATTACTTATGTTTTCCTCTCTATTTTGGGGTCATGGAGATCAGTTAGGAATGCCTGTTTTTGTGTTTTTTGTTGTACCTATATTGTTAATAAAGAAACTTGGGACATACATGTTTGCAATGTAATTTGTTTGCTCTCATGTCATATATACTCTCAGTGCATACATTTATCAGTTTTTACATTATTTTTGTTTAGTTACCTCATTAACAGAGTTGCTTTCTTGTTTATAAATTATGTTTATTATAAAAGAGAAAAGCATGGAAATAGAGAAGGTGAATTCTCTATAGACGACCATCCTTTTAATAGTGGCTTATTTTTTTTCCGATAAGTTCTGTTCAGAAATTACCTTGGAACCTTTTGCTCCATCTTCTTTTGCTTTGAAAAGGCTGGTTATTCAAAATCGTTGTGTTTTATCACCATTAGATGTTAGTTTCTTGAAACGGCACTTTTTGCATCTTGAATAAGTTTATGCAAAATTCAGCATGACTCCTCATGCTATGGCAAAACTGAAAAAATTCATGAAACTTTCCTCAAGTAAGGTTAAAAGTCGTTATATAGTTATCGAAAAAATAATAAAGTTTCTTTAAAAAAGTTAGTTAAAAGTGCTTTTACAGTTATTTGAAAAGTTATAAAGTTTAAAAAGTTATAAAGTTTAAAAAGTTATTTAAACATATTGAACAATTCTTGTCTGTTTGCTTCCTCGTGTAGGAAACAAGTTTTGTAAATTTTATAATGTGATAAACAATTTTAAAGACAATTTTGCTTAATTAAGCTATAAAATAATGGGTTTTTTTTAAATAATTGACAAAATTAGGGTAATTGTGTATGGAACTTATGTGCTACATTTGCTGCAGTATAGTGCTACAATTATTTTTTAATTAATTTCTGTTCGTTTTATATTGACATAGTCTTTTCAGGAAAAAGAAAAAATACTTCAAATCTTCTTTGTTTTTTTAAGAATTTATAGTTTGGCCTGCTATTTGTGTGCTGAAGATAAATTTTCAGCAGTTTTTAAACACATGCACCCTTTTAAAAATCTGGACACAAATAGTAGTGTTTAATTTAGTTTCATACCTCCTCTAGTTGACCTGAAATAGAAAACTTGAAACCATTCAAAAAAATCTGTTTACTTTCTTTGATAGCTTGGATGCACTTACGCTATTTTGATTTGGTTAAATTTTAAGAGCAGAAGTAGCCCCGAAAGTTTGAACGTAATACCCTCAGTCGTTCTTAGGATACTGCTGAATGCCTAATTGGGAATTAGCATTAACACAGTGTATTTTGATTTAATCTTATGGCAACCTTTAGTTTTTAAACGTAAAGGCAAATGGGAGGGTGGGCGTGGGAGGGGGATTAGTTTCCCTCCAATCACTTTTGAATATTAAAAAGGGCATCAGCCCTTTCTATTTTCAATCGAATGAGCCCTTTTTGAAGTTCCTACGACAACTCCTTCGATACAAAGTGCTCTGGTCTAAGCAACAACAAAAAAAAAAAAAAAAAAAAAATAATCAGTATACCCACATCGATCTTTACTATAAAAATGCCAAGCCTTCCAATCACTATCGACTATTAAAAAGGGCACTAGGCCTTTCGATTTCCAATCGAATGAGCCCTTTTTGAGTTTCTACGACAGCACTTTCTATATATGCCCCCCAGGGCATAAATTACAACCCTTACCTTAAGGGCTGTGAGGGTGGTTGTCATCCTCTAAGACCTAATTTCCACAACTTTCAACTACGTTAAACAAAATGGCTATCTCACAATTTTGATTGGATGTGTCTGGGAAAATGGTGGGCGTGAAAGGGGCGTTAGTCGCTCTCCAATCACTTTCAACTATTAAAAAAGGCACTAGCCCTTTCAATTTCCAATCAAATGAGCCATTTTGAAGTTTCTACGACAACGCTTTCAATAAAAACCTTATATGCCCCCAGGGCATAACTTACAATCCTTGCCCTGAGGGCTGGGGGGGGGGTGTCATCCTCAAAGACCTAATTTTCAGAACTTTCTGTAACGTTGAACAAAATGGCTATCTGAAAAATTTTGATTGGATGTGTTTGGGGGAATGGTGGGCGTGAGAGGGGGAATCGTTACCCTCCAATCACTTTCAACTATTAAAAGGGGCACTAGCCCTCTGAATTTCCAACTGAATGAGCCCCTTTTGAAATTTTTTATGACTCTATCTATAAAAACCTTATATGCTCCTAAGGCATAACTTATAACCTTTGCCCCGAGGGCTCTGTGGGGTTTGTCATCCTTAAATACATAATTTCCAGAACTTTCAACCACGTTGAACAAAATTGCTATCTCTAAACTTTGATTGAATGTGTTTGGGGAAATGGTGGGCGTGAGAGGGGGGTTAATTACTCTCCACTCACTTTCGACTATTAAAAAGGGCAATTTCAATTCCAATCAAATGAGCCCCTTTTTGAAATTTCTACAAAAACTTTCTATATAAACCTTATATGCCCCCAGGGCATAACTTACAACCCTTGCACTGAGGGCTCTGATGGGGTTATCATCCTAAAAGACCTAATTTCCAGAACTTTCGACTACGTTGAACAAAATGGATATCTCAAAATTTCGATTGGATGTGTTTGGGGAAATTGTGGGCGTGAGAGGGGGGTTAGTTGCCCTTCAATAACTTTCGACTGTTAAACGGGTACTAGCCCTTTCAATTTCCAACTGAATGAGCCCTTGTTGAAGTTTTATACAACATCACTTTTTATAAAAAAACCCTTATATGCCCCCAGGGCATAACTTACGACCCTTGCCCTGAGGGTGTGGGGGTGGAGGGGTTATCATCCTTGAAGACCTATTTCCAAAACTTTCAACTACGTTAAATAAAATGGCTATCTAAAAATTTTGATTGTATGTGTTTGGGGAAAGGTGGGCGTGAGAGGGGGGGTAGTTGCCCTCAAATCACTTTCGACTATTAAAAAGGGCACTAGCCCTTTGAATTTCCAGTCGAATGAGCCTTTTTTGAAGTTTCTACGAATCGCTTTCTATAAAAACCTTATCGCTTACAACCCTTACAACCCTTGCCCTGAGGGCTGTGGAGGAGTGTCCTCCTCAAAAACATAATTTATATCAGGAAATCACCTACGCTGAACAAAATTGCTGTTTAAAAATTTCATTGGATGTGTTTGGGGAAAAGGTGGGCGTGAGAGAGAGAGTTAGTTACCCTCAAATCACTTTCGACTATTAAAAAGGGCACTAGACCTTTGAATTTCCAATCGAATGAGCTCTTTTTCAAGTTTCTACGACAAAGATTTCAATATAAACTTATATGCCCCCAGGGCATAACTTATAACCCTTGCCCTGAAGACTGTGGGGGGAGTGCCCTGCTCAAAGGTATAATTTCCTGAACTTTAAACTACGCGGAACAAAAAGGCTATTTCAAAATTTTGATTGGATGAGTTTTGGGAAATGGTGGGCGTGGAAGGGGTGTTAGTTGCCTTCCAATCACTTTCGACTATTAAAAAGGGCACTAGCCATTCAATTTCCGATCGAATGAGCTCCTTTTGAAGTTTCTTGAAGTTTATAAAAACTACGATTTCTTACAACGCGTTGAGGGCTATAATGGAAACCTTATAACTGGGCACAAGCCACTCCAATTTATAAAGAAACGAAGTGCCCTTTTCGAAGTCTCTACGACAACTTTTTCGATACGAAGTGCCCTAGTCTAAAGGAAATAAAAATACACTGTGCCAACAACGTTCTTATATGCCTCCAGGGCATAACTCAAAACCCTTGCCCTTTGAGTTATGGAGGAGTGACCTCCTCAAAAACATATCTGGAAATTAACTTCGCTGAACAAAAATTGCTATCTCAAAATTTTTATTGGATGTGTTTGGGGGAATGATGGGCGTGGGGGGGGGGGCTAGTTGCCCTCCAATCACTTTTTGACTTAAAAAGGGCACTAGCCACTCCAATTTCCAATCAAATGAGCCCTTTTCGAAGTTTCTACGACAACTCCTTCGATACGAAGTGCCCTGGTCTAACACAAAAAAAAAAAAAAAAAAAAAAAAAAAAAAAAAAAAAAAAAAAAAAAAAAAAAAAAAAAAAAAAAATATTGTGCCAACATCGTTCTTTACTGGGAATTCTTCCTCCTGGCACTCCAATTATAGCACAAGTTTCATTTGCGCTTTACTGAAAGCAATATATATTTAAGAGATTTCAAAGCAAAATAAAAAATAGGTGTTTTGCCCCCCGCCCCCCTTATTACCCAGAGGTTAAATTCTATTCGTAGAAAAGCTACTAAAATGCAAATAAAGACGTTTTGGTGCATTTTATAAAGTTTTTTTTTCGTAACCCCCTCAAACCAAACCTCCAAAAAGCTTCCAGAGTGAAGGGTGTTACCGGGCTCCAGCCCCCCCCCCCCCTTTCTCAACCAAAGGTTCAATTCTACTTGTAAAGACTAACTACAAAAATATATATAACCTAATTTTGATGCGTTTTTGTGATGATATATAAAAATATCCCCTCACCCCCAAAATCCTAGATATGGCAATATAAAAAATAAACTGTTCAAAGTACCTATTGTTTTCAATGAAATACAGTTTAGAATTTGTAAAGCAAAAGAAAGCATCATTTTTTTTGGGGGGGGGGGGGAGGGATGTAATTTTTCTTAGATACGTTGTTGTTGATGTTATAAAAAAATAAGAACCAAATTAATTTTTAAATCAATCATTAAATAAAAATAATTGAAAACTATAATTCGAATGACAATCAAGATCACGGAAAAGAAAATTTAAGTGTTTAAAAAAAGTTTTTTCGTCTAAAATTCTTCTCTGAATGATCTATTTTATTTAAACATTTAGAGCAATGATGCCTGATTCACATTTTGAAAATTAATAGCTTTTATTTTTGAAGAAATCCATTTTAGTCTTTGAAGTGAAATTTTGCAATGACAAATTTATTTGTTTTAATGGAATTTGTTTAGAATGAAGAAAATATTAATGAAACTTTAGTTTATATCAGCCTAATTGAACTAGATTGATATTACAAAATATTATCTTATTAATTTTGAGAGCTTTTGTTAATCTAATTACTTTTCAACGTAATAATGATAAAAGAGAAATTACTTGAAATATGTATTGCTTCCAGTAAAGCGCGAATGACACTTGTGCTATAATTTGGGTACAAGGAAACAACTTTCCAGTTCATATATCTAGTAATTTCTGTTTGTTTTGACTTTTAGTTGAATCTCAGCTTTGTTTTTGGCCCATTATAAGTTCATTATTAGTTTAATTTTTTATTAAGTCTAATATCTGTTTCTTTTTTTGTTCTTTGTTCAGTATGATTTCTGGTAGTTTTTTTTTTGCTCTGCTCAAGACGTAGCTTCACTCTTTACTTTTATTAAAAAGATCTTGTTGTTTTTTTATTTCATCTATGTCTTTTTCTAATACATTTCTGCAAAAATAAAAAAGAAAGAAGAAGAACCAAAACAATGTCTCGAAGATAATCATTGAGCAAATTATGATTTTATACGAAGGACCTAATTGAATGAGCAGTTAATAGTGAACTTTCACTAAGGACCCAAAAAAAAAAAAAAAAAAAAAAAAAAAAAAAAAAAAAAAAAAAAAAAATTAAAATCTGTATCTATGCAAAAAGTAAATTTCTAAATATGCACTTTTTCAGTTGCCTTTAAGCAAAGATTAAATGAATAAAATCTTAGTATTTTTTTTTGACCCCAAGAAGTGTATAAACATGCCTTTTTTTACTGTATTATCACAGTCGTCAAATAGACTACAGATTAAATTCTGAATTAATTCCTCATCAGTTCAAGTAACAATATTTTGTCTTTGAATGGTCATTATAAGCAAATTACTGGGTGTCAAAACATAAAAAATTTCATCCTCCTTTTAAAATAAAAACAATTTAAAACTACAATTCATAGCTTTTTGCATAAAACTTGTAGAATAATCAAAATCGTCATTAGGATCAAGAATAACTATCCAATTACTAGGTATTTTTAAGCTCTTCTAATTTAGTATAGCCTAGGATACTAGACAACATGGTTAATTAGGATGAAATAAACTGAAATTTAACGTAGTTTAAATTAGAATTGAAGTTTAATTTGGCAAGTAATTTCATGCCACAAGAATTTTGTCATAATGTTTTCAAAAATGCCAAGAGGAAAGTGGTAGTCCATCATTGCTTCATATTTATCCTATCCATATCCAAGTCCTCCATATCTCTTTACCAATAATGATAATAAACAAGAAAATTCCAAGTAATACAGTATATGTGTTGTGTAGCTGAATGTGAATCTGAAAAAATAGTATTTTTTCCCAACTCTTGTAAGTTCTTTACTTTAGTGAAAAAGATCCTTATTTTGGCCTTTATTTTCCTATTTCTCATGATATCGAAAAAAACCATCATAACAAAGATTATAAGGGCGTTTACGTTATGAGGCAAGGGTAAAGACAAGTTTATATAGGCCTGTGGGGGGGGGGGGAGAGGGGTTGAAATACAATAGAAATAGTTACAGGACTTTTCAACTATGCTGAACAAAATCGCTATCTCAAAATTTTGATTGGATGTGTTTAGGGTATTGATGAGAGTGGGAGGGGGCTGGTCACCCTCCAATCCCTTTCGACTCCCTTTCGACTATCCTCAGCCTTGGTTATACTCGCTAAAAAAGTGGTAGTAACAGTGGTAGGTAGTATTAGTAGCGGCGTGCAAATATTTCCTTTTGGGTTAATTGATCACCTTTAGGTATCAAACAGTTCGTGGTAACGAACTGTAAGTAAGGAGCGACCCGGCTCAATAGTGACCGACACTCTAAAAAACGGAATTTTGATACCAATAGATATATCAGAAGAATCAGATTTTTATGCTGATTTCAAATATATAAGTTTCATTAAGTTTTACCCAGTTTAGTCTTACCCATCAAAAGTTGCGCGCCTGAGAAAATTTGGCCTATTTTCAAAAAAAAGGGGGAAACAACCCCTAAAAGTCATAGAACTTTAATGAAAATCACACCATCAGTCAGATTCAGCGTATCAGAGAACCCTACTATAGAGGTTTCAAGCTCCTATCTGCAAAAATGTGGAATTTTGTATTTTTTGCCAGAAGAATGATCACGATGCTTGTTTATTTGTTTGTTTGTTTTTTTGTTGTTTTTTTTTTGTTTGTTTGTTGTTTTTGTTTTTCCCAGGGGTGATCGTATGGATCCAATAGTTCTAAAATATCGTGAGAGGGCTCATTCGAACGGAAATTAAAAGTTCTAATGCCCTTTTTAAGTGACCAAAAAAATTGGAGGGCGACTTGGCCCCCTCCCACGCTCATTTTTTTCCCGAAGTCACCCTATCAAAATTTGAGATAGCCATTTTATTCAGCATAGTCAAAAATCTAATTAATATGTCTTTGAGGATGGCTTAATCCCCCACAGTTCCCGGGGGAAGGGCTGCAAGTTATAAACTTTGCCCATTGTTTACATATAGTATTGATTATTGGGAAGTATACAGGCGTTTTCAGGAGGAATTTTTTTCTAGTTGGGGGTCGGGGTTGGAGGGAGGGGGAGGGTCTTTCCATAGAGGATATTTCATTGGGGAAAGGGACATCTCCATGAAGGGGGTGCCAGATTTCCCAGCATTATTTAAAAAACGATCAGAGATTAAATAATAAAAACAAGTTTTTTCGACTGAAAGTAAGGAGAAACATTAAAACTTAAAACGAACAGAAATTAGTACGTATATGAGAGGGTTCACCCCCCAGTCAATACCTCGCTCTTTACGCTAAAGTTTTTTTTAGTACTTTCAAAAGAGCTATCTATTCTAATTAACCGGCCTTTGTGATTCGATTCGAACAAAATTCAAACTTTGGTGTAAAGAGTGAGGTATAGACTAGGGAGTTAACTCCCTAATATACGTAATAAAAACATACCAATATAGAAATTCATTACGTAAGTTAATTCATAAGTTTCGTCAGAACAAAATTTCGAGAAAGCCAATTAGTCAAAAAAAGGAAAATTAATATGCCAATTTCGTTTTAATTATTCATGTACGGTGAGCCAAAATCAAAGCTGCTTTAATTCAAAACGTTCAGAAATTTACTAAAAAAAAACAAGTTTTTTTTTTAACTGAAAGTAAGGAGCGACATTAAAACTTCAAACGAACAGAAATTATTCCGTATATGAAAGGGGCTGTCTCCTCCTCAGCGCCTCACTCTTTACGCTAATTTTTTTATTTAAAAAAAAAATAAAGTTGTAAGACAGAGTCAAACTTTAGCGTAAAGAGCAAGGCGTTGACTTGACTTGACTTGCTTTATTTACTACTAATTACAAAATAAACTATATACAAGCAACCGCCCGGGGAAGGCTCAAAAAGCCTGATGAAGGACGGCTGCAATCCTCTAATTCTCAACCTTTTACAAAGTTCATTTTAAAAAAAAAAAAAAAAAAAAAAAAAAAAAAAAAAAAAAAAAAAAAAAAAAAAGACCTGAACACTCTCTTAATTAACCATTAATACCAAAATGAAGAAAAAAAAAAAAAAAAACTGAGACATTAAGAATAATAATGACAATAATAATAAATTATCTCCCCTCTCCCAATAAATGTATATTATATACGGAATAATTTCTGTTCGTTTTAAGTTTTAATGTCGCTCCTTTCTTTCAGTTAAAAAAAACTTGTTTTTTTTTTTAGTTAATTCCTTGAAAGTTCCAACTTAATACCTTAATCCATACCGGAGGTTCGTCCTTTTGACAATCTGCATACACATAGTTGGTATCTTAAACAACTAATAACAAGTAGAAAAATATGGTATTGTTTTCTGTAAGACGGTGGAATTCCAAACTTTAAATAAATATTTCGACCCCATGTCCAAGGGCCGTCCACTGCATAACTCAATTGAAAGTAAAAAAAAAAAAAACCTTACATTAAAATACGACCACTAAAACTAGAATTAGAATTTTAGTTTTAATGGTCGTTTCTTAATTTAATTTTATTTTATGCTTTCATTTGTGTTATGCTTAGGACCACCCTTGGACATACCTTTGGGACAACCCTTGGTCAAAATATTCATTTAAGGTTTGGAATTCCACTGTCTTACAGAAAAAAATTCCTGTTATTCTACTTGTTATTTGTTGTTTATGATGGAAATGTAATTTGGTCTTCATCACTATTTATATAGTGTCTTTTCATTTAATTCAAATTCTCCCTCTATATTCTCTCAAATTTTCACATTCATACCTTTAGTCTTAATAATGTTTAGTATCTTAGTAGTGGCGGTAGTAGTAGGAGCAATAGTAATATGCATATGTTGCCTTTTGACCAGTTGAACATCCCCTCATTGTGCCCTGGAAGTTTCAACTCAATACAGTAAGCCGTTCCAAAGATATTGCTGATACGTCCTTTTGACAATTTGTATGCACATCGTATGTTTTGATTTAGTTCAACTTTCTCTGCAACGTTCCCTCAAATTTTCACTTCAATACCCTCAGTCTTGGTAGTACTTGCTACAGAACCAGTAACTAGTGGTAGTAGTTTTAGTTGTTGTAGTAGCAGTAGTAATAGTAGTAGTAGTATTGTGCAAATATTGCTTTTTTGGTTAATTGATTATCCCACTTATCATTTCCTGAAAGTTACAAATTAATACACTCAGTCACTCCTGAGTTATGCTCTTTTGACAACCCATATATACATAACGTGTTTTGATTTAGTTCAACTCACTGCTTAATATTCTCTGAAAGGTTCACCTGAAAGCTGGTTGTCTTTTAGGACACTAAACGTCAAACATGCCGATCTTTCTCAATAGCAAATACTATACGTAAACATGGAGTGGATTGCATAACTTAAAGCCCTTGCCCTGAGGGCTGGGGGGGGGGGGGGGGCTGGACTTCCCAAAAAACATATTTATTGGGCTTTTCAACTATGCGGCAAAAAAAAAAATGATTATCTCAAAATTTGTATTGGATGTGTTTCAGGAATTTATTGGCGTGTGAGGAAGGGTGGATGCCGTCCAAACACTTTTGACTCTTAAAAGGGCTAGATAATGTAAGATAATATTTATTTTCAAAAGGCTATCACAAGCTCTAATAGAGCCAAATTTGCTTCATACGTATATCTAAAAAGAAAAAGCAAAACAAAGAAATAAATAATACAGCAAGACAAAAGTAAAAGAAACACTAATCAAGCATAAAAATGGTCAATAAAAATTTAACGCAAAAGAAAAAGAAAAAAAAATTCTAAGTCCAAGAACTAAAATGAACTTTATTTGATTATGGCAAAACGGGAACAGAAAGGTTGGGGGGGGGGGGGGGGTAAAACAAAATCACAGGCTAGAAGAAAAACTTTGCCGAATTTGTATTCAAAGTCAAATAATGTAAAAAAAAAAAAAAAAAAAAAACTTAAAATCAAGTCAAATTAACTGTCAAAATGAAATATTTGCAATTAAAGAGAAAGGATTGTGCCGAAGACAAGGTTAAAAATAAAATAGAGCATAATGCATATCACAAATGGACAAAACAAAAGTGATCAAAGATAAAAAAAAAAAATGATACAGATTATTTAGAGCATACACCAACAACTAAAATAAGGGATGGAGGAGTTAATTTTGGTGTAGGACATAATTTAGTAATTATTAAGGCGCTCGAGAATAAGGATGTAAAACTTTTCCGGAACCTCTCACTAACGGTATGGATCGGAGAATATGTTGGAATTGCCAAGGAAGCTAAGTGGGGGAGTCGTGGTCTAATGGGATCGTGAAAATTAGGAGAGATCCTCAGTACGAGGTTTAGGTATTGCGGATTTAGCAAAAGGCAAACAAATTTGTTCTCACCTTTTTTCAACGTGGTAATGCGTGCGGATTTAAGGAGGAGGAGGAGTATGGAATTTTGCTCTCTTTGTAGATGATCCTGAGCAAACAGTTTTGGACCAACTCAATTGTGTCGCTAAGTTCACTTGAAAGTTGCGAATGCCAGACCGGACATGCATATTCCCATAGGGGCCTGGTAAATGATAAATAAACATGGAGGGAATGCATCTTAGCGCAATTAAATTTGTTTAAAAGTTTTATCATATATAATGAAACATTTGCTTGTTTAACAATATTTGAAAGATGCATGTCCCACTTAAAATTATTTGAAATTTTGACACCATGTAGTTTAACATGTTTCACAAGCATTTTGGGTGGGATATGATCAAGGGAAAATGGGAGTGGATTTCAAGAAATTTATTGTCATTATATTTGATTTAGTAGAATTTACTTTCATATTTAGGTTCTTGGCTTCATCCAAAATATGGGCTATGGTTTCGAGGGGGTCACTTTTGGTATTCCGGTGACATACTTCAAGGACCGACAAGTCATCCACGTATTTCCACTTTGGGGGAGTTCCTTACCAATATCGTTAATGATAACTAGAAATAAAATTGGTCTCAATAAGGCTCCGTGAGTAATTCCACAATGTATCGGGAGGGGGTTAGAGAAAATATTTTTGTATTTTGCAACTTGAGATCTACTTGAAAGAGTCGATATAAAAATATTTAATAAGAGAGAATCAAGTTCAAAGATAACCCAGTAGTGAACGAATTAGGGTTGTGTGGTCAACCAGGTCAAAAGCTCTTTGAAAATCAACCAAAACAAGGTTCAGCCAAACATTTGGTTTCTCAAGGTTACTTACAATGGTATGTATTAAGTGCAAAAGGTAATGGGCTGTGGAAGTTTTCCTTAAATTAACCAAACTGTCGGACGTCAATACTTGGACAAATTTTAACTTTAAGCCAGTCACAGAGGAAACCTTTAGAAAGTTTGGAAAAAATTGAAGTGAGTGTAATGGGGCGTATGTTGATGAAAGTTAGACTGGTGCATTTTTTTGGGGGCAGGTGTTATAAAACCTTTTTTCAGCAACTTGGAAATTTACTAAATTTTCTAATGTGGTTGAAAAGACTTGATAAAAGCTCAGCAATTTTTCTGAAAAGATTTTAATTAAGTCAACTGGAATGTTCAAGGGACAAGCACTTGATTTTCTAAGCTTTAGGATTTATTTATAACATCAGAGAGAGAGAAATAAGGGGGAAGGGGTATTAGGAGGAATAGTTGGACTTGAGCCAATGAAAGGGGGGAGACGTTGAACGATGGAAGAAAGCTACGAGTTCAAATCGATTGCAGTCTAATTAGGGGGTTCAGGGACATGAAAATTAACTTCAAAAGAACTTTTTCCGCATATCTCTTCAGTTGTCTTTACCATTGCTTGGGCTTGTTAGAATATAGATCTTTTGCTTTATTATTATAATAATCAGGAGCTGCTTTTCTGTTTTTTTTTTTTTTTTTTTTTTTGAGCTTCTTTTCAATTCAATTCAATTATTCCTAAAAAATAACGACAAACTTGAAACAAAAATGATTTTTTTTCTTGTAAGTTTTTTAAAAGAAAAAAAAATTAAAGTAACACTGAAAGAGAAAAAAAAAAATAAAGAATAAAACATGGCTAAGAGCTCAAATCTTGTTAAAAATGGAAATATTTTATACCATCAAGTTTTTTTTTTTATCAACTTGCAGAAACTTGTGGCTAGTTCAACACTGGAGGGACTTTTGTTCCATTGAATAGGTTTTTAAATGGAGATTGCTGGGCAGCAAAACGCCTTGCAGTTTTAAAGGTCTCTGTTTGATGACGGACAATGGGCTTCCGAATCATATTTTCAGTAAATCCAAGAGCCAAAGTTTGTAGAGACCTGAGTCAATAAGGGGTCTATAAACGGTTTCAGTGAAGCAAAATGAGTTTAACTTCAGCCAGCAGAGATAGGAGAAGGCTAAAGTTTAACTACCCCTAGAGTATGAGAGTTGAGACGTGGAGTAAAACTTCAAAGATTGGTGCAAATTAAATCAAGAGTTGGATATAGCCTTTGGTAGTTGAAGGACGAACAAACTGTTTAAAATTAGAAGCATGCCGATTCAAGTCTCAAATCATTTGTGTCACCTATCATTTCCTGCATTTGGGTATTTTGATTGTACAAAGTCAGCACTTCCATGTAATTTCTCAATAAAATTTATTTTGTCAGCGAATAACTGATTAGGGGAGTAATAAAAAAGGAACACAGGACAATTAAATTGAAAGGACTCGGCAAAATACTTTAGGTCGAACACACACCCACATAATCTCATCAAAATTATTGAGCAAGACGGAATTGAGATTTCACTTGTGGACAAGTCCATTACGAAAACAACAGAGTTCCTCCAACTTTCTTACCCAGTTTTGTTTTCTGGTCTCAGTTTAATAAACTGTGAAAAATTGTTAATTTTAAGAAGTGCAAATTTGAGCTTAACTTCTCTAATAGTGATTACACCTGATCGATTTTTTTTTAGAAAAAGTATCTAATTCATTAGTTTTCAAATTTAAGGCTTTCAGCGGACAACTTTAAAAACTTACATCCCTTGCCCCAGCTGCTGTAAGGGGTTCTTGAAAGGAACTGGAACTTGCAATCGAATGAGGGTCCCTCCAAAGCTTCTGCAACCAACTCTTCCACAACCCTGAAGGGCCCCACCAAGATGTTAACAACGGGCATTTTGCCTAAGTTACAGCCCTTTTCCCAGGGGCTTGGGGGATTTGTCAATCCCTGAGGTATAGTTATTTGACTTTCAAAGACTATTTTGACCAAAATGGCTATCTTAAAGTTTTGAGCGGAGTATTGGGGAAAAGGGGCGTGAATGGGGGGAGGGGGGCTGGTTACCATCCGATCGCTTTTGACTCGTAAAAAAGGGCACTAGAACTTTCGATTTCCAATTGAATGACCACCTCTAAAGGCCTTACACGGCCATCCTTTCCATAAAAACCTTATTTGTTAACAATAGGCAACATGCATAACTTATAGCCCTTGCCCAGAGGACTGAGGATTATCAAAATCCGGAACCACAGTAATTTGACTTTCCAACTATTTGGGATCGGAAGCATTTGGGGGAAAAGGGTGGGGGATGGTTACCCTCTTGATCACTTTGAATTTTAAAAAAGGATTTAGAACTTTCGTTTTCAAGTCAAATGAGCCTTCCTCCGAAGTTTATACTACCACCCTTCCATAAAAACCTTATATGTTAACAAATGGACAACTTGTATAACTTACAGCCCTTGCCCTGGGTGCTGTAGGGGCTTTGTCAACCCAGGAAGCATGGTTAATTGGACCGTCAGACTATTTTGAACAAAATGGCCATCTCTAAATTTCGATTGGATGCATTTCGGGAAAAGAGGCTGTGGGAGGGGAGTTATTTAAAAAAAATGGATCTAGAACTTCTGATCTCCAATCGAGTGAAACCCCTCCGAAGTTTATATGACCACCCATTTCAAATAAACTTAAGTGGCCTCGAAGGATAACTCACAAACCTTGTCCCTGGGATCTGTGGGGTTATGTCAACCCTGGATGTATTGTTCTAGTGCTCTTTGGACCAATTTGGAACAAAATGGACTATATCCAAAATTTCGATAGGATTCATTTGAGGAAAAGAGGGTGTGAGGGGGGGGCTAGTTGTAGCCCTCGTTATCACTTTTGACTCTTAAAAAGAGGACTAAAACTTTCAATTTACAGTCAAATGAGCCTCCTCCAAACTTTATACAACCATAACTTCCACAAAACTTCATATGCTAACAATGGGTGTCTAGCACAACTTACAGCCCTTGCTCTGAGGGCTGTGGGGCTGTTTGATATTACCAAAGAAATAATTACTGGGCCTTTTCAAAGTATGTTGAACAAATGCCTATAGGGGGGACTAGAGCTTTCAATTTCCAATCGAATGAGCTCCTTCCGAAGTTTCTAAAACAACTCCTTCTGTACGAAGTGCCTTAGTCAGAAAAAAAAAAAATTTATGCAAACTTTGCTTTTACTAAAATCATAGTCAGCGCTTTGCGCTACCTATGATTATTTTCAAGTCACAATCATTTGTGTCACTATCAGGAAAATTTCATTTACAATTAGAGTACTAAGTAGTTTTCCCTTCCATTGCTAGATTTCTCAATAAGATTTAAATTGTCAGCGAATAATTGATTATAGGAGTAATAAAACAACACAGGACAATTGTGAAAACAAACCTCTGTTTCTGGAGAGGAAATTAAAAATCATTGAAGTCCTGATCAACAAACAATTTACTCATGCTCTGTTCATTTGAGCCTTGTCATAGTGTTTGTCGTTTCGATATTGTTGGAGTGCTAGTAATAGCTAAAACATAAGTGTGGTATTATGGTCACAATGATTCAGTAATAAGGACTGTGAAAACTTGTGCCTTATAACAGGTGTACCACAATGTTTGAGCTTATAGGTCTGTAGAGGTAATAAAGACGGCGGTAATCGATATTTAGAAAGAGCTATCAATTCATAAGAAACTTCAAAAATTTCCTCCGGCTTTATCTCATGAGGTACAACTTGTATAAGTTACATCCTTGCCACCACAGCTGCCCTTTAAGGTGTCCGATCTGAAAAGGAACTGGAAGCTTGCCTAGGGCGAATGAGCTTATCCTCGAACTTTCAGCTCAACGGGCATCCGAAGTCACCCTCCTTCTCAGGGGCTGTTTTTCAAAAAACCAAATATAGCCACTTAAATTCATCTCAAAATGGCTATCTTTTTTTTTGTTAGCCACGCCTACAGGCCACAGTTGGCAACGGATCCGGGGGGGGAGGACTCATTCGAAGCAGAATTCGACCTGTTAGGGCCTTTTGATATTTTCAGACCGAAAAATGGCCATCCCCCGAATTTACATTTTCGAAAAAACCTCGTTTTTTATATTAGCCATGTTAATTTTTCCCTCCACAACCCCCCCTTTAGGATTACCGGAACCGTCTGATCGGGCTCCAAATTTGGATCGGAAGCTTTTGGGGAAAAGTGGGAGCTTTACCCTCGAAATTGATCACTTTGAATTTCTGATCAAAAGGATTCCTTTCGTTTTCAAATTCAAACATATCAAGAAGCTTATACTACCATTTGCTTGCGTCGAAAAACCTTCTATTTGCTAAACAACAATTACTATTGTGTTTTATAGTCCAGCGGCTGAGACTTCAGACTTTCACGCGGAAAAACTCGGGTTGCGAATTCACCATCAGAGCAACTTTTTATAATTTTGAAAAGGAAAACTCAGTTTCTTTTTTAAATCATTTGAAAAAAATTACGTTTTACTAAAGAGTTAAAGAGGCTGAGTTACAATGTCGACCCTTGGCAAACGTACAGGGATTAGGAGGCCACAGTTGGGGGGCTGTTAAAGAGGCTGAGTCACAAGTTCGAACCTTAAAACGTACAGGGATTAGGAGGCACCCTGTACGACGTGATTTGAGTATTCAGGAATTAAAATGGCCTTAACACAATTCGAATGTTCAAGAAGCGGGGGGTTTGGGGGGCGGAAGCCCCCCAACTTATCACTTTGACTCTTAAAACAGGGGACTAAAAACTTTCAATTTAAGTCAATGAGCCTCCTCCAAACTTTATACAAATAACTTGCACAAAACTTCATATGAAAAAAAATGGGCATCTTACACAACTTAAAGCCCTTGCTGAGGGCTGTGAGGGTTTGATATAAAAAGAAATAATTAGGGCACAGTTTCAACTATGTTGAACAAATGCCTATAGGACACTAGAGCTTTCAATTTCCAATCGAATTCTCCTTCCGAACTAAAACAAAGGAGCTGACATGCCTAAAAACTTAAAAAGAACAGAAATTATTCCGTTATGAAACTTTGGCTCTTTACTAGAATAATCATACGCCTCGCTCTTTACGCCTAAAGATTTTATTGTTTATCACAATTTGTGAGATAGTCATTTACAAAGAGCGAGGTCATTATGTAGTGTTCAGCCTCTTTCTATATACTAGATGTTAAATTCTGTTAAATTTATTAAAGTTTTGAAAACAAAACCTTACTTTCAGTTTTTGGAGAGGAAATTTTTTTTTATATTTAAAGGCCTGATCAAAAACGGGGGTTTACTCATGCCCCCATTTGAGCCCTGTCCCTTAGTTTTATAAGGTTCGATAAACTGTTGGAGTCTTAGTAATCTTTAGAAACATAAGCGTGGTATTTGATCACAATGATTCAGTATTAACTAGGAATACCTCTTGAAAATTCAAGAAAATTACAGCTTGCTCTGCTGATTGTAAAAAAAAGAAACCTGGAAAAATGAAAGTTAGCGTGACTGAATTAATTCTTACAGACTCTTCTGTGTAGAAGTTGATCGGAGCTATTAGGCTGTGGACGTAAGTTTAGTAATTATATTTTTTTTTGAAAGTATTGTATTTAAAATTTTGCGGTGGTGTTTGATTATTTTTGTTATTTTTTTTTATTCTTTTTTTTAATGCTGTAGTTTTTATTATCACTACTGTTGATATTAGTCGTTTTAACTGTAAACTGAAGGTCTGGATGCAGATTTTATATATTTTCTGTACAGCACAAAATTTATTATGATAAAGTAGAAACTTTTCAGGGATTCCATCCTGCTATTTACCTTGGGTAGTCTTTCTGCGTTTTAATTTTAAATTTGTGTATTTACTTTGTTAAAAAAATAGTTTTGTGTTTACTCTTGAACTTTAATAGGGACTGAATATAAAATGTGATAGTTTTCATTGTAGAAAGAAATAGAAATAGTACTTGCCTTGAACAATTTTTGGAGAGGTCTGAAATTGAAGTATTGGTAATTCTTACCTCTTATTTGGAGCTCTGAAATGCAAAAAAGTGTTTATGCTATTTTGAGCCGTCCTAGCCTAGGGGCTAGCATGCTTGACTTGAACCCTTGGGGACAGGGGTTTGAGTCCTAGTGTTGATGGCTATTTGGTTAATAATGGGGTCAATAGCGTGACTCTCTTAGCTTTGCTAGATTTGATCCCGCTCTAAATGGGTACCTGGAGAAATCTGGGGAAAGTAAACAGGAAGAGTATGCAAAAACAGAGATGGATGGCCCCAACCCCCGTTGCACTTCCTGGCTGAAGAACCATGAAACGGAGATCAACACCGCCAACATCTGGGGACCGTAAAGTCCAATGCTGTACTCTTTACCTTTAGTTTTCATTGCGATGCCATTGAAGGAAAAACAATGGTAAAGTGGACATAAACACAGCTTATTCTGAGCATTCTAATGAAAGGAAGAGACCTCGGGGAATGCATAATTGGTATAGGGTAGTTAAAGAAGTGGAATACAGGTTGCAAGACTAGGAAATACAGACATGGAGTGAGATATACATATCACATTCCCTTGAGGTTCATAAATTAGCAATGGAAATATACTGCTACTATTACTAACAACTCATTGCAGCACCAAGCTGCTTGAGGCCAACATGGCTAAGCACTCTCCTTCTCCATTCCAGTCTACCTAAAGCGCCCTCTCAGGAAGTTCCTATTTCCCTTCAAGCTCTGCTTACGACATCATTCCACCCAGAGATATGATGTGGGGAAATTTAATTAAATTTATGAGTTTAATTCAAGTCAAGTTTAGAATTTGTATTTCCCTATTTTGTCGGATTGATTTATTTATCAGTTCAATCTCAAGCTCTTTTAATTTTCAAACTAATTACATTCACTATAACACTATAATAAATTATACAAAAAAAGAAAAATAATTAAAGAGGGTGCTTACAAAGTGAGTTATACTCAGGTAGTTTAGATCTCATTGTCAACCATTTGGATTCAAAGAATGCGTGGGAGAAGTTAATCTTGACGTGTTTTCCGTATTTTGTCCAAGGTACGGGTATGGTACTGAAGATAAAAGGATCCCAAGAACTCTTACTTAGAAGGAAAAAGGAATTTGGATAAGAACTGATGCCAGTTTAGTTTTCGAAACTTAAAAAAAAAAACAAGCAAAAAAAAAAACGCTAGAAATAGAACAAACGTCAATCAATCGACGATCAGTTTGGTGCTGTGCAGACAATAGATTATTTGGTGAGCATAGTTGCGTCCACCGTAGCCGAATTTTAATTCAGTGTGGTTTCGGGAACTACTAGCATGTTTAAGGAGAAAGTACTCAAGTTTTACAGTTTTTTTTTTGTTCAGTTGGGATTTTTCAGAAGATTTCGGTGATTTTTTTTATGCTATGGCAACTCTGCTGAAAGCCTATTTAAAAAACCTTTGTCATGCATCGTCCTATGTTGAAAAATTAAGAGCAAACCCATAGCTTGGCATTATCTTCCCAGGGTATGTTTTTGGCACTGGTTTTGTTACTGAAAGTTTCATTTTCCCTACCTACCCCTTTCAAAGATAGCAAAAAATAGCTTGTCTAGAAATTTACTCAAAACTGATATAGACAAAAATAGCCTAATGGTAAAATTCTTGACTTTAGTTACTTTTGGCTATCTTGAAAGGGGTTGGGTTAGGAAAATGAAACTTTCAGGGAGGATGTACATGCTAAGGTATGTCCCAGGAAGGTACTTTGAAGTACTTACCTCCACTCCTCCCCCCTTCTCTATATAATGGTAAATTACTGCACATTACTAGTTGTTTTAACTCATAGTTCATCCTATATTACTATCATAATTATAAATCACTGCTTACCTTACACAACTTCAGCTTTTAACCTTGTTCATTAAAATATATTCCAAAATCCTATTTAAATCCTAAACCATTTAATTTCCTATCCTTGCTGACTATTTTTATGGTATAATAAAACCAGGTTTGTTGTGATGTCAAGACTTTGCTTATCAGAAACCCTTACCCTTGAGGGTAGGCAGGCACATGCCAAACACCTCTGTGTTTATAAGACCATTTAAACTGTATTAATTAGGGAAAGGATTTGACAAGAGAGACCAGTAAAAATAACCTAATCATTTTTAGAGGACAAATCATGTCATGGGAAGATATTTTTGAAATCCCTCTTCCACCCAAACTCAAAATTTTCTAAAATTCTACTTAGAAAGCTTTTAAAGTAAGTTTTCTAAAGTACTAATAGCCTAGATAGAGTGCTAAAAACATCAGAATCAACTTCAGAGGAGACGTTATGTCACGGGAAGAGGTTTTTAAAATCCCCCTTCCCCCCAAACTCAAAATTTTCCAAAATTCTACTTTACAAGCTTTTAAAATATTTCTAAAGCACTAATAGATAGAGTGCTAAAAACATCAGAATCAACTTCAGAGGACACGTTATATCACGGGAAGAGGTTATTGAAATCCCCTTCCCCCCAAACTCCAAATTGTCCAAAATTCTACTTTAGAAGCTTTTAAGTATTTCTAAAGCACTAATAGATAGAGTGCTACCAAACCAGATCGACTTCAGAGGACAAATTATGTTATGGGAATATGTGTTTTTGAAATCCCCCTTCCCCCCAAACTCAAAATTTTCCAAAATTCTACTTCAGAAGCTTTTTTAAATTTCTAAAGCGCTAAGACATAGAACGCTACAAACAGCAGAATCAACTTTAGAGGACAATTTGTGTCATGGGAAGATGTTTTTGAAATCACCCTTCCCCCCAAACTCAAAATTTTCCAAAATTTCTACTTTCGAAGCTTTTTAAATATTTCTAAAGCACTAATAGATAGAGCACTACAAATATCAGAATCAAACTTCAGAGGACAAATTATGTTACAGGAAGATGTTTTTGGAATCCCCCTTCCCCCCAAACTCAAAATTTTCCAAAATTCTACTTTAGAAGCTTTTTAAATATTTCTAAAGCATTAATAGATAGAGTGCTAAAAACATCAGAATCAACTTCAGAGGACACATTATATCACTGGAAGAGGTTTTTAAAATCCCCCTTCCCCCCAAACTAAAAAATTTCCAAAATTTTACTTTAGAAGCTTTTTTAAATATTTCTAAAGCACTAATAGATAGAGCACTACAAGTTTCAGAATCGACTTCAGAGGACATGTTATATCACGGGAAGAGGGTTTTAAAATCCCCCTTCCCCCCTAACTCAAAATTTTCCAAAATTTATATTTTAAAACTTTTAAAATATTTCTAAAGCACTAATAGATAGAGTGCTAAAAACATCAGAATCGACTTCAGAGGACACGTTATATCATGGGAAGAGGTTTTTTAAACCCCCCTTACCCCCAAACTCAAAATTTTCCAAAATTCTACTTTAGAAGCTTTTTAAATATTTCTAAAGCATTAATAGATAGAGTGCTAAAAACATCAGAATCGACTTCAGAGGACACGTTATATCATGGGAAGAGGTTTTTAAAATCCCCCTTCCCCCCAAACTCAAAAATTTCCAAAATTTTACTTTAGAAGCTTTTTAAAATATTTCTAAAGCACTAATAGATAGAGCGCTACAAGTTTCAGAATTGACTTCAGAGGAATACGTTATATCACGGGAAGAGGGTTTTAAAATCCCCCTTCCCCCCTAACTCAAAATTTTCCAAAATTTTATTTTAAAAACTTTTTAAATATTTCTAAAGCACTAATAGATAGAGTGCTAAAAACATCAGAATTGACTTCAGAGGACACGTTATATCACGGGAAGAGGTTTTTAAAATCTCCCTTCCCCCCAAACTCAAAATTTTCCAAAATTCTACTTTAGAAGCTTTTTAAATATTTCTAAAGCATTAATAGATAGAGTGCTAAAAACATCAGAATCGAACTTCAGAAGACACGTTATATCACGGGAAGAGGGTTTTAAAATCCCCTTCCCCCCCCCTAACTCAACATTTTCCAAAATTCTACTTCAGAAGCTTTTTTAAATATTTCTAAAGCGCTAAGACATAGAACGCTACAAACAGCAGAATCGACTTTAGAGGACAATTTGTGTCCATGGGAAGATGTTTTTGAAATCCCCTTTCCCCCCTAACTCAAAATTTTCCAAAATTCTACTTAGAAGCTTTTCAAATATTTCTAAGGCACTAATAGATAGAGTGCTAAAAACATTAGAATCGACTTCAGAGGACACGTTATATCACGGAAGAGGTTTTTAAAATCCCCCTTCCCCCCCAACTCAAAATTTTCCAAATTCTACTTCAGAAGCTTTTTTAAATATTTCTAAAGCGCTAAGACATAGAACGCTACAAACAGCAGAATTGACTTTAGAGGACAATTTGTGTCATGGGAAGATGTTTTTGGAATCCCCCCAAACTCAAAATTTTCCAAAATTCTACTTTAGAAGCTTTTCAAATATTTCTAAGGCACTAATAGATAGAGTGCTAAAAACAATAGAATCGACTTCAGAGGACACGTTATATCACGGGAAGAGGTTTTTAAAATCCCCCTTCCCCCCAAACTCAAAATTTTCCAAAATTCTACTTTAGAAGCTTTTAAATATTTCTAAAGCATTAATAGATAGAGTGCTAAAAACATCAGAATCAACTTCAGAAGACACGTTATATCACGGGAAGAGGTTTTTAAAATCCCCCTTCCCCCCAAACTCAAAATTCTACTTCAGAAGCTTTTTTAAATATTTCTAAAGCGCTAAGACATAGAACACTACAAACAGCAGAATCGACTTTAGAGGACAATTTGTGTCATGGGGAAGATGTTTTTGAAATCCCCCTTCCCCCCTAACTCAAAATTTTTCAAAATTCTACTTTAGAAGCTTTTCAAATATTTCTAAGGCACTAATAGATAGAGTGCTAAAAACATTAGAATCGACTTCAGAGGACACATTATATCACGGGAAGAGGTTTTTAAAATCCCCCTTCCCCCCCAACTCAAAATTTTCCAAAATTCTACTTCAGAAGCTTCTTTAAATATTTCTAAAGCGCTAAGACATAGAACGCTACAAACAGCAGAATTGACTTTAGAGGACAATTTTTGTCATGGGAAGATTTTTTGGAATCCGCCTTCCCCCAAAACTCAAAATTTTCCAAAATTCTACTTTAGAAGCTTTTCAAATATTTCTAAGGCACTAATAGATAGAGTGCTAAAAACATTAGAATCGACTTCAGAGGACACGTTATATCACGGGAAGAGGTTTTTAAAATCCCCCTTCCTCCCTAACTCAAAATTTTCAAAAATTTTATTTTAGAAGCTTTTTTAATATTTCTAAAGCACTAATAGATAGTGCTAAAAAACATCAGAATCGACTTCAGAGGACAGGTTATATCACGGGAAGAGGTTTTTAAAATCCCCCTCCCCCCAAACTGAAAATTTTCCAAAATTCTACTTTAGAAGCTTTTTAAATATTTCTAAAGCACTAATAGATAGAGCGCTACAAATATAAGAATCGACTTCAGAGGACAAATTATGTTATGGGAAGATGTTTTGAAATCCTCCTTCCCCCCAAACTCAAAATTTTCCAAAATTCTACTTTAGAAGCTTTTTAAATATTTCTAAAGCACTAATAGATAGAGTGCTAAAAACATCAGAATCGACTTCAGAGGACACGTTATATCACGGGAAGAGGTTCTTAAAATCCTCCTTCCCCCCAAACTCAAAATTTTCCAAAATTCTACTTTAGAAGCTTTTAAATATTTGTAAAGCGCTAAGACATAGAGAGCTACAAACATCAGAATTGACTTCAGAGGACAATTTATGTCATGGGGAAGATCTTTTTGAAATCCCCCTTCCCCCCAAAACTCAAAATTTCCAAAATTGTTACTTTAGAAACTTATGTTTAAATATTTCTAAAGCGCTAAGACATAGAGCATTACAAACATCAGAATCAACTTCAGAGGACAATTTATGTCATGGGAAGATGTTTTTGAAATCCCCCTTCCCCCCAAACTCAAAATTTTCCAAAATTGTTACTTTAGAAACTTGTTTAAATATTTCTAAAGCGCTAAGACATAGAGCGTTGCAAACATCAGAATCAACTTTAGAAGACAATTTATGTCATGGGAAGATGTTTTTGAAATCCCCCCAAAACTCAAAATTTCCAAAATGCTACTTTAGAAGCTTTTTAAATATTTCTAAAGCACTAATGTCTGGTGACCTTTGAATATTTTTAATGAAATGGCTATTTAAAAATTTTATCAGATAGGCTTAGTAAAAAAGGGTGTAGGGGGGACTAGTTGTCTTTGGGTATCTTTTGACTCTTAAAAAGTGAAATAGAACTTTCAATTTCAATCAAATGAGCCCTCTCTGAAGTTTATACAAGCATCCCTTTCATAATAACCATACACGCCCACAGGACAACACACAACGCCTACCCCCTGGGCCCTGGAGTTGTTGACACTGGAGTTTTTGTTATCTAATTTTTGAATAATTTTTCAAAAACTGGCTATCTCAAAATATCTCAAAATAGGAACCATATATGCCCCAGGGCATACTTACAACGCCTGTCCCCGGGCTCTGGGGGTTGTTTCGACACCTGAGTTTTTGTTATCTGACTTTTGAACAATTTTAACTTAATGGCTATCTCAAAATTTTTATTGGATGCATTCGGGGAAAATAGGGGCATGGGGGAGGGGCTAGCTGCCCTCAATCTCTTTTGACTCTCAAAAACTGAACTAGAACTTTCAATTTCCAATCAAATTAGCCTTCTCTGAAGTTTTTACAAGCATCCCTTTCATAAGACCCATACATTCTGCCAGGGCATAGCCTAACTTACAATGTCTGCCTTTGGGCCCTGGAGGGCTGTCTCGACCCCGGAGTTTTCGTTATATGTTCTTTGAGCTATTTTAAAAAAATTGCTATCTCAAAGTTCTTATCAGATGGTTTTGAGAAAAAAAGGGTGGGGGGTGGGGGGATAGATGCCCTCCAATCTCTTCTGACTCTTAAAAAGTGAACTAGAACTTTCAATTCCCAATCAAATGAGCCCTCTTTGAAGTTTATACGAGTATCCCTTCCATAAGAACAATATATGCCCCCAGGGCATAACTTACAACACCTACCCTCGGGCCCTGGGGGGCTGTGTCGACACCGGAGCTTTTGTTATCTGAACATTGAACTATTTTTAACAGAATATCTATCTCAAAATTTTATTGATGCATTTAGGGCGTGGAGGGGGGGGGGGCTAGTTGTCCTCCGATCTCTGTTGACTCTTAAAAAGTGACACAAGAACTTTCAATTTCCAATTAAATGAACCCTCTCCGAAGTTTTATTCGAGTATCCCTTTCCATAAGAATGATATATGCCCCCAGAGCATTACTTACAACGCCTGTCTCTGGTCCCTGGGGGGTTGCGTTGACACAGGAATATTTCTTATCTGACCTTTGAATTATTGTTAATGAAATGGCCATTTTAAAAAAAAAAATAAAAATAGTTAAAATAGTTCAATGTTCAGATAACAAAAGCTCCGGTGTCGACACAGCCCCCCAGGGCCCGAGGGTAGGTGTTGTAAATTATGCCATGCGGGCATATATGATTGTTATAGAAGGGATGATCGGTCAAACTTCATAGAGGGCTCATTTGATTGAAAATTGGAAGTTGTAATTCACTTTTTAAGAGTAAAGTGAAAACTATATGTGTCTTTTAAGAGAAAACTATATGCGTCAAGAACAGTCTTGGATAGTATAAACAACATCAAATTGAATATTTGATATATAATGATATTAGTTGTTGAAAGATCCATCAGTTCAAGAATTTATTTCACTCTAATTTTAGTTTTATTTTCAATGCTGTAAGAACTGGAAAAGAAAGTATTTGTAATATAATTCGTTTTTAGTGAAATGCCAATGAGGCAGTAGGCTTTTGGTTTGTATTTACAGTTAAGGAAGGGGCAGTATCCAAACTCTTCTTTGTAGTGAAACTATATTCGTCTTGAACAACTTTAGAAAGAAATAATAAATTAAACTGAATATTTGATGTATAATGATATAAATTACTGAAAGCTCACAAGTTAAAAATTTTACTATAATTTTAATGTTTATTTTCAATAAAAGTACAAAAGAAAATATTTGTAATAAAATTGGTTTTCAGTAAACCGCCAATGACGCAGTAGGTTTTTGACTTTTACAGTGAGAGAAGGAGGCGATACCTGAACTCTTGTTTGTAGTAGTTTTTTTTTTCGTTTCAGTTTGATTTGCATATTCAATTTAAGTTTCACTCGTTTTAAGATTTATTTATTCAGTTAAATTAATATCTATTTTATGTTTGTTTGCATTGATTGTTTATTTAATTTCTGTTCGTTTTAAGTTTCATTTATACCTCAATAGCAATTTTTTTTTTTTTTTTAAGCTTGATTTCATATTCAATCTAAGCATTACTCGCTTTAAGATCTATTTATTCACTTATATTATTACTTGTTGTATATTTTTTCCTATGACTGTTTATTTAATTTCAGTTCGTTTTGGGTTTCATTTATTCTTTAATAGTAATTTCTGGTCGTTTTGAGTTTGAATTTTAACATGTGTATCTGCTGAGCTTAAGTTTAAAATGGCCTTTACTTTTCTTTGAAAAACTTATTTTTGGAAATTTTTTATTTAATTAATCTTACAAGGAATTGTAAGCTTAATAAATAATCTTCATTCAAAAAACTTCAAAACACATCAAGTGAAATACAGATTAAACATGTGAGTATTGTTTTAGAACATTAAAATGCTTGAACTTTAAAATCATTTCATTAGTTGAAGTTAAAAGAGTAAAACCCAAAAAGAATCCAATGATGACTAAGTGAAACCTACTAGGCATACAAACTGTAAAATAGAGATTGTGGAAGAGGTCCCAACCATGGGTTCTTGAATAGGAAAAAAAGACCTGTATTCATCTGTGTTTAATTGATCAATGACTTGGCTGTGGTATGGTGATTGAAGGAACATGATATCAAAGCTAAGAGGCAGAGTCCATGTCTATAGCAGAGATACAAAAAGTTGTTAGGAGAAAAAACTTCAGTTCTTCTCTCTGGGGAGGGTTTCTTATCTTCTGATATTATCTGGGGGGCTTCTAAAATCTTAGTTTTGAGTTGCAACACTGTAGTGTCAATGATGTTAAGGCAATTCACAATGAGACTTTACTGGTACCACGAATTAGCTAGTGTGAATTTGAACTAGGCCTAATCAGAATTTTCATAAAATTTTTAAGTTGATCAGAAAATTCTATAAGAAATCTGATCAGCTCAAATTAACATTTAAATAAAAAAAAGAAAAAAGTTTCTTCAACTGAAAGAAAGGAGCAACATTAAAATTTGAGGCAAACAGAAATTATTACATGTATGAGGGGGGTTGCTCTCTCCTCAATACCTCTCTCTTTATGCTAAAGTTTTATTTTTTGTTGCATTTATTAAGAATGACTCCTGAAACACAAAGGCAGTTTAATTAAAATAATAAGCTCTTTTACAAGTTCCAAAAAAATTTTTAGTGTAAGGTAATTATATTTTTTTTTTAGTGTAAGGTGAATTAGTGTAGAGTAAAGTATTAAAGAGAGGGCAACCTCCTCATATACATAATATTTTTCTGTTTGCTTTAATTCTTAATGTTGCTCCTTACTCTCAGTGGAATTTTTTTATTTTTTATTATTTAATCTCTGGTTGTTTTTTAAATAATGCTGCAAAATCCAGTTCCTCCTCCATAGAAAATTTCATTCCCCTACAAAAAATTCCTTCAACATAACCCTCCCTCCACCAGAAAAATCCCCCCTGAATAACATCCATATACTTCCCAACAACCAATACTGTATGTAAACAATGGGCAAAGTTCATAGTTTACAGCCCCTTCCCCTGGGGACTGTAGGGACCAAGTCATCCTCAAAGGCATAGTTCTTCTTCTTCTATTTCAGTAAGGCGGGCTTTTCAGTCGAGACAATTCAGCCCTTTTCCTTTTGCTTCACTCTGTGAGCTGAACAGAGCTACTGACTTGCTTACCTCTTATTTATTGAATCTCTTCAGATTTCTTTCAGTAAATCTTTTGACTGTAGGAGTTGAAATATAACAAGATAAATATTGACTTCTGTGCTCTGTGTGCAGGTATAGTCAGCTAGACTCTTGGTTGATAGTGAAATTTTGTGGCATTTGAAGCACTTTAACAGTTTACAATGCAAGGGTATACTGTGCAGACGTCAGCATATTGTATTCAAATAGGTAATGGTAAATTGTTTCATTATTTCTATTATAATACCTGCAAAGTGGCGATGAGGGAACTGAGCCACTTGAATTAGGGAACTGATAAGAAAATGCCCGAAAATTTAGCCCATTTGAGCCAGAACGAATTCTATGATAAGTTTTAGAAAAGTCCTTATTAGGAAAGGGAGATAGAATTGGACTGCTCTTATTAAACAGTACCTTTGATAGTCTCCAGCAGTAAAATCTAAAGGGGATTGGTCTCCAGTTGGTTGGTCAATATTTATTGCATTTTTTGCTATTTCATCTGCCTGATGGTTACCAACTTATATCTGAGTGGCTTGGAACATACTGAAGGTAAGTTTTTATGCCTCTTGAAGTAAGATTATCAATAATGCAAAGACAAAGATAAGTGTCTATATCCAACTTATACTGAGGAGCTGAACACAGCAACTCAAGGCTTGATAAAGAGTCAGAATAAACTACAATATTTGTGAATTAGCAATCAAAGGTTGATTATTCATAAGGTGCTCTAATACCATGATTATGGCATTTAACTCTGCAGACATTATAGACACATTATTATACATTCTCTCACCCATTGCCATATTCAGGTGTGGGTGGAAAGCTCCACTGGCCACCTTCTCATCCATTTTGGACCCATCAACAAAAGTTTGGAGATGGTTTTTATATGTAATTGTAATAAATTCAGCAATTTTTTTCTGGATGAAAGCAGTGGGGGTGATTTCTTTAGTCCACTTTGAGAAATTAGTATTTATTATAGAAATTGACCAACACCATGGAGGGGTTTGGGGAAGGTGGGTGCAATAGACTTTGCTAGCACTGAGAACTTCTTCTCAGTATTGGCATATTCATTTGCAATGCCTCTATACATGGCTAGATTTCTTAACCAATTATGCAGGGTATGTGAGCTATTTGCTTCAAATTTGTAAGACATTTTATCAAAAGAAAGCTTTATCTTTCATTTATTGTTGTTAATCCACTTTCAGTAAGCACACACTTAGTACTTGTGGGTTTCCTAAGGCCAAATATGAGGCAGATTATATTGTTTTGTGTTGTTTCAATTTTTTGCATCTGGATCTTTGCACAGGCACCATAAACAATGATCCCATAATCAATATGGGTCTTATATGTGACTTATAAAATTTGAGTAAGGTTTTCTCCTTACAACCCCAGGGTGTGGAAAGAAGTCTTTTTTATTATTCTTATTTTTCTATAGCATTTTTTATTGTGTTTGAGATGTGAAACTGGAAGTTAAGTTTTTGGTCAAGTATGAGACCTAGGTAATTAACTTGATTGTGCTCTGGAATAGCTATTCCATTTAGAGTTAGTCTTGCATTAACATAATTTTGCTTATGGTTAAATTGGATTATTTTCGACTTGGTGGGTGCAATGGGTAAATCTGAATGTTGGAAAAAATTTCGAATGGAAAAAGTGACTTTTGCAACTTTGAATATGCAATCTCAAAGGTGTTGCCAGTTGAACATAGTACCAGATCATCAGCATATTGTAGATTGGTGTGAGGGAGGTTCATGTCCCAGATGATAGAGGGCGAAGAGAAGGCAGCTCAGGATTGAACCCTGTGGAAAACCTTTGGTTATTGTATTTTTGGGTGAGGAGGCTGAGCCTACACAAACAATGAAAGTTCAATTTTCTATAAAAGATTTTATATAAGATACAAGCTTGGGGGGTAGTCCAAGATTTGCAACTTTAGTTAAAAGGATCTGGTAGTTCACATTGTCATATGCCCCTTCAAAGTCTAAAAAACTGCAACTAGGACATTATTTTTAGATAGGGATTCATTCATGCATTTTGTTAGCAATACAAAAGCATCTTTTGAGGAGTGCTGTTTCCTGCAAACCAGTTTCTTTTAAGTCTAAAAAAATAATTATTCTGATAATTAACTAAGGACATTATTTTTAGATTCAACGAAGAGCGGATTTACAAAATATGGTAGTAAACAACAAAATTTAAAATATAAATCAAAAATCATTTAACAATAGTCTATTTAAAAATTTAACTGATATTACTAGGACAATATTATATTTAGATAAAATTATTTCATTGCATTTGGTTAGCAAAACAAAAAGCATACTTTGAGGAGTGCTGTTTCCTGAAAACCAGTTTAAGGATAAGGAGTCATATTATTTTTTTCAACAAACCAGAGGAGTCAATGGTAAATCATTTTTTGGCCTTATATTTGGCCTTAGGAAACCCACAAGTACTAAGTGTGTGCTTACTGAAAGTGGATTAACAACAATAAATGAAAGATAAAGCTTTCTTTTGATAAAATGTCTTACAAATTTGAAGCAAATAGCTCACATACCCTGCATAATTGGTTAAGAAATCTAGCCATGTATAGAGGCATTGCAAATGAATATGCCAATACTGAGAAGAAGTTCTCAGTGCTAGCAAAGTCTATTGCACCCACCTTCCCCCAAACCCCTCCATGGTGTTGGTCAATTTCTATAATAAATACTAATTTCTCAAAGTGGACTAAAGAAATCACCCCCACTGCTTTCATCCAGAAAAAAATTGCTGAATTTATTACAATTACATATAAAAAACCATCTCCAAACTTTTGTTGATGGGTCCAAAATGAATGAGAAGGTGGCCAGTGGAGCTTTCCACCCACACCTGAATATGGCAATGGGTGAGAGAATGTATAATAATGTGTCTATAATGTCTGCAGAGTTAAATGCCATAATCATGGTATTAGAGCACCTTATGAATAATCAACCTTTGATTGCTAATTCACAAAATATTGTAGTTTATTCTGACTCTTTATCAAGCCTTGAGTTGCTGTGTTCAGCTCCTCAGTATAAGTTGGATATAGACACTTATCTTTGTCTTTGCATTATTGATAATCTTACTTCAAGAGGCATAAAAACTTACCTTCAGTATGTTCCAAGCCACTCAGATATAAGTGGTAACCATCAGGCAGATGAAATAGCAAAAAATGCAATAAATATTGACCAACCAACTGGGAGACCAATCCCTTTAGATTTTACTGCTGGAGACTATCAAAGGTACTGTTTAATAAGAGCAGTCCAATTCTATCTCCCTTTCCTAATAAGGACTTTTCTAAAACTTATCATAGAATTCGTTCTGGCTCAAATGGGCTAAATTTTCTGGCATTTTCTTATCAGTTCCCTAATTCAAGTGGCTCAGTTCCCTCATCGCCACTTTGCAGGTATTATAATAGAAATAATGAAACAATTTACCATTACCTATTTGAATACAATATGCTGACGTCTGCACAGTATACCTTGCATTGTAAACTGTTAAAGTGCTTCAAATGCCACAAAATTTCACTATCAACCAAGAGTCTAGCTGACTATACCTGCACACAGAGCACAGAAGTCAATATTTATCTTGTTATATAATTTCAACTCCTAGAGTCAAAAGATTTACTGAAAGAAATCTGAAGAGATTCAATAAATAAGAGGTAAGCAAGTCAGTAGCTCTGTTCAGCTCACAGAGTGAAGCAAAAGGAAAAGGCTGAATTGTCTCGACTGAAAAGCCCGCCTTACTGAAATAGAAGAAGAAGAACTATGCCTTTGAGGATGACTTGGTCCCTACAGTCCCCAGGGGAAGGGGCTGTAAACTATGAACTTTGCCCATTGTTTACATACAGTATTGGTTGTTGGGAAGTATATGGATGTTATTCAGGGGGGATTTTTCTGGTGGAGGGAGGGTTATGTTGAAGGAATTTTTTGTAGGGGAATGAAATTTTCTATGGAGGAGGAACTGGATTTTTGCAGCATTATTTAAAAAACAACCAGAGATTAAATAATAAAAAATAAAAAATTCCACTGAGAGTAAGGAGCAACATTAAGAATTAAAGCAAACAGAAAAATATTATGTATATGAGGAGGTTGCCCTCTCTTTAATACTTTACTCTACACTAATTCACCTTACACTAAAAAAAAATATAATTACCTTACACTAAAAATTTTTTTGGAACTTGTAAAAGAGCTTATTATTTTAATTAAACTGCCTTTGTGTTTCAGGAGTCATTCTTAAATAAATGCAACAAAAAATAAAACTTTAGCATAAAGAGAGAGGTATTGAGGAGAGAGCAACCCCCTCATACATGTAATAATTTCTGTTTGCCTCAAATTTTAATGTTGCTCCTTTCTTTCAGTTGAAGAAACTTTTTCTTTTTTTATTTAAATGTTAATTTGAGCTGATCAGATTTCTTATAGAATTTTCTGATCAACTTAAAAATTTTATGAAAAATTCTGATTAGGCCTAGTTCAAATTCACACTAGCTAATTCGTGGTACCAGTAAAGTCTCATTGTGAATTGGCCTTAACATCATTGACACTACAGTGTTGCAACTCAAAACTAAGATTTTAGAAGCCCCCCAGATAATATCAGAAGATAAGAAGACCCTCCCCAGAGAAGAACTGAAGTTTTTTCTCCTAACAACTTTTTGTATCTCTGCTATAGACATGGACTCTGCCTCTTAGCTTTGATATCATGTTCCTTCAATCACCATACCACAGCCAAGTCATTGATCAATTAAACACAGATGAATACAGGTCTTTTTTTTTCCTATTCAAGAACCATGGTTGGGACCTCTTCACACAATCTCTATTTTACAGTTTGTATGCCTAGTAGGTTTCACTTAGTCATCATTGGATTCTTTTTGGGTTTTACTCTTTTAACTTCAACTAATGAAATGATTTTAAAGTTCAAGCATTTTAATGTTCTAAAACAATACTCACATGTTTAATCTGTATTTCACTTGATGTGTTTTGAAGTTTTTTGAATGAAGATTATTTATTAAGCTTACAATTCCTTGTAAGAAATTAATTAAATAAAAAATTTCCAAAAAATAAGTTTTTCAAAGAAAAGTAAAGGCCATTTTAAACTTAAGCTCAGCAGATACACATGTTAAAATTCAAACTCAAAACGACCAGAAATTACTATTAAAGAATAAATGAAACCCAAAACGAACTGAAATTAAATAAACAGTCATAGGAAAAAATATACAACAAGTAATAATATAAGTGAATAAATAGATCTTAAAGCGAGTAATGCTTAGATTGAATATGAAAATCAAGCTTAAAAAAAAAAAAAAAAAATTGCTATTGAGGTATAAATGAAACTTAAAACGAACAGAAATTAAATAAACAATCAATGCAAACAAACATAAAATAGATATTAATTTAACTGAATAAATAAATCTTAAAACGAGTGAAACTTAAATTGAATATGCAAATCAAACTGAAACGAACAAAAACTACTACAAACAAGAGTTCAGGTATCGCCTCCTTCTCTCACTGTAAAAGTCAAAAACCTACTGCGTCATTGGCGGTTTACTGAAAACCATTTTATTACAAATATTTTCTTTTGTACTTTTATTGAAAATAAACATTAAAATTATAGTAAAATTTTTTTAACTTGTGAGCTTTCAGTAATTTATATCATTATACATCAAATATTCAGTTTAATTTATTATTTCTTTCTAAAGTTGTTCAAGACGAATATAGTTTCACTACAAAGAAGAGTTTGGATACTGCCCCCTTTCCTTAACTGTAAATACAAACCAAAAGCCTACTGCCTCATTGGCATTTCACTAAAAACGAATTATATTACAAATACTTTCTTTTCCAGTTCTTACAGCATTGAAAATAAAACTAAAATTAGAGTGAAATAAATTCTTGAACTGATGGATCTTTCAACAACTAATATCATTATATATCAAATATTCAATTTGATGTTGTTTATACTATCCAAGACTGTTCTTGACGCATATAGTTTTTCTCTTAAAAGACACATATAGTTTTCACTTTACTCTTAAAAAGTGAATTACAACTTCCAATTTTCAATCAAATGAGCCCTCTATGAAGTTTGACCGATCATCCCTTCTATAACAATCATATATGCCCGCATGGCATAAATTTACAACACCTACCCTCGGGCCCTGGGGGGCTGTGTCGACACCGGAGCTTTTGTTATCTGAACATTGAACTATTTTTAACAGAATATCTATCTCAAAATTTTATTTGATGCATTTAGGGCGTGGAGGGGGGGGGGGGCTAGTTGTCCTCCGATCTCTGTTGACTCTTAAAAAGTGAACAAGAACTTTCAATTTCCAATTAAATGAACCCTCTCCGAAGTTTATTCGAGTATCCCTTCCATAAGAATGATATATGCCCCCAGAGCATTACTTACAAGGCCTGTCTCTGGTCCCTGGGGGGTTGCGTTGACACAGGAATATTTCTTATCTGACCTTTGAATTATTGTTAATGAAATGGCTATTTTAAAAATTTTATCAGATAGGCTTAGTAAAAAAGGGTGTAGGGGGGACTAGTTGTCTTTGGGTATCTTTTGACTCTTAAAAAGTGAAATAGAACTTTCAATTTCCAATCAAATGAGCCCTCTCTGAAGTTTATACAAGCATCCCTTTCATAATAACCATACACGCCCACAGGACAACACACAACGCCTACCTCCTGGGCCCTGGAGTTGTTGACACTGGAGTTTTTGTTATCTAATTTTTGAATAATTTTTCAAAAACTGGCTATCTCAAAATATCTCAAAATAGGAACCATATATGCCCCAGGGCATAACTTACAACGCCTGTCCCCGGGCTCTGGGGGGTTGTTTCGACACCTGAGTTTTTGTTATCTGACTTTTGAACAATTTTTTAACTTAATGGCTATCTCAAAATTTTATCGGATGCATTCGGGAAAATAGGGGCATGGGGGAGGGGCTAGCTGCCCTCCAATCTCTTCAAAACTGACTCTCAAAAACTGAACTAGAACTTTCAATTTCCAATCAAATTAGCCTTCTCTGAAGTTTTTACAAGCATCCCTTCATAAGAACCATACATTCCGCCAGGGCATAGCCTAACTTACAATGTCTGCCTTTGGGCCCTGGAGGGCTGTCTCGACCCGGAGTTTTCGTTATATGTTCTTTGAGCTATTTTAAAAAAATTGCTATCTCAAAGTTCTTATCAGATGGGTTTGAGAAAAAAGGGTGGGGGCTAGATGCCCTCCAATCTCTTCTGACTCTTAAAAAGTGAACTAGAACTTTCAATTCCCAATCAAATGAGCCCTCTTTTGAAGTTTATACGAGTATCCCTTCCATAAGAACAATATATGCCCCCAGGGCATAACTTACAACCCCTGCCCCGGGCCCTGGGAGGTTGTTTCGACACTGGAGTTTTTGTTATATGATCTTTGAACTATTTTTAACAAAAATAGCTATCTCAAAATTTTATCAGATGTATTTGGGGAAAAAGGGCGTGGGGGGGGGGATGGTTACCCTCCGATATCTTTTGACGCTTAAAAGTGAACTAGAACTTTCAATTTCCAATCAAATGAGCCCTCTCTGAAGTTTTATACGAGCATTCCTTTCATAAGAACCATATATGCCCCCAGGGCATAGATTATAACCCTTGCCCTGAAGACTGTGGGGGGAGTGTCCTGCTCAAAGATATAATTTCCAGAACTTTCAACTACGTTAAACAAAATGGCTATCTCAAAATTTTGATTGGATGTGTTCGGGGAAATGGTGGGCGTGGACGGGGTGTTAGTTGTCTTTCAATCACTTTCGACTATTAAAAAGGGCACTAGCCATTTAAATTTCCAATCGAATGAGCCCTTTTTGAAGTTTCTACGACAACGCTTTCTATAAAAAACCTTATATGTCCCCAGGGCATAACTTACAACCCTTGCCCTGAGGGCTGTGGGGGGGGGGGTTGTCATCCTCAAAGATCAAATTTCCAGAATTTTCAACCACGTTGAACAAAATGGCTCTCTCAAAATTTTGATTGGATGTGTTTGGGGAAAAGGTGGGCGTGAGAGAGGGGTTAGTTGCCCTCTAATCACTTTCAACTATGAAAAAGGGCACTAGTCCTTTGAGTTTCCAATCGAATCAGCCCTTTTGAAGTTTCTACGACATAGCTTTCTATAAAAAGCTTATATGCCCCCAGGACATAACTTACAACCCTTGCCTTGAGGGCCGTGGGGGGAGTGTCCTCCTCAAAAACATAATTTCTATCTGGAAATCAACGACGTAGAACAAAATGGCTATCTCGAAATTTTGATTGGATGTGTTTGGAAAAATGGTGGGCATGGAAAGGGTGTTAGTTGCCTTCCAATCACTTTTGATCCTTAAAAAGGGCACTCGAACTTTCGATTTCCAATCGAATGAGCCCCCTTTGAAGTTTTTACGACGACCCCCTTCATATGAAGTGCCTTTGGGGAAATAAATGAATAATAAAACATTGGAGCTGTATGGCCTTTACTATAGGCAACGCTATAGCTTTGCCTATAGTAAAGGCAACGCTAACTTTATATCATTTCCTAAAGTTTCAAAATTAATATACTCAGTCATCCAGAATTATGCCCTTTTGACTACCCATATACACATAATATGCTTTGATTTAGCTCAACACTCCCCTCAACATTCCTTGTAAGACTCACCTTAATGCCCTTTTTATTTTGGGAAAGTAGTGGTTAAACATGAGTACCTTTTCTCAATAGCGTATACTGTATGTAAACAATGATCAAATTGCCTAACTTACAGCCTTTTCCCTGAGGCATCAGGGGGGGGGGGGGGGCTGACATCCCCAAATGCATAATTACTAAAGCTTTCAACAATGCTGAAAAAATAGACGTCTCAAAACTTTGTTTGGATATTTTTTTTTGGGAAATGATGAGAGGAGAAGCATGGAGAAGGGGGGGGGGGTGCTCTCAAATCACTTTTGACTCTTAGAAAGGGCACTATAGCTTCCAATTTCAAATCAAGTGAGCCCCATCTGAAGTTTATACAACAACCCAATCCATAATAACCATATGTGTCCCCAGGGCACAACTTACAGCCCTTTCCCCATGGCTAAGGGGGGTTTTGCAGCCCTGGAGGCATTATTATATGTTCTTTGGACTATTTTATTTTAAAATGGATATCTCACAATTTCAATCAGACGCTTTTCATGAAAAGAGGGGTAGTTAGGGGGGGGGGGGCTAGTTTATCCCCATCACTTCTGACTCTTAAGATAGAACTAGAGCTTTTCCAAATGAGCCACCTCTAAAGTTTATACAACCATCCCTTCCATAAAAACCTTAAATGCCCCCAGGGCATTACTTACAACCCTTGACCCCAGGCCCTGGTGGTTTGTAATAACCCTAAAAGCCTTTTTATATGATCTTTGGACTATTTGGAATAAAATGCCTATTTCAAAAATTTATATTGGATGCATTTCGGGAAAAAACACGATGCGGGGGAGGGGGTAGGTGCCCTCTGGTCACTTTGACTCTTAAAAAAGGCACTAAAACTTCTGATTGCCAATCCAATAAGATCCCTCTGAAGTATATATGACCACTCTTTCTATAAGAACCTTATATGCCCCCAGGGCATAACTTACAACCCATGCCCTGAGGGTTGTGGAGATGTTGTCATCCTTAAAGACATAATTTTCGGACCCTTCAACTACGCAAGACAAAACTGCTAACTCAAAATTTGATTGGATGGTTTGGGGAAAGATGGGTTGGAGGGGGGGGGGGGGTTTGGTTGCTCTTAAATAACTTTTGACTCTTAAAGAGGACACTATAACTTCCAATTTCAAATTAAATGAGCCCCATCTGAAGTTAATATGACCAGCCATTTCCATAAAAACCTTATATGCCCCCAGGGCATTACTTACAACCCTTGACTCCAGGCCCTGGTGGTTTGTGATAACCCCAAAAGCCTTGTTATAGGATCTTTGGACTATTTGGAATAAAATGGCTATCTCGAAATTTATATTGGATGCATTTCGGAAAAAAGCATGATTTGGGGGGGGGGGGGGGTAGCGGCCCTCTAATCACTTTGACTGTTTAAAAAAGGCACTAAAACTTCTGATTGCCAATCCAATAAGATCCCTCCGAAGTATATATGACCACTCTTTCTATAAGAACCTTATATGCCCCCAGGGTATAACTTACAACCCGTGCCCTGAGGGCTGTGGAGATGTTGTCATTCTTAAGGACATAATTTCTGGACCCTTCAACTACGCAAGACAAAACTGCTGACTCAAAATTTTGATTGGATGGTTTGGGGAAAAGGTGGGTGGGGAGGGGGGGGGGGGGTTGGTTGCTCTTAAATCACTTTTGACTCTTAATGGGGGTACTATAACTTCCAATTTCAAGTCAAGTGAGTCCCATCTGAAGTCTATACGACCAGCCATTTCATGAAAACCTTATATGCCCCTAGGACATAACTTACAACCCTTGTCCCAGGGCTCTGGGGGGGTTGTTCCAACCCTAGAGGCATTATTATATGTTCTTTGGACTATTTTGGACAAAATGGCTATCTCACAAGTTCAATCAGATGCATATATGTCCCTAGGGCATAACTTACAACCCTTGTCCCAGGGCTCTGGGGGGTTATTCCAACCCTAGAGGCATTATCATATGTTCTTTGGACTATTTTGGACAAAATGGCTATCTCAAAAGTTCAATCAGATGCAGTTGGTGAAAAGAAGGGTAGTTTGGAGGGGGGGGAGCTAGTTGCTCTCCATCACTTTTGACTCTTAAAAGGGAACTTAAACTTCCAATTTTCAACCAAATGAAACTCCTTTAAAGTTTATACAACCTTCCCTTCCATAAAAACCTTAAATGCCCCAAAGGCACAACTTACAACCCTACCCCCTGGCTCTGGCAGTTTTTGTCAACCCCGAAGGCCTTGTTATGTGATCTTAGGATTATTTTGAATAAAATGGCTATCTCAAAATTTCAATTGGATGCATTTCAGAAAATGACGTGTGTGTGTTAGAGGGGGGAGGATAGTTGCCCTCCAATCACTGTTACTCTTAAAAAGGGCACTACAACTTCTAATTAACAATCCAATGAGCCCTCTCTGAAGTTTATACAACCACACTTTCTATAAAAACCTTTAATTGCCGCCAGGGCATAACTTATAACCATTTCCCCTAGGGTTCAGGGGGGGGGGGTGTACTCAAAGACATAATTTCTGGACCTTTTAACTATGTTGAACAAAATGGCTATCTCAAAATTTTGAATGGATGTGTTTGGGGAAATGATGGGCGTGAGAGTTGCCCTCCAATCACTTTTGGCTATTAAAAATGACACTAATTCTTTCAATTTCCATTCGAATGGGCCCTTTTTGAAGCTTCTATAACAACTTCTATATGAAGTGCCCTGGTCTAAAAAATAAAAAAATAATAATACATTGTACCAACATTGTTCTTTACTTAGGCAGTGCTATGCACTGCTTATGAATGAAGAAGACTGGGTTTTCAAAAAGGATTTTGCCATAAAAACATTCAGAAAATATTGTATATGTGAAGTTACCTGTTGTATAACCTCCATAAAAAGGCTCAAATTTTGTTTTTTAGCCTCAGAGACTGATGTATCTATTGTTATCAAGAGCCATTTAGGATTTCGGCTACTATTGGGCCAAGTTGTTCTTTGCTTACAGTTTGTTACCACCGGCTGTTTGATAAGAATTTTCAGACCTGAAACCTTTTGAAATTTTCTTCTTCTTGTAAAAAGTTATTAAGAAAATCAAAATTTATGGTGTTATGCTAGAAAAAACAAAACAAACACAACCGATTTTATTTTTTATGAGTTTATAAAAATTTGAGAAAACTACCGCTCTAAATCTTCTTTTTGGAGTTCCAGAACCCCCTATCAGGGGTGCAGCTTGGGTTTTGAGTTTGAAGGGGGATATAAAGAATATGCCAACAAAATCGTCCACTGTACCAACAAAATAAGTTAAATTAAACTAAAAACAAAATCTAAATTCCAAGGTGTCGCAGCGCCGACGCCTCGGGACTTGTGGAGGGAAGTCCCCACCCTATAACTGTGCGAAAACATTTAGGGTTACTCTTTGTCATTGGTGATATCATCATCAATACATTACAATTTAATTTTTTTTTTATTGGGATGGGGTCCCTGGCAGCAAGCGGTAACAAGGTTCTACGCTTCTGTGGATGTCATTAGCGGTGTAGCGCCCTATTGATGTTCACCACAGGCCCATATTTATCAAAGTGATTCTTGTCCACAATTTTTTTTGAAAGCACTTGCATGGTGTTTTAGCAATAGATGTAGCTTTCTGAAGTTTTTTTTTTTCGCTACTACTTATGAGGTTTAGCTGTATCAAGACACATTGCCTCTTGGCAATGTTAAACTTTAAGCCTTTAACTATGTCATGTGATATAAAGGGAGCATATGGCTTAATAAGACAGGCATCACAAATAGCGTAGGTGGACCCCTTTTTTTTTTTTTTTTTTTTCAGCTGGCAATTGCTATTGTCAATTTTATGGTTATTTCAATGTTGTTTTCTTTTACAGATGTATTCAGCAGAAAATTAATTGTCTACAAACCAGAAAGACTTGAAGACTTATGTTTTGCATCTGCCTATAAAAGTATTATTTGTGACCTAGAATTGGTATATGAGTTTATAGCAATAAAGGACACAGAAAACTACAAACACTCCATTCTCTTACCTTCAATTTGCAAAGCGGTAACTCCAGATAATATGGTTAAAACTGTAAAAGAGAGAATGGATCAGCTTTGTGGGACTGTTGCAAATACATTTAAGCAAAAATTCATCAACAAGGCCTTGTCTGATAGATCGTTTGCTCATCTGAAAGAGGATGTGCTGCTTGACGTTTGTATAGATGATTCCTGTGGTGAGATTGAGCTTCAGTTCCCGTTGCAAGTCAACTGCCAAGTGCAACGAAACTTTGTTAGAATTCTCAGTCGTTTGCAATATGCCCAAAAGATAATTATTAAAGTGGGCAGAGACTTTGAAGATAGATATACAGATTCTTCAAATAAACCAATTTATGAATTTTGTAACTGCTTTTCGTGTTCATCACTAGATGACTGTTTGAATATCATTAGTAGTTTTGCTTACCTACGAGTAATAAAAAATTTACTGGTGTGGGTAGGATCCCAGCTAAGGACTGCCAAAATCTCTTTGAGAGTTTTGGTAAAACTTGTAATTTCCTTGAGGTTTTTCATATGAATGACGTAATGATTCCCAGTTATGCACTAATACATTTAATACATAAAGAACCTTCAGTGGTACTAGACACATTTTCAGGTTTATGTTTACCCAAGATAGGCCTGAGAAACTTGCCTTGAGAAATTGTAAGAAATATTTTTGCATCCTTGCTTCAAATCTTTAAGTGACTTGGAAGTGCAGTGTCTGGCAAAACTTGAGGCTCCTTTCATTGACAGAGCTGTGTTAATTGCCTTTTTTTGTGAGTAATCTACCTAATCTAAAATACATCAATATTGGAGAAAAAAGTTTTTTTCTCCAATAACTTTAACAATATAGTCCCAATTAGGAAACGGTAAGCTTTTCTCCCTCTCTCTCTATTTCTTTTTTTCCCTCCCTCTCTCATTCCAACGCCCAGAATTGGGGCAATTAATTTTTGTATTTCAAATTGGCTTATTATGTAAAAAATGTTAACAATATTGAAAAACTAAAATAGTTAATTCATAAGAACCTTTTCAAAAAAAAAAACGGAAAGAGCAATTCTAAACCTTAAAACTAGTAGAAATCAAGTCTTGTAATAATTGAAACTTCAATCAAACAGAAATTACTATTAATGAATAAATAATACATAAAACAAATATAAACTAAAATGAATAACCACATGAAACACAGAAATAAAAGATAATGCTATAGATGAATAAATGAAATTTAAAATGACAATGAGTTAAAATGAATGATTATGTCAGCCTTAAAACGAACAGAAATTACCAAAGATGAGAGTAAATTACTGCTGCCTAAACTATCTAAATGAAAAAAAAAAGCTATTTACACATTATTGAAAACAAAGTCTATTTTATGCCTTTTTTCTTATTATAACGTTGAAAATGAAAATTGCTAAGATTTCTTAGAAACTAATATTATTATATTTTAAACAGTTGATCTAGTTTTATTAGTCTTATATGCAGTAAATCTTTATCCATATTTACTTCCTTGTGACTTCCTTTGAAATATTTATAACACACATGGCCAAATCGCAGTTTGCAAGCCGCATTTTGCATTTTCTTTCTCTTTGGAAGAATGAATGTAGCTCTTGAAAAGAAATGAAAAAATTGATTGAAATGAGATTTATTTTCCTTAAAATGAATATAAAAAAAATATGATGAATAATGTTATGCTATTAATCATTTTCATCAGGAAGTATAATTAATCATTTTATGTTATTTATATCTAACTGTACTGTTATGCTGTCATTAGACAAAAAATGAAAGTTATTCTACATAAGAATTGGAAAAAACAATGGAACTTCAAGAGTTGCACAGTCCAAAAATTCATCACAAATTAACACAATGTGCAAATTAATTTTGGAAACTAGTGCCCCAATTTAAGAAAAGGTCCTTGCAGATTATTGTCCATATTTGGCACAACTGATTGTTTTGAGTCAGTTTTTTCTGTAATGAAGCTTATAAAATCAAAATACCATCAACAACTTACAAACGAGTATTTAACAGCTTTAATTTACTCCGCGATAACAAATATGAACCCCATTTCTGAAAATTCAGAACCAAGTTACAAACAAACATGCCATCTACCAGCAAACATTAGCCTCTATTTTGCAAAACTTAAATATATGTATGCATTTGTTTGAAAACAAACTGAAGAAAATAAAAAATCCAGAACAACTGACGTTTTTGATATTTTTATTTTTATATGGGCTTTTATCATGAGAGATTATTGGAATGCAGCTTCACCTGTCGTGAAGCTTGGCCATCTGGGGTATATAAAATCAAATGGTAAATCATTTGTTGATTTGTTAATTCAAAATATTGTTGCAACAAACTAAACCGTTTGCTTAAAAGTTAGCGTTTTTCATTTTTGAAATTGTCATACGCAGTCAGTATATCTATTCTACCAAACCTGCAAATAGGCCTATTCTTGAGTGTTTTATTCCACCGAGGTAGGTATTATAAATATTTTATAGTGTTTTAATTTACTTAGTGTTAAAATTTTGTTTTAATCATGGCCCATAAAAGTTTTTAGTGCTAACAAATATATCATATTATTTCATATCATATTTCTCACTAGCTTTCAAAAATGGGTGCAAACCTAGCAGTAAAAGAACTGCATGGTCACAAATATGTTGAATTAAGTCTTGCCTATGGTCTATGAGAAAATTGGCTGGCCCCAGTTTAGGATGATTTCTGCATGACCTATTTGAAGATTCAGCAAGCATGCTTGGACTTGTAGTAGAAACAGAATAGTAAACATTAATTCCAAGCCAATGCAAAGAAGAAACAAGGTTAACTGGATAGGATCCTTAATCTAAATCAGTACTTTGGTGTTAAAACTAAACATTCACTTACAGGCTTATTTCATCAATAGGCTTAGGAATAAGCTGCTTCGACTTTGCTAGGCTAAACTTAGTACAGCTAATAAACATATGTCATCCGCATACATATAAGATAAAATAGTAAGGCTCATAATACACTAGGGAGTAATTCGAGAAAACACGGAACAAAACACATCGAAAAAGTATGGTGATAGGAAACTACGGCACCTTACCAAACACCAGACCACTAATTTTAATTATTATGTTAAATATTAAATTAAAATAGCAAGCATTAATTCCCAGCCAATGCAAAGAAGAAACAAGGTTAACTTGGTAGGATCCGCAATCTAAATCAGTACTTTGGTGTTAAACATTTACATTTTGCAACATTCACTTACAGGCTTATTTCATCAATAGGCTTAGGAATAAGCTGCTTCGACTTTACTAGGCTAAACTCAGTACAGCTAATAAACAATATGTCATCTGTATACATAGAAGATAAAATAATAAGGCTCAAAATACACTAGGGAGTAATTCGAGAAAGCTTGGAATTAATACATAAAAAAAAAGTCTGTGATAGGAAACTACAATACCCTGCCAAACACCAGACCATTAAATTTCATTATTATGTCCGCCAGAAGGCCAGATATATTATTATGACTCTGTCTTATCCTTTTTTTACTCGTCTAAAGATTGATTAGTTGAAACTAATTATATCATGGTTTTTGAGTTGGTCATATAAGAATAGTGTTGTACATATTTCTTTTGAGCTGGTTGTAAGAGGACAGTGTTGTGGTTTTTCCTTCAATTTTTTTTATGCTAGGTCTCCAGTTCAAGGTTGCCAGATTTGAGATTAATGGTGATAAGTAGCACCAGATGGCTCTTTTTCTTTTTTAATGTATTGCTCTACTGTTTTCCTCTCTGTTTTGGGGTCGTGGAGACCAGAAGGGGAATGCCTGTTTTCGTGTTGTTTGTTGTTGTACCTATGTTGTTAATAAACAAAGTTGGGACATACATGTTTGCAATGTATTTTGAACGCTTTCATGTCATATATGCTTTCAGTGCATACATTTATCAGTTTTTACCCTTTTTTTGTTTAGTTACCTTATTAACAGAGCTGCTTCCTGTTTTCAAATTATGTTTATTATACAAGAGAAAAGATTGGAAATGGTGAAGGTGAATTCTATATAGACAACCATCTGTTTAATAGTGGCTTATTTTTTCGTTTCAGATAACTTCTGTTCAATACAACCCTTGGCGTCTTCCCTGCCACCCCAGTCTTCTTTTGCTTTGGAAAGGCTGGCTATTCAAAACCGTTGCAATTTATCACAAATAGAAATTAGTTTCTTGAAACAGCACTTTTTGCATCTTAAAGAAGTTCATGCAGAATTCAGGAACACTCCTTATATTATGGCAAAAACTGAAAAAGTAGACGAGACTGTCCCTCAAGTAAGGTTAAAAGTTGTTATATATTTATCGAAAAAGTAATAAAGTTTTAAATGTCTCGTTATAAAAGTTAGTTAAAAGTTGTTTACAGTTATTTGGAAAGTTATAAAGTTTAAAAAGTTATCTATACATATTAAACAATTCTTGTCTGTTTGCTTCCTTGTGATAGAAAATAAGCTTTTGTAAATGTTATAATGTGATAAACCATTTTAAAGACAATTTTGCTTTATTAAGTTATTAAAATAATTGTTTTGTTTTTTTAAATTAATTGACAAATTGTGGTAATTATATGTGAAACTTAGCTGCTACATTTTGGTACAGTAAAGTGCTACAATTGTTTTCATGCTACGAAACAATGGTACAAATTAAATTAAAACTTTCTTAGAAGATTAAATCTCTTTACGCACTGCTGGGTTAGGACATTTCCAATGGGAGATTTCAAACTCTTCTTACTTCTTTCACTCCAACAAACACAACAATGTGTCGAATAGGCTGTTATCATATTATTAGTCAGCAAGAAGATACTTCATATATGGAACTCAAGTGAATGATTCACAAATTGTGTTTTGTGCAGCAAAACTGATCCATAACTACAAGGGAATAAACCCACGATCCATAACTACAAGGGAGGGATAAAGCCATCGGGAGTTCTCCCCAATTTTTTTCTTTTTTCTTCTCCCATTTTTTTTTTTGCAAAACAAATTTAAAAATGAAAGATTTAAAATACTCCATCATACTTGCCTTCCACGAGTTCTTTTTTGTGCAATATCGCTCATCTAAGGAGTATACTAAAGAAATCTCGGCAATTACCTAACCTTTATGGAATAGGCTATATAAGATTTGATAAAATTAATTGGAGTCATTAGCAAATGGGAAAGATCAGACAGGAAACTCGGGAAATGGCCAATTTTTTTGTTTCTGTAACCTTTTCTAGGAAATTAGGGCCTGTCCCATTTTTTTTTTTTCAGCAAAACCCCTGGAAATTTTTTAAAAAACTTCTTGGCAATTGAACGGGTTTTATTTTAATTGTATTTAACAGGTGCAACCAAAAAAATCTTAAAAAAAGTAGTTTTGTATAGACATGGAACTATCAGTTTCTGATGATCTTTCTAAACACAAGTTTTTTTGTGCAATATCGCTCATCTAACAGTTTGCATTCTGTATTCATCCAGGTACTCGGAATTGGAGAATTTTAAGTGATGATCGTATCAAACATTTCGTGTCATTTTTCTTTCTAGACTACCAAATAGGCTTCTGGTTCTTTGTAATCTTCAGCAAAGTTTTGTTAAGATTCTAAATTCTAGCAAATATAAGAATTTGAGGACTAAGCTATTAATATCAGATTCAAAGGAACTTTACCGTGTCACTGACATTGATTTAGATAAAGACTTCTTCATTCCCACATCCTCCTCATACGGGGACAAAGGAAGTGGGTTATGATACAGCTTTTTTTATTAGCAAAAAAAGAAAAATCATCACTTTCAAGCACACTTTCACCCACCAGGACAAAATTTTGTCTTCACTGTTTGGCTCTATATGTAGAGTTTCTTCTTTCTGTAGGCCATAAACTTGTTTACTTTGTTCTCTTCTGCAACTATCTCATCAACTACTTCACTGCTGATATTTGCTTTCTTTGTTTTTCAAAGAATCATCACTTATCAGGACAATCTTGTCTTCACTTTTTCTATGTAGAGTTTCTTCTTTGTGTAAGTGTTTTTTTCCCTTCGGCAACTATCTCAAGCTGAAATTTGATGGGGGTATCAGTTAGAACTGTCGAAGTTCCTTACTTATGTCCTTAACTGTGTTGGGTAACGCGTGTCTTTGCTTTGAGGATCTGTCTTACTGGTTTAGGTGTAACTGGTTCTTGACTTGAAACAAGAGCAGATGAGCTCTTACATAGGACATCACTTGCAGAACTGTTGGAGGATTAAGGGGAGCAGGCCTGTCAGTGACAAAAGAGGTAAGAAAATCTTCTTTTTTAACGATTTCAGGATCGTAGGGCCATAATCAGTTTTCTCATAGCCCCTTGTGATGTAATTTGGGGTGAACAATAAAGGAAGACTTTATCTAACAAGAAAAACAATGTCATATAATGTCAAGGTCTTCCCAGGATTTAATAACTTCCAGTTATTTAGCAGCTTTGTTGTATTGGCACTTGAAGAGAAAGTACACAATAACATCCAACAGCTAGAGCTCGTGGGTGCTGTGAGAGGAAATGGTAAGTAATGTGATGCATGAATCTTTTACAAACTGCATGACTTTTAAGAAAACGTCAGGCTACTGGCTATCTAAGATTAGAAGCTTGGGGCTCTCTTGAAATGCTTTTGAACATACCTTGAAGTGAAGAATATATTTCAAAAATAGATCTTGGTTGATCCAACCTGATGTCAAGGTTCTGCCCTCTGAGTTAGCTGGAGCACCGGCTAGCATGTGAGGCTGAAATTTTTTTTTTAGAAATATAGAGTAATATATGACTGCAAAAGTAAGGTGTAAATATAGAGCTGATACTGACTGCTTGTAGAAGCAGTCCTGACCATGGTCACAAGGACACCTTTCTCTGAGGATGCTGCCTTGCTCACTATCTTGTGAGCCCTCTCCCCAAACTCCTTAGGAGGAACGTTAACTGTGGTCACGGAAGTTTGTCACAGTTGCATATATCACTTGTAGTCTGAGGATGTTTTTTCTAGAACTGACTTCCGAAGAACTGTTTTTTCTGAAGAACTGTCCATTGTTAACCCTGTTAAAGCTCATTGCAAGAACCAAGCTTGTGGGTTCAGGCTTGCATAGTAAGGGTTGTTGATTTTGAGCTCTAAAGCCTTCCATCCTGTCTATTCCTGCCTCTTTGGCATTGCTCCAGTTCTGAGGAAATGTCTTGTTGTTTGCTATATCAAAGTAATTGATGCAGTTAGAGTCGCATACACTGCAATTGCAGTTATAAGTAGTTGGAGTCGCAGTTGCAAGTTGTTGGAGATGCAATCAGTCACAATAACAAGTATTTTCAGTTGCAAGTAGTCGCATCTTTTCAAAATAGACTGCAATATCCGCTAATGCTTTCAATTTAATCCCCTTAGCCCTCCCTGATATATGGAGATAAGCCATTTTCACGTCCATATTTAGTTATAAATCCCCCTCAACATTTTCTGAAGTTTCAACTCAATACCTTTATCTGTTCCTAAGATGTAATACACCCTTATGACAAACTTGGATGGACATAGTGTACATTGATTAGTTCAACACCCACAATAATATGCTCTGAAAGTTCCAACATACCCCTCCCTTTTTTTTTCCCTGGGAGATTGCACATACACCCTTTTGACAATCTGGATTACTCTGCCTCTAGTCTACCTGAAGTTGAAATATAATATCTTATTCTGTTCCTGAGATCCTGTATCAATGCTGCTTTGACAACCTGGATGTACTTCAACCCTTTTGAAGAAATTTACCTTAAGAAGAAAAAAAAATCACCATTGATTATGCAGATGGGCGTCATCGGGGACATGTCCCAGTGTGTACCATTTTTTCCTCTCCCACTGTATACCAGATGATAACTGTCTACAAAATTGGGTGTTCTTTTTCTTCTGGATATTTTGACATAAGATCGCCACATAACGTGACCAGATAATTTAGCTTTTGTTTGTTACCACAAGCACTAAATTTTACTGAACTAAAAAAGAATAAAATCTAAAGGCAAAATATTTTTTTTATGGGTGTTTCCCGAAACAAAAGTTGTATCATACCAAAATAATTCGTCTGGATGGTTGAACACCAAACCAACTATAATAGATGGCGATTTTGGATTTTTTAGAGAATGCTAGATAGGCAGAAAGGCGTCCTGACCCTCTATGTACCGCATCCCAGTATATACCACTCTCCCCTAGTTTTACATTTTATTATAGATAAACTATATTATATTAATATTAATGCATATTAATAATGCTATCTAATATTTATATGATATTATTATAAATATTACGATATGTATCATAATATAAAGATTATTATTTTAAAACGCAAGCACTGAAACCTTAGAAAATTAGCCATTTCTGTATTAATGTAATTGCCGTAAAATTTTAATATATTCCCTACAGAAATGTTCTCAGTGAAGTCTTAAAAGCCCTGAAAAAATTGCCAGTTATTGCTGGTTTTCTGTTGTCTTCAAAACTTTCTTTTATTGTCTCCTCCAAAGTCTTCTGCTACCTACTCGGTAAGGAATTTCTACTCTCGTTTGAAGTTCGAAAAAATGACTAATGGCACACGGGTTCCATCTTTGGCCTAAGGCAGTATGTTCTGATACATATATAAAAAATCAAGCTGAATATTTTTTTTGTTTTTGAAGCTCCATCTTTGGACATGGACATGTTGGATCGAATGACCCCTGTAATGTAGCTTTGCTTGTCAGGAGACAAAAACTACTATTACTACTAGCAACTCACCGCAGCACCCGCCTGAGGTCAACACAGCTACGCACGCTCCTCCTCCATCCCAATCTATTCAATGCCTCCCTTTTTATACCCTCCCATGAAGTTCTCATTTCCTTTAAATCTTTGTTTATGACGTCCTCCCACCCCAGACGAGGACGACCTGCTTTCCGTTTAGCCCTAGACGGTTGGTCGAAAAGAACAATCTTCGGCAATCTGTCATCCTTCATCCGCACAACGTACCCTAGCCATCTCAACCTTTCTTTCATTATAGCCCTAGAGAGCAGTATTGAACCACATTTTTCGTACAGCCTATTGTTTGAAATACGGTCAACCAGTCGGGTACCCAGAACAATCCATAAGCAATTTCTCTGAAACTTGGCAAAATCTGCTAGATGAAGTACCTAATGATGGAAATCTACGATCTTACTCGTTCAAGTCTAATCTAACTAACGAGTTTTTGCAGTTTAAAGCTTTTGAAATCTCTTGTAGCTTGCAGTAATATTTCAGTTAAAGCTTTTGAAACTTAAAAAGGGAAAATAATAACTCAAGATGTAAAAACTACCCAAAGAAATGAAAGAAATGATTGATTTCTTGCATTGTTTCTCAGTATCTATCTTATTTGTAACAAAATAGGAAAGTAAAAGTAGAAAACTGTGAACAAGGTATCCCATAATATAAAACAAGAAGAAAAACAACTTTCAGAAATGAAGACTAAACATCAAGAAAACATGTAATAATTTATGTTTTTTTTTTGGTTGTCTTGAAATGTTTCACTTTTTTTTTTTTTTTTTTTCAGTGTTTATGTTTACCCTTTAGTATTGTTGTTTTATGCTTAATTTTTCCTTTCAGTTTTTTTTTAATTTCCCGTGACTGGCCGATATAAATTTTATGTTTTTTTTCCTGAAAAGAACTTCTACCTCTTTGTTTGATACAAAAGAAAATGTTTATTTTATTGCTTATTTCAGGTGAAAAGTCTCAAAATTTCACTGGATCCATATACCCAGCAAAAAAAAATGGCACATATGAATACATTGACTACTTCTCCAATATTTTCCAGAATATTGAAGAACTTATGATAGATTTTGTGCCAAGTGATTTTAAAATTATTGACAAACTTGATAAATTACAAATCTTGCTATAAAAATATCTGAAAAATGTAAATGATGAAAGGACAAATGTTCAAAAAGGATTTTTGCCATTGAAGAGCTATTGCCTGACTTCATTTATTTGCCCAAATGTCTGCCTTGGTCCGGATGTTGCTCGAGAAATTGTGAAAAATTTCGCCATTCTTACAAACAATTGAGCTGTTATGCATACACGGAATAGGATTAACAGAACTAGATTCGTTAAAACACATACGTGATTTTGAAATCGGTGTCTTTGATAATATTTACTCAGTGGACGACTATTATTCATTCGTTGGAAGATACAATCGACTTACTAAAGTGTCCTTTCCCTCTCTTTTAATGGATTTTAAGAGTGAAGCTGTGCCCAGACTTTTGAAGCTGTATGATTTCTGCTCTAAAAAAGATATTAAGTTGAAGTTCGTTGTCTCTTTTTGTAACAAATTCTGGAGCAATGAAAGACGAACGTCCCTGGTTGAAGAAACTGGTTCATCTCATACCAGTGGTTCAAGTATTTTATTAGCGAGGATGAAAGTTTTAATGATTCTAATGAAGATAATAATTCTGTTTTGGACAGCCTTGATAACTCTGAAGTCATAACTCTTGATCAGTCGGGTTCTGAGTCTGATTGAGTCTGATGTTTTTTTTTTTTTTTTTTTTTTTTCTGTTCTTCATAGCTACGTTGCTCCATAACTATGTTTCTTGTTAGAATAATAATTTTATAACTGATTTTTGCAAAAAGCTAGTTTGTTCTTTAAAATACCACGTTTAAATCGTTTATCTACGTTTATCTAAAAACACATTTTCGAAGTTTTACGTTCTTCGTCACGTTTTTTTTTTTTTAAGTCGCAGCTTTATAAATTGTTAAGCTCACAGCAAGTCCAATAGTTAAACAGCTTGAAGCAGGTAAAGACACTTAATCTAGCCTTAATTGTAAGAACTTGAACATTTAAATTGCACTTTAATTCCCGGACCAAAAAAGATGTAAGAGAATTGTTGTTTTCTGGCCTTCTTGAAACGACAGGCAAGAAAACAGAATCCAATGAAGCTGTTGCTTCTGTTGACAATCGTTGCAACTGAAGAGATAGTCGCACAATTTTCTTTGAGATGGGGAAGTTTTGATGTGTTCTGTGCTTATGATTACACGCAGAATTTCCTTTTCCGAAAATGGTAGAACGGCTGCAAGTGTATTTTTAATAGTTTATTAGCATATAATTTGACATTTTTAAAATTTCCAGGGTAAAAAACTTTCTTTTGAGTTTTTTATCAGCAATAACCTAGAAACAATAATCTGGCCATCAAAAGTTTTGAGTGCTAGAATACCTACCACTCAGACTTGGTAGAATAACTGAAAACGTTACCATCATACTTTATTTTTTTTATTTACTGGAGACATTATCTTGAACATCTGAGGCTGAGTAATAGAAGTACAACCGTAGTAATACAAAAGTTAGAAAATATGGAATTGGGTCATATATAAATTTTGTGTGGCATACACAAAGAACTGAGAGATTCCCAGCCAGGCCTGCCAGTAAAAAGCTTTGAACATGCAAAGTTAAGGGTCTATCCAGTGCTTGGATACTAATATAAGAAAGAAGTATGTTTGCTTCAAAATATTTCTCTTACAAATTTTATAAATAAGAAACTTTACTGTACTACTCTATTTTTGCAAGATATATAATGTATGTACAAAATTTTCCAAATTTTCAACAGCGTAATTTCAGTTTAATAATAAGGAATGGAAAAAATCTAAAAAAAACCACTGCAAAAAACCCATAACTGCAGTTAGCCTATAACTTGATTTCAAGTTTTGTGACCTAACAGGAATTTTGATCTGGCACGAGGAGTCACAAAGGATTTTTTTTTTTTTTGGGACGATCAGAAAATAGTATGCCTTGGATAGCTACTACTAAATAATGTGTCAAGACTGATAGAAATTATTTAAGTGATTTAAATTTTAAAAGGCACTATTTATCTAATATCAATTATTTAGTGCCTAAATCACACCTTCAGTTTCAGCGTATCAGAAAACCCTACTGTACAAGTTTCAAGTTCCTATTTGTAAAAATGTGAAGTTTTGTATTTTTTGCCAGAAGAAAGATCACGGATGCGTGTTTTTTTCCCCAGGGGTGATCGTTTCCAACCAATGGCCCTAGAATATCGGGAAATGGCTCGTGCGAACAGAATTTAATGGTGGTTTTTTTAAGTGATCAAAAAGATTGGACGGGAACTAGGCTCCTACCATATCTTTTTTTCTTCCAGTCAACCGATCAAAATTTGGAGATAGCCGGTTTGTTTTAGCATAGATAGAAGGTCAGATAACGATGCCTTTAGGGATGACATGACCCCCCCCCCCCACAGCCCCTGGGGAAAGGACTATAAGTTTTGAAATTCGCACATGGTTTACATAAAATATTTGATAATGGGAAATATAGACGTTTTCCGGTAGGGCGTCTGTGGGGTGGGGTTTTTTCCATAGGGAGAATTTTCTTCAGGGAGAAAAGTTTCCAGAGATGGACTTTCAAGGGACAGTTTCACACGGGGGTATTTGATAGAATTCCTATGCGAAATTCTTGTTATTTGTCTTACTCTCTCTTTGCGAATCAAATTTACACGTGAAGATTTCCGGGGAAATTTTTCAAAGGGGTAGAAGAAGAAATTGTCTGGGGGATTTTTCCGTAAGTTGGATCTTCTGCGGGACCAATTCTCCGTTGGGGAATTTTGCGCAGGATAAAATTTCTAAGAACATCTTCTACAAGGGTGGATGTCTGGAATTATTTGACAAGCGATTAGAAATTAAATGAAAAGGGAAAAATATTTTTTCAAATGATAGTAGGCTAAGGAGAATTTTCCAGGCGGAATAGTCCGCAAGAAACTTTCCGAGGGGAATTTTCAGTGAGGATGGAGTTGTCTTGGGAATTTACGCAGGAGAATTTTTCAATGGAGGAATGTTCGTTGGGGGAATTTTCCATGAAGGGGGAGGCAGATTTCCCGGTATTTATTTGAAAAATGGTCCAAAATTAAATAAAAAAACAAGTTTTTTCAACCGAAAGTAAGGAGCAACATTAAAACTTAAAAAAACAGTAATTATCTAGCATATGAGGGGGATGTCCCCTCCTCAAGGCTTAACTTTTTGCGCTAAAGTTTGATTTTTGTCCCAATTCTTTTTGAACGACTGCTGAAACACAGGGCCTTTGGATTGGAATAACCAATGTTTTTAAAGCACCATAAGACTTTAGCGTAAAGAGCGGAGGGTTAAAGTGGGAGGCAGCCTCCCTGATTTAGGAAATAGTTTATGTTCGTTTTAAGTTTTAGCGTCGATCTTTACTTTCATTTGAGAAAACTTTTTTTTATCTGGTTTATTAAGCAATCAGTCTACTTTCATTAGTTCTTTTCAGTAATCTTGGTTATTATCACAAAACTGTTTCAACTGCTTAAAGTTTCATTCACAAGAATTTGAATGGAACCTTATTTTCAAGTTAAGCTGATTCTGCTCATATTTTAGCAATACAAAAAAACTAAATTCCAGAAGATGAAGTGAAATAAAGTCGAATTTTAGCCTTGCTAAAAGCACAAAAAGAGTTCAAAATTCAATGTTTCATGTCTTTTTCTCTTTTTTTTTATCAAATGGCGTTTTTTATTTTGTTTGAGATGGTTACTCGTCAAAATTCTTTGTCCTTCTCTTGCACGTTTTTCAGTTTCTAAATTCGCCTTTTTTTTTACTTTTTTTTTTGTCGACCCCTATTTTGATTCCTCTTAGTTCGGAGGAATTACCTATATACGTAAGAAATAAATGTTCTTACTTTTATAACTTTAATAAATCAAATAATATCAACATTTTGATTACTAAATATCAGTATATGTATATTAAACTGACAATGCACATTCATTTGTATTTTTTTCAGTAAAGTGCAAATTATGTTCTGGCCTTGGGAAGGCATAGGGTTTTGAGCCCAACTTTTTTAATTTTGCTCGTTTTGGGTTTCATTTATTTATCATTGCTGATTTGGGGTAGTTTCACGCTTCGTAGATTATTTGATTTTATTTGCTCATTTTTTGTTTAATGTAGTTCTTTACTTGTCTTTGAAAAAACTTATTTTGTGGAAAAAGTTTTTTAATTAATTTCTGTTCGTTTTATATTGGCATAGTCTTTCCAGGGAAGAAGAAAATAATACTTTAAATATTTTCGTTTTTGTAAGACTTTATAGTTTGGTCTGCTATTTGTATGCTGGAGAAAAATTTTCAGTAATTTTTAACAACATACACCCTTTTAAAAATCTGGACACAAATAGTAGTGTTTAATTTCGTTTCATACCTCCTCTATTTGACCTGAAAATGAAAACTTGATACCATTCGCAAAAAAATCTGCTTACTTTCTTTGATAGGTTGGATACACTTACGCTATTTTGACTTGGTTAAACTTTAAGAGCAGAAGTGGCCCCGAAAGTTTGAACATAATACCCTTAGTCGTTCTTGGGATACTCCTGAGATGCCTTATTGGGAATTAGCATTAACACAGTGCATTTTGATTTAATCTTAAGACAGTACATTCAGTTATTAAACATAAAGGCAAATGGGAGGGTGGGCGTAGGAGGGAGATTATTTGCCCTCCAATCACTTTCGAATATTAAAAAGGGTATCAGCCCTTTCTATTTTCAATCAAATGAGCCCTTTTCGAAGTTCCTACGACAACTCCTTCGATATGAAGTGCCCTGGTCTAAACACCAACAACAAAAAAATCATACATTATACCCACATCGATCTTTACTATAAAAATTTCAATACTTTCAATCACTTTCGACTATTAAAAAGGGCACTAGAACTTTCGATTTCTAATCGAATGAGCCCTTTTTGAGTTTCTACGACAACACTTTCTATAAACACCTTATAGGCCCCCAGTGCGCATAAAATTACAACCCTTACCCTAAGGGCTGTGAGGATGGTTGTCATCCTCTAATACATAATTTCCAGAACTTTCAACTACGTTAAACAAAATGGCTATCTCAAAATTTTGATTGGATGTCTTTGAGAAAATGGTTAGTCGCTCTCCCATCACTTTCAACTATTAAAAAAGGCACTAGCCCTTTCAATTTCAATCAAATGAGCCCCTTTGAAGTTTCTACGACAACGCTTTTAATAAAAACCTTATATGCCCTCAGGGCATAACTTACGACACTTGTCCTGAGGGCTGGGGAGGGGGGGGGGAGGGTTGTCACCCTCAAAGACCTAATTTCCAGAACTTTCTACTACGTTGAACACAATGGCTATCTGAAAATTTTCATTGGATCTGTTTAGGGGAATGGTGCACGTGAGAGGGTGGTTAGTTACCCTCCAATCACTTCCGACTATTAAAAAGGGCTCTAGCCCTCTCAATTCCCTATTGAATGAACCCCTTTTGAAGTTTTTTATTTACGACAACTCTAACTATAAAAAAAACTTATATGCCCCCAGGGCATAACTTACAGCCTTTGCCCTGGGGGCTCTGGGGGGGGGGTTTGTCATCCTTAAATACATAATTTCCTGAACTTTAAACTACGTTGAACAAAATGGCTATCTCTAAACTTTGATTGAATGTGTTTGGGGAAATGGTGGGCGTGGGAGGGGGGTCAATTACTCTCCACTCACTTTTAACTATTAAAAAAAGGCAATTTCAATTTCCAAACAAATGAGCCCTTTTTAAAATTTCTACAAAAACTTTCTATATTAACCTTATCCGCCCCCAGGGCATAATTTTACAATCCCTTGCACTGAGGACTCTGAGGGGGTTATCATCCTAAAAGACCTAATTGTTCAGAACTTTCGACTACGTTGAACAAAAATCGATATCTCAAAATTTTGATTGGATGTGTTTGGGGAAATGGTGGGCGTGAGAGGGGGGTTAGTTGCCCTTAATCACTTTCGACTAATAAAAGGGCACAAGCCCCTTCAATTTTCAATTGAATGAGCCCTTTTTGATGTTTTTACAACATCCTTTCTATAAAAACCTTACATGCCCCCAGGGCATAACTTACAACCCTTGCCCTGGGGCTTGTGGGGGGAGGGGTTGTCATCCTTAAAGACCTAATTTCCAAAACTTTCAACTGCGTTGAATAAAATGGCTATCTAAAAATTTGATTGGATGTGTTTGGGGAGAGGTGCGTGAGAGGGTGTTAGTTGCCCTCAAATCACTTTCGACTATTAAAAAGGTACTAGCCCTTTGAATTTCCAATCGAATGAGCCCTTTTTCAAGTTTCTACGACAAAGATTTCCATAAAAACCTTACATGCCCCCGGGGCATAACTTATAACCCATGCCCTGAAGACTGTGGGGGGATTGTCCTGCTCAAAAGTATAATTTTCTGAACTTTAAAATGCGTGGAACAAAATGGCTATCTCAAAATTCTGTTTTGATATGTTTGGGGAAATGTTGTGCGTGGAAGGGGTATTAGTTGCCTTCCAATCACTTTCGACTATTAAAAATGGCACTAGCCATTTCAATTTCCAATCGAATGAGCCCTTTTTGAAGTTTCTACGAAAACGCGTTCAATAAAAACCTTATATGCCCTCAGGGCATAACTGACAACACTTAACCTGAGGGCTGGGGGGGGGTTGTCACTCCAAAGACCTAATTTCCAGAACTTTCTACTACGTTGAACACAATGGCTATCTGACAATTTTCATTGGATGTGTTTAGGGGAATGGTGCGCGTGAGAGGGTGGTTAGTTACCCTCCAATCACTTCCGACTATAAAAAGGGCACTAGCCCTCTCAATTCCCTATTGAATGAACCCCTTTTGAAGTTTTTAAAACAACTCTAACTATAGAAACTTATATGCCCCCAGGGCATAACTTACAGCCTTTGCCCTTGGGGCTCTGGGGGGTTGTCATCCCTAAATACATAATTTCCAGAACTTTCAACTACGTTGAACAAAATGGCTATCTCTAAACTTTGATTGAATGTGTTTGGGGAAATGGTGGGCGTGGGAGGGGGGTCAATTACTCTCCACTCACTTTCAACTATTAAAAAATCCAATTTCAATTTCCAAACAAATGAGCCCTTTTTGAAATTTCCTCAAAAACTTTCTATATTAACCTTATACGCCGCCAGGGTATAACTTACAACCTTGCCCTGAGGACTCTGAGGGGTTTATCATCCTAAAAGACCTAATTTCCAGAACTTTCGACTACGTTGAACAAAATGGATATCTCAAAATTTTGATTGGATGTGTTTAGGGAAATGGTGGGCGTGAGAGGGGGGTTAGTTGCCCTTCAATCACTTTTGACTATTAAAAGGGCACTAGCCCCTTCAATTTCCAATTGAATGAGCCCTTTTGATGTTTTTCCCAACATACTTTCTATAAAAACCTTACATGCCCCCAGGGCATAACTTACAACCCTTGCCCTGAGGGGTGTGGGGGGAGGGGTTGTCATCCTTAAAGGCCTAATTTCCAAAACTTTCAACTACGTTGAATAAAATGGCTATCTAAAAATTTTGATTGGATGTGTTTGGGGAGTGGTCGTGAGAGGTGGGTTAGTTGCCCTCAAATCACTTTCGACTGTTAAAAAAGGGTACTAGCCCTTTGAATTTCCAATCGAATGAGCCCTTTTTCAAGTTTCTACGACAGATTTCTATAAAAACCTTGTATGCCCCCAGGGCATAACTTATAACCCTTGCCCTGAAGACTGTGGGGGAGTGTCCCGCTCAAAGGTATAATTTTCTGAACTTTAAAACTGCGTGAAACAAAATGGCTCTCTCAAAATTCTGATTGGATATGTTTGGAGAAATGGTGGGCGTGGAAGGGGTGTTAGCTGCCTTCCAATTACTTTCGACTATTAAAAAGGGCACTAGCCATGTCAATTTCCAATCGAATGAGACCTTTTTGAAGTTTCTACGACAACGCTTTTATAAAAACCTTTTATGCCCTCAGGGCATAACCTACAACACTTAACCTGAGGGCAGCGGGGGGGGGGGGGGGTTGTCACCCTCAAAGACCTAATTTCCAGAACTTTCTGCTACGTTGAACACAATAATAATAATTTAATTACCCACCATCTACAAAAAGATTATAGTGGAGCACAACAAAAAGAAAAAAGATACGAAACTCAAACAAATGCAGGTGAAAAAAAAAAACGACGTCTCATCAATCTGACTTTGAACACTGAATTGTCCCCGAATGGTCGACCATTGCTTGGATGGCTCCGGAAGTCCATATTTTTCCAGTCGAGAATTCCGGTATCGCTTGGATGCCGCAATTCTCGGTATAACTTATAACCGAAGTTTCTACGACAACGCCTTCTATAAAACCTTATAGGCCCCCTAGGGAAAAAAACTTAAAAACCCTTGCCCTGAGGGTTGTGGGGTAGTATCCTCCTCAAAAAACTATTTTCTATCTGGAAATCAGTCTATGCTGAACAAAAATGGCTATCTCAAAATTTTGATTGCATGTGTTTGGGGGAATGAGTGGCTTGGGGGGGGGGGGGGCTGGTTGCCCTCCAATCACTTTCGACTATTTAAAAGGCACTAGCCACTCCAATTTCCAATCGAATGAGTTCTTTTTGAAGTTTCTACGATAACTCCTTCGATACGAAGTGCACTGGTACGGAGAACAAAAAATAATAATGCATTATGCCCACATGGTTCTTACTTAGGCAGCGCTATCGCGCTGCCTATGATTTTTTTTTCCCCAGAGGCACTTTATATGGACGAGGGTCGTCGTAGAAACTTCAAAGGAAGCTCATTCGATTGAAAATCGAGAGTTCTAGTGCCTTTTCTAATAGTCGAAAGTGATTGGAGGGCAACTAGCCCCCCCCACGCCCATCATTCCCCAAACACATGCAATCAAAATTTTGAGATAGGGCATTTGTTAGCGTAGCTGATTTCCAGATAGAAAATATGTTTTTGAGGAGGATACTCCCCACAACCCTCAGGGCAAGGGTTTTAAGTTATGCCGTGTGGGCATATAAGGTTTTTATAGAAGACGTTGTCGTAGAAACTTCAAAAAAGGCTCATTCGATTGGAAATTCAAAGGGCTAGTGCCCTTTTAATAGTCGAAAGTGATTGGAGGGCAACTAGCCCCCCCCCCCCCCCCCCCCCCCCCACCCACGCCCACATTTCCCAAAACACATGCAATCAAAATTTTGAGATAGCCATTTTTTGTTCAGCGTAGCTGATTTCCAGATAGAAAATATGTTTTTGAGGAGGATACTACCCCACAACCCTCAGGGCAAGGGTTTTAAGTTATGCCCTAGGGGGCCTATAAGGTTTATAGAAGGCGTTGTCGTAGAAACTTCAAAAAAGGCTCGTTCGATTGGAAACTCAAAGGGCTAGTGCTCTTTTTTTGCCTTATGCAATACTCGAAAGTGATTGGAGAGCAACTAACCCCCTCTCACCCCCACCTTTCCCCCAACACAAATCCAATCAAAATTTTGAGATAGCAATTTTATTAAACGTAGTTTTAAGTTCTGGAAATTAGGTCTTTGAGGATGACAACTCCCCCACAGCCCTCAGGGCAAGGGTTGTAAGTCTTGCCCTAGGGGTATATAAGGTTTTGTATAAACAACGTTGTCGTAGAAAACTTCAGAAAAGGGCTCATTCGATTAAAAATTTAAATGGCTACTTTCCATTTTAATTGTCGAAAATGATTCTAAGGCAACTGACACCCCTTCCACGCCCACCATTTCTCCCAAACACATCCAATCAAAATTTTGATACAGCATTTTGTTCAACGTAGTTGAAAGTTCTGGAAATTATATGTTTGAGCAGGAGACTCCCCCCACAGTTTTCAGGGGCAAGGTTATAAGTTATGCCCTGGGGGTATATATGGTTCTTATGGAAGGAATGCTTGTATGAACTTCAGAGAGGGTTCATTTGATTGGAAATTGAAAGTTCTAGTTCACTTTTTAAAGCGTCAAAAGATATTGGATGGTAACCAGCTTCCCCCTTCTCCCGAACCTTTTTTCCCAAATGCATCCAATAAAAATTTTAAGCTAGCTATTTTGTTAAAAATAGTTCAAAGATCATATAACAAAATTCCGGTATTGACACAGCCCACCAGGGCCCGTGGGCAGGCGTTGTAAGTTATGCCCTGGGGGCATATATGGGTCTTATGGAAGGGATGCTCGTATTAACTTCAAAGAGGGATCATTTGATTGGAAATTGGAAGTTCTAGTTCACTTATCAATAGTCAAAAGAGATTGAGGGCACCTAGCCCTCTCCCCTCCTCCACGCCCTTTTTTCATCAAACCCATCTGATAAGAACTTTGAGATAGCTTTTTTTTTAAATAGTTCAAAGACCGTATAATGAAAAACTCAGGGGTCAACACAGCCCCCCAGGGCCCGAGGGCAGGTGTTTTAAGTTATGCATTGGGGGAATATATGGTTCTTATTGAAGGGATGCTCGTAAAAAAATTCAGAGATGGCTCATTTGATTGGAAATTGAAAGTTATAGTTCAGTTTTTTAGAGTCAAAGAGAGTTTGGAGGGCAACTAGAAGCCCCCCCACGCCCCTTTTCCCCCAAATGTATCCAATAAATTTTTGAGATGGCCATTAAGTTAAAAATTGCTCAAAAGTCAGATAACAAAAACTCAGGTGTCGTCACAACCCCCCAGGGGGCCAGAGGGGTAGGGCGTTGTATGTTATGCCCTGGGGCATATATTGTTAGTATGAAAGGGATGCTCGTATAAACTTCAGAGAGGGCTCATTTGATTGGATATTGAAATTTCGAGGTCACTTTTTAATAGTCAAAAGAGATCCGAGGGCAGCTAGCCCCCCCCCCCCCCACGCCTTCTTTTTCAAAACCCATCTGGTGAAAATTTTGAGATAGACATTTTGTTAAAATAGTTCAGAGGTCGGATAAGAAAAAATCTGGTGTCAATAGAACCCCCCAGGGCACAGGAGAAGGCGTTCTAAGTTATGACCTAAGGGCATGTATGGTTCCTTATGAAAGGGATGTTCGTATAAACTTCATAGACGGCTCATTTGATCGGAAATTGAAAGTTGTAGTTCACTTTTTAAGGGTCAAGAGAGTTAAGCTAGCCCCCACGCTCTTTTTTTTCCCCAAACCCGTCCGCTATAAATTTTGAGATAGCCAGTGTTTTGGAAATTGTTCAAAAAATTAGATAGCAAAAACACACCCCAGAGCCCGGGGGATAGGCGTTGTAAGTGTTGTCCTGGGGGCGTATATGGTTCTTATGAAAGGGATGCTTGTAAAAACTTCAGAGGGGGCTCATTTGATTGGAAATTGAAAGTTATAGTTCGGTTTTTAAGAGTCAAAAGATATCTGAGGGCAACTAATCCCCCCCACACACCACACACACCTTTTTTCATTAAGCCCATCCGATAAAATTTTAATAATAGCCATTTCATCAAAAATAGTTAAAAGGTCAGATAATAAAAATTCCTCTGTCGACGGAACCCGCCAGGGCCCGGAGGCAGGCGTTTATGAGTAATGCTCTAGGGGCATATATAGTTTCTTATGGAAGGGATGCTCGTAGAAACTTCGGAGAGGGCTCATTTCGATTGGAAATTGAAAGTTCTTGGTCACTTTTTAAGAGTCAAAAGAGATCGGAGGGCAACTAGCCCCCCCCCCCCTCCTCCACGCCCTAGGTGCATCAGATAACAATTTTTGAGATGGTCATTTTGTTTAAAAATAGTTCAAAGTTCTGATAACAAAAAACTAAAATGCGGTGTCGACACAAGCCCCCCAGGGCCAGGGGGTAGGCGTTGTAAGTTATGCCCTGGGGGCATATATGGTTGTTATGGAAAGTATGCCCTTATAAACTTCCTAAAGAACTCATTTGATTGGAAATTGAAAGTTGTAATTCACTTTTTAAGAGTCAAAAGTGATTGGAGGGCAGCTAGCCTCCCCACATACTCCATTTATTTTTTTCCCAGAGGCACTTCATATAGAAGGGGTCGTCGTATAAACTTCAAAGGGGGCTCATTCGATTGGGAATCGAGAGTTCTAGTGCCCTTTTTAAGAGTCACATTTTTTCAGTAAATTCATTCGAATTAAAAAAAAACTTCAAAAAAAGAAGGAGGGTCCTTGGAGGTTGGGGAGAGGGGACCTTCGGTGGTTGCGGTCCTTTATTATGGTTCAAATCCATAACCCCCCCTATCTCACTAATCCTCCATATTTTGTACTTGTCTATTATAGCGACCACAGCCGAGAAGTAAAGCTAGGTCAAGTCACTTGTCCTCAAACTGTTTCACCCCAAATAATCCCCTAAAAATGTAAATTAATATCTGACGTTTCCTTTGTTCTGACAAACTGTGCACAGATACATTTTAAAATTCTCATGAAGCCTATTGATTTTTCTGTCATGAATTCTTACACAATCGAAGCTCTATAAGTTTAACGTAATTCATGTCTGTATCAATACACATCTTCCTGCCTGGAAATTAATGATAATATGTTATTAAGGAATAATCACGAGGTGAAATTGTGTCATAACAGAAATTACGTAAAATTCAAGCTAATCAATTTCCAAGAAATCTGCTCTGATGTAACACCAGGTCAGATTCAATGAGCTTGTGGCTGTGATGTCACGCCCAGTCGGATTCAATGAGCGTGTGGCTGTGATGTCACTCCCCCCTGGATTGGATACGCGTCCTCTACTCAAAACAAGACGGGTGTTCGTGTAGGAGCACCAATCATGGTGAGTCTAGGATAATGTTGGATTACTACCTAAATCTAAGAGAAAGCACAGTACTTGCGAGTAGACGATTGAGCCAAAGGCAGCAACAATGTCGAGGCTGCAGACAAACAGTTGTTTTTTAGCCAGAGATGTAGTTGTTATCATTCTGTTTCGTAGCCGATGGGCGTTGTCCACAACCGTGTTCACTTTATATGGACACTGGGCTTGGCAAATTGCGTTACTTACATCTTGATTACTGAGGGACAAAGGGGAGGGGGTAGTTATATTGTCCCCAAAGGCACAGCTATTGAATTTTTCAACTATGCTGAATCAAACGGCTGTCTGAAAATTTTCACCGGGGCCGTCTTTGGTAAAAACAGGGGCGTGGGAGGGTGGCTATATGCCTTCCAATCGTTTTTTTGTTCACTTAAAATGGGCAATGAAGCTTTTTATTTCTTTTTAAATTATCCTCTCCTGATCTTCTGAGACCCTCGCGCTTGATATGCTCGCCCTTGGAAAAAAAACTACTGAAGTTTTTTCAGTAAAAGCGCGTGAGTCGCTTCTTACTTACATGAATTAAAAAAAAAATTTCCGAAAAAACATAAGTTTTTCAAAGAAAAGTAAAGGCCATTTTAAATCTAAGCTCAGCAGATACAAATACTTTTTTAAAATTCAAACTCAAAAACGACCAGAAATTACTATTAAAGAATAAATGAAACCCAAAACGAACAGAAATTAAATAAACAATAATAGCAAAAACATACAACAATTAATAATATAAATGAATAAATAGATCTTAAAGCGAGTAGTATGCTTAGATTGAATATGAAAATCAAGCTTAAGACGAAAAAAATATTTTTCCTATTGAAGTACAAAATGAAATTCTTAAAACGAACAGAAATTAAATAAACAATCAATGCAAACAAACATACAATAGATATTAATGTAAATTAATAAATAAATCTTAAAACGAGTGAAAACTAAAATTGAATATGCAAATCAAGCTTGAAACAAACAAAAATCACCACAAACAAGAGTTTGGGTATGACCTCCTTCTCTCACTGTAAAAGTCTAGAACCTACTGCGTCATTGGCGCTAATACTTCAATAGGAAAAATATTTTTTGGCGTTTTAAAGCGTGATTTTCATATTGAATCTAAGCATTACTCGCTTTAACATCTATTTATTCATTTATATTATTGCTTGTTGTATGTTTTTGCTATGATTGTTTTATTTAATTTCTGTTCGTTTTTGGTTTCATTTATTCTTTAAATAGTAATTTCTGGTCGTTTTGAGTTTGAATTTTAAAGGTATTCGTATCTGCTGAGCTTGAGTTTAAAATGGCCTTAACTTTCCTTTGAAAAAAACTTATTTTTCGGAAAGTTTTTTTTAATTTATTTTTGTTCGTTTTTTATTGCAAAAAATCTTAAGTTTTTAAAAATTCCTTATTTCAAAATCAAACTTAAAAAAAAAAACCAAATATTCATCTAAGTATCAAAAGTGATATCAAAGTAACAATATGAAAGTGAAAAAATTGGGATTGTGGTCAACCTCGGAGTTTTTATTATCTGATATTTTGAACTATTTTTAACAAAATAACTATCTCAAAATTTGTATCGGATGGGTTTGGGGGAAAAGGGCGTGGGGGGACTAGATTAGCTTCGGCCCTTTTTGACTCTATCTACTTTCTATTTTCAATGAAATGAGCCCTCTCTGAAGTTGATACGAGTATCCTTCCTAAAAGAACCATATATATCCCCCCCCCAGAGTATAACTTACAACGCTATCCCTGGGGGGGTTGTGTCGACCCTGGAGTTTTAATATCTGATAGTTGAACTATTTTTAACAAAATGGTCACCTGAAATTTTTATCGGATGGGTTTGATTCATCCGATAACAAAGGCGTGGAAGGGCGGGAGGGGCTAGTTTAGTTTCCCTCCGATCTTTTTTCACTCTGAGAAAATGGAACTACAACTTTTTTAATTTCCTTCAAAATGAACCCTCTCTGATGTTTATACGAGCATACTTTCCATAAGAACCATATATGCCCAGAGCAATACTTACAACGGCTGCCCCAGCCCTGGGGTGGAGGGTTGTGTGGACACAGGAGTTTTTTCTTCCCTGACCTTTGAACTATTTTTAAAGAAATGACCATACCCTAAGGGAGTTTTTGTTATATGATCTTTGAACTATTTTTTAACATAATCGGCTACCTCAGATTTTTTATCAGATGTATTTGGCGAAAATGAAGGGCTTGGGGTGCCAGTTGCCCTCTGATCCCTTTGGGACTCTTATAAAGGGCACTGATGAACCTCTCGATTTCCAATCGAATTGAGCCCCCTTGATTTAGTACTACTCAATAGAGACCCCTTCTATATGAAGTGCCTCTGGGGTAAAAAAAATAAATGGAGTGTGGGGGAGGATAGCTGCCCCTCCAAGTCACTTTGACTCTTAAAAGTGAATTACAACTTTTCAATTTTCCAATTAAATGAGCCCTCTAGGAAGCTTATACGAGCATCCCTTCCATAACAACCATGTATGCCCCAGAGCATAACTTACAACACCTACCCCCGGGCCCTGGGGGGCCTGTGTCGACACCGGAGTTTTTGTTATCATAACTTTTAACTATTTTAACAAAATGTCTATCTCAAAAATTTATCTGATGCATTTAGGGCGTGGAGGGAGGGGGAGGGGCTAGTTGCCCTCCGATCTCTTTCGATTCTTAAAAAATAAAACAAGAACTTTCAGTTTTCCAAGCAGATGAGCCCTCTCCGAAGTTTATACGAGCATTCCCTTTCCATAAGACCTATATATGCCCTAGAGCATTACTCGTAACGCCTGCCTATGGGTGTACCTGGCGGTTCCCGTCGAGATCAAGGAATTTTTGTCTTATCTGAACTTTTGTGACTATTTTGTATAAATGAAATGGCTCTTATAGTGAAATTTTATGTCGGATGGGCTTGGGGAAACTAACGGGTGTATGGGGGGATAGTTTTTCCCTCGGATATCTTTTGACTCTTAAAAATTGAACTAGAACTTTCAAATTTCCATATAAATGAGCCCCCTCTGAAGTTTATATTATACGTGCCTCCCTTTCATAAGAACCATATACGCCCCTAGCACAACACTTACAACGCCTATCCCCCGGACCCTGGGGTGAGTTTTTGTAATCTAATTTTTGAACAAATTCCCAAACAGGGCCATCTAAAAATTTTGTAGGCGACGGGTTTTGGGGAAACAAGAGCGTAGGGGGGGGGCCTAATTTTAACCCCCTCCCCCCCCCCCCCTTTCTTTTTGACTCTTGAAAAGTGAAACTACAACTTTCAATTTCCAATCAAATGAGCCTTCTATGAAGTTTTATATGACCATCCCCTTTCATAAGAACCATACATGTCCCCTTATGGCGTAACATTAGGCACGCCGTGTCCCTGTGCCCATGGTGGGATTCTATTGAACATCCCAGATTTTTTTTCTTATTCCGACCTTTGAACTATTTTTTTAACAAAATGTCTATCTCAAAATTTTCATCAGATGGGTTTTGAAAAAAAGGTGTGCTGGGGGTGGGGCTAGCTGCCCTCAGTTTTTTTTCTTCTTTTTGGAACTATTAAAAGTGAGCTCGAACTTTCAATATCCAATCAAATGA
>CM051257.1:15349239-15521739 GCA_027921565.1 Artemia sinica
CACTTTTGGCTATTAAAAATGACACTAATTCTTTCAATTTCCATTCGAATGGGCCCTTTTCGAAGCTTCTATAACAACTTCTATATGAAGTGCCCTGGTCTAAATTAAATAAAAAAATAATAATACATTGTACCAACATTGTTCTTTACTTAGGCAGTGCTAATGCACTGCTTGTGAATGAAGAAGACTGGGTTTTCAAAAAGGATTTTGCCATAAAAACATTCAGAAAATATTATATATGTGAAGTTACCTGTTGTATAACCTCCATAAAAAGGCTCAAATTTTGTTTTTTAGCCTCAGAGACTGATGTATCTATTGTTATCAAGAGCCATTTAGGATTTCGGATACTATTGGGCCAAGTTGTTCTTTGCTTACAGTTTGTTACCACCGGCTGTTTGATAAGAATTTTCAGACCTGAAACCTTTTGAAATTTCTTCTTCTTGTAAAAAGTTATTAAGAAAATCAAAATTTATGGTGTTATACTAGAAAAAACAAAACAAACACAACCGATTTTATTTCTTTATGAGTTTATAAAAATTTGAGAAAACTACCGCTCTAAATCTTCTTTTTGGAGTTCCAGAACCCCCTATCAGGGGTGCAGCTTGGGTTTTGAGTTTGAAGGGGGATATAAAGAATATGCCAACAAAATCGTCCACTGTACCAACAAATGCGAACACATAAGTTAAATTAAACTAAAAACAAAATCTAAATTCCAAGGTGTCGCAGCGCCGACGCCTCGGGACTTGTGGAGGGAAGTCCCCACCCTATAACTGTGCGAAAACATTTAGGGTTACTCTTTGTCATTGGTAGATATCATCATCAATACATTACAATTTTAATTTTTTTTTTTTTATTGGGATGGGGTCCCTGGCAGCAAGCGGTAACAAGGTTCTACGCTTCTGTGGATGTCATTAGCGGTGTAGCGCCCTATTGATGTTCACCACAGGCCCATATTTATCAAAGTGATTCTTGTCCACAATTTTTTTGAAAGCACTTGCATGGTGTTTTAGCAATAGATGTAGCTTTCTGAAGTTTTTTTTTCGCTACTTATGAGGTTTAGCTGTATCAAGACACATTGCCTCTTGGCAATGTTAAACTTTAAGGTTTAACTATGTCATGTGATATAAAGGGAGCATATGGCTTAATAAGACAGGCATCACAAATAGCGTAGGTGGACCCCTTTTTTGTTTTTTTTCAGCTGGCAATTGCTATTGTCAATTTTATGGTTATTTCAATGTTGTTTTCTTTTACAGATGTATTCAGCAGAAAAATTAATTGTCTACAAACCAGAAAGACTTGAAGACTTATGTTTTGCATCTGCCTATAAAAGTATTATTTGTGACCTAGAATTGGTATATGAGTTTATAGCAATAAAGGACACAGAAAACTACAAACACTCCATTCTCTTACCTTCAATTTGCAAAGCGGTAACTCCAGATAATATGGTTAAAACTGTAAAAGAGAGAATGGATCAGCTTTGTGGGACTGTTGCAAATACATTTAAGCAAAAATTCATCAACAAGGCCTTGTCTGATAGATCGTTTGCTCATCTGAAAGAGGATGTGCTGCTTGACGTTTGTATAGATGATTCCTGTGGTGAGATTGAGCTTCAGTTCCCGTTGCAAGTCAACTGCCAAGTGCAACGAAACTTTGTTAAAATCCTCAATCGTTTGCAATATGCCCAAAAGATAATTATTAAAGTGGGCAGAGACTTTGAAGATAGATATACAGATTCTTCAAATAAACCAATTTATGAATTTTGTAACTGCTTTTCGTGTTCATCACTAGATGACTGTTTGAATATCATTAGTAGTTTTGCTTACCTACGAGTAATAAAATTTACTGGTGTGGGTAGGATCCCAGCTAAGGACTGCCAAAATCTCTTTGAGAGTTTTGGTAAAACTTGTCATTTCCTTGAGGTTTTTCATATGAATGACGTAATGATTCCCAGTGATGCACTAATACATTTAATACATAAAGAACCTTCAGTGGTACTAGACACATTTTCAGGTTTATGTTTTATCCAAGATATGCCTGAGAAACTTGCCTTGAGAAATTGTAAGAAATATTTGCATCCTTGCTTCAAATCTTTAAGTGACTTGGAAGTGCAGTGTCTGGCAAAACTTGAGGCTCCTTTCATTGACAGAGCTGTGTTAATTGCCTTTTTTGTGAGTAATCTACCTAATCTAAAATACATCAATATTGGAGAAAAAAGTTTTTCTCCAATAACTTTAACAGGAGTAGTAAACGGTAAGCTTTTCTCCCTCTCTCTCTATTTCTTTTTTTCCCTCCCTCTCTCATTCCAACGCCCAGAATTGGGGCAATTAATTTTTGTATTTCAAATTGGCTTATTATGTAAAAAATGTTAACAATATTGAAAACTAAAATAGTTAATTCATAAGAACCTTTTCAGAAAAAAAACGGAAAGAGCAATTCTAAACCTTAAAACTAGTAGAAATCAAGTCTTGTAATAATTGAAACTTCAATCAAACAGAAATTACTATTAATGAATAAATAATACATAAAACAAATATAAACTAAAATGAATAACCACATGAAACACAGAAATAAAAGATAATGCTATAGATGAATAAATGAAATTTAAAATGACAATGAGTTAAAATGAATGATTATGTCAGCCTTAAAACGAACAGAAATTACCAAAGATGAGAGTAAATTACTGCTGCCTAAACTATCTAAATGAAAAAAAAAGCTATTTACACATTATTGAAAACAAAGTCTATTTTATGCCTTTTTTCTTATTATAACGTTGAAAATGAAAATTGCTAAGATTTCTTAGAAACTAATATTATTATATTTTAAACAGTTGATCTAGTTTTATTAGTCTTATATGCAGTAAATCTTTATCCATATTTACTTCCTTGTGACTTCCTTTGAAATATTTATAACACACATGGCCAAATCGCAGTTTGCAAGCCGCATTTTGCATTTTCTTTCTCTTTGGAAGAATGAATGTAGCTCTTGAAAAGAAATGAAAAAATTGATTGAAATGAGATTTATTTTCCTTAAAATGAATATAAAAAAATATGATGAATAATGTTATGCTATTAATCATTTTCATCAGGAAGTATAATTAATCATTTTATGTTATTTATATCTAACTGTACTGTTATGCTGTCATTGGACAAAAAATGAAAGTTATTCTACATAAGAATTGGAAAAAACAATGGAACTTCAAGAGTTGCACAGTCCAAAAATTCATCACAAATTAACACAATGTGCAAATTAATTTTGGAAACTAGTGCCCTAATTTAAGAAAAGGTCCTTGCAGATTATTGTCCATATTTGGCACAACTGATTGTTGTGAGTCAGTTTTTTCTGTAATGAAGCTTATAAAATCAAAATACCATCAACAACTTACAAACGAGTATTAAACAGCTTTAATTTACTCCGCGATAACAAAATATGAACCCCATTTCTGAAAATTCAGAACCAAGTTACAAACAAACATGCCATCTACCAGCAAACATTAGCCTCTATTTTGCAAAACTTAAATATATGTATGCATTTGTTTGAAAACAAACTGAAGAAAATAAAAAATCCAGAACAACTGACGTTTTTGATATTTTTATTTTTATATTGGCTTTTATCATGAGAGATTATTGGAATGCAGCTTCACCTGTCGTGAAGCTTGGCCATCTGGGGTATATAAAATCAAATGGTAAATCATTTGTTGATTTGTTAATTCAAAATATTGTTGCAACAAACTAAACCGTTTGCTTAAAAGTTAGCGTTTTTCATTTTTGAAATTCTCATACGCAGTCAGTATATCTATTCTACCAAACCTGCAAATAGGCCTATTCTTGAGTGTTTTATTCCACCGAGGTAGGTATTATAAATATTTTATAGTGTTTTAATTTACTTAGTGTTAAAATTTTGTTTTAATCATGGCCCATAAAAGTTTTTAGTGCTAACAAATATATCATATTATTTCATATCATATTTCTCACTAGCTTTCAAAAATGGGTGCAAACCTAGCAGTAAAAGAACTGCATGGTCACAAATATGTTGAATTAAGTCTTGCCTATGGTCTATGAGAAAATTGGCTGGCCCCAGTTTAGGATGATTTCTGCATGACCTATTTGAAGATTCAGCAAGCATGCTTGGACTTGTAGTAGAAACAGAATAGTAAACATTAATTCCAAGCCAATGCAAAGAAGAAACAAGGTTAACTGGATAGGATCCTTAATCTAAATCAGTACTTTGGTGTTAAAACTAAACATTCACTTACAGGCTTATTTCATCAATAGGCTTAGGAATAAGCTGCTTCGACTTTGCTAGGCTAAACTTAGTACAGCTAATAAACATATGTCATCCGCATACATATAAGATAAAATAGTAAGGCTCATAATACACTAGGGAGTAATTCGAGAAAACACGGAACAAAACACATCGAAAAAGTATGGTGATAGGAAACTACGGCACCTTACCAAACACCAGACCACTAATTTTAATTATTATGTTAAATATTAAATTAAAATAGCAAGCATTAATTCCCAGCCAATGCAAAGAAGAAACAAGGTTAACTTGGTAGGATCCGCAATCTAAATCAGTACTTTGGTGTTAAACATTTACATTTTGCAACATTCACTTACAGGCTTATTTCATCAATAGGCTTAGGAATAAGCTGCTTCGACTTTGCTAGGCTAAACTTAGTACAGCTAATAAACATATGTCATCTGTATACATAGAAGATAAAATAATAAGGCTCAAAATACACTAGGGAGTAATTCGAGAAAGCTTGGAATTAATACATAAAAAAAAAGTCCGTGATAGGAAACTACAATACCCTGCCAAACACCAGACCATTAAATTTCATTATTATGTCCGCCAGAAGGCCAGATCTATTATTATGACTCTGTCTTATCCTTTTTTTACTCGTCTAAAGATTGATTAGTTGAAACTAATTATATCATGGTTTTTGAGTTGGTCATATAAGAATAGTGTTGTACATATTTCTTTTGAGCTGGTTGTAAGAGGACAGTGTTGTGGTTTTTCCTTCAATTTTTTTTATGCTAGGTCTCCAGTTCAAGGTTGCCAGATTTGAGATTAATGGTGATAAGTAGCACCAGATGGCTCTTTTTCTTTTTTAATGTATTGCTCTACTGTTTTCCTCTCTGTTTTGGGGTCGTGGAGACCAGAAGGGGAATGCCTGTTTTCGTGTTGTTTGTTGTTGTACCTATGTTGTTAATAAACAAAGTTGGGACATACATATTTGCAATGTATTTTGAACGCTTTCATGTCATATATGCTTTCAGTGCATACATTTATCAGTTTTTACACTTTTTTTGTTTAGTTACCTTATTAACAGAGCTGCTTCCTGTTTTCAAATTATGTTTATTATACAAGAGAAAAGCTTGGAAATGGTGAAGGTGAATTCTCTATAGACAACCATCTGTTTAATAGTGGCTTATTTTTTCGTTTCAGATAACTTCTGTTCAATACAACCCTTGGCGTCTTCCCTGCCACCCCAGTCTTCTTTTGCTTTGGAAAGGCTGGCTATTCAAAACCGTTGCAATTTATCACAAATAGAAATTAGTTTCTTGAAACAGCACTTTTTGCATCTTAAAGAAGTTCATGCAGAATTCAGGAACACTCCTTATATTATGGCAAAAACTGAAAAAGTAGACGAGACTGTCCCTCAAGTAAGGTTAAAAGTTGTTATATATTTATCGAAAAAGTAATAAAGTTTTAAATGTCTCGTTATAAAAGTTAGTTGAAAGTTGTTTTACAGTTATTTGGAAAGTTATAAAGTTTAAAAAGTTATCTATACATATTAAACAATTCTTGTCTGTTTGCTTCCTTGTGATAGAAAATAAGCTTTGTAAATGTTATAATGTGATAAACCATTTTAAAGACAATTTTGCTTTATTAAGTTATTAAAATAATTGTTTTGTTTTTTTAAATTAATTGACAAATTGTGGTAATTATATGTGAAACTTAGCTGCTACATTTTGGTACAGTAAAGTGCTACAATTGTTTTCATGCTACGAAACAATGGTACAAATTAAATTAAAACTTTCTTAGAAGATTAAATCTCTTTACGCACTGCTGGGTTAGGACATTTCCAATGGGAGATTTCAAACTCTTCTTACTTCTTTCACTCCAACAAACACAACAATGTGTCGAATAGGCTGTTATCATATTATTAGTCAGCAAGAAGATACTTCATATATGGAACTCAAGTGAATGATTCACAAATTGTATTTGTGCAGCAAAACTGATCCATAACTACAAGGGAGGGATAAAGCCATCGGGGAGGACAAATTTAATGAAAGATTTAAAATACTCCATCATACTTGCCTTCCTTCTTCTAAAGAAATCTCGGCAATTACCAACCTTTATGGAATAGGCTATTGATATAAAATTAATTGGAGTTCTCCCAATTTTTTTTTCTCTTTTCTTCTCCCATTTTTTTTTTGCAAAACCCCCGGAAATTTTTTAAAAATTAATTGAACGGGTTTTATTTTAAATTTAACAGGCAATAAAAACTAAAAAAATTCTGACATGGAACTCAGGTGATGATCCACAAGTTTTTTTGTGCAATATCGCTCATCTAAGGAGTATAACCCTCGGAATTGGAGAATTTTAATGAGATATATCAAACATCTCATCTTTCTAGACTACCTACTTCTGGTTCTACTTCTAAATTCTAGCAAATATAAGAATTTGAGGACTAAGCTATTAATATCAGATTCCCTTTACCGTGTCACTGACATTGATTTAGATAAAGACTTCTTCATTCACATCCTCCTCGTCAGAAGAACCAGCTTTCAAAGAATCATCACTTTCATCACCCAGGACAATTTTGTCTTCACTGTTTGGCTCTATGTAGAGTTTCTTCTTTGTGTAGGTGTTTTTTCCTTCGGCAACTATCTCATCAACTACTTTGCTGATATTTGCTTTCTTTGTTTTTCTTATCATCTCTTCTTTTTCAAGCTGAAATTTGATGGGGGTATCAGTTAGAACTGTCGAAGTTCCTTACTTATGTCCTTAACTGTGTTGGGTAACGCGTGTCTTTGCTTTGAGGATCTGTCTTACTGGTTTAGGTGTAACTGGTTCTTGACTTGAAACAAGAGCAGATGAGCTCTTACATAGGACATCACTTGCAGGACTGTTGGAGGATTAAGGGGAGCAGGCCTGTCAGTGACAAAAGAGGTAAGAAAATCTTCTTTTTTAAAGATTTCAGGATCGTAGGGCCATAATACAGTTTTCTCATAGCCCCTTGTGATGTAATTTGGGGTGAACAATAAAGGAAGACTTTATCTAACAAGAAAAACAATGTCATATAATGTCAAGGTCTTCCCAGGATTTAATAACTTCCAGTTATTTAGCAGCTTTGTTGTATTGGCACTTGAAGAGAAAGTACACAATAACATCCAACAGCTAGAGCTCGTGGGTGCTGTGAGAGGAAATGGTAAGTAATGTGATGCATGAATCTTTTACAAACTGCATGACTTTTAAGGAAACGTCAGGCTACTGGCTATCTAAGATTAGAAGCTTGGGGCTCTCTTGAAATGCTTTTGAACATACCTTGAAGTGAAGAATATATTTCAAAAATAGATCTTGGTTGATCCAACCTGATGTCAAGGTTCTGCCCTCTGAGTTAGCTGGAGCACCGGCTAGCATGTGAGGCTGAAATTTTTTTTTTAGAAATATAGAGTAAGGTGTTAAATACTGACTGCTTGTAGAAGCAGTCCTGACCATGGTCACAAGGACACCTTTCTCTGAGGATGCTGCCTTGCTCACTATCTTGTGAGCCCTCTCCCCAAACTCCTTAGGAGGAACGTTAACTGTGGTCACGGAAGTTTTGTCACAGTTGCATATATCACTTGTAGTCTGAGGATGTTTTTTCTAGAACTGACTTCCGAAGAACTGTTTTTTCTGAAGAACTGTCCATTGTTAACCCTGTTAAAGCTCATTGCAAGAACCAAGCTTGTGGGTTCAGGCTTGCATAGTAAGGGTTGTTGATTTTGAGCTCTAAAGCCTTCCATCCTGTCTATTCCTGCCTCTTTGGCATTGCTCCAGTTCTGAGGAAATGTCTTGTTGTTTGCTATATCAAAGTAATTGATGCAGTTAGAGTCGCATACACTGGCAATTGCAGTTATAAGTAGTTGGAGTCGCAGTTGCAAGTTGTTGGAGATGCAATCAGTCACAATAACAAGTATTTTCAGTTGCAAGTAGTCGCATCTTTTCAAAATAGACTGCAATATCCGCTAATGCTTTCAATTTAATCCCCTTAGCCCTCCCTGATATATGGGAGATAAGCCATTTTCACGTCCATATTTAGTTATAAATCCCCCTCAACATTTTCTGAAGTTTCAACTCAATACCTTTATCTGTTCCTAAGATGTAATACACCCTTATGACAAACTTGGATGGACATAGTGTACATTGATTAGTTCAACACCCACAATAATATGCTCTGAAAGTTCCAACATACCCCTCCCTTTTTTTCCCTGGGAGATTGCACATACACCCTTTTGACAATCTGGATTACTCTGCCTCTAGTCTACCTGAAGTTGAAATATAATATCTTATTCTGTTCCTGAGATCCTGTATCAATGCTGCTTTGACAACCTGGATGTACTTCAACCCTTTTGAAGAAATTTACCTTAAGAAGAAAAAAAATCACCATTGATTATGCAGATGGGCGTCATCGGGGACATGTCCCAGTGTGTACCATTTTTTCCTCTCCCACTGTATACCAGATGATAACTGTCTACAAAATTGGGTGTTCTTTTTCTTCTGGATATTTTGACATAAGATCGCCACATAACGTGACCAGATAATTTAGCTTTTGTTTGTTACCACAAGCACTAAATTTTACTGTACTAAAAAAGAATAAAATCTAAAGGCAAAATATTTTTTTTATGGGTGTTTCCCGAAACAAAAGTTGTATCATACCAAAATAATTCGTCTGGATGGTTGAACACCAAACCAACTATAATAGATGGCGATTTTGGATTTTTTAGAGAATGCTAGATGGCAGAAAGGCGTCCTGACCCTCTATGTACCGCATCCCAGTATATACCACTCTCCCCTAGTTTTACATTTTATTATAGATAAACTATATTATATTAATATTAATGCATATTAATAATGCTATCTAATATTTATATGATATTATTATAAATATTACGATATGTATCATAATATAAAGATTATTATTTTAAAACGCAAGCACTGAAACCTTAGAAAATTAGCCATTTCTGTATTAATGTAATTGCCGTAAAATTTTTAATATTCCCTACAGAAATGTTCTCAGTGAAGTCTTAAAAGCCCTGAAAAATTGCCAGTTATTGCTGGTTTTCTGTTGTCTTCAAAACTTTCTTTTATTGTCTCCTCCAAAGTCTTCTGCTACCTACTCGGTAAGGAATTTCTACTCTCGTTTGAAGTTCGAAAAAATGACTAATGGCACACGGGTTCCATCTTTGGCCTAAGGCAGTATGTTCTGATATATATAAAAAATCAAGCTGAATATTTTTTTTGTTTTTGAAGCTCCATCTTTGGACATGGACATGTTGGATCGAATGACCCCTGTAATGTAGCTTTGCTTGTCAGGAGACAAAAACTACTATTACTACTAGCAACTCACCGCAGCACCAAGCCGCCTGAGGTCAACACAGCTACGCACGCTCCTCCTCCATCCCAATCTATTCAATGCCTCCCTTTTTATACCCTCCCATGAAGTTCTCATTTCCTTTAAATCTTTGTTTATGACGTCCTCCCACCTCAGACGAGGACGACCTGCTTTCCGTTTAGCCCTAGACGGTTGGTCGAAAAGAACAATCTTCGGCAATCTGTCATCCTTCATCCGCACAACGTACCCTAGCCATCTCAACCTTTCTTTCATTATAGCCCTAGAGAGCAGTATTGAACCACATTTTTCGTACAGCCTATTGTTTGAAATACGGTCAACCAGTCAGGTACCCAGAACAATCCATACGCAATTTCTCTGGAAACTTGGCAAAATCTGCTAGATGAAGTACCTAATGATGGAAATCTACGATCTTACTCGTTCAAGTCTAATCTAACTAACGAGTTTTTGCAGTTAAAGCTTTTGAAATCTCTTGTAGCTTGCAGTAATATTTCAGTTAAAGCTTTTGAAACTTAAAAAGGGAAAATAATAACTCAAGATGTAAAAACTACCCAAAGAAATGAAAGAAATGATTGATTTCTTGCATTGTTTCTCAGTATCTATCTTATTTGTAACAAAATAGGAAAGTAAAAGTAGAAAACTGTGAACAAGGTATCCCATAATATAAAACAAGAAGAAAAACAACTTTCAGAAATGAAGACTAAACATCAAGAAAACATGTAATAATTTATGTTTTTTTTGGTTGTCTTGAAATGTTTCACTTGTTTTTTTTTTTTTTTTTTTTTCAGTGTTTATGTTTACCCTTTAGTATTGTTGTTTTATGCTTAATTTTTCCTTTCAGTTTTTTTCTTAATTTCCCGTGACTGGCCGATATAAATTTTATGTTTTTTTCCTGAAAAGAACTTCTACCTCTTTGTTTGATACAAAAGAAAATGTTTATTTTATTGCTTATTTCAGGTGAAAAGTCTCAAAATTTCACTGGATCCATATACCCAGCAAAAAAGTGGCACATATGAATACATTGACTACTTCTCCAATATTTTCCAGAATATTGAAGAACTTATGATAGATTTTGTGCCAAGTGATTTTAAAATTATTGACAAACTTGATAAATTACAAATCTTGGCTATAAAAATATCTGAAAATGTAAATGATGAAAGGACAAATGTTCAAAAAGGATTTTTGCCATTGAAGAGCTATTGCCTGACTTCATTTATTTGCCCAAATGTCTGCCTTGGTCCGGATGTTGCTCGAGAAATTGTGAAAAATTCGCCATTCTTACAAACAATTGAGCTGTTATGCATACACGGAATAGGATTAACAGAACTAGATTCGTTAAAACATATACGTGATTTTGAAATCGGTGTCTTTGATAATATTTACTCAGTGGACGACTATTATTCATTCGTTGGAAGATACAATCGACTTACTAAAGTGTCCTTTCCCTCTCTTTTAATGGATTTTAAGAGTGAAGCTGTGCCCAGACTTTTGAAGCTGTATGATTTCTGCTCTAAAAAAGATATTAAGTTGAAGTTCGTTGTCTCTTTTTGTAACAAATTCTGGAGCAATGAAAGACGAACGTCCCTGGTTGAAGAAACTGGTTCATCTTATACCAGTGGTTCATATTTTATTAGCGAGGATGAAAGTTTTAATGATTCTAATGAAGATAATAATTCTGTTTTGGACAGCCTTGATGAAGTCATAACTCTTGATCAGTCGGGTTCTGAGTCTGATTGAGTCTGATGTTTTTTTTTTGTTTTTTTTTTCTGTTCTCCATAGCTACGTTGCTCCATAACTATGTTTCTTGTTAGAATAATAATTTTATAACTGATTTTTGCAAAAAGCTAGTTTGTTCTTTAAAATACCACGTTTAAATCGTTTATCTACGTTTATCTAAAAACATTTTCGAAGTTTTACGTTCTTCGTCACGTTTTTTTTTTTTTAAGTCGCAGCTTTATAAATTGTTAAGCTCACAGCAAGTCCAATAGTTAAACAGCTTGAAGCAGGTAAAGACACTTAATCTAGCCTTAATTGTAAGAACTTGAACATTTAAATTGCACTTTAATTCCCGGACCAAAAAAAGATGTAAGAGAATTGTTGTTTTCTGGCCTTCTTGAAACGACAGGCAAGAAAACAGAATCCAATGAAGCTGTTGCTTCTGTTGACAATCGTTGCAACTGAAGAGATGGTCGCACAATTTTCTTTGAGATGGGGAAGTTTTGATGTGTTCTGTGCTTATGATTACACGCAGAATTTCCTTTTCCGAAAATGGTAGAACGGCTGCAAGTGTATTTTTAATAGTTTATTAGCATATAATTTGACATTTTTAAAATTTCCAGGGTAAAAAACTTTCTTTTGAGTTTTTATCAGCAATAACCTAGAAACAATAATCTGGCCATCAAAAGTTTTGAGTGCTAGAATACCTACCACTCAGATTTGGTAGAATAACTGAAAACGTTACCATCATACTTTATTTTACTTACTGGAGACATTATCTTGAACATCTGAGGCTGAGTAATAGAAGTACAACCGTAGTAATACAAAAGTTAGAAAATATGGAATTGGGTCATATATAAATTTTGTGGCATACACAAAGAACTGAGAGATTCCCAGCCAGGCCTGCCAGTAAAAAGCTTTGAACATGCAAAGTTAAGGGTCTATCCAGTGCTTGGATACTAATATAAGAAAGAAGTATGTTTGCTTCAAAATATTTCTCTTACAAATTTTATAAATAAGAAACTTTACAGTACTGCTCTATTTTTGCAAGATATATAATGTATGTACAAAATTTTCCAAATTTTCAACAGCGTAATTTCAGTTTAATAATAAGGAATGGAAAAAATCTAAAAACAACACTGCAAAAAACCCAGTCTGCAGTTAGCCTATAACTTGATTCAAGTTTTGTGACCTAACAGGAATTTTGATCTGGCACGAGGAGTCACAAAGGATTTTTTTTTTTTTTGCGGGACGATCAGAAAATAGTATGCCTTGGATAGCTACTACTAAATAATGTGTCAAGACTGATAGAATTTATTTAAGTGATTTAAATTTTAAAAGGCACTATTTATCTAATATCAATTATTTAGTGCCTAAATCACACCTTCAGTTTCAGCGTATCAGAAAACCCTACTGTACAAGTTTCAAGTTCCTATTTGTAAAAATGTGAAGTTTTGTATTTTTTGCCAGAAGAAAGATCACGGATGCGTGTTTTTTTCCCCAGGGGTGATCGTTTCCAACCAATGGCCCTAGAATATCGGGAAATGGCTCGTGCGAACAGAATTTAATGGTGGTTTTTTTAAGTGATCAAAAAGATTGGACGGGAACTAGGCTCCTACCATATCTTTTTTTCTCCCAAAGTCAACCGATCAAAATTTGGAGATAGCCGGTTTGTTTAGCATAGATAGAAGGTCAGATAACGATGCCTTTAGGGATGACATGACCCCCCCTCCCCCACAGCCCCTGGGGAAAGGACTATAAGTTTTGAAATTCGCCCATGGTTTACATAAAATATTTGATAATGGGAAATATAGACGTTTTCCGGTAGGGCGTCTGTGGGGTGGGGTTTTTCCATAGGGAGAATTTTCTTCAGGGAGAAAAGTTTCCAGGGATGGACTTTCAAGGGGCAGTTTCACACGGGGGTATTTGATAGAATTCCTATGCGAAATTCTTGTTATTTGTCTTACTCTCTCTTTGCGAATCAAATTTACACGTGAAGATTTCCGGGGAAATTTTTCAAAGGGGTAGAAGAAGAAATTGTCTGGGGCATTTTTCCGTAAGTTGGATCTTCTGCGGGAGCAATTCTCCGTTGGGGAATTTTGCGCAGGATAAAATTTCTAAGAACATCTTCTACGAAGGGTGGATGTCTGGAATTATTTGACAAGCGATTAGAAATTAAATGAAAAGGGAAAAATATTTTTTCAAATGATAGTAGGCTAAGGAGAATTTTCCAGGCGGAATAGTCCGCAAGAAACTTTCCGAGGGGAATTTTCAGCGAGGATGGAGTTGTCTTGGGAATTTGTGCAGGAGAATTTTTCAATGGAGGAATGTTCGTTGGGGGAATTTTCCATGAAGGGGGAGGCAGATTTCCCGGTATTATTTGAAAAATAGTCCAAAATTAAATAAAAAAACAAGTTTTTTCAACCGAAAGTAAGGAGCAACATTAAAACTTAAAACAAACAGTAATTATCTAGCATATGAGGGGGATGTCCCCTCCTCAAGGCTTAACTTTTTGCGCTAAAGTTTGATTTTTGTCCCAATTCTTTTTGAACGACTGCTGAAACACGAGGGCCTTTGGATTGGAATAACCAATGTTTTTAAAGCACCATAAGACTTTAGCGTAAAGAGCGGAGGGTTAAAGTGGAGGCAGCCTCCCTGATTTAGGAAATAGTTTATGTTCGTTTTAAGTTTTAGCGTCGATCTTTACTTTCATTTGAGAAAACTTTTTTCAACTGCTTAAAGGTTTCATTCACAAGTGAATTTGAATGGAACCTTATTTTCAAGTTAAGCTGATTCTGCTCATATTTTAGCAATACAAAAAAACTAAATTCCAGAAGATGAAGTGAAATAAAGTCGAATTTTAGCCTTGCTAAAAGCACAAAAAGAGTTCAAAATTCAATGTTTCATGTCTTTTTCTCTTTTTTTTTATCAAACGGCGTTTTTTATTTTGTTTGAGATGGTTACTCGTCAAAATTCTTTGTCCTTCTCTTGCACGTTTTTCAGTTTCTAAATTCGCCTTTTTTTTTACTTTTTTTTTGTCGACCCCTATTTTGATTCCTCTTAGTTCGGAGGAATTACCTATATACGTAAGAAATAAATGTTCTTACTTTTATAACTTTAATAAATCAAATAATATCAACATTTTGATTACTAAATATCAGTATATGTATATTAAACTGACAATGCACATTCATTTGTATTTTTTTCAGTAAAGTGCAAATTATGTTCTGGCCTTGGGAAGGCATAGGAGTTTTGAGCCCAACTTATTTTTAATTTTTGCTCGTTTTGGGTTTCATTTATTTATCATTGCTGATTTGGGGTAGTTTCACGCTTCGTAGATTATTTGATTTTATTTCTGCTCATTTTTTGTTTAATGTAGTTCTTTACTTTTCTTTGAAAAACTTATTTTGTGGAAAAAGTTTTTTAATTAATTTCTGTTCGTTTTATATTGACATAGTCTTTCCAGGGAAGAAGAAAATAATACTTTAAATATTTTCGTTTTTGTAAGACTTTATAGTTTGGTCTGCTATTTGTATGCTGGAGAAAAATTTTCAGCAATTTTTAACAACATACACCCTTTTAAAAATCTGGACAAAAATAGTAGTGTTTAATTTCGTTTCATACCTCCTCTATTTGACCTGAAAATGAAAACTTGATACCATTCGCAAAAAAAAATCTGCTGACTTTCTTTGATAGGTTGGATACACTTACGCTATTTTGACTTGGTTAAATTTTAAGAGCAGAAGTGGCCCCGAAAGTTTGAACATAATACCCTCAGTCGTTCTTGGGATACTGCTGAGATGCCTTATTGGGAATTAGCATTAACACAGTGCATTTTGATTTAATCTTAAGGCAACATTCAGTTATTAAACATAAAGGCAAATGGGAGGGTGGGCGTGGGAGGGAGATTATTTGCCCTCCAATCACTTTCGAATATTAAAAAGGGTATCAGCCCTTTCTATTTTCAATCAAATGAGCCCTTTTCGAAGTTCCTACGACAACTCCTTCGATATGAAGTGCCCTGGTCTAAACACCAACAACAAAAAAATCATACATTATACCCACATCGATATTTACTATAAAAATTTCAAGACTTTCAATCACTTTCGACTATTAAAAAGGGCACTAGAACTTTCGATTTCCAATCGAATGAGCCCTTTTTGAGTTTCTACGACAACACTTTCTATAAACACCTTATAGGCCCCCAGTGCGCATAAATTACAACCCTTACCCTAAGGGCTGTGAGGATGGTTGTCATCCTCTAATACATAATTTCCAGAACTTTCAACTACGTTAAACAAAATGGCTATCTCAAAATTTTGATTGGATGTCTTTGAGAAAATGGTTAGTTGCTCTCCCATCACTTTCAACTATTAAAAAAGGCACTAGCCCTTTCAATTTCCAATCAAATGAGCCCCTTTGAAGTTTCTACGACAACGCTTTTCATAAAAACCTTATATGCCCTCAGGGCATAACTTACAACACTTGCCCTGAGGGCTGGGGAGGGGGGGGGGAGGGTTGTCACCCTCAAAGACCTAATTTTCAGAACTTTCTACTACGTTGAACACAATGGCTATCTGAAAATTTTCATTGGATCTGTTTAGGGGAATGGTGCGCGTGAGAGGGTGGTTAGTTACCCTCCAATCACTTCCGACTATTAAAAAGGGCACTAGCCCTCTCAATTCCCTATTGAATGAACCCCTTTTGAAGTTTTTACGACAACTCTAACTATAAAACCTTATATGCCCCCAGGGCATAACTTACAGCCTTTGCCCTGGGGGCTCTGGGGGGTTTGTCATCCTTAAATACATAATTTCCTGAACTTTAAACTACGTTGAACAAAATGGCTATCTCTAAACTTTGATTGAATGTGTTTGGGGAAATGGTGGGCGTGGGAGGGGGGTCAATTACTCTCCACTCACTTTTAACTATTAAAAAAGGCAATTTCAATTTCCAAACAAATGAGCCCTTTTTAAAATTTCTACAAAAACTTTCTATATTAACCTTATCCGCCCCCAGGGCATAATTTACAATCCTTGCACTGAGGACTCTGAGGGGGTTATCATCCTAAAAGACCTAATTGTTCAGAACTTTCGACTACGTTGAACAAAATCGATATCTCAAAATTTTGATTGGATGTGTTTGGGGAAATGGTGGGCGTGAGAGGGGGGTTAGTTGCCCTTCAATCACTTTCGACTAATAAAAGGGCACAAGCCCCTTCAATTTTCAATTGAATGAGCCCTTTTTGATGTTTTTACAACATCCTTTCTATAAAAACCTTACATGCCCCCAGGGCATAACTTACAACCCTTGCCCTGGGGCTTGTGGGGGGAGGGGTTGTCATCCTTAAAGACCTAATTTCCAAAACTTTCAACTGCGTTGAATAAAATGGCTATCTAAAAATTTTGATTGGATGTGTTTGGGGAGTGTGCGTGAGAGGGTGGTTAGTTGCCCTCAAATCACTTTCGACTATTAAAAAGGTACTAGCCCTTTGAATTTCCAATCGAATGAGCCCTTTTTCAAGTTTCTACGACAAAGATTTCCATAAAAACCTTACATGCCCCCGGGGCATAACTTATAACCCATGCCCTGAAGACTGTGGGGGGATTGTCCTGCTCAAAAGTATAATTTTCTGAACTTTAAAATGCGTGGAACAAAATGGCTATCTCAAAATTCTGTTGGATATGTTTAGGGAAATGTTGTGCGTGGAAGGGGTATTAGTTGCCTTCCAATCACTTTCGACTATTAAAAATGGCACTAGCCATTTCAATTTCCAATCGAATGAGCCCTTTTTGAAGTTTCTACGAAAACGCGTTCAATAAAAACCTTATATGCCCTCAGGGCATAACTTACAACACTTAACCTGAGGGCTGGGGGGGGTTGTCACTCCAAAGACCTAATTTCCAGAACTTTCTACTACGTTGAACACAATGGCTATCTGACAATTTTCATTGGATGTGTTTAGGGGAATGGTGCGCGTGAGAGGGTGGTTAGTTACCCTCCAATCACTTCCGACTATAAAAAGGGCACTAGCCCTCTCAATTCCCTATTGAATGAACCCCTTTTGAAGTTTTTAAAACAACTCTAACTATAGAAACTTATATGCCCCCAGGGCATAACTTACAGCCTTTGCCCTTGGGGCTCTGGGGGGTTTGTCATCCCTAAATACATAATTTCCAGAACTTTCAACTACGTTGAACAAAATGGCTATCTCTAAACTTTGATTGAATGTGTTTGGGGAAATGGTGGGCGTGGGAGGGGGGTCAATTACTCTCCACTCACTTTCAACTATTAAAAAATCCAATTTCAATTTCCAAACAAATGAGCCCTTTTTGAAATTTCCTCAAAAACTTTCTATATTAATCTTATACGCCGCCAGGGTATAACTTACAACCTTGCCCTGAGGACTCTGAGGGGGTTATCATCCTAAAAGACCTAATTTCCAGAACTTTCGACTACGTTGAACAAAATGGATATCTCAAAATTTTGATTGGATGTGTTTAGGGAAATGGTGGGCGTGAGAGGGGGGTTAGTTGCCCTTCAATCACTTTTGACTATTAAAAGGGCACTAGCCCCTTCAATTTCCAATTGAATGAGCCCTTTTTGATGTTTTTCCAACATACTTTCTATAAAAACCTTACATGCCCCCAGGGCATAACTTACAACCCTTGCCCTGAGGGGTGTGGGGGGAGGGGTTGTCATCCTTAAAGGCCTAATTTCCAAAACTTTCAACTACGTTGAATAAAATGGCTATCTAAAAATTTTGATTGGATGTGTTTGGGGAGTGGGCGTGAGAGGTGGGTTAGTTGCCCTCAAATCACTTTCGACTGTTAAAAAGGGTACTAGCCCTTTGAATTTCCAATCGAATGAGCCCTTTTTCAAGTTTCTACGACAGATTTCTATAAAAACCTTGTATGCCCCCAGGGCATAACTTATAACCCTTGCCCTGAAGACTGTGGGGGGAGTGTCCCGCTCAAAGGTATAATTTTCTGAACTTTAAACTGCGTGAAACAAAATGGCTCTCTCAAAATTCTGATTGGATATGTTTGGAGAAATGGTGGGCGTGGAAGGGGTGTTAGCTGCCTTCCAATTACTTTCGACTATTAAAAAGGGCACTAGCCATGTCAATTTCCAATCGAATGAGACCTTTTTGAAGTTTCTACGACAACGCTTTTAATAAAAACCTTTTATGCCCTCAGGGCATAACCTACAACACTTAACCTGAGGGCAGCGGGGGGGGGGGGGGTTGTCACCCTCAAAGACCTAATTTCCAGAACTTTCTGCTACGTTGAACACAATAATAATAATTTAATTACCCACCATCTACAAAAAGATTATAGTGGAGCACAACAAAAAGAAAAAAGATACGAAACTCAAACAAATGCAGGTGAAAAACGACGTCTCATCAATCTGACTTTGAACACTGAATTGTCCCGAATGGTCGACCATTGCTTGGATGGCTCCGGAAGTCCATATTTTTCCAGTCGAGAATTCCGGTATCGCTTGGATGCCGCAATTCTCGGTATAACTTATAACCGAAGTTTCTACGACAACGCCTTCTATAAAACCTTATAGGCCCCCTAGGGAAAAACTTAAAACCCTTGCCCTGAGGGTTGTGGGGTAGTATCCTCCTCAAAAACATATTTTCTATCTGGAAATCAGCTATGCTGAACAAAATGGCTATCTCAAAATTTTGATTGCATGTGTTTGGGGGAATGAGTGGCTTGGGGGGGGGGGGGCTGGTTGCCCTCCAATCACTTTCGACTATTTAAAAGGGCACTAGCCACTCCAATTTCCAATCGAATGAGTTCTTTTTGAAGTTTCTACGATAACTCCTTCGATACGAAGTGCACTGGTACGGAGAACAAAAAATAATAATGCATTATGCCCACATGGTTCTTTACTTAGGCAGCGCTATCGCGCTGCCTATGATTTTTTTTTCCCCAGAGGCACTTTATATGGACGAGGTCGTCGTAGAAACTTCAAAGGAGCTCATTCGATTGAAAATCGAGAGTTCTAGTGCCTTTTCTAATAGTCGAAAGTGATTGGAGGGCAACTAGCCCCCCCCCACGCCCATCATTCCCCCAAACACATGCAATCAAAATTTTGAGATAGGCATTTTGTTTAGCGTAGCTGATTTCCAGATAGAAAATATGTTTTTGAGGAGGATACTCCCCCACAACCCTCAGGGCAAGGGTTTTAAGTTATGCCGTGTGGGCATATAAGGTTTTTATAGAAGACGTTGTCGTAGAAACTTCAAAAAAGGCTCATTCGATTGGAAATTCAAAGGGCTAGTGCCCTTTTTAATAGTCGAAAGTGATTGGAGGGCAACTAGCCCCCCCCCCCCCCCCCCACGCCCACATTTCCCCCAAACACATGCAATCAAAATTTTGAGATAGCCATTTTGTTCAGCGTAGCTGATTTCCAGATAGAAAATATGTTTTTGAGGAGGATACTACCCCACAACCCTCAGGGCAAGGGTTTTAAGTTATGCCCTAGGGGGCCTATAAGGTTTTATAGAAGGCGTTGTCGTAGAAACTTCAAAAAAGGCTCGTTCGATTGGAAACTCAAAGGGCTAGTGCTCTTTTTAATACTCGAAAGTGATTGGAGAGCAACTAACCCCCCTCTCACGCCCACCTTTTCCCCAAACACATCCAATCAAAATTTTGAGATAGCAATTTTATTAAACGTAGTTTTAAGTTCTGGAAATTAGGTCTTTGAGGATGACAACTCCCCCACAGCCCTCAGGGCAAGGGTTGTAAGTCTTGCCCTAGGGGTATATAAGGTTTTGTATAAACAACGTTGTCGTAGAAACTTCAGAAAGGGCTCATTCGATTGAAAATTTAAATGGCTACTTTCCATTTTAATTGTCGAAAATGATTCTAAGGCAACTGACACCCCTTCCACGCCCACCATTTCTCCAAACACATCCAATCAAAATTTTGATACAGCCATTTTGTTCAACGTAGTTGAAAGTTCTGGAAATTATATGTTTGAGCAGGAGACTCCCCCCACAGTTTTCAGGGGCAAGGGTTATAAGTTATGCCCTGGGGGTATATATGGTTCTTATGGAAGGAATGCTTGTATGAACTTCAGAGAGGGTTCATTTGATTGGAAATTGAAAGTTCTAGTTCACTTTTTAAGCGTCAAAAGATATTGGATGGTAACCAGCTTCCCCCTTCTCCCGAACCTTTTTTCCCAAATGCATCCAATAAAAATTTTAAGCTAGCTATTTTGTTAAAAATAGTTCAAAGATCATATAACAAAAATTCCGGTATTGACACAGCCCACCAGGGCCCGTGGGCAGGCGTTGTAAGTTATGCCCTGGGGGCATATATGGGTCTTATGGAAGGGATGCTCGTATTAACTTCAAAGAGGGATCATTTGATTGGAAATTGGAAGTTCTAGTTCACTTATCAATAGTCAAAAGAGATTGGAGGGCACCTAGCCCTCTCCCCTCCTCCACGCCCTTTTTTCATCAAACCCATCTGATAAGAACTTTGAGATAGCTTTTTTTTAAATAGTTCAAAGACCGTATAATGAAAACTCAGGGGTCAACACAGCCCCCCCAGGGCCCGAGGGCAGGTGTTTTAAGTTATGCATTGGGGGAATATATGGTTCTTATTGAAGGGATGCTCGTAAAAAATTCAGAGATGACTCATTTGATTGGAAATTGAAAGTTATAGTTCAGTTTTTTAGAGTCAAAAGAGTTTGGAGGGCAACTAGACCCCCCCACGCCCCTTTTTCCCCAAATGTATCCAATAAATTTTTGAGATGGCCATTAAGTTAAAAATTGCTCAAAAGTCAGATAACAAAAACTCAGGTGTCGTCACAACCCCCCAGGGCCAGAGGGTAGGCGTTGTATGTTATGCCCTGGGGCATATATTGTTAGTATGAAAGGGATGCTCGTATAAACTTCAGAGAGGGCTCATTTGATTGGATATTGAAATTTCGAGGTCACTTTTTAATAGTCAAAAGAGATCCGAGGGCAGCTAGCCCCCCCCCCCCCACGCCTTCTTTTTCAAAACCCATCTGGTGAAAATTTTGAGATAGACATTTTGTTAAAATAGTTCAGAGGTCGGATAAGAAAAAATCTGGTGTCAATAGAACCCCCCAGGGCACAGGAGAAGGCGTTCTAAGTTATGACCTAAGGGCATGTATGGTTCTTATGAAAGGGATGTTCGTATAAACTTCATAGACGGCTCATTTGATCGGAAATTGAAAGTTGTAGTTCACTTTTTAAGGGTCAAGAGAGTTAAGCTAGCCTCCCACGCTCTTTTTTCCCCAAACCCGTCCGCTATAAATTTTGAGATAGCCAGTGTTTTGGAAATTGTTCAAAAATTAGATAGCAAAAACACACCCCAGAGCCCGGGGGATAGGCGTTGTAAGTGTTGTCCTGGGGGCGTATATGGTTCTTATGAAAGGGATGCTTGTAAAAACTTCAGAGGGGGCTCATTTGATTGGAAATTGAAAGTTATAGTTCGGTTTTTAAGAGTCAAAAGATATCTGAGGGCAACTAATCCCCCCTCCACACACACACACCCTTTTTTCATTAAGCCCATCCGATAAAATTTTAATAATAGCCATTTCATCAAAAATAGTTAAAAGGTCAGATAATAAAAATTCCTCTGTCGACGGAACCCGCCAGGGCCCGGAGGCAGGCGTTATGAGTAATGCTCTAGGGGCATATATAGTTCTTATGGAAGGGATGCTCGTAGAAACTTCGGAGAGGGCTCATTCGATTGGAAATTGAAAGTTCTTGGTCACTTTTTAAGAGTCAAAAGAGATCGGAGGGCAACTAGCCCCCCCCCCCTCCTCCACGCCCTAGGTGCATCAGATAACAATTTGAGATGGTCATTTTGTTAAAAATAGTTCAAAGTTCTGATAACAAAAAACTCCGGTGTCGACACAGCCCCCCAGGGCCAGGGGGTAGGCGTTGTAAGTTATGCCCTGGGGGCATATATGGTTGTTATGGAAAGTATGCCCGTATAAACTTCCTAAAGGACTCATTTGATTGGAAATTGAAAGTTGTAATTCACTTTTTAAGAGTCAAAAGTGATTGGAGGGCAGCTAGCCTCCCCCCATACTCCATTTATTTTTTTCCCAGAGGCACTTCATATAGAAGGGGTCGTCGTATAAACTTCAAAGGGGGCTCATTCGATTGGGAATCGAGAGTTCTAGTGCCCTTTTTAAGAGTCACATTTTTTCAGTAAATTCATTCGAATTAAAAAAAAAACTTCAAAAAAAGAAGGAGGGTCCCTTGGAGGTTGGGGAGAGGGGACCTTGGTGGTTGCGGTCCTTTATGGTTCAAATCCATAACCATCTCACTAATCCCATATTTTGTACTTGTCTATTATAGCGACCACAGCCGAGAAGTAAAGCTAGGTCAAGTCACTTGTCTCAAACTGTTTCACCCCAAATAATCCCCTAAAATGTAAATTAATATCTGACGTTTCCTTTGTTCTGACAACTGTGCACAGATACATTTTAAATTCTCATGAAGCCTATTGATTTTTCTGTCATGAATTCTTACACAATCGAAGCTCTATAAGTTTAACGTAATTCATGTCTGTATCAATTACACATCTTCCTGCCTGGAAATTAATGATAATATGTTATTAAGGAATAATCACGAGGTGAAATTGTGTCATAACAGAAATTACGTAAAATTCAAGCTAATCAATTTCCAAGAAATCTGCTCTGATGTAACACCAGGTCAGATTCAATGAGCTTGTGGCTGTGATGTCACTCCCAGTCGGATTCAATGAGCGTGTGGCTGTGATGTCACTCCCCCCTGGATTGGATACGCGTCCTCTACTCAAAACAAGACGGGTGTTCGTGTAGGAGCACCAATCATGGTGAGCTAGGATAATGTTGGGATTACTACCTAAATCTAAGAGAAAGCACAGTACTTGCGAGTAGACGATTGAGCCAAAGGCAGCAACAATGTCGAGGCTGCAGACAAACAGTTGTTTTTTAGCCAGAGATGTAGTTGTTATCATTCTGTTTCGTAGCCGATGGGCGTGTCCACAACCGTGTTCACTTTATATGGACACTGGGCTTGGCAAATTGCGTTACTTACATCTTATTACTGAGGGACAAAGGGGAGGGGGTAGTTATATTGTCCCCAAAGGCACAGCTATTGAATTTTTCAACTATGCTGAATCAAACGGCTGTCTGAAAATTTTCACCGGGCGTCTTTGGTAAAAACAGGGGCGTGGGAGGGTGGCTATATGCCTTCCAATCGTTTTGTTCACTTAAAATGGGCAATGAAGCTTTTTATTTCTTTTTAAATTATCCTCTCCTGATCTTCTGAGACCCTCGGCTTGATATGCTCGCCCTTGGGAAAAAAACTACTGAAGTTTTTTCAGTAAAAGCGCGTGAGTCGCTTCTTACTTACATGAATTAAAAAAAAAATTTCCGAAAAATAAGTTTTTCAAAGAAAAGTAAAGGCCATTTTAAATCTAAGCTCAGCAGATACAAATACTTTTTAAAATTCAAACTCAAAACGACCAGAAATTACTATTAAAGAATAAATGAAACCCAAAACGAACAGAAATTAAATAAACAATAATAGCAAAAACATACAACAATTAATAATATAAATGAATAAATAGATCTTAAAGCGAGTAATGCTTAGATTGAATATGAAAATCAAGCTTAAGACGAAAAAAATATTTTCCTATTGAAGTACAAATGAAACTTAAAACGAACAGAAATTAAATAAACAATCAATGCAAACAAACATACAATAGATATTAATGTAAATTAATAAATAAATCTTAAAACGAGTGAAACTAAAATTGAATATGCAAATCAAGCTTGAAACAAACAAAAATCACCACAAACAAGAGTTTGGGTATGACCTCCTTCTCTCACTGTAAAAGTCTAGAACCTACTGCGTCATTGGCGCTATACTTCAATAGGAAAATATTTTTTGGCGTTTTAAGCGTGATTTTCATATTGAATCTAAGCATTACTCGCTTTAACATCTATTTATTCATTTATATTATTGCTTGTTGTATGTTTTTGCTATGATTGTTTATTTAATTTCTGTTCGTTTTTGGTTTCATTTATTCTTTAATAGTAATTTCTGGTCGTTTTGAGTTTGAATTTTAAAAGGTATTCGTATCTGCTGAGCTTGAGTTTAAAATGGCCTTAACTTTCCTTTGAAAAACTTATTTTTCGGAAAGTTTTTTTTAATTTATTTTTGTTCGTTTTTTATTGCAAAAAATCTTAAGTTTTTAAAAATTCCTTATTTCAAAATCAAACTTAAAAAAAAAAACCAAATATTCATCTAAGTATCAAAAGTGATATCAAAGTAACAATATGAAAGTGAAAAAATTGGGATTGTGTCAACCTCGGAGTTTTTATTATCTGATATTTGAACTATTTTTAACAAAATAACTATCTCAAAATTTGTATCGGATGGGTTTGGGGGAAAAGGGCGTGGGGGGACTAGATTAAGCTTCGGCCTCTTTTGACTCTATCTACTTTCTATTTTCAATGAAATGAGCCCTCTCTGAAGTTTATACGAGTATCCCTTCTAAAAGAACCATATATATCCCCAGAGTATAACTTACAACGCCTATCCCTGGGGGGTTGTGTCGACCCTGGAGTTTTAATATCTGATAGTTGAACTATTTTTAACAAAATGGTCACCTGAAATTTTTATCGGATGGGTTTATTCATCCGATACAAAGGCGTGGAGGGCGGGAGGGGCTAGTTTCCCTCCGATCTTTTTTCACTCTGAGAAAATGAACTACAACTTTTAATTTCCATTCAAATGAACCCTCTCTGATGTTTATACGAGCATACCTTCCATAAGAACCATATATGCCCCCAGAGCAATACTTACAACGGCTGCCCCAGCCCTGGGGTGGAGGGTTGTGTGGACACAGGAGTTTTTTCTTCCCTGACCTTTGAACTATTTTTAAAGAAATGACCATACGTAAGGGAGTTTTTTGTTATATGATCTTTGAACTATTTTTAACATAATGGCTACCTCAGATTTTTTATCAGATGTATTTGGCGAAAAAGGGCTTGGGGCCAGTTGCCCTCTGATCCCTTTGGACTCTTAAAAAGGGCACTAGAACTCTCGATTTCCAATCGAATGAGCCTCCTTTGAAGTCTACGCAACGACCCCTTCTATATGAAGTGCCTCTGGGTAAAAAAATAAATGGAGTGTGGGGGAGGCTAGCTGCCCTCCAATCACTTTGACTCTTAAAAAGTGAATTACAACTTTCAATTTCCAATTAAATGAGCCCTCTAGGAAGCTTATACGAGCATCCCTTCCATAACAACCATGTATGCCCCCAGAGCATAACTTACAACACCTACCCCCGGGCCCTGGGGGGCTGTGTCGACACCGGAGTTTTTTGTTATCATAACTTTTAACTATTTTTAACAAAATGTCTATCTCAAAAATTTATCTGATGCATTTAGGGCGTGGAGGAGGGGGAGGGGCTAGTTGCCCTCCGATCTCTTTCGATTCTTAAAAAATAAACAAGAACTTTCAGTTTCCAAGCAGATGAGCCCTCTCCGAAGTTTATACGAGCATCCCTTCCATAAGAACTATATATGCCCCTAGAGCATTACTCGTAACGCCTGCCTATGGGACCTGGCGGGTTCCGTCGACAAAGGAATTTTTCTTATCTGAACTTTGAACTATTTTTAATGAAATGGCTCTTATAGAAATTTTATCGGATGGGCTTGGGGAAAAGGGTGTATGGGGGGGATAGTTGCCCTCGGATATCTTTTGACTCTTAAAAATTGAACTAGAACTTTCAATTTCCAATAAAATGAGCCCCCTCTGAAGTTTATACGTGCATCCCTTTCATAAGAACCATATACGCCCCTAGCACAACACTTACAACGCCTATCCCCCGGACCCTGGGGGAGTTTTTGTAATCTAATTTTTGAACAAATTCCCAAACACGGGCCATCTAAAAATTTGTAGCGGACGGGTTTGGGGAAACAAGAGCGTAGGGGGGGGGCTAATTTAACTCTCTTGACTCTTGAAAAGTGAACTACAACTTTCAATTTCCAATCAAATGAGCCTTCTATGAAGTTTATATGACCATCCCTTTCATAAGAACCATACATGTCCTTATGGCATAACTTAGAACGCCTTTCCCTGTGCCATGGGGGTTCTATTGACATCAGATTTTTTCTTATCCGACCTTTGAACTATTTTTAACAAAATGTCTATCTCAAAATTTTCATCAGATGGGTTTTGAAAAAGAAGGTGTGCGGGGGTGGGGCTAGCTGCCCTCAGTTCTCTTTTGACTATTAAAAAGTGAGCTCGAACTTTCAATATCCAATCAAATGAGCCCTCTCTGAAGTTTATACGAGCATCCCTTTCATACGACATATATGCCCCAGGGCATTATTTACAACGCTGGGGGGTTGTGAAGACACCTGAGTTTTTTTATATGACTTCTGAGCACTTTTTAACTTAATTGCTATCTCAAAATATTACTGGATGCATTTGGGGAAAAGGGGGCGTGGGGGGGGGCTAGTTGCACTCCAATCTCTTTTGACTCTAAAACACTGAACTAGAACTTTCAATTTCCAATCAAATGAGCCATCTCTGAACTTACGAGCATCCCTTTAATAAGAACTACAGATTCCCCCAGGGTATAACTTACAACACCTGCCCTCGGGCCCTGGGGGGCTGTGTTGGCCCCTGAGTTTTCGTTATATGGTCTTTGAACTATTTTAAAAAAGCTATCTCAAAGTTCTTATCTGATGGATTTGAGGGAAAAAAGCGTGGAGGGGGGGCTAGGTGCCCTCCAATCTCTTTCGACTCTTAAAAAGTGAAACTAGAACTTTCAATTTCCAAGCAAATGAGCCCTCTTTGAAGTTAATACGAGCATCCCTTCCATATGGATTCCTTACAACACCTAGGGCATAACTTACAACGCCTGCCCCCAGGCCTGGGGGGTTGGAACCGAAATTTGATCTTTTTATATGATCTTTGAACTATTTTGAACAAAATAGATATCTTAAAATTTTTATTGGATGTATTTGGGAAAAAGGGTTTGGGGGGGGGAAGCTGGTTACCCTCCAATATCTTTTGACGCTTAAAAAGTGAACTAGAACTTTCAATTTCCAATCAAATGAGCCCTCTCTGAAGTTTATAAGAGCATTCCTTCCATAAGAACCATATATGCCCCCAGGGCATAGCTTATAACCCTTGCCCCTGAAGACTGTGGGGGTTGAACAAAATCGCTATATCAAAATTTTGATTGGATGTGTTTGGGGAAATGGTGGGCGTGGAAGGGGTGTCAGTTGCCTAAGAATCACTTTCAACTATTACAAAGGAACTAGCCATTTAAATTTCCAATCGAATGAGCCCTTTCTGAAGTTTCTACGAAAACGTTGTCTATACAAAATCTTATATGCCCCCAGGGCATAACTTACAACCCTTGTCCTGAGGGCTGTTGGGGAGCTGTCATCCTCAAAGACCTAATTTCCAGAACTTAAAACTATGTCTAATAAAATGGCTATCTCAAAATTATGTTTATATGTGTTTGGGGAAATGATGGGCGTGGGGGGGGGGAGGCTAGTTGCCCTCCAATCACTTTCGACTATTAAAAATGGCACTAGCCCTTTGAATTTCCAATCGAATGAGCCTTTTTTGAAGTTTCTACGACAACGCCTTTTATAAAAACCTTACATGCCCCCAGGGCATAACTTAAAACCCTTGCCCTGAGGGTTGTGGGGGGAGTGTTCTCCTCAAAAATATATTTTCTATCTGGAAATCAACTACGCTGAACAAAAAGGCTACCTCAGAATTTAGATTGGATGTGTTTGGGGGAATGATGGGCGTGGGGGGGGGGGGCTAGTTACCCTCCAATCACTTTCGACTATTAAAAAGGGCACTAGCCCTTTGAATTTCTAATCGAATGAGCCCTTTTTTGAAGTTTCTACGACAACGCCTTCTATAAAACCTTATATGCCCCCAGGGCATAACTTAAAACCCTTGCCCTGAGGGTTGTGGGGGAGTGTTCTCCTCAAAAATATTTTTTCTATCTGGAAATCAACTACGCTGAACAAAATAGCTATCTCAAAATTTTGATTGGATTGGTTTGGGGGAATGATGGGCGTGGGGGGGGCTAGTTGCCATCCAATCACTTTCGACTATTAAAAAAGGCACTAGCCCTTTGAATTTCTAATCGAATGAGCCTTTTTTGAAGTTTCAACGACAACGCCTTCTATTAAAACCTTACATGCCCCCAAGGCATATCTTAAAACCCTTGCCCTGAGGGTTTTCGGGGAGTGTCCTCCTCAAAAACATTTTTTCTATCTGGAAATCAAATACGCTGAACAAAATAGCTATCTCAAAATTTTGATTGGATGTGTTTGGGGGAATAATAGGCGTGGGGGGGCTAGTTGCCATCCAATCACTTTCGACTATTAAAAAGGCACTAGCCCTTTGAATTTCTAATCAAATGAGCCTTTTTTGAAGTTTCTACGACAACGCTTCTATAAAAACCTTATATGCCCCCAGGGCATAACAAAACCCTTGCCTTGAGGGATGTGGGGTAGTGTCCTCCTTAAAAACATATTTTTTATGTGGAAATCAACTACGCTGAACAAAATAGCTATCTCAAAATTTTGATTCGATTGGTTTGGGGGAATGATGGGCGTGGGGGGGGGGGGCTACTTGACCTCCAATCACTTTTGACCATTGAAAAGGACACTAGAACTCTCGATTTCCAATCGAATAAGCCCCCTTTGAATTTTCTACGACGACCCCTTCCATATGAAGTGCCTCTGGGAAAAAAAATAATAAATCATTGGAGCCGTATGGCCTTTACTATAGGCAACGCTATAGCGTTGCCTCTGATTTCGTTGTCGCGAAATGTTTGACGATTAACTGTTGCTTGTTACCTTTAAGTTATTGTTATTGAAAGAAAATTGTATTTCTTTATTTAATTATGATATAAGGTTGAACTTCAACGTAAACAGCGTGAGTTTGATGAGAGAGATAGTCTCTCTCTAATTAAAGAAGGAATTTATTTTGTTTTAAAGATCAAATGATTTACACCTAAATATCTATTTCTCACGAAGCTTTGTCATACGAAGCTTAAACTTAAACGTAACGAGTGGGGATACAAGAAGCATCAGTACTTTTTGTTATTAAATTAAATTTAAAAAACAAGTGTTTTTTCAACTGAAAGTAAGGAGCGACATTAAAACTTAAAACGAACAGAAATTATTCCGTATATGAAGGGGGCTGCCCCCTCCTCAACGCCTCGCTCTTTACGATAAAGTTTTATTGTTTTAACAAATAAAGTTGTGTGACAGAGTCAAACTTTAGCGTAAAGAGCGAGGCGTTGAGGAGGGGACAGCCCCTTTCATATACGGAATAATTTCTGTTCATTTTAAGTTTTAATGTCGCTCCTTACTTTCAGTTGAAAAACTTTTTTTATTTAATATTTGAACGTTTTTGAATTAATTTAGCTTTGATTTTGACTCACCGTACTTGAATAATTAAAACGAAATTTGCACATTAATTTTTTTTTTTTTTTTGGCTAAATGGCTTTCTCGAAATTTTGTTCTGATGTAACTTATGAATTAACTTACCTAACGAACTTCTATATTCATGTGTTTTTATTACGTATATTAGGGAGTTTACCCCGTAGTCAATACCTCGCTCTTTACCCTAAAGTTCGAATTTTGTTTGAGTCACAAACCCCTGAATCATGAAGGCCGGTTAATTAGAATAAATAGCTCTTTTGAAAGTACTAAAAAAAAATTAGCTTAAAGGGTGAGATATTGACTAGGGAGCAAACCCCCTCATATACGTAATATTTTCTTTTCGTTTTAAGTTTTTATGTCGCTCCTTACTTTCAGTTGAAAAAACTTGTTTTTTTATTTAATTTCTGACTATTTTTTTAAAAAATGCTGAGAAATCCGGCGCCCCCTTCATAGAAATGTCCCTTCCCCCAAGGAAACAACTTCTATGGAAAGATCCTCCCCCGTAACCCCCTCCTCCGACCCCCCCCCCCATAAAAAATCCCTCCTGAAACGTTTGAATACTTTCAATTAACCAATACTATATGTAAACAATGGGCAAAGTTCATAACTTGCAGCCCTTCCCCCGGAAACTGTGGGGAATTAGTCATCCTCAAAGATATATTTATTATATTTTCGACTATGCTGAACAAAATGGATGTCTCAAAATTTTGATTGGGTGTTTTCGGGAAAAAATGAGCGTGGAAGGGGGTCAAGTTGCCCTCCAATTTTTTGGTCACTTTAAAAAGACACTAGAACTTTTTAATTTCCTTTCGAATGATCCCTCTCACGATATTCTAAAACTACTGGATGGATACGATTACCCCTGGAAAAAAAAAAAAAAACAAAAAAAAAAAACAAATAAACACGCATCCGTGATCTTTCTCCTGGCAAAAAATACAAAATTCCACATTTTTTCCAGAGAGGAGCTTGAAACTTCTATAGTAGGGTTCTCTATTACGCTGAATATGTTGGTGTGATTTTCATTTAAGTTCTATGACTTTTAGGGGGTTCTTTCCACCTTTTTACGAAAATAAGGCAAATTTTCTTAGGCAAGTAACTTTTGATGGGTAGGGCTAAACTTAATGAAACTTATATATTTGAAATCAGCATAAAAATTTGATTCTACTGATGCATCTATTGGTATCAAAATTCCGGTTTTTAGAGTTTCGGTTACTATTGAGCTGGGTCGCTCCTTACTTACATTTCTTTACCACGAAATGTTTGAAAATAGCCCTAAACACAACAACAAAAACTAACAGAAGTTAATTAAAGACAAAGTATTTAACTGGCAGTGAAAGATGATACTAAAACTTAAGGCAAATATATTTTCTCCTATTTACGAAAGGCCTTTATCCCCCCCCCCCTTCTTCTTTACGCAAAATCTCAATAAGTTTTTTCGCAATGCTTCAACAAAGAATGCTCCAAAAAAAGCCTTGTATAATTAAATGTTTAATTGGAAACTTGTTCGCATTTTATTTGACATAGTTGCATTATATGGTAATTTTGATATCATTTGTGTGCTCTTTCTAGTTAAGAACAACAATCCTGGGTTGCAATTTTAACTTCAGCAAAATTTAAATATTTAATCAAAATCTTGGATTAGCCGACATTTTATGCATTAACCTTTAAATAGTATTTGTGCCGAGAAATTTACGCAGATGATTTTCAATCTTACAGATTGAAAATCGGTGTAATTTTGGTCGTCTATGGGGCTGAAGGCATCCAATTAAATAGGATCCTTCAACTACCAACTGTGACAAACAAATTAAACGGAGATTGTTGACAAAAGCCACTAAAGCAGACTTTGTGCTTGACGAACATTGTCCAAATGGCCATACCCAAAGACCTCAATGCCACCCGACTGAAGAAATACCTGAGTAGGAAAAACATACAAGGTGAGATTTTTTCTAGACAAAGGGCCGCTTTCCCACTGGATTTTCAGCTCAAATTTTGAAACTAGAAACGTACAGTTTTTAAAAGTAAAGTATTTTACCAAGCACATATTTTAATCTACAAGTAAATAAAGTCATATATTGTTACTCAGAACCTCCTAAGCTTAGCAAGGTCATTTCCCCTTCGTAGTAACTAATAAATACAAACAAAATCCAAAATGGAAATACAGGGATATAAGCTTAAAATTATAAAACGGAGTCACAAAAGTGAAGGCATTTCTAAACTCACTGAAACTAAAATGGGAAACGAGCCAAAATAATATGTCAATTTTTTGCCCAATAGATTGCTGAGGATTTCTGGAACAAAATAGGGGTGATACATCTTCCTGGCTTCTCAACCAGAAATCCAGATGCATAGCCTAACTGAGGTAGAAGGGTGAAAACAGCACAGTCGACCTAGTTTTGAAGAATGTTGTCAAACGTGCAAAATGGGTGCCCTTTGAAAATACTTAGCTGAATAAAATCCCCTTAATCAAGCCATAATAGGTATAAGAAAAATTTATTGTTGACACTTATTTACTTTACTTAATTGCAAGATATACACTATCTAGTCTAGTGCAAGCCTGATAGTGACATCAGTCAAGATAAATCCTTTGACCAGGTTACCTTTTTGTGTCATTAATGTTCAGTCATGTGGCTATCAAGATTATCTTTCAGTACAAACAAAACTGATAATAATTTGCGCATTAAAACTCTAGGTCAGACATTCTTTCGTTAATACCCTGAACCTTCAAACTGTTCAAGGTTCACAATATGTTCATATTTCATCCAGACGTTAAGGAAAAAGGAAAAATCCATAATCAAACAATTTGTGATAATGAAATTTAAGTAAAGTTTAACCTTTCTGAAATAAAAAAGCAGAGGCCCGATGGCAATAAATGCATCATACAAATTTAATTTGATACTGATTCTAGAAATGTAAATTCATTTTGTTTTAAGTTACACATCAAAAGCTAGTGTTAAAAGAAGTTGTCACAGAATTTTAAGGGAAGGTGAAACTATGGGAATAGGAAAGAGTGGTCTTGGTGAAAAGCAAACCTACGAATCCAATATATTTGATATATCAACCCTTTATCTACGATAATTTTAACATTCTAGTTTTTCACGGGAAATACATCACGAAAACATGTCTTCTTTTTGAAAGTTCATTCCAGCACAAATATTCCTTTTTAATAATTTAAATGTAACAAGCAACAGTGAATCATCAATTATTTCGTTACAACGAACTGTAAGAAAGAAGCGACTCGGCCCAATGGTATTTTCAGTAGTTTTTTTTTCCCACGGGCAATCATATCGAGCCGAGGATCCTAGAAGATCGGGAGAGGATAATTTGAATGGAAATAAAAAGTTTTATTGCCCCTTTTAAGTGAACAAAACGATTGAAAGGCATATAGCCACCCTCCCACGCCCCTGTTTTTCAAAATTCACTATTAAAAATTCACTTTCGACGTTTCATTTTCCAATTGAATGAGTCCTTTTTGAAGTTTATACGATCACCCTTTCTATATAAACCTTATATGTCCCCAGGACATAACTTACAACCCTTGATCTGAGGGCTCTAGGTGGGGGGGAGGTCATCCTTAAAGACATAATTGCCAGACATATCAACTACATTGAACAAAATGGCTATCTCAAAATTTTGATTGGATGTGTTTGGGGAAAGGGTGGGCATGGGAGGGGAGTTAGTTGCCTTCTAATCACTTTTGACTATTAAAAAGGGCACCAGCCCTTCCAATTTCCAATCAAATGAGCCTTTTTTGAAGTTTTTACGACAACTCCTTTGACACTAAGTGCCCTGGTCTAAAAGAAAAAAAAAATAATACATTGTGCCAACATCGTTCTTTACTTAGGCAGCGCTATTGCGCTGCCTGTGATAAAAAAAAAACTCTTAGTTGCAAAGCTTACAGCCCTTACCCCGGGGGCTTAGTGTTTTTTTTTTCAACTTTGAAGGCAGAGTTTATTGGCCTTTGGACTATTTTTATCAAATTGGCTATCTAAAATTTTTGATCGAATGCATCTGGGAAAAAAAATGTGTGGCGGGAAGCTGGTTGCCCTCCGATCACTTTTGACTCTTGGAAAGGGAGCTAGAATTTACGGTTTCAATTCAAATGAGTCTCATCATCAGAAGTTTAAGCGACCACTGCTTCTAAAAAAAAACCTTATATGTTTAGAATGGTTAACTTGCGTAGCTTACAGCCCTTGCCCTGTGGGCTGTGGTTTTTTTTTCAACCCTGGAGGAATAGTTATCTGATATTTTGACTATTTCCAAAAAAATGACTATCTAAAAACTATGATCGGATACATTTTGAGGAAAATGGGGGTGGGGTAGGGGGGCCGGTTGCCCTTCAACCTCACACTTGGAAAAATTGACTCCAGCTTTGCGACCCTTCACCCCCACCCATGGAATTTGACAAAATTAGGTCTTGAATGTCAATAAGTCACGTGTTCTTTTGGCTTAGATGGAATTTTTCTACCTTTCAAGTCCCTTTTAAGAGTTCCAACATTAAATTTGTCTTGTGCTTGTAATATGATGGCTTCTAAATTCTCCAATACCTTTTTAGGCTGAATTCTCAAAAATATGCCTGGAAAATTTTCAACTAAATATGGTATCAAAAGATGATCCCTTTCATTTCCTGAATGACATTTTATTCTCTTTTTTTAGTGTGCTAATCTAACATTGATACCTTCTCAACAGCTTTCTCTAGTTTTAGCAAAATGAACAGTGATCCATGTTTTTATGTATTTATTTTTCAGTTCCTAGGAGACATCGTTCAGAAAAAACTTTTGCTTATAATATGTATTTATGGCTTTATGTATATGCTTGTACGTTCAGGAACAATTTTCGGTTCAATCTACTGTTCAGTCAGAATTTGCTATTCCATTTACCCAATATGGCTCCGCGACTGAGAAAACAGAAGAGAACCTAGCCTTATTTCTAGCTTGTTCGATTCTGTCATTCAGATGTTCAATTCTAGACTGTGAAATAAATAAAATAAGAGACAGAAGTATACGTCAACCCAGTATAATTTACCACTGTTCAATCTAAATAACCCATATATTCTTAGTGAAATTAGAAAATTTGTCAATGAGTTTACTTTTTATATTTCAGACTTTTCCCTCTTATTGAGAGAAAACAGATTAATACCAAGAAAAAGCTAAGGTTTTTATGACCAAACTTATCATCAGGGGGCTAAATATCACAACAAAATCCGTTCAAATCATGTAAAAAATAGTGAACTATAAAACTTTTCCGCCCAAGACAGCAAGAACCGACGATGGGAAATGAGGCGGTATAGGGAAATTTGGGCCATGGTGAAAATTCTCTATTAAATGTGTCACATTGGAACATACAAGGGATCACGCAAAATAAGTTTAATGACCTGGTTGAAGCTTGTAGTCCTCAAGTTATTTCTCTTGTAGAAACATGGTCTGGAGAAAATATTATAGTTAAGCATTATAGTTGTTTTAGTGCAAATCGTAAAATGTCGAGAAATGGTCGTTATTATGGAGGTGTATCGTTGTTTGTTTCAGATGTTTTTTTGTCATCTAATGATGTGATCCGGCTAAAAAGTGAGTCTTGTAACTTAGTTTGGGTAAGAATTTCACTGGGGAAAAGAAGTCATGTGTTTTGTCCTGTGTATATCCCTCCAGAAAGTAGTTCTTTTTCAGAAGAGGATACATGGGAGATATTTCAAAAAGAGTTGCATATTTTTTTGACAAAGTTTCCTGCCGATGGCTTTATTCTTTTAGGAGATAGAGCGGGGAGAGTTTACTTGCTTTTTTGGGAAGTATCCAAGTGTAGTAGATTATATAGTTGTAAATAAGTCTCTTTGGCCGGATTGTGCTTGTTTAGGGGTGGTCCCGGTTTTGGGTTCTGATCACCTGCCGATTAGGTTGTCTTTGAAAGTGTTAAAAAAGAGGGCATTAAAAAGGTCATTGGGGGGTTTTAGGAGCAAGGTATTAGAAGAAGGATTAGAAGTTAGAGATCCATTGAGGCTAGAATCACAGGAAGAAGAGAAGGTTAAGCTGTTAGGAGATGAATTTCAGGCAGGACTAGAGAAGGGAGAAATATTGGCAAATGATGGAAAAATAGAAGAGTCATTAAAGGTACTAATTGATAGTTTGTATGAAGTAGGTGTTACTACAGCTCAGAAACAACCACGGAAGTTAAATGGTTTTTTTGATGATGAATGCGTAGAGAAAAAATCAGAGTTGGTGCAAACATTGGAGCTACTGAGACAATGTTCATATGAGGAGAGGGAATATCTTTATAATATGTATAAAAGCCGAAGAAAAGAGTATAAGAAACTGTTAAAAGTGAAGAAGTATAAATTTCAAGAGGAGGAAGCAGAGAGAATGAAAAGGGAATTTAGGGTTAGTAACAAGAATGAGTTTTGGAAAATAATAAAAAAATCAGTTACAAACGCTTCTGACAAGACGAGTATCCCGCCGGCGGAAAGTTGGCCAGAATTCATCGAAAGCAAGATGACAGAAAGAGAGGAAACGGATAGCCTGAGTCGGTGGGTGGTCGGCGAAAACCTTGCGGAATTCCCTCTAAAGGAAGAAGATTACAAACTACTGCAGCCTTTCACAGGTGAGGAAATATGGAATTCGCTAAAGAAGATGAGTCAGCACCAGGAGTTGATGGCATCCCAACAAGGCTCTGGAAGTGGTCTAGGGTATATTTGTTGCCTTTGTTATCAACGTTATTTTCAAGTGTCCTTAGCAAGTTGGTTTGGCCTCAACAGTGGAATATTTCAATAGTTTTACCACTTTTTAAAAAGGGAGACCGAGCACTGCATAAGAATTATAGAGGGATTCATTTAGGAAATAGCCTTAGTAAATTATTTTGTAAAGTGTTAGTGGCTAGATTAGATAGTTGGCTTAAAGAATCAAATAAGTTAATAGAAATTCAGGCAGGGTTTCGAGAGGATTATAGTGGGGTAGATCAGATATTTATTTTGTATGGGCTTATTAGGAAGTATATGAGGAAAAGGGATGGTAGGCTATACACAGCTTTTTTGGACCTGCGAGGTGCGTTCGATGAAGTTTCATGTGATTTGTTAGTAGAAGGACTTATAAAGTTAGGGCTGCCGAGACGTTTTGTAGGATTGGTTGTTAAAATGTATTTGGTTGTTAGAATGGTATTTAAGGTAGGAAAGTCTTACTCTAGGGCAATTGTCAGTAGGTTAGGGGTTAAACAAGGTTGTACAATTTCACCTAGGTTGTTTTCCCTGTATCTTAATGATATTGAAGAATATATGGTAGGGCAGGGAGCCCCAACTCTAAATCTGTCTGCAATACAGGTGTTTGCTCTGTTATTTGCGGATGATATAGTATTGGTGGCTAAAGATGGGCCTGACCTTCAAAAACTGCTAGGAATTGTGTCCTCATAACTAGATGAGAAGCGTTTGGTCCTAAATGTCACAAAGTCAGTAGTTATGGTATTTCAACAACATGGAAATATAGAGGAAAGGTTTAGTGTAGGAGAAGAAGTGCTTAAAGTAGTTGAAGATTTTGTTTATTTAGGATGCAAGTTTACTTCAAATGGTAGGTGGAAAGGGCAATTTGTTTATGTAGCTAGTAAAGGTCTTAGGGCTATATGGCTAGTTTTAAAGAGTAGTGTTTTGAAAGTAGGCCTGACAGACCTTAGGCTTCAGAAAAGGATATTCCAGACTAAGCTAGCTTCCGTAATGTCTTTTGCAGCAGAGGTGTGGGGTATGGAGAAGGATGATAAGGTAGACCGGTTACAGTTGATGTATTTTAAGCGGTTAATGGGGTTAGTGATAAGTTTAATCATGTAGTATTAAAAGGTAATTTAGGTTTGTTATCATTAAGGGTGGGAAGGTTAGTGCGGATAGTAAATTATTGGGAAAGGATTATAAATCTGCCTAGTAGGAGGCTAGTAAAGAATGCATATGAGGAGATGCTAATAGATGGCAGGAAAAGTTCTTGGCCGAACCGGGTTAAAGAGATTATTGATAGATGTGGTTTTAGTGAGTATTGGAATGAGGGAAAGGGGCTAGGTGTGGAAGTGGGGCTAGTTGCAAAAAATGTAAAGGATAGACTAATAGAGCAGGAAATTCAAAGGTGGCAGAATCAAAATCATCCTCGGCGTCCCTGGGGCTGTATGGGCTGGCAAAGGAGGTTTGGGGGGAGGAAGTTTACTTTAAAGCGGGGATGAGTAGTGAGGATTTAAGATGGGTAATTTCGGTTCGTGGTAATTTTTTGGGTATTGGAGAAAGGAGGAAGTATATTGGGAATTATAGGATTAAAAATGGTCCTTACCAGTGTCCTATGTGTGGAGAGGAGGAAGATCTTATCCATTTTATGGGTACATGCCAGGAGTTAAGAAATTTGAGGAGGGAAGTGTTTTCAACAGATTTTGGAGGGGTGGATTGGCTTGAAAAAATTTTAAAAAGTAGAAATTTTGATGATTTTAGAAGGTTGGGTAAATTTGTAAGAGTGGGTATGGCACATAGAGAAACTTTTTTGATGAATTGTGAGTAATTTATTGTGTGTGTTTTTTTTTTTTTGTATTTATTTTTGTTTTGTTATTTTGCCATGGCCCGAAATGGCTTTTGTTGCAATAAATATCTATCTATCTATCTATCTATCTATCTATCTATGTATTCATAAAATTATATCTTATATCTTTAAACGAGAAACTGTGTATGTATTTATTTACTTATTTATAAATTTTGTGTTGAAAAATGGCTCCATATTTTTTTTATTTTTTTTAATTGGCACCCTGGAATTTTCTGGCCTGAGAAAATCATCTAGATAGATCTTGAGCTAGAGAAAATTTGCTTAGAGCCTTAAAAAAAAGTGATGTGAGTGACTTCATATTTATCATAAATTACGTCATTTTCCCCCAGCAGCAGTCGTATCGTTTTTAGTATCTATGACGCATGCAAAATTATACAAGATGACAAACTGCTCTGCACAGCTAAAGAAAAGGCATGTAACAATGAACAGCAAAAATAAAATAGAGTTGAAAACAAGAATGTTGCACAACAAAATTTGTGGTTAGAAGACAAAGCAAAATTAAAATGTAATGAAGGACCGTATTAAGTTAGAGTGGGCGAGGGGTTTGAAGACAAAGCAAAATTACAATGTAATGAAGCAAGGTGTTAGTTTAGCGTGTTTGAGTCTGTGATTGATAAATAGGAAATAGAAATTAACATGTAATATATATGACACGTGCAAAATTACACAAGATGACAAATGACTCTGAATAGCTAACGAGAAGGCATGGAAAAAGAAACATCAGTAAATCACATTGAATCGCACACTAAAATCTGACTTAAAACTAAAGAATTACACGATAATTATGCTATTGAGTAGCTTAGGTATTTCAGAAAATAGCAATTGAATAAGGAAAGTATTATTTTAGCGTCTGTAAAGGATAGGCTGGAAGGAGGAATTGAATTCACGATAGAATTTCTTAATTCAACTGACATTGATGATTCCCGCCCTATGACTTGAAACTAAAGAATAAAATGGTGATTTTGCTATCTAAGTATCTATGACGCAAGCAAAATTGCAAAAAATCATAAAATATTCTGAAAAGCTAAAAAAAGCCATGAAATAAGGAAGAACGAAAATCACATTGAATTTCAAAGGAAACAACAAAATCTGCTGTTAGAAGACAAAGTACAATTATAATGGAATGAAGGAATGTTTTAGTTTAGTATGTGAGTCTGAAATAAATAAACAAGAAGGATGAATTAATATTTAGTATCTATGAGACGTGCTAAAGTACACAAGATGACAAATGACTTTGAACAGCTAAAGAAAAAGGTATGGAACAAAAAACAGAAAAAAAATCACATTGAATTGCAAACTAAAATTTGACTTAAAACTAAAGAATAGCATGATAATTGTGCTGCTACATAATTTAGATTTTTCGGATAATTATAATTGAACGAGGAACGTGTTATTTTAGCACTTCTAAAGGACAATCTGGAGGGATGAATTGAATTAACGGCAGAATTTCTTAATTCATCTGAAATTGCTCATTTGCCACACTATGACTTAAAACTAAAGAATAAACTAAAGATTGTACCAATGCGTAGTTTAGATATTTTAGAGGGAATAGGTATTGAAGCGTTCCTGGCTGCTGCTTAATTACATATAAAAAGAAATTAAAGAAAAAATATGACAGCTGGGGAAAATCTGGGAAGGAAGCTTTTTCTTAGGGCTGACAACAACATGCCTTCTCAAGACCAGAAGATAATTTGCACCTTACTGAAAACAAAATACATTTTAAATGTTTTTACTATTTTTACTTTAATAAATAAAAATTATTAAAACCTTAAGGAATAAATATTAGTATGTATATATATATATTAAACTGACAACCCAAGGTTATTTGTTGTTGTTGTTTTTTCAGTAAAGTTCAAATTTTATTCAGGTCTTGAGAAGGTATGGGGTTTTCAGGTCTGCTCATGTTTATTTTTGCTCGTTTTGAGTTTGACTCGGTTATTTACTGTGGTTTCTGATCGTTTTGAGTTTCATTTATTTATTGATAATGATTCCTGGTAGTTTAACGCTTGGAAGGTTTTTTAACTTTATTTCTACTCATGTTTGGATTAGTCAAGCTCTTTACTTTTCTTTGAAAAACTGATTTTGTGGAAGAAGTTTCTTAAGTTAATTTCTGTTCGTTTTTTATTGACATAATTTTATTCATGGGAAAAATAATATCTTATATCTATCCGTTTTTGTTCTATAAGGATCCATGATTTGGCTTGCTATTTGTATATTTGGGAAACTTTTTTAACAATTATTCATTCTGACACAGATAATCTTGTTTAATCTAATTTTATACCTCCTCAAGTTGACTTGAAAGATAAAACTTATTCTGATTCCGAAGAAATTCTATCTATGCTCTTTGACAAACCTGGATTCAGTCACCCTCTTTTGATTTATTTAAATTCTAAGACCAGAAGTAGTAATAGTGTACTTAATAAAAAGGTTAATATAAGTTTACTCCTACAATATTGACCTCTTAATTTTATTTTTTTAAGCATACATTAGGCAATGTTAAGTAAAGGTAGAGTTATATAAATTTAAGTTTAGATATAACTGGAGTTTAGGTGTTCTCTACTCTTGTGACCAACATATCAATTCAGCTTTTTTTTGTACATTTTCAGAATAACCAAAAATAGGGATAAAATAAATTTAAAAGCCGAGCCAGTGCCCAAATCTAGCATGAGCCATTTGTGAGGGTCGAAAGCAGGAGCTGCCGACTTTTTGTTGTCCAAAGAGAGTGAAGATCATCAAAAAGCCTGTCTTGAGGGCTTTTTTCTAAGCGAAAAGATCTTGTCGTATCTCACCACAGACAAAAAGCTTATGAAAAAAAAGTATATTACACATATTTTGACTGAATATTTTTCTTATTAAATTCGAATATCTGTGGTTTTGCGTTTTCTTACATTCTTATTAAAAATCATAATTGACAACTTTGCTCGATCCCTATTCCAAAATATGAAATACTTGGAGGCCATTAAAACGAAAGCAGCAATTTTCCATAATAAACAAAATGTCTTAACACCACGGCTTTACATGAAAGGCTCACTAATTCAGCTTAAAGCTAACCCTGTGATTTTAGGATTAATTTTGGATCAGAGGCTGACGTAGAATGCTCAAATCGAAGCTGTGAAGCGGTCTTACGTAAAAATAATATCAATCCTTAGACGACTTACTTCCTTCTCCTGGGCTAATTCTCCCGAAGCTCTGCTAGATTTTTCATAAGAGGTTTATCAGATCCAAAATTGGTTATAGACTGATAGTATGCATTAATTGTAGTAAAACTACCATAGCAAAGGAAGAGACCTTTCAAAATATATCACTTAGAACTGCTTTAGGGCTTCAGAGGGAGCAAAAGCTCGCCAACTAGCTGGATTTTCTTCGATAGTTGAACGGAGCCATGCTATCAGTAAGGTATTTTACAAGGATTCAGGCACATGGCTTAGATCACCCACTGTACCCGTTAACATTGGAAAAATGAGCACTCAATCTTCAGGGAAAATTGGGGCATGGGATACTTTTATTTCCAAATGCCCAATCCAGCAAAATGAACTTTTATCTTTCCCTTGTTCGCCTTTTCCTCCAGTATGGAGGGTAACTCCTGTTAATGTATACCTCCGACTAATTCCCGAAAGTGAAAAAATATCCCTCTAGTAATAACTCAAGCGGAATTTCAAAAAAAAAGAGAGTGACAAAGTTCCATGAGTTCCTGGAAATCTATACGGATGGCTCCGTACAATCATGTAAAATAGCTGCTGCGGCAGTCACCCCGCAGCTTAACCTCCACATTTCGAAACTGCTCCCCAACGGCTCCTCTGTCCTCACGGCCGAAATAGCTGCAATATACAAGGCTCTAAAGGTGTTCTACGCAAATCCTCCTCCCAGGAAAAGGGCAGTTGTATTCTCAGACTCCCAATCATCTCTACAAATTATCAAGAAAATACATTTTCAAGTTACTCACAGAGATCTCCATCAGTTGCGAGAATTGATAATAGCCCTTGCCAAGGAGAGGCTAGAACTAGCTTTCCAACACGTACCTAGCCCACAGAGAATACATTTAACGAGGAAATTGACAAACTGGCAAAACAAGCAATCCAGAGATCTTCTGGAATCGGCCAAAACTCGGTATCTATCACTTTAAGGATGCACTGAGATGTAAAAATTGCAAATTACTTCACTATAGCCCATTGAAGCTCATATTTAAACACCGGAGGGATAATTTGGCGTTTCTGAGGATTAAGAGCCAAGCAATGATTCTCAGGAGGGAAGAACACTTGTGGAAAAAACACCCAAGCCCTTTCTGTCGCCAATGCACATCAACAATAAACAATATGCAGTATCTCCTACCTGAATGCCCAAAGTCAGCAACAATCTCTTCTCAACTGAAAAGAACAACCAAGAAGTTGGTGTTGCAGGAAAATATTAAGCTGTTGCTAGAAGCAGACTTCCCAACCCGAAAAGAGAGATGGGTTTCCAAGAGGATCATTGACTTCTTCCAAAGTATCGATATTTCATAAAAGAAGTCCTGTAAATTGTAAGAAAAAGGGTCGACAAGCAGAAGAAGGGGATGGTCCTGTCGCAAGAGCCGTAGGGGTACCTGCTGAGTTTACTCTTAAATTTTGGGGAAAAGGTAGCAGGAACCTATGCATCCCTGGTTTGTCCCTTAGGAAAAAGCCAAATTTATTTTATCTCCCCTTGGAAGAATATAAATTCAATGCTATGGAGGAGAATCAACCAACTTTGAAGCCAGAAGGACACAGAATAATGGATTCCAAATGCTTTCTAACGAAGAAGAAGCCTTTGCCACGAGGCAACACGATGCCTATGACTAATGGGAATCGTCAAGATGATGATAAAATAGGTATTTTTAAGAGACCCTTGGATTTGATTGGATGGAAATACTGAAGAGACAATGAAAATCTTGGTTCAAGTTTCTGGTAGTTCTTCCACTCTAGAAAACAACACTAGCCTACAAGATTCGGGAAGCCAAAGTTCTTTTAAATACTTACTTAAGGGGCGTTCACAAGCGTGTCTAGCTAGAATCCCATGTCTAGCCAGAATTCCATGTCTAGGCAACGACCGTTCACAAGTAAAATTCGGTGCTTACCTAAAACTACAAATTTAGTTTCAAATTGTCATTTCTAGCCAATCAAGAGAGCTTATGCGGGCAAAACTTTCAAAATTATAATCCCTATTTTTACTGTCACAAGATAATGAATGAGATTAGACCCCGGTGCGGTGCCGATGAGGGAAGACCGGTGGCGGCGGGGCCAAAAATAGCGCGCCACGCCGCACCGCCAGTAAGATGTCGGTGCCGCGCTGCCGGTAAGATTTCGGCGGCGTGCCGCCGGCACGATCAATGTTGACCGTAAACATTCATGTTTTCATCAGTCTTTCTCAAATCACAGCTTAAATTTACAATAGATTCAAGCCTATTCATGAGTTCAAAAATTCACAAGTCACTGGCTGGAAACTTGTCTTCTTCATTATTCATCAAGAGAAGTAGAAATCTGGTAGAAACGAAATGGCCGTGACGTTTCAGAACCCTGGCATAATACGAGTAGTTGAAGTATCTATTAGCTATGTATTCTTAACATAAATAATTATCAAAATTAGTAGTTTTTTTCATCGAGCATTACTTCATACAAAACTTCAAATACCGAATCGCAAAATTCGTCAGTTATCTGGGTAAAAACTTTGAATATAACTGAACTTAGAAGATTAATTTTTTCATAATGCCCTTTGCCTGTATCTGTTTTGTCACCTTTAAAACAGTTGAAATGGGCGACTTTGATATTGATTGTTTTTTGCTCTTTTGGATTTCTAAGAAGCCTTCTTATATTAAAAACTGGTTTTTAATAACAATTTAAAAAAATGCATTTTAAAGGTTTTTTTTGGCTTCTTTATAGAATATATGTCATGTAGGCTAAGGCTGAACTGCTGCTTTTTATTGGTTTTGGCTGCTCTTTTGGATATTATTCATTTTTTCTTTTGGGGATTCATTCCAAATTATAAACAGATAAATACCTAATATCGGTCAAATTATAAACTGCATCTAAAAGGAGTAAATTTATCCAATTGAAAAATACATGATGAACACTTCACATGAAAACATTTGAATTACAATGAAACAAAAAACACTTAATGGTTTATTCGGTATGAAGAAAATGAAGTGCCAGCTATTTTCTTAGGTAAAAAAATGAAAAGCTCATCCGTTTTAAATGTAATTAAATGAAATAATATGCAGACTGAAGTAGCTCCAGGAATATGTTGGGATTTTCATCCTAGTTCGTCGCTTTTAATCCAAGCAAAATGTTAAGACACTTAGTATGAGTTTTTGAGTTTAAGCTTTGATTTCCAAATGCTCACAAAAATTACCAAATTTAAGAAAGTTGCAACAATAAGTCACATGTGGTCAAATACTCAGACTCTTCTTTGATCCCCACTCAGGCTCAAAGCTTCTGCTATGGTCATTTCCATGGAAATCTCTTTAGAGTTTCTTTTTAAAATAACTTTCAAGCGTAGTTAGGGATATTTATCCTTTTTTGCTTTTCTTCAAAGCTTTGAAAAAAGTGTTATAATATTCCAAATGTTACATTTGTTATATTTGTGCATATTTTTGGTAATCATTTGTGGGGTGATCGAACCACTGTAGATACTTAAGAACGTTGCAACATCTAGTACCCTGAGGTCATAAGACTTTCAGAGACTCCTCCTTGAACCTCCCAAATTGAAAGCTTTTATTATGACCTGGCCTTTTAATGTAACTGGGGCACTGGACAAAGGGTGCCATTGTCACTCGAGCGCAACATTAGGTGGGGATGTCGATGTCGCTTTTGTCACACCAATCCGTTTTAGTGTGAATCTGCCTGGTACTTATGAATGAATTTTTTCAAAGTAAACCCGTTTCATCAATAAGAAAAGAAACGGGTTGGACGCATATGTCCCTTTCCCTTTGGACGACAAAACCATGCAAGGGCTGTATCAAGTATAACTCACGAAAATCTTGTTAACTTTTGTCAACTTTTCAACTTTTTGGCATCCCCGCTTTCAATAAAAAAAAAAAAATCAAGGTACTATTACTTAAATATAATAACTCCCTATGCCCCCCCGCCTCTGGATACCATCTTGATAGGATACCGTCTCTGCTTTAAATAAAAAAAAAATTAACTTATTGGCACCCCTGTTTTCAAAAAACAAAATCGAGGTATTATCATTTAAATATGATAGCTCACTACCCCCCCCCCCTTGGGATACCACCTTGATAGGATGCCGTCTCTGCTTTAAGTTAAAAAAAATTAACTTTTTGGGATCCCTGCTTTCAATAAAAAAAAATTCGAGATATTATCATTTAAATGTCATACCCCCCCCCCCCTCTGGATACCACCTTGATAGGATACCGTCTCAGATTTCATTAGAAAAATGATTTACTTAATAATTAACTAGGTCACTGTCACTATATGGTTCAAACAAACACGCAAAATAACGTTAAACAGCTTAGTGTTGCTTGAAAATAAAATTGAGGGTATGACTAAAGGGGTACAAAGACAACAACAAAAATGTCGAAATTATTCAGATGTACCTCAAATTATTGAAAAACTGAGTCATAGATTCGCCGTGGCATTCAATAAGATCCAAAGAACCTAATTAAAGTGGAGCACACACAAAAGCCAAATTAGGCCAGTAGCCTATGAGAAATCGCAAGATACCCAAGACAGTGAACGAGTCCCAATGGGGGCCCTGGGTCTATCAAAATATTTCAATGGTTTCCCAAGGAATTTGATATCATTTTCTTCTGTTTCCACTTTAAATGAAAAAAATAATTATCTTTTTGGCATCCTTGTTTTCAATAAAAAAAAGGTATTATCATTTAAAAATGATAGCCCCCTATCCCCCCCTATAGGCAATAATTTACAATTTTTTATGAAGCATATTTTGGGGGTAACTTCCGTTTCAATCTTTAATTCCCAACCTTGTACAGAGCTTAGTCTATAGCTACATTTTGTCTCGATAGAAGGGGTTTTTTGGGCAGGGGGGGGGGGGTAAAAATGTTTCAGAAAGAAGATTATATTTTCTATCAGGCGTTCAACAATTGAGTATTAAACATTAAGAAAATCTTATCTAAAATCAGCAAAAAAAAAATCTACAAATTTACAGTTCAGCTGTAGAAACAATCTGTCGGCTGTCAATTTCAAAATACAACTGAAGGCTCAAGCTTTATAGTAGTGAATGCGTTCTATAATTCTATTCAAATGGAAAATAAATTTCTTGACTACGAATGATGTAAGAAATAGCGATTGGGAAACTGCATTCGAAATGATTTAAACTCATTTCATGAGGACGATACTTTTTTTTGTCAACATATGAAGAACTGTGTATATTGCAATATTTGAAATTGCATATTGCAATATTTGCAATTGCATATTGCATCTGTCTGGTTTTTATGCAAAGTAACAAAAGAGACGAAAATTAATGAACAAGAGAGTAGTGAAGAATTATGGCATGCAAAGTAATATTTGGCAGGGAAAGTCAGTGGCGATAAATTGCTGGGGGGGGGCACCGTGATTTCGTGATTTTCAGAGACTTGGGGAACCAAATTTTTTTTCGGGGTGACGCATAGATTTTTGGGGAAATACCCAAAAATTAGGGGATAGTGCAAGCCCTGCTTGATTTCTCATCAGGCAAATCAAAATACTATACCACACGAGAAGGAAAAGCTCCGACTTTGCAGTTGACGCAATAAAGAATAGTCGCAAAATTAATTTGGAGTCGACCGAACGCCGCCGCCTCTGCCGGCGGTGGCGTGCTTGCGGCGCGCCGACGGCGTTACGACACCTCAGTGGCGTTCGACCGGGCCTCTCGTCGGCGGCGTTTGGTCGATCCGCCGGCGTGGCACCGGGCTCTATATGAGATAAACGAAATAATTGCCTTAGTGTGCTACACTGTTATGTCTGGTGTTGTATATTTGCCTAAAATGAAAAAAAAAAAAAAAAAAGAGAAAACGAAAATTAAGTTTCACTTTGAAAATATAAAAATAAATGATGGAAATAGTGGAACTTGACACATTCTGATTGGATGTAATCAAAAATCCTAGCCATTGAGTTCTAAAGTCTAGAACTCATTGTCTAGGAAAGCGCCTTGTCTAATGTGTCTGGCTAAGTGCCGAATTTTACTTTTGAACGGTCGTTGCCTAGACATCAAATTCTGGCTAGACAAGTGTCTAGACATTGAATTCTAGCTTGACCCGCTAGTGAACGCCGCTTTAGCCTACACATATTTTGTCTGAATATCTTTCTTATTGAATATGAATATCTGAGGTTTTGTGTTTTCTTACATTCTTATTAAAATAATAGTTGGCAACGCTGTTTTGTCTCTATTCAAAAATGCAAAATACTTGGTTTCCTTTGCCACGAGGCAAGTTTATGCCTACAGGTCGTCAAGATGATGATAAAGTAGGTATTTTTAAGAGACTCCTGGTTTTGTTTGGTTGGAAATATTGAAGAGTCAATGAAAATCTTGATACAAGTTTCTGGTATTAGTTTAGTTCTTCCACTCTAGAAAACAACACTAGCCTAGCTTACTATTTTCTGGAAGATAGAGTACTTTTAAATGCTTACTTAGCCTATATTGTTCCTAGCCTAAGATTGGTTAATATTTAGCAGTATATAAATCTAATTCTCCATAAGTAAACTTGACAATATTTCTGAAACTACTTCAAGATGTTCTAAAATAGCCTCCTATTATCAATCCTAAAAGTAGGCCTAAATCATAGTGATTACTGTCAATATCTACCAAATCATATTATTGAGTTAGGAATAAAGTGAATACACCATTCAATGCCTTTTTTATGCTGATTACAAATATAATAAGCATTTCTATTGGAAATGAATTTCAGCCCCCCCCCCCTTAGGGTAAGACACCCAGTAGTAGGACACTTTAATCACTTTGAAAACTTTTTGACATTTAAACTACTCTAATTACTGTGTTATACCACCTAGAAACTTAATTTTTGTATCAAAAAATTTCTGAAGAATTTCTGAACAAGTAGGTTACTAATTTAAATAGTTTCACTTGTACAGCGCCTCCTATTTTTGAATTTACTAACAAGTGACAATTCTGCCTAAACTTGGACATACAAATGGGTCATTGTAAATTGGTCATTAAAATAGTATAAAAGATTCTGTCCAAGAATAGGCAGGTGGCCGACTACTGGGTGTCTTACCCTATGTAGGCTATACCTAACCCTGAATTGGCATATATAGGGGGGGGGCTGAAATTCATTTCTGATAGAAATGCTTAATATATTCGTAATCAGCATAAAAAAGGCATCAAATGGTGTATTCACTTTAGTCCTAACTCAATAATATGATTTGGTAAATATTGACTGTGATTACTAGGAGAGAAGCTTTATCATCACTTTCTTTTGTATTTGCAGTTTGTCTATCACCTTATTCAATATTTAGCCTATGTCTATTCTCTAAGTCAGAGGTTCTCAAACTTATCTAGATATCCCAGTACAAATTTACAGTTTTACCCATTGATAAGGAGACATGTTAAGAAAACAATTCTTACTTTAAAATATCTAGCCTATAATGATCCTAGTTAACATATTATCCAAGGGGAGAACCTTTATCCTCAAATCTTTCTTCTTTTTTCAATTTAAAAGAAAAAAAATAGGATATTTTTCCATGGTTTATTTGTAAATGTTTACATGGTTTGAAATTTGTGCTATAATATATGACTAAAATATCTGGTATTTTTTGTGAATTTCTATACACTGTCTATTAAAAAGGATTTTATCCCAATTTTGAACTTTTATTTTGTAATTTGATTTATAGGTGGCATTCAATCCCCATATTAAGTTCTTTTTTTTTAAATTTTTAGAAACTGTTCAAAGAAATAGATTAATATCTTAGAACCTACATATTAACAGAGTATATACCCCCCCCCCCTAATGTGCAAATATATACCAAAAATTGTATTCTGAATCTAAATATAACCAAATAAACTTTACCCGAATCCTTAAATATATCCAAATCAGTGTATATATTTGGACATCAGCAGGGTGGGGGCAACATTCATTTTTGATGCAATTGAAGGTTATATTTAGACTCAGAATACAATTTTGGGTATATATTTGCTTATTAGGGGGTGAGGGTATATACTCTGTTAATATATGGATTCTAAGATATTCATCAATTTCTTAGAACTGTATTTAAAATTGAAAAAAAAACAGAACTTCATATGGGGATTGAATGCCATCTATAAAAACAAATTACAAAACATGTATTGCACAAATTTAAAATTGCCAGTCCTAGAGTTAAGGGGTTCTTTTATTTATTGTCAGCCAGCCATATACCCCTAAATTTTTTTGCCATCCCCCAAGGGGTACACTTACCACAGTTTGAGAACCACTGCTCTAAGTCTTGAAAATTGTTTATAAACAAACACCCAAATGCCATCAATCTAATGTAACCTAACTTAACCTAATTTGTCATTATTTGCCTATTAATATGTTTTTGCAATAAACTATTAGATGGCACTGATGTTGTTTAGCTTTCATATGTAGATTATTTGAAAACAGATAAATGCAGTCAAATCCATGTTTGTTTTTCAGAATGTTGTTAAAACTAATTATACAATAGTGAAAGAAGTAAAGATAAAGGTTCCCCCCTTGTTAGATATGTTAACTAGGATTATTCTGCATATTATGAAGTAAGCATTGTTTTCTTATCATTTTTGCTTATGTACTGGACAAACCCTAGACTTATGCTATTATTTCTCGGAGAAATTACATTTTGAGCCCTTTAAGGGGCTAAAAGAGCTAAAGACAGCCCTTAGTAACCAAATTAAAAAAAAAGTTTCTGAAATAAACTTGCTAGTCCTGGCTAGTGATAGAAAATTGCCATTTGTTGATGATTAAGGAGCAGTAGTTATTATTTTCATTAGTTTTAATATTAAAATGATGGTATGGAAACAAATTGGCATAAGTTTTGAAAAAGAGCTTGAACTCCATCAAAAATGACATGTTTTGCTTTGATATCATTTCCAAGGGGTTTCATGCTCTTTAAAAATCTTTTTCTGTTTTACACTAGGAGGGTGGACTCCTGACCTAATTGGACTACTTTCCAAGATAGCAAAAACCCAAAACTAGAATTCTACAGAAAAATTAAAACAATGAGTTTCTTACTGTATTATACACAGCATGTTTCTATTAATCATATGCTCATGTTTTCTTCCATTATAATCTATTTTTTTAATCTACCCAAATAGTATTTATGTTTACAACTTTATTTCTCTCACTCAAGGCCAAACTAAATTTTATCCAGTGAAAACTACAGGAGCTGGAATTATTAAAAGAACCAAAGACATACCACAAGATCAATGAAAGGAGAAATAAATTACTAGGGCTATATCTGAGACCTTTGGGGGGGGGGGGCTACACTGTCAAAACAGCAGCAATATTAAGGGTTATAGTTTCAGCATTTTTTTTTTTTTGGGGGGGGGCTACAGGGGGTCCACCTCCAGATAGTTAATTAGCATGGGTCATCCTTCAGGGAGAAGCAGTGGTGATTCAGGTCTCTTCAATTTGCTTATACTTACAGTAAGTATTATTATATACTATATGATAACCTACTGCCAACTATGACCTCTACTTTATTTTAATAAAAATAAAATTTTTAAAAACTACAAAATGATTATAATTGTTAGTTTATTTATTTCAAATTTGCACCTCTAAAATTTCTCTGCCCAGGGTGAGTGCCCCCTCAACCTCTTTCATCTAAAACCACCTGTGGAAAAAAGGGTGTTAAAAAAATGCAAAAAAACACAAGCCTAGTGTGTTTTAAAGATGTCTGAAAATTCTGATGATTCTGTTCCAAATTTTCTCCTGTTAGGCTCAAAGAAAGTCAAGTCTCTTTGTTAAAAGGGGCCATCACAAATTTGGCCATAGCTAAAACTTTGTACTGGAAAGTTACACAATATGATACTCATTGAACAACAAGAAAACGTCACTTTTTTTTTTTACTTGGGTAGCAATGATATGTCCTCTTACTTTTCTTCATTGCTATTGAGGCACTAGAACATCATAGAGAGTTGTTTAAGGACCTATTAAAATAAATCTTTTATCTTTCTGTTTTAATATGCCCAGACTTAATAAAGACATGATAAAGTCCCACAGGGTGCACTTAAAGCACAATTTGAGTGACTTGTTGGAATGAAAGGGCTGGACCCATGGACATCATAGAGAGCTAATTATGGGTTCATTTATAAACTAATTTTAATATTTAATTGCTCTATGTAAATTTGACTTTGTAAGGCAATCATAAAGTGCCACATGACACCCAAAGACTGGGCTTTGGGTTGTTTTTTTTTACTTTTATTTAAAAACAAAATAGCAAAAAAGGGTGTTGCTGAATGAAAAAACTTAGTGGATAAATTTTCCAAACTTAGTGGGGGATTCTCCATGGAGAATCCCCCTGGGAATTTTCCTTATGTTTGAAATAGCAACAATATTTTTAACTTGAAGTATTCAAAAATAAATAAATAAAAAAATATGTGAATTATTAACTTATTTGTTGAGCATTGTTTCATTCAGAATATTTAGAAAATCAGAATAATTCTTATAAGCATTGTGGTAGAAACCTTACAATAATTCAAACTTTCTGGGGATGCCAATTGGATGGGAAAAATTGATGCCTTGAGTTTGAAAATTATCTTTCCCTTAGTATCTTTGTTAGAAAAATGAAATCTAGAAAAATTACACCAAAGTTTTTTTTCCTATAAATCAGGGCATGGGAGGTATACATTTCTAGAAGGGAGAGGGGGGCTCAGAATATTTTTTTCCAAAATTACTTTCACCAAGCAAAGCTCAGTCTCCTATGCTGTATATTATAACTGTTAACAATAGATAAAGGCTATGGACAGGTATCATGGGCACCCATAGGCTGAATTTTAAGGGAAGGGGGCTTACCTGGTCTAATTGGCACATCCAATGCTGTATAATAGAAATTTCAAAACAAAATATCATAGGCAGCATGATAGTGCTGCCTAAATAAAGAGCAACTTGGGCACAATATATTATTTATTTTTATTTTTTTGGATCAGGGCACTTTTTATAGGGAGAAATGTCATAGAAGCTTATAAAAAGAGCTCATAGAGGGCAACCCCCCCCCCCCATGTCAATTGTTTCTCTAAACACATCAAATTAAAATTTTGAGATAACCATTTTGTTCTGCATAGTTTAAAGGTTTGGAAATTATGACTCAGGGGAATATATGCCCTGGGGGAATATAATTTTTTTTTATAGAAAGATTGGTTGTATAAACCTCAGAGGGGACTCATTTGATTGGTAATCAGAAGTTCTACTGGCCTTTTTAACAGTCAAAAGTGATTGGAGGTTAACCAGCCCCTCCCCCCTACAACAATCATTTCCCCAAACACATCCAATCAGAATTTTGAGATAGCCATTCTGTTCAGCATAGTTGAAAGGTCCAGATATTATGTATTTGAGGACCCCCCCCCCCCCCCCTGCTGCCCTTGGGGCAAAGGTTGTAAGTTATGCCATGGTGGCATATAAGGTTTTAAAGAAATGGTGGTCGTATAAACTTTGGGAAAGGGCTCATTGGATTGGTAATCAGAAGTTATAATGCTCTTTTTATGAGTCAAAGTGATCAGAGGGCAGATACCCCCCCCCCCCCCCCCCAAAAAAAAAGAAACACATGTCATATTTTCCTGAAACGCATCTGATATAAATTTTAAGATAAAGATTTGTTGTTGTAGAAACTTTGAAAAGGATTCATTTGGTTGGAAATTTAAAGGTGCCTTCTTTAATAGTCAAAAGTGATTGGAGGGCAATACCCCCCCTCCCCTCTCATGCACATTATTTCCCCAAGCACTTCCAATCACAGTTTTGAAATAGTTATTTTGTTTGACTTAGTTTAAAAGTCCAGAAATTATGTCTTTGGGGATAAGAACCCCCACACAGTCCTCAGGGCAAGAGCTGTAAGTTATGCCCTCAGGGCATATAAGGTTTTTATGGAGAAAAAAAATATTAAGTAACTTTGAAACTGTAAAACATAGCTGAAAAACAAAAACTTTGAAACTGGAATCACTGAAAAACAAGTCATTGAAAACAAGATTTTTTTTCATTGAAAACAGGAAAAGAAATCATCAAAAAAGGAAATAAGACTTATTACTTTTTATAATAACATTCATCCTGCAGCTAAATAGGTCAAATCAGTTGTAGTTTAGTCATAAAAGTTAGTAGGGGGGAGGGGTCAGCTCCAGGAATCATTTGTTTCAATTTTTTACTTCCAATATTTAAATCCAAACTCCAAAATAGTACCAAATTCTCTTAATTGTAATTGAAACAACTAGTGGGTGCTGATAATGTCCTATTCCTTGTGTTTTGGATTCACATCCTAACTCATAAATTTAGAACTGCCTCTATGTACAATACCATGCTGGATTTTTGTTATTTTTACTTTTCTAAATATTTCTTTTAACCAGCTCCAAAAAAGAATTGACTTAAATGTGAAGAGAATTATTACTGTTATTAGTCACATTTCACATAACGCCATTACTACTTGTGTGACATTTATCTCTGCATCAGCATGCTGTATGAAATGTCTGCTGCAAGTAGGATAAAGTGAATCCAAACAATAACATGCATATTTTTCTCACAAATTAGAAATTTTATGCTTACAAAGAAGCAGTACCTGCTATGGGCACCCATAAGGGGGGGGGGCTCCAGCCCCCCCCCCCCCTGACTGAATGATGCTGCCTTATATTTGTATTAATTTACAAATATAACAAAATAAGTTTTTTCCACAAAATAAGTTTTTCAAAGAAAAGTTAAGAGCTCCATTAAGCCAAGAATAGGCAGTCAAATAATCTTCCAAGCATAAAACTAGCCCAAATCATTATCAAAAATTAAATGAAACTAAAAAAAACACAGATTAGAATAAATAGCCAAGCTCAAGACAAGCAAAAATTAACATTACTAGGCTGACAACCCCTATGCCTTCTCAAGACCAGAACATAATTTAGGCTTTACTGAACAAAAAAAAAACAAATGACTGGATTGTCAGTTTAATATACCTATACTGATATTTATTCCTTAATGGCTTAAATTTTTTGCATTTTAAGTACAAAAAGTGAAAACATTTAAGCATAAATTTTTTCTTCAGTAAAGCACACCTTATGTTCTGGTCTTGAGAAGGCATGGGGGTTGTCAGCCCCACTAATGTTGATTTGTGCTCATTTTAAGTTTGACTCAGCTATTTATTCTAATTTCTGTTTGTTTTGAGTTTTATTTATTTATTGATAGTGATTTGTGTTAGTTTTACGCTTGGACAATTACTTGACTTCATTTCTGCCCATTTTTGGCTTGATGGAGCTGTTTACTTTTCTCTGAAAAATTTGTTTTGTGGAAAAAGTTTTTTAAAAAATTAATTTCTGTTTGTTTTTTACTGACATAGTCATTTTCATGAAACAAAATAATATTTTATATCTTTTCCTTTTTCTCTATATAAGAATTGGATAAGAATCCATAGTTTGGCTTGCTATTTGTGTGTTGGGAGAAACTTTTTCAACAATTTTTAATCCAGACAAAAAAAAATATTTCTTAATTAAATCTTATCCCCCCTCAAGTTGACCTGAAAAAATAAAACTTAATATCATTCTCAAAAGATTTTATCTAGGCTCTTTGACAACCTGGATACACTTAAACTCTATTTATTTATTTAAATTGTAAGAGCAGAAGTAGTAATAGTAGTAGCCCTGAAAGCTTCAGCCTATTACCCCCAGTTGTTCTTGATTTATTGATGAAGTGTTCTATTGACAACTGCTATAAACACAATGCCTTGTGATTTAGTTGTAAAGTAGCATTTAGTTATATAGCATAATGGGCCAATTGCATAATTGTGGGGGTTGACATTCCCAATATCCCTAAGACATAGTTGCTGGACTGTTCTGTTATGCTGAACAAAATAGTTGTCTCAAAATTTTGACTGGATGTGTTTGGGAAATAAATCAGCTTGAAAGACAGGCTATATCTTTCTCTTTTTACTCTTAGGAAGGACACTAGAAATTTTACTTTTGAATTGAATTATCTTCTTTAAATGTTTCAATGTTATTTTTAGCTATCATAGAGTGGTGCTGCCCATGATATTGCTTATATGCCGTTTTGAAAACCTGCATGCATACCATTTTTTTGTTTAATTGGAGCTCTCCCTAAATGCTTCCTAAAAGTGTCATCCTAATACTCTTAGTGTCATTAGTTATAGTAACTGTAATGGTAGTATTGAAACTATACACATAGTGCCTTCTGGCTAGTTCAAAATCCCCCACAACTCACTCTTAAAGGTCTAACTTCACAAGATAAGTTGTTCTTGAGATATTGCTTTGTCATCTTTTTGAAAGTCCACATGCTCATAGTTTGTTTTGATTTAGTTCAATGTCCACCTAAATATGTCTTATGTTTGATTACTGAAGACATTGTTATATTCTTTTGAGACTATTGGTTACAAAATGGCTATCTCACAATTTCAATTGAATATGTTTGAGGAAAAGAGGATATCAGGAGGGGGAGGGGGGGGGGTATTTTCTCTCAATCATGCTTGACTCTTAAAATGGAACTAGAACCATACATTTCAAATCAAATGAGCCTCCTCTAAAGTTCACAAGACCACCCCTTCATAAAACCTTACATGCACCCAAGGCATAACTTACAACCCTTACCCCCATACTCTGGGAGGTTGTGTCAACACCAAGGCTATGTTATGAGATCTTTGGAAGATTTTTGAATAAATGGCTATCTCAAAATTTCTATAGGATGCATTTGGGGAAAATATGACGTGGGAGATATAGCTGCCCTCTGATAAATTTGACTCTTAAAAACGGCACTTAAACTTTCTATTTCCAATCCAACGAGTCCCCTCCAAAATTTCTATGACCACCAGGTCTGGAGTCTACTTTGGTCTCTTTTTGGCCTCATGAGGATTTTCATATTTGGTGCCTTGATGGCTGGGTATTTGCTGGCACTTGATATTAATAAGATAATTTTGAAGACTGATTGTTTGTTCTCTTACTGCCTTCAGGTTGGAATCAGTGGCACTAAGGTTCATATTATTAAAGAGTTCAAGGACACCTTTGGAATCTGAGAACAACACAACTATTTTTGGAAGTTGGCAGATTAATCTTGACAAATTTCAAGGCCTCTTTTGTGGTCAACAGCTCTGCAGTGAGAATGAAAGTATTATCAGGAAGTCTAGTCTTATATCAATAAATAACTTGGTATAAAAGATGTAGATGTACATTTACTACCCTTTACTGAACTATCAACATGAAAAGGTGCCTGAATTTTGATAGGCAGGTGATTTGTCTTTTCTCCTTTGTCTTGGTTGATGAAAAGATAATACCTTTCCAAAGTAAACGAACCCTGAACCAATACGTTTCCACCCAGCTCAGTCCTGTCATTTCCAATCCAATGAGCCCCCTCCAAAGTTTCTATGACCACCAGGTTTGGAGTCTACTTTGGTCTCTTTTTGGCCTCATGAGGATTTTCATATTTGGTGCCTTGATGGCTGGGTATTTGCTGGCACTTGATATTAATAAGATTATTTTGAAGACTGATTGTTTGTTCTTTTACTGCCCTCAGGTCGGAATCATTGGCGCTAAGGTTCATATTATTAAAGAGTTCAAGGGCACCTTTGGAATCTGAGAACAACACAACATTTTTGGAAGTTGGCAGATTAATCTTGACAAATTTCAAGGCCTCTTTTGTGGTCAACAGCTCTGCAGTGAGAATGAAGGTACGGTATTATCAGGAATTCTAGTCTTATATCAATAAATAACTTGGTATAAAAGATGTAGATGTACATTTACTACCCTTTACTGAACTATCAACATGAAAAGGTGCCTGAATTTTGATAGGCAGGTGATTTGTCTTTTGTGCTGGTATTAACTCTATGGGAAACACTTGGTGGCAACATTTACCATCCTTGAAAGAAGTAACAATAGTCTGATCAGGATGCGTCAAGTTTCCAGGATAGAACAATTTCTTTAAATGTTTTCTCTGACCCTATTCCAAATCTTCAGGTCAGTTAATGTGTACTTTTAGTATGTATATAGTAAAATATCAGAACTGATCAATTTAGTCTAAATATCGATTATCATAAAATCTAGAACCATAATCTAATTATGGAACCATAAAGAAATATTTAAGGCATGGCTTGATTTTATGCTCATGCTGGTGGTGGCAGCATAGAGAGACACGTGACTTTGCCTCCAAATGGAAATTCTACAAGAAACAGGTTTCTGCTTCTTGTAGAAAAGTACCAATCAGTGAAAGGTACTGGCTAAGACTCTCCCTCCCTCTGAACCAGGGTCTTCCACAGGGATGCTTCCAGTCATGTGCAGAGAGATCAAAACTCATAGTGATATCCGTTTTGGATGAAAACTGAATAGTATGTTGACAGGAGTTTCTCTTGGCTTGCAGATCAAATGACTGAACTGCCATAGGGTTTGCACAGTAACGTGAAGAGAATTGGGGGTCTGATTTGCTAGTGCAAGTAGTTGAGCGTTTGAGACAAAGTTGTTAAACTTTCAAAGTTGTTCTCTTCAGTACATCTCAAGAACTTTGTTTGTTTCACGTTCATGGCATTAAAAACAGAAGCAGCAATCACCCAGGTCTTTGTACCTTAGAGGAGGACTTGAGTTGCAATGGTTATGGAAGATCCATATTTTTGTTTTTGGCTGATGTTAGCTTTGACAATACCAAATGGCATAGTCTTGCCTTAACTGATATGGCTTTACTAATGCCTGATTGAACTTAAGTTTTGACTTGGCAGCTGTCTGTGATGACAGATCCAAGGTAAGTAACTAACCTGACAAATTAGACTGTTTGCCCTGATATTTTGAATGCTGGTGGGTTGGCTGTGCTACCTGTTGGGTCAATGGTCATTATTTTTGTCTCTCACCAGCTAATTTGTAGTCCCACTATCAGGACTTCGTCTGACAGTGTGTTGAGGGCTTTTTCAAGTTTAGCTCTAGAAGTCCATACCAGGGCTATATCATCAGTGAAGTTGCAATTGGCCAAAACTCAGTCGTAAAGTGAAGTTGCAATTGGTTGCCATACTTCAGTCCAGAGGAGAGTCTGCTCATGGTCTGATCTATGACATAGTCAATTACCACGTTGAACAGTTCAGGAGCAGCAGCATACACTGCCATCATAACTCAGTCCCCAAATTTAAGAAAAAAAATAAAAATATAAATACTATAGTATAGTCTACACCACAGATTCTGCTTGATTGATGAAAAGATAATACCTTTCCAAAGTAAACAAACCCTGAACCAATGCGTTTCCAACCAGCCCAGTCCTGTTCGAGTTGGGAATTTTGTATTTGTAAGATTATCAGGGTGCATTTTGACTTTGAAATTGACATGGGATCTACCACTTTGGAAGACAATCTGTGAGTATGGTATGTGGCTTGTTAGTGGGCATTGTACTCTGCTTGTCTCAGATTAAACTGTTTGTGATAACAAATTGTAAGTAAAGAGTGAGCAGAGCCAATAGTAACCAAAACCCTAAAAAACTGAATTCCAATATCACTTGTTCACCAAAAGAATTGAATTTTTATGCTGATTCTAAATATTTAAAATTCATTAAGTTAAATTTTACCAATCAAAAGCTACAAGCCTAAAACAATTTGCCTAATTTCTGAAAATGGGGGAAACACCCCTTAGAGGTCAAGCAGTCATAATGGAATCATACCGACAGTTTCAACATATCATAGAACCTTTACTTCATAGGTTTCAAGCTCTTTTCATAGGTGACAGTTCACAGATCTTTGTTTTTTTTTTGTGTTTTTTTTTTGTTTTGTTTTTTTCCAGAGGTGATTTATAGAATCAAGGGTTCTAGAAGATAGGGAGAGGGATCCTTAAAAACAAAAATCAAAAGTTCATGTGCCATTTAAAGAGATTGAAGGGCTACTAGCCCCCCTCCCACGCCCCCATTATTCCTCAAAGGTATCCCAATAAGATTTTGAGATGCCGTTTTTTCAGAATAGTTGAAAGGTCCAATGACTTTGCCTTTGAGGATGATTGGACCTCCCACAGTCCCTGGGGAGAGGATTGTAAGTTATGCAATTTGTCAATTGTTTACATTTAGTATTGTATATTGAGACATATACATTTTTTTGGGGGGGGGGATTCCATTGACGAATTTTCCATGAGAAGTAAATTTTCCAGGAGAAATTTTATATATTGAGGAGTGGGGAGAAGGAGATTAATACGCTGAATTAAAAAACAATCTGAAATCAGATAAATTAAAAACTGATTTTTTCCAAGGAAAGTAAGGAGCCTCATAAAAACTGAAAACGAAAAGAAATACTAAAAAGTTGATTTTGGGTCTGTCTAAATATTATTTTGTGGTCAAGAGAGAGGTCAATATTATAACAAGTGAGAACTAGTGGGTGAAACAAAAAATTGGGTTTTGAGCATGAAAAAGTGACCAACTCCTCCATAATGAAGAGTAGCACTGTACTCTATGACTTGACAAATGCTGCTTGCTAGAGATGGCCAGGAGGTCGTAAAAAGTCAAGATTAATTTCGTTCAGTGTACAAAGTTTTGTTTGAAAACCAAAATATTTTCTGTACAAATTTTTTTGATAGACGATTTTATTCCCTATATATTCAACTTAATATGGACCTAATGTTCACACATTTGGACTTCCTCTGTGGGTAAGTAGGGGACCAGGGTTTTAAAAACTGACTAGTTAAAAATGTTATTATCTAAATCAATACAAGAAAATCAACACAATTGGAAAAGTATTTCTGCATTCAAGCACCGCCAAAGAACGTCAAAATTATATATGACAATGTGAAGGACATACAATGAGTTACTGAACATCTTGTGCTTCAAGGATACCAACAATCCTTACTTTTCTAATTAATAAAAAAGACTAGATTTTCAAAGAGAATTTCGCCTTAAAAACACTTGGCAAATACTGAATATGTTACTTGACTTGTTGTATAGCTCCTGCAAAAAGGCCTAAATTTAAAATTTTTTTAGGTAGAAGATAAAATTTATGAAGAAAGCTGTTTGCATTAAAAAAAAGCTGCATAATTTTGTGTTTTCTAATAAAAATCACTGTGACAAGCATGGACCTCTGGTGAGCATCAATAGAGCGCTACACCACTAATGACATCCACTGGAGGGTAGAACCTTGTAACTCCTTGTTGCCTCTGTCCCTATCCCCATAAAAACGTTTTTAGATTATAATGCATTAATAATAATATCTATCAATGACAAAGAACAACCCTGATGTTTTACTTTAGGGGAAGGGACATGGATTTAGCTTTGGGGGTTCCCCCCCCCCCCAACTTCAGAGGTGTTGGTGCTGCATGCCAACACCTTGGAATTTAGCTTATAATTTTAGTTTAGTTTATCTTATGTGCTTGCATTTGTCAGCACATTTGTCACATCCTCTCCAAATTGAAAACTATAGCTGTACCCCTGAGGGGGGGTTGTCTAGAATTTCAGAAATGAGACTTGGGGTGGAAATTTCTAAAGGTTATGGGTCTGAAAATTCTTAACAAACAGTGGGTGGCAAACATTTGTAACTAAAGAGCAACTGGGTTCGAAAGTAACTAGAACCGTTAATGACTCTTGATAACAATAGATGCATCAAAAGAATCGTTTTTACTATTTTTTCTTTCAAAAAATAAAGATTGCTTAAGTTTAGCATTAACCGTGAAAATCTAGAAAGCCTGAGGAAATTTGTCTCATTTTCGAACTTGGGAGAAACATGATCAAAAATTCAAGTGATCTTAATGTAAATAACACCACCAGATTCAGCATATGAGAAAATTATTTTGTGCTTTATGTCAGATGAAAGATTATGGATGCATGTTTATGTGTGTGTTTTTTTTTTTTTTTTTTTTTTTTTTTTTTTTTTTTTTTACCAAGAGCAATTGTATGGAACCGATCTACAATATCGGGAAAGGGCTCTTTCAAATGGAAATCATAAGTTCTAGTGTTCTTTTCAAGTGACGAAAAAGATAGGAGGGCAACTAACCCCTCCCATGCCCCTGTTTTTCTTAAGTCATCCAATGAAAACATCCACTCTTTATATTTGCTTAAGTTTGACTGTTTGTCACAATTAATACTTTTTTTCTGATACTTTTTCCGTATTTTCTGCCCTTTAGCATACAGGGTGTGGGCTGAGGAAATGGCAGCCCCCTCATATACGGAATGATTTATGTTCCTTTTGAGTTTTAATATTGGCTGAATTTAACACTGACGTCAAACATTACTAAATTACTCTTGTTACCAGAGTAATTTAGGGTTTTGCTTACTATTGGACCAAGTTGCTCTTTACTTAGAGTTTGTTACCAAATTGACACTTACGGTGTTCTGTAAAAAAAACAACAAAACAACCTCTATGAGTTATTAAAATTTTTAGAAAACCACAGACACAGAAGCCAAATTAAGCTAAGAACATTAGCTAAATTCCAAGGTGTTGGCAAGCAACACTGACACCTGGAAACTTTTTTGGTGGGAACCCTCCTTAACTGCGCCCCTACCCCCTCACCTCAGGCAAATAATTTAGAGTAACTCTTTGTCATTGGTACATATCATCATCAATGCATTATAATTCAAAATTTTTATTTATTTTTCTTAAATAGGATTGGGGTCCCTGGCTGTACGTAATAACAAGGTTCTACCCTCCTGTGGATGTTATTAGTTGTGCAGCGCCCTATTGCTGTTCACCATAGGCCCCAGACTTATCCAAGTGATTCTTGCCCTTGGTTTTTTGAAAGCACTTGCATGGTATTGTAGTAATAGATGCAGCTTCCTAAAGTTTTTTTTGCTACTTTAATTCAGTTGGTGATTGTATTGGTCAATGTTGTGGTTATTTCAATGTTCTTTTCTTTTACAGGTGTTTTCAGCAAAAAAATTAGTCATACACAAACCAGAAAGCCTTGAAGACATATGTTTTGAATCTGCCTATAAAAGTATTATTTGTGACCTAGAATTGGCATATGAGTTTCTAGCAATAAATGACAAGGAAAAATACAAACACTTATTCCTCCTATCTTCCTTTGGTAAAGCTTTGGTGCCTTTGGTGACTCTAGATAATATGGTTGAAACTGTAAAAGAAAGAATGGATCAGCTTTGTGGGATTGTTGCTAATAGATTTAAGCAAAAGTTCATCAACAAGGCCTTGTCTGATAGATCGTTTGCTCATCTGAAAGAGGATGTGCTGCTTGACCTTTGTGTAGATGATTCTTGTGATGAGATTGAGCTTCAACTCCCATTGCAAGTTAACTGGCAAGTACAGCGAAACTTTGTTAAAATCCTCAATCGTTTGCAATATGCTCAAAAGATAATTATAAAAGTGGGCAGAGACTTTGAAGATAGATATATATGTTCTTTAAATAAAAACATTCACGAATTTTGTAACTGCTTTTCGTGTTCATCAATAGATGACTGTTTAAATATCATGAGTAATTTTGCTTACCTTCGAGTAATAAAATTTACTGGTGTGGGTGGGATACCAGCTAAGGACTGCCAAAATCTCTTTCAGAGTTTTGGAGAAACTTGTCATTTCCTTGAGGTCTTTCATATGAATAAAGTGATGATTTCCGGTGGGGCACTAATACATTTAGTACACAAAGAACCTTCATTGATACTTGAATCATTTTCTAGTATATGGTTTACTCATGTCACTCGTGATGTACCTGAGAAACTTGCCTCCAGAAATTATAAGAGATATTTGCATCCTTGCTTCAAATCTTTAAGTGACTTAGAAGTGCAGTGTCTGGCAGAACTTGAAGGTCCATTCATTGACAGGGCTCTTTTGATTGCCTTTTTTGTCAGTAATCTGCCTAATCTAAAGTACATCAATATTGGAGGAAAATGTTTAGGAATAGCAAATGGTAAGATTTCTCTCTCTCTCTCTCTCTCTCCTCTCTCTCTCTTCTCTCTCTCTCTCTCTCTCTCTCTCTCTCTCTCTCCTCTCTCTCTCTCTCTCTCCTCTCTCTCTCTCTCTCTCTCTCTCTCTCTCTCTTTCATTCCAGAGGAAAAGATTTTTAACTCCCAGAAATGGGGCAAAAAATTTTGTATTTTAAATTAGCTTATTATTTCAAAAATGCCAATAATATATTAAATGAAAATAATTGATTCATAAGAACCATTAAAAAAAAAAATTGAAAAAAAAGGAAAGAGCTGTTCTAAAATTTTAAACTAGTAGAAATTAAATTATATAATAATTAAAGCTTCAATCAAACAGAAATTACTATTAATGAATGAATGATATATAAAACAGTTAGAAACTAAAATGAATAATCGCATTAAATATAGAAATAAAAGATGGTACTTTAGATGAACAAATAAAATCAAAAATTAAAAGGAATGATAATGTCAGCCTTACAACAAACAGAGATTACCATAGATGAGAGTAAGGTTACCGCCGCCCTATACTCTCTGAAGACAAAAATGCCTTTGACTCTTTATTGAAAACGAAGTCTATTCTATGCCATTATGTCTTATTATAAATATGAAAATAAATTGCCAAGATTTTTAGAAATCAATATTATTATATTTTAAACAGTCGATCTAGTTTCATTATTCTGATATGCAGTAAATCTTTATCCGTATTTACTTCTTTACACGTTCCTTTTAAATTTGTGTAACACACCTGGCCAGCAATTGTGGCTAGCAAGCTGCAATTTGGCATTTTCCTTCTCTTTGAAAGAATTAATGCAACTTTGAAAAGTAATAAAAAAATTGATGAAGATTGATTGAAATGGAGTTTATCTTCATTAAATGAATATAAAGGAGATATGATTAATCATTTTATGCTATTTAAATCTAACTGTAATGTCATACTAAGTAAGTAAATAAGTAAGTATGACGGGACTAAACCCTTAAGATCCAAACCGGCGGTGCTGATCTCCGTTTCGTGGCCCTTCAACCAGGAAGTGCAATGGGGAACTGGGGGCCAGCCATCCTGTGCTTTTGCACACCCTTCCCGCTTACCTTTCCCAGATTTCTCCAGGTACTCATTTAGACCTGGGTCGACTCTGGCTAAGCTTACAGAGTCACACCACTGACCCGCGCCCCAAACCAAATAACTGGCCATGCCAGGGATCGAACCCGTGCCCCTTGGACAAATAATTCAGAACCCAGCGCACGTCCACATAGCCAGGACGGCTATACTATTTTAGATTATACTGTATTTAGATTTAAAAAAATGGAAGTTATTCAAAATAAGAATTGGAAAAAAATGGAATCAGTGGAACAAAAATTCATCACAAATTAACACAATTTGCAAATCTTTTGGTAACTGGTGCCTCAATTAAAATGCCCCAATTTAAGAAAAGCTCCTTGCAGATAACTGTTCATATTTGGCACAACTGATTATTGTGAGTGACTTTTTTCTTCAATGAAGTTTATAAAATCAAAGGACTATTAACAGCTTGGAAATGAACTTTTAACGGCTTTAATTTGCACCATGAGAACAAAATATGAACCCCTTTTCTGAAAATTCAGAACCAAGTTACAAATAAACATGCCATCTACGAGCAAATAATGGCCTCTATGATACAAAACTTAAATATATGTGTGCATTCGTTTGAAATTACACTGAAGAAAATGCAAATTTCGAAACAATTGAAATTTTTGACATTTGTTTTTCTGTAGGCTTTTGTGATGAAAGATTATTGGAATGCGGTCCCACCTGTAGTTGAGCTTGACCATCTGGGTTACATAAAATCAAATGATAAATGATTTTTTGATTGGGCTACGTAGCTGGTTTACGTTTGTAATAGTATTTTAGTATTAATAAAATGATTGATGTTAATTTGTCAATTCGAAATATTACAGCAACAAATTAAACAGATTGGTTAATTATTTACCATTGTTCATTTTTAAAATTACCATACAAGATCAATATATATGTCGCACCAGACTTGCAAATATTCTTGAGTGTTTTATTCCACCAAGGTAGGTAGAATAAATATTGCATTGTGTTATCATTTGCATAATGTCACATATTGTTTTATTACCCATGGTCCATAAAGGCTTTTAGTTGTATCATATTATATAATATGTTATCATGGGCGCCCATAAGCTGAATTCCAGGGGGGGGGGGCAAACCTCGTCTAATTGGAACTTTTAATGCTATATAATAAAAATCTCAGAACAAAAATATAAAAATAAGGCAGCATCATTCAACCAGGGGCGGGGGGCGGGAGCCCCCCCCCCCCCCATATGGGCGCCCATGTATGTTATATCATATTATATTTACAATAACGATATATAGAACCCATATATCCATTTTCAAAAATGGATATAACCTGACAGAAAAAGAATTCAATGATCACTGTACGTTGAATAAAGTCTTGCCTGGGCCTTAAGGAAAAATCGACTCGAATTTAGGACGGGTAGTGTATAACCCATTTAAAGATTCAACAAGCGCACAAAAACAGAAATAGAATAGAAACAAGAACAACACAACAAAGAAACAAGCGGTACGTGTTTAGAATCTGGGTACACACGAAAGAAAGACCGCATCGAAATCTCAAAGCCGCTATTGATGAACAGGTTTGTGAGGTGTTACTTACTCCGTGACAAAGATTTAAACTTTAGTTGTTTGGGGTTTAGAGGGACTAAAAGGTAGCTAGGTTAGGTTAGATTAGGTTATGTATTCAATATATGCTGTGCTTTACCCCCACTTACCCCCTCCCCCTAATGTGTAAATATATAGCCTAAATTTGTTATATTTTTATCCTATTTTGTTTTATTTCATTAGCATTAAGGAACTTCACTTCTCGCGTATGTACCCAGATGCTAGACAAGTGCCAAACAAGCTTAACTGGATAGAATTTGCAATCTAAATCAGTGCTTTGATATTAAAAAAAATTCCATTTACAATATTCACCTACTAGCCTATTTCTTCAATAGGCTTGGAAATAAGGTGATTTTACTTTGCTAGGCTAAACTTAGAACGGCTAATAAACAATATATCATCCGCACACACATAAGGTTAAATAGTTAGGCTTATAATACACTGGAGAGTGATTTGAGAAAGCATGGAATAAAGTCACGCCTTGAAAAAGTATGGTGACAGGAAACTACCTTGCCTTATACCAGACCACTAAATATAATTGTCTGGCTCTCCAGAACACCAGATATATTTATTATGTATTTTTCTTTTACTTTTTTACATGTGTAAAGATTGCTTCATTGAAACTAATTGTATTATGATTTTTGAGTTAAATTTATAATTATAGTGTTGTGTATATTTCTTTCAAGTTGTTGTAAGAGGAAGGTGTCATGGTTTTCCCTTAAATTTTCATTTGTAATACTGAGTTTTCCGTTCAGGGTTGCCAGATTTGAGGTTAATGGTGATAATTGGCACATACTGTAACTTTTTCTTTTTTACTGTATTATTTACTGGCCCCTGTTTTAAGGGCCATGGACACCGGGGGTATGTTTATTTTCGTATTTTTTGTTGTTGTACCTATATTGTTAATTAACAAACTTGTGAGATACATGTTTGCTTTCATGTCATACTTTCTCCTCTTCCCAGAGGTGCAAAGCTAAAAAGAAAATAAACTAAATTTGGGGTATGGAAACATTGCATAATTCTCCTTGTTGAACTATTTTCCCCTTTTAAGCTACTAACCCTGTAAACCCGCCTCCCTGGATACGGCACTGAAAATATCCTTCTAAGTTTAGGTCAGAGGTTCAAGCACTACTTTCACGTCAGTTTTTTTATTGTATTTTTACTCTTAGAGAAAAAGAAAGAGGAGAGTTCACTGTAGTAAGCTGAAATTGTCAGTTAATATCGGTCCATACACACCATATTCCTACACCATAAATGATCAATTCATACCTTAAAGGCACACGATATATTTTCTGAGCCCCACGTCTGTCTTTGAAATAACATTTTGGATAGGAATGAGTAAATCGAGATAAGGAGGTTAGCTAGGTTTTTCAGCACTCATAGGTGATGTCAGTCTACGATATGTCTAAAATCTCGATTCTCGGAAGCAGTCCTCCAGTTTTTTAGACTTTTCAGGATACTGACTGATTTAAACATGGTGTTGTTGGATTAGCCACAGGAGGAGATATCTATGAGTACTTTTAGAAAAGCTTTGTAGACCCTGCACCTCCCTTGGAATGCTTCCCTGAGGGATGTTACTCCCTGAAAATCTATCTGTTGATTCCTTCAAAAGGAACTTTAACAGACATTACTCCAGGGAAGAAACCGAGGCAAAAGGTTGATTAGGGGGCATATCAGGCCTGGTGCCTTGGGCTAGCAGCCTATGCCATATATTTTGCTTTAAAAAAGCTACCATGGACAGTGAAAATGGATTCGATTGTTTGAATTGGTTAAGTGGAAGCTTTTACAACCATATATATCTTAATAAATTCGGAGATAATCCGAAGCTCAATTTTAATGAAAGATATCTTAATCTATAGCTATGAAGATTTTGGAAGTAGTGGGCACCTTATCATAGAAAAAGAAAAGCATGGAAATTGTGAAGGTAAATTCTCTGTAGACAACTATTCTTTTAATATTGGCTTACTTTTTCATTTTAGATAACTTCTGTTCGATACAACCCTTGGTTTATTCACTGCCACCCGAGTCGTCTTTTGCTTTGAAAAGGCTGGTTATTCAAAATCGTTGTGATTTATCACAAATAGAAATTAGTTTCTTGAAACGGCACTTTTTGCATCTTGAAGAAGTTCATGCAGAATTCAGGAACACATTTTGGAACACGCCGAAAAGCACAGGAACTCAAATTATGGCAAAAACCGACAAAGTAGATCAGATTGTCCCTCAAGTAAACTTAAAAGTTGTTATATAGTTATCTAAAAAATTATATCATTACAAAAGCTAGTTCAAAGTTGAGCTACAGTTATTAAAATGTTATAAGGTTTAAAAAACTAAAAAAAAATAATCGAACAATCCTTTACTGTTTGTTTCTTTGTAATAGAAAAGAAGTTTTATAGATGTTATAATGTGATAAACCGCTTAAAGACATTGCCTAATGAAATTACAAAAATAACTGTTTTCTTTAAATTAATTGACAAATGATGGTATTTGTATATGAAACACAAGTGCTGCATTTTGCTACAATGCAGTACTACTATTGTTTTCATGCTACAAAACAAAGGTACATGAATTAAAACTTTTGTAGAAAATTAAATCTCTTTACGCACTGCTGGGTTAGGAAATTTCCTATGGGAGATTTCAAAGTCTTCTTCTTATTTCGTTTTTGTCAAACACTCCAGCGAACATAACAGTTTGTAGTCGATAGCCGTCCTGGTTAAGTGGTTGACACAATGGGTTGGGAATCCTTTTTTCCGTGGGGAACGGGCTCGATTCCTGGTGTGTTCGGTTATTTTGTTTGGGACGTTGGTCAATGGCGTAGCTCTGTAAGCTCAACCAGAGTTTACCCAGCTCTAAATGGGTGCCTGGAGAAATCTGGGGAAGGTAAGCAGGAAGATTGTGCGAAAGAACAGGTTGGATGGCCCCCCCCCCCCATTGCACTTCCTGGCTGAAGAGCCACGAAAAGGAGATCAGCATCGCCGGTTTGGACCTTAAAAGTTTAGTGTTGTCAGCAGAAATCCTTGTCAGTGCAAAAATACTTCATACATGGAACTCAAGTGAATGGTTCACAAGTTGTTTTTCGTGCGGCAAAGCTAACCCATACCTACAAGGAAGGGACTTACCCATGGGGTAGGACAATTTAAATGAAATATTTCAAATATTTCATCATACTAGCCTTCCTTCTTCTAAAAAAAAAACTCGGCAATTAAAAAAAATTTATGGAATAAGCTATTGATATGAAGTTAATTGGCATTCTCCCCAAATTCTCTCATTTCCTTTTTCATTCATTCTTAATTATCAAAAACCCAGAAAATAACTGAAAATTTATTGAACGTTTTTTTTTCTTTAAATTAATCAGGAAATAAAAAAAATTGACATGAAACTCGGATTATGATCCACAAGTTGTTTTTTATTCAGTATAGCTAATCTAAGGGATACGCCCTTGGGATCGGAGAATTTTAATGAGACATATCAAATACTTTAACTTGCTATCCTACCTACTTTTCAAAAAGACTAGCAAATAGAAGAATTTGAGGACTAAGCTATTAATATTAGATTCATTAGCAAATAAGAAAGCTCAGACATGAAACTCAGCAAATTTCCCAGAAATAGTGTTTTGCAATAACTTTAACCAATGGAATAGGAAAAATTCAGTGGGAAATTAGGGTCTGCCTCCTTATTTCCTTATTTTCAAAAACTCAAGAAAACTTAATTGGTAGATTAGACCAGTGGCTCTCAAACTTATTTAGACAATGAACTCCTTTTTACCCACAAAATATTTTAGGTACTCATTCTCAGTTTACTAAGTAAACTTTAGCAGAGATATAAATAAAATTGCCAGTCCTAGAGTTAAAGGGTTGTTTTATTTTTTTGTTGGCCGGCCGCTTACCCCCTAAAAGTCTTTCCGTACCCCCAAGGGGTACGCGTTCCACAGTTTGAGAACCACTGGTTTAGACAAATATCATTAAATTTACTGGTAATCAAGAAAACTCGATCTTGGAACTCAAGCAAAAGCTTGGTCTTAAGTAAGTAAAAAGTAAGTATGACAGCCCTAGATCCTCAAGGTCCAAACCAGCGGTGCTGATCTCCGTTTCGTGGCCCTCAGCCAGGAAATGCGATTGGGGGCTGGGGGGCCAGCCTTCCTGTGCTTTCGCACACCCTTCCTGCTTACCTTCCCCAAACTTCTCCAGGTACCCATTTAGAGGTGGGTCGACTCTGGCTGAGCTTAAATAGTCATTCCATTGACCCCGTCCCAAACCAAACAACCGGCCGCAACCGCCAGGATTTGAAGCCGTGCCCCTCGAACGACGGATTCCTACCCTAGCGTTCCAACCACTTGGTATTAAGGTGTGTGACAAACATTCTAATTTGGCAACAACAGTTTGCATTTTGTATGTTAGGAGACATTGTAATCTCGTGTTGGTTGCCGAATTTGTCACTGTCCAATGAACATAATGTTCTGAAATAGGCGAAAATTTGGTCTTCTCTGTTTCGAATCAGAGTTGTAAACTTCAGCAATGGTTTGCTTAAAATAAGGTAATTTACAAGCTACTGACAAAAAATAAATCATTGAAAATATATTAATGTAATTTTACATTTTATTATAGATGGATTATGTTATGTTAATGTTAAAGCATATTTATAATGCTATACAACGTTTATATGAATATTATTAAAAAGATAACGATATAGATTATAATATAAAAATTATTATTTTAAAAGAGCAAGCTCTGAAAGTTTTGAAAATTAGCTATTTTCATATAAACGCAATTGCCCTATAATTTTAATTGTCCCAACAGAAATGTTCTCAATGAAGTCCCAAAAGCCCTGAAAAATTGGCAGCTATTGCTGGTTTTCTATTGTCTTCAGCACCATCTATAATTATCTCCTCCAAAGTTTTCTATTACCCACCGGGCAAGGAATTTCTACTGTCGTTAGAAGTTGGGAAACCTGACTTATGGCACACGAGTTCCATCGTTGGCCTAAGGCAGTATGTTCTGATTCTGATATCTAAAAAAAATTAAGCTGAACCTTTTTTTTGTCGAAGCACCTCTGGACAGGCCTGTGTTGAATAGAAAGACTACTCTAACGTGGTTTTACTTGGCGGCTTGGCAAGTTTGGTGAAATCTACTAGATGAGATACCTTATGATTGAAATCTACAATCTTACTTGTTCAAGTCTAATCTATCTAACGAATTAGAATTTATTAATGCAGTTAAAGCATTTGAAGCGTAAAAAGCAAAAAGAATAGCCCAAGATGTAAAAATTACTGATAAAATTTTTGAGGCAAATGTTAGTAAAAGAAATGATGGATTTCTTGCACTGTTATTCAGCATCTATCTTAGTTGTAACAAAATAGGAAAGTAAAAGTAGAAAATCGTGAAAAACGTATTTTATCAATTTAAAAGCAGAAGAAAAACAACGTTTTAAAATGAAGACTTGAATTGTATTATTTTTTTTTCAGTGTTTATTTTTACCCTTTTAAACTGTGGTTTTATGCTAATTTTTCCTTTCAATTTTTGTTTTTTTCTATATTTTTCGTGACTGGCTGTTATAAGTTTTATAAATTTTTTTCTGAAAAGAATATTTGTCTTGAGCTATAGTGTAATTAGACTCCTATCTCTTTACTTTCTACAAAATGAAACGTTTATTTTATTGCCTATTTCAGGTGAAAAGTCTCAAAATTTCATTGGATCCATATATCCGGCATCAAATTTAGAGCATTTGAAGCGTAAAAAGCAAAAAGAATAGCCCAAGATGTAAAAATTACTGATAAAATTTTTGAGGCAAATGTTAGTAAAAGAAATGATGGATTTCTTGCACTGTTATTCAGCATCTATCTTAGTTGTAACAAAATAGGAAAGTAAAAGTAGAAAATCGTGAAAAACGTATTTTATCAATTTAAAAGCAGAAGAAAAACAACGTTTTAAAATGAAGACTTGAATTGTATTATTTTTTTTTCAGTGTTTATTTTTACCCCTTTAAATTGTGGTTTTATGCTAATTTTTCCTTTCAATTTTTGTTTTTTTCTATATTTTTCGTGACTGGCTGTTATAAGTTTTATAAATTTTTTTCTGAAAAGAATATTTGTCTTGAGCTATAGTGTAATTAGACTCCTATCTCTTTACTTTCTACAAAATGAAACGTTTATTTTATTGCCTATTTCAGGTGAAAAGTCTCAAAATTTCATTGGATCCATATATCCGGCATCAATGTGGCGCGTATGATTACATTGACTACTTCGCCAATATTTTCCAGAATATTGAAGAACTTATTATAGATTTTGTACCAAGTGATTTTAAAATTATTGACAAACTTGATAAATTACAAATCTTGGGTATAAAAATATCTGAAAATGTAAATGTTTATGAAAGAACAAATGTTCAGAAAGGATTTTTGCCATTGAAGAGCTATTGCCTGACTTCATTTACTTGCCCAAATGTCTGCCTTGGTCCGGATGTTGCTCGAGAAATTGTGAAAAATTCGCCCTTCTTGCAAACAATTGAGTTGTTATGCATACACGGAATAGGATTAACAGAACTAGATTCGCTAAAACATATATGTGATTTTGAAATCGGTTTCTTTGATAATATTTACTCAGTGGACGACTATTATTCTTTCGTTGGAAGATATAATCGACTTACTAAAGTGTCCTTTCCCTCTCTTTTAATGGATTCTAAGAGTGAAGCCGTGCCCAGACTTTTGAAGCTGTATGATTTCTGCTCTGAAAAGGACATTAAGTTGAAGTTTGTAGTCTGTTTTTGTAACAAATTCTGGAGCAATGAAAGCGTAAAGTACCAGCTTTATACTCCTGAGCTTTATACTTCAGATCTTTCATTAGAGGATGACTCTAATGAATCATTTTATACTCCTGAGTTTCATACTTCAGAGCTTTCATTAGAGGAAAACTCTAATGATTCTAATGAATCACTTTCAGATAGTTTTGATTCATTTTCGGACGGCAATGATTCTAATGAAGATAATAATTCAGTTTCAGACGTCATTGATTCATCTTCGGCCTTGCATGATTTGGACTGAGTCTGATAACTCTGAGGTCATAACTCTTGATCAAACTGGTTCTGAATCTGATTCAGTCTGATGGGAGTTTTGTGTTTCTGTTTTCAATTGCTTCGTTGATCCGTAACTACGTTTCTTGTTAGAATAATATTTTTATAACTGATTTGTGCAAAAAATATGTTTGTGTTTTGAATTAATATAGTTTTCTCTTGATTATTTCCTTACTGATGCTATTTCAGCTAAAACGATGTGAAACGGTGTTGGATGGGATATACTATCAAGCTAAGTAAAAGAAGACTAATGTAAGGGCTTATGGGTAGCCAATGGTAGAACTGGTATAGAATAGAACAGAATTTAATTTAAAGTTTTCTTTCACAGTATGGTTGCCGAATTTGAATTTTACGTTAAAAATAGTTCTAGTATATGTATAATTTTATAGTACCGGGAGCCCGGCGGCTTCGCCACTGGGCCCTGGTAAATGGCACGCGACATGCTTCTACATATGGATTCTCATTGTCGCTTGTCTTTTAAACGCAGAAAATTTGAGCCTTTTCTTGATTTCATGACGTCCAAATGGACCTTAAATTAGAAGTATTGCCTTTGTAAAATTACGTTTTTTTTATTGTACCTTTAACTTTGCCTCAGCTTGTCTTTTATCATTATGAAAGATATATAGCCGAACCTTTGTTTGTTTTAGTTGTTCAGGTGGTGGGATAAAAAAAATTTCTTTTGCCTCGGCTTGTCTTTTGTCATTATGAAAGAAATATCGCCGAACCTTTGTTTCTTTTAATTGTTGAAGTGGTATGACAAAAACTTCTTTTTCTTCCGAAGATTTATCTAGTACAGGTTTTTGATTTTCAAAGGTATGGTAGGTATTGGTGACCTCCTTTGTTTCTTTTAATTGTTCAGGTGGTGGGACAAAAATTTCTTCTTTTGCCTCTGCTTGTCTTTTGTCATTGTAAAAGACATATCGCCGAACCTTTGTTTCTTTTAATTGTTGAAGTGGTATGACAAAAACTTCTTTTTCTTCCGAAGATTTATCTAGTACAGGTTTTTGATTTTCAAAGGTATGGTAGGTATTGATGACCTTATCCATGTCAAAATCCAACACCCAATCATCATCATTATTATTTTCAATTTGTCATTGCTGAGGGTAGGAGATAGGCAATCCTTTGGGAAAATCATTAGTCTACTCCTCCTCTTTTTTTCCCAGTGGGTGGTAAACCGGGCGTAGCTTTATAAAATCCTGAAACTAGTCATTTTAAGGAGATTTGGATTTTGTGCCTGGACTTCAGTAACTGCAATTATATCAATATGGTTCAATTTTGCTGTTGCTTCTAACTCAAGTAACTTTTCAAAATTCAAACTTTTGGCGTTCGTAAGGAGGAAAACGGGGAAATGATAAAGTTTTTTTTTTTTTTTTTTTTTTTTTTTATCAAACTCTAAGAACAGATTTTTTTCTGTTGTCTTCTGTTATTCCTCAACAGTGAAACTTTTATAAGCATGTAATTTATACTAATTAAGGATTCTTTAAGCAAGAGCCGTATGGATGCTCCAATAGTTCAACTGCGTGAAGCCGCAGAAGGCAATGTTTTTAGTCTATCTTGTCAGAACCCAAACCTTAGGGTTACTCGCTAACCTTGAGGCCCAAAAATTTGTGGGCGAAGTGTTGTTTCATCATAGACAAGGAGATTGACAAATAGAAGCAAAGTGATAATTCATTTCACTTTACTAACTGCTTCGCCTTGACAATCCGTTAATACAAAGTTGTCATTATAGGCAGCGCGATAGCGCTGCCTAAGTAAAGAACGATGTGGGCACAATGTAATATTTATTTTTTTTTTTCCTCCATACCCGGGCATTTCGTATCGAAGGAGTTGTCGTAGAAACTTCGAAAAGGGCTCATTCGATTGGAAATTGGAGTGGCTAGTGCCCTTTTAATAGTCGAAATTGATTGGAGGGCAACTAGCCCCCCCCCCCCACGCCCATCATTCCCCCAAACACATCGAATCAAAATTTTGAGATAGCTATTTTGTTCAGCGTAGTTGATTTCCAGATAGAAAATATGTTTTTGAGGAGGATACTATCCCACAACCCTCAGGGCAAGGGTTTTAAGTTGTGCCCTGAGGGCATTGAGAACGATGTTGGCACAATGTATCATTTATTATTTTTTTCCTTTAGAGCAGGGCACTTCGTATCGAAGTAGTTGTCGTAGAAACTTCGAAAAGGGCTCATTCAATTGGAAATTGGACTTGCTTGTGCCCTTTTTAATAGTCGAAAGTGATTGTAAGGCAACTAACACCCCTTACACGCACACCATTTCCCGAAACACATCCAATCAAAATTTTGAGATAGCCATTTTGTTCAGCGTAGTTGATTTCCAGATAGAAATTATGTTTTTGAGGAGGACACTCCCCCACAGCCTTCAGGGCAAGGGTTGTAAGATATGCCCTGGGGGAATATAAGGTTTTTATAGAAGGCGTTGTCGTAGAAACTTCGAAAAAGGCTCATTCGATTGGAAATTAAAAGGGCTTGTGCCCTTTTTAATAGTCGAAAGTGATTGGAGGGCAACTAGCCCCCTCCCACACCCGTCATTCCCCGAAACACATCCAACCTAGTTGATTTCCAGATAGAAAATATGTTTTTTAGGAGCAGACTCCCCCACAACCCTCGGGGCAAGGGTTTTAAGTTATGCCCAGGGGGCATATAAGGTTTTTATAGAAGGCGTTGTCGTAGAAACTTCGAAAAAGGCTCATTCGATTGGAAATTCAAAGGGCTAGCGCTCTTTTTAATAGTCGAAAGGGATTGGAGGGCAACTAACCCCGCTCTCACTGCCCACCTTTTCCTTAAACACATCCAATCAAAATTTTAATATATTCATTTTATTTTCAACGTAGTTTTAAGTTCTGTAAATTAGGTTATTGAGGATGACAACCCCCTCACAGCCCTCATGGCAAGGGTTGTAAGTTATGCCCTGGGGGCATATAAAGTTTTTATAGAACACGTTATCGTAGAAACTTCAGAAAGGGCTCATTCGATTAGAAATTGAAATGGCTAGTGCCCTTTTTAATAGTCGAAAGTAATTAGAAGACAACTAACACCCCTTCCACGCCCACCATTTCCCCAAACACATCCAATCAAAATTTTGAGATAGGCATTTTGTTCCATGCAGTTACAGTTCAGGAAATTATACCTTTGAGCAGGACACTCCCCCCCCCCAGAGTCTTCAGGGCAAGGGTTATAAGTTATGTCCTGGGGGCATATAAGTTTTTATTGAAATCTTTGTCGTAGAAACTTGAAAAAGGGCTCATTCGATTGGAAATTCAAAAGTCTAGTGCCCTTTTTAATAGTCGAAAGTGATTTGAGGGCAACTAGCCCCCCTCTCTCGCCCACCTTTTTCCCAAACACATCCAAGCAGCATTTTTAGATAGCCATTTTGTTAAATGTTGTGGATTTCCAGATAGAAATTATGTTTTTGAGGAGGACACTCCCCCACAGCCCTCAGGGCAAGGGTTGTAAGTTATGCCCTGGGGGCATATAAGGTTTTTATAGGACGTGTCGTCGTAGAAACTTCAAAAAGGGCTCATTCGAATGGAAATTGAAATTACTAGTGCCCTTTTTATTAGTCGAAAGTGATTGGAAGACAACTAACACCCCTTCCACGCCCACTATTTCCCCAAACATATCCAATCAAAATTTTTAGATAGGCATTTTGTTCCATGCAGTTTAAAGTTCAGGAAATTATACCTTTGAGCAGGACACTCCCCCCACAGTCTTCGGGGCAAGGATTATAAGTTATGCCCTGGGGGCATATAAGGTTTTTATTGAAATCCTTGTCGTAGAAACTTGAAAAAGGGCTCATGAAATTGGAAATTCAAAGGGCTAGTGCCCTTTTTAATAGTCGAAAGTAATTTGAGGGCAACTAACCCCCTCTCACGCCCACCTTTTCCCCAAACACATCCAATCAAAATTTTTAGATAGCCATTTTATTCAATTTAGTTGAAAGTTTTGGAAATTAGGTCTTTAAGGATGACAACCCATCCCCCCTCCCACAACCCTCAGGGCAAGGGTTGAGTTATGCCCTGGGAGCATGTAAGGTTTTTATAGAAAGCGATGTTGTAAAAACATCAAAAAGGGCTCATTCAATTGAAAATTGAAAGGGCTATTGCCCTTTTAATAGTCGCAAGTGATTGAAGGGCAACTGACCCCCCTCTCACGCCCACTATTTCCCCAAACACCCAATCAAAATTTTGAGATATACATTTTGTTCAATGTAGTCGAAAGTTCTGGAAATTAGGTCTTTTAGGATGATAACCCCATCAGAGCCCTCATTGCAAGGGTTGTAAGTTATGCCCTGGGGGCATATAAGGTTTATATAGAAAGTTGTTGTAGAAATTTAAAAAGTGGCTCATTTGATTGGAAATTGAAATTGCCCTTTTTAATAGTCGAAAGTGAGTGGAGAGTAATTAACCCCCTGTCACGCCCACCATTTCCCTAAACACATTCAATCAAAGTTTAGAGATAGCCATTTTGTTCAACGTAGTTAAAATTTCTGGAAATTATGTATTTCAGAATGACAAACCCCCCAGAGTCCCCAGGGCAAAGGTTGTAAGTTATGCCCTGGGGGCATATAAGGTTTTTAATGATAGAGTTGTCGTAAAAACTTCAAAAGGGGCTCATTCAATTGGAAATTGAGAGGGCTAGTGCCCTTTTTAATAGTTGAAAGTGATTTCAACTATTAAAAGGGCACATTAAAAAGGGGGGGGAACTAACCCGCCTCTCACGCCCACCATTCCCCCAAACCCATCCAATCAAAATTTTCGGATAGCCATTTTGTTCAACGTAGTAGAAAGTCCTGGAAATTAGGTCTTTGAGGATGACAACCCTTACCCCAGCCCTCAGGGCGAGAGTTGTAAGTTATCCCCTGGGGACATATAAGGTTTTTATTGAAAGCGTTGTCCTAGAAACTTCAAAAGGTCTCATTTGATTGGAAATTGAAAGGGCTAAAATAGTTGAAAGTGATTGGAGAAAGACTAACGCCCCTCTCACGCCCACCATTTTCCCATTACACATCCAATCAAAATTTTGAGATATCCATTTTGTTTAAAGTAGTTGAAAGTTCTGGAAATTAGGTCTTAGAGGATGACAACCACCCTCACACCCCTTAGGGTAAGGGTTGTAATTTATGCCCTGGGAGCATATAAGGCGTTTTATAGGAAGTGTTGTCGTAGAAACTCAAAAAGGGCTCATTCGATTGGAAATCGAAAGGCCTAGTGTCCTTTTTAATAGTCAAAAGTGATTGGAAGGCTTGACATTTTTCTAGTAAAGATCGATGTGGGTATAATGTATTATTTTGTTGTTGTTGTTGTCGTTTAGACCAGGGCACTTTGTATCGAAGGAGTGGTCGTAGGGACTTCGAAAAGGCTCATTCGATTCAAAATAGAAAGGGCTGATGCCCTTTTTAATAGTCGAAAGTGATTGGAGGGAAACCAATCCCCCTCCCACACCCACCCTCCCATTTGACTTTATGTTTAAAAACTAAATGTTGCCATAAGATTAAATCAAAGTGCACTTTGTTAATGCTAATTCCCAATAAGGCATCTCATCAGTATCCCAAGAACGACTGACGGTATTATGTTCAAACTTTTGGGCCTGCTTCTGCTCTTAAAATTTAACCAAATCAAAATAGCGTAAGTTTATCCTAGCTATCAAAGAAAGTAAACAGATTTTTTGCGAATGGTATCAAGTTTTCCATTTCAGGTCAACTAGAAGAGGTATGAAACTAAATTAAACACCACTATTTGTGTCCGGATTTTTAAGAGGCTGTATGTTGTTAAAAATTGCGGAAAATTTTTCTCCAGCATACAAATAGCAGGCCAAACTATAAATTCTTAAAAAAACGAAAAGATTTAAAGTATTATTTTCTTTTTCTCTGAAAAGACTATGTCAATATAAAACGAACAGAAATTAATTAAAAAAAACTTTCCACAAAATAAGTTTTTCAAAAGAAAAGTAAAGAACTCCATTAAACAAAAAAGGAGCAAAAATAAAATCAAATAATCTACCAAGCGTGAAACTACCACAAATCAGCATCGATAAATAAATGAACCCCAAAACGAACAGAAATTACAATAAATAACCGAGTCAAACTCAAAACGAGCAGAAATTAGTATAAGTTGGGCTCAAAACCCCTTTGCCTTCCAAGGCCAGAACATAAATTTCACTTTACTGAAAAAAATACAAATGAATGTGCATTGTCAGTTTAATATACATATACTGATATTTAGTAATCAAAATGTTAATATTATTTGATTTGTTAAAGTTATAAAAGTAAAAACATTTATATTTTTTTTCAGTAAAGTGCCAACTATGATATTATTTTGAGTGTATTTATTATTTAATAAAAAGTGTTTTTTCCTAATGTGTATTTCAAATAAATGTTGTTGTTGTTGTTGTTTTTTTGTAAATAAAAAAAAACATCTTGATTAGGTGTATTTATTCAATATAAAAAGTGCTTCTTTCTAATTGTTTTGTCTGTAAAGTGCTTTTATGTTAAAAATAAAAGAAAATATGATTCCTTATTGTTCTTGTTCTTCTTATTCTTGAACGGAGTAGTACTAATAGGGAAATTATTTATTCATTAGACATCCATAGTTTACAGTTAGTTTTAGGTGAGCTGTTGAAGCTGTTGAACAGCAATATGTATCTATTTAAAACACCCTTCAGATTGTTTCTGTGTGGTCCATCAATGTCAGGCAAAACGACACTCTTAACTAAAATAATTAAAAATTATGATAAAATGTTTATGGAAAAGCCGAAAAAATCTAATATTGCTACAGTGTTTGGCAGGATTCATACGATGAAATAAAAGCTGTTGCTACATCGGGGGTGGTGGTACAATTCATACAGGGACTTGATGTTTTCAACATTATGGAACCTAACTCGGGGGTGGTGGTACAATTCATACAGGGACTTGATGTTTTCAACATTATGGAACATAACTCTTGGCGGATTATTGACGATTTAGCTGAATCCATTGAGCAATGGTCCCAGGAAATGCTACAATTGTTTACTGTTCGCTCACATCATGAACAGATTTCCTTTACTCTAGTTCTACACATCCTCTTTCATTAGTGCAAACGTATGAGAACACTTGCTTTGAACTGTGCCTACTATATTATCTACAGAGTTGTTCGTGATTCTAGTTCTCTAACAACTCTCAATAAACAAATATATCCTGGTGCTCCAAAACTTCTACTTTCAGCGTACAATCAGGTAACTAATAAACCCTACGGCTAAATTCTATTGGATCTTCATCAAAATACAACCGAAGATTTACGTTTATTCACAAATATTTTTGACAGTGAAATTACAGTATATCTTCCCGTGAACAGTAAAAAAGGCTATTAGTTGCCATCATGACACTGAGGAAACTACATGAAAATATACATTTATTTTCCGTTCTAAGCACTTCAAAACTGCCACTTAGGAAATCCATACTCAAGCATGGTATTGACAATGATTTCATTAATCTAATATCTGAACTTTGTTTAAATTTAACCGAGTGCAATGTTCAACTGCCAGAAGTAGTTAAGCAACAGGCAAAGCAACACCGCTCCACGGTACATGTCTTGGCTTGTAAAAAAAGGGAAAAAATTTTAAAGGAAACGTCTTCTTCAAGCGGGTGGTAGCTTTTTTACACTTTTACTGCCAATAATTGCAGGAATTGTAAACAGTTTTCTCTAGATGGCTAAACTCTATAAATTGACCCCAATATTACTCGCTCTTTCACCAGTGGAACACTTTGAGGACAATCTGAGTAAATTCATTAACGATGAGAATATTGGTGATGATAAAAAACTACTTTTACTTCAAGATGCACTTCGCCAAGTGGAAAAAAATAAGCCCTATCGTGTGAGGCCAGTCAGCGTGAGTGTCATTGATCACAAAAAAGAAACATCTCTTTAAGATTCTCCTGCTGGAGCATTAACACAATTAAAGGCGGAGGAGGAACTGAATTCAATAGTGTCGAACATTGGAAATCTAATGCCACACTCATATCGTGAAAAAAGTGAACGACTCATAACATATCTCATGGAAAGTGGTCAAGATCATATTCATGTGAATAGAAATGGGAAACGAATTATAATTCAAGGGAAGGGTTATAATCTACTTGGCTTAATTTATGATATGGTTATAAATCGTAAAGGACTTTATCAATTAAGTCATCTATACAACTTTTTAAATAAATTAAACTTCCCCAAAAGTCTTATTAGCAATAGACAAATTCTAAAGAAATTAAATGAACATAGTCCATCGTCATCAACATTAAAACAAAAAGAAGAAGAAGAACAAACAGGTGAAGATTTTAAATCAATCTTGGAAAATACTAGTACACCTAGTGGAAACGTTGATTTGACGAGGACGAGACCGGTGATAGCTAGACAAAAGCGAAGACGTATTGATATCAATTCAACGTCATCATCATCACCCATTAGTACAAAAGGGTAGTGGATCTTAAACTACATGTTTATGTTCAAAATGGTTGAAGTTTTGAAGCGTGTTTATGAAAATATTGGTGAAGCGGGAATTTTAAGTTCCCCCACGACTCTTTCCAAAGTCACTGGTGTTGACACTAAAAGTGTACAAGACTATCTAAAAAATGAATCAAGTTACACTCTACATCGAAATCATAGGCTTCGTGGTAATCATTATTGAAAAACTAAAGCCTTTTTACCACTGCACATAATGCAAGCAGATGTCTTAACTCTAGATGAGATTCAAAGGCGTCACAATACACCATACAAGTACATTCTACTTGCACTCAGTGTTTTTAGTGGCTATGCATATGCCATTCTATTGCGGACAAAGAGAGGTGTTGAAGTTGCTTGGGCAATAGAAAGTATTCTTGAACAAGATTCTCTTTAAAAAAAATTCAAACGGATCGGGGTAGTGAATTTGTTAATCCACATGTCGAAAAAGTACTAATGAAATATAATACAAGGCTCTATCATAGTCACAGTCATATAAAGGCTGCATTGGTCGAATGACTGATAAGAACTATTCGATTTTTAATTTCAAGATATTTTACATTACGGATGCTTTTATTCATGATCTAGTTAAAATCATGTTGGTTTATAATCAACGACCCCATCGACCATTGTCCAACCCAACCCCAACGGCAGTTCATCATGCTGATCAAAATACATTTGATACTTTTCTTGAACAGTATTCCAATGAAATGGTTGTGTAGAAAAAATTCAATGTTGGTGATACTGTTAGAATCAATAGAACAACTAATGTTTTTGAAAAGGGGAATTACTTGTGGCCCACTGAACTTTTTAAAGTGTCAAAAATCCTAGACACCAAACCCATAACTTATCATCTACGAGACACCAAAGATGAAGAGGTTCTCGGTGGCTTTTATGATTATGAACTGCAAAAGGTTAAAAATGATAGTGAAATGTGTCAAACTGAAAAGATATTAAAGAGACATAGTCGCAGAGGGAAGAAACAGTTGCTTGTTCGTTGGCTAGTATAAAACTCTGATTTTGATTCTTGGATCGGTGCTGAAGACATTAACAATGCCAAATGATTTTTATGTACCATTTATATCAAACGTCTCCGACCCTCTCTACAATTATTTGAATAAAACAAGTGATTTTTGGACAAAACTCTCCCCCACCATCAAATTCGACGACGGAAAGGATGAAGTTGTACTTGTCGACTGTATTCTCAAAAATACATATGATATCCTGAGAAAAGATCGTGCGTATGAGATAAAAGTTATACCATTCGATTGGTCACTCTTTGTCGAGTATGAATAGGTTGAAGCACTTAAATCTAGTGAATATTCCCATGTCATACTGAAATACAAAGAATATGGTAGTGTGACTGATTTGTGTCTTACAAACAATAGAAAAATCTCATCTCGTCAGAAAGGTTCATTCCAAGTTAATTATTCAATGGATCACGATAGGATTTAAATTGGCTCACCTGTTGACAATGAAATGATTCATCTCAATGATAATGTGAGAGATGTTCTTGGCTTTAAACAGAATATGATCAGTGGTAAAAACGCTGGAAGTGTTAGCGGGATGAATCATGTTATTTTTGCAGATTATCCACCTGGTTTTGCCTCGGACTCTTGTATATTTCTTTATGTGTTCTTTGTGGAAACATCGAGTGTTGGTAATTCAAATGTCCTTCTCATACGTGTTCTTGAACGAAAAACAACCCATGAACATGTTCATCACTATAATATAAAACATCTTCAGTATGTTCCTGTAAACGCTTCATATTTGGGACTCTGTCAGTTAACACTAAGAATTGAATTGGGTGATCCTCTAGCAATAACAAAAGGTTTAGCTGTGATTACGTGTCATTTTCGACCCATCGTTGCCTCAGATGAACAATAGAAGAATTCCATTTTTCTGTCCTGATATTGACTGCTATGTTGGTGCTCAGAGTCCTCGTCAAATAGGTTAGGGATTGGACTATTTCAAGGGGCGTACTACAATGTCTGGCTATGGTCTTGGTAGTTGGTTTGCTAGGATATTTCGTTCTGCACTACCCCTTGCCAGAAATTATCTTGTTTCTGCTGTATCAAATTTTGCTACCACCACACTACGGGACTGGGATTCGGGTAAAAATTTCATTGAGAGTGTTAAAGAAAATATTAGACCTTCAGCCAGAAGCGTTGGCGAACAATTAAAATGTCAGCATAATAGGAAGGGATTAAAAAGGGTACGTGGTCGTCATTCACTCATCAGTCTCTACCCAGGTGGGAAGTGAAAGACATCATCAACGACTTTGAGGAATAAAAGGAAGAAGAGCATTAAGAAGAAAAAGATTATTAGATCAAAGAAGGATTTCTGCTCTTAAGATGACCTATTTCTTCTACAAAGAATCGTATCCATCAATCAGCTCCTCATTGAATCTATTCAATGCTGAAAATGTTGATGTCAGTGTCAAGTATGGTTACTATGAACAATACCATCCTCAACAACCCCTGTCGGATAATATACACTTTCAGGTATTTTCCAATGAAGATTATTTCATTGACTTATCATCAAACTTTATTGATTTAAATGTTCTGGGGAAGAAAAAGTCAGACAATACAACTCCCACTGCTTGTGATGGCCTGTCCTATGAAAACTGTATCCTACACAACTTGTGCAAACAAATTAATGTATTCATTAATGGAACTTTGGTGAGCACTAGCAATAATTTATTCAACTATGCAAGCTACATACAATTCATAATGGTGATTCCAAAGGCATATAAGAAGTTGAGAGGACAGACACTGGGCTATGAATATAGATCAGATGTTGATACTGACGGTGAGTTAACTGCTGCAGTGACCCAGGAGTATCATTTAGTTGGAAAATTAAATAATGAGATATTTAATATATCTCAATGGCTGCCTCCCATTGTTAAGATTGACATAAAGTTACAACTAGCTCCATCGAATTTCATTTTGAGAAAAACACTTGTTGCAGCACCTGATGCGAATGTCATTATCACTTCAGGAATTCTTCATGTTCGAAAACAACAGGTTATGAGCTCTGTTGCATTGGCAGTGGAAAAGCTGAGAGCCAATGGTAACAATATCAAACTTCTTGTCCCCCATACGGTCACCAATCAACGTCACATTGCCACTGGTTCTCGCAGTTATACCGATTCATCATTTATCAATGGAGAAATCCCATCAAAACTTGCTTTGGCCTTTGTGAAGAGTGTTAGTGTCGTTGGATCCTGGACTACATCCTCCCATCATTTTAATTTTTTTGGTCTATCTAGCCTCGTGTGCAAAGTGAATGAAATTCCCTTGTACACTTTACCATTTGATAAAGAATCCTACAGAACTCTGTATGAATTGACCATGCATTCTCTAGATCATGACACACAACTATTTGAAAATGGAATAACCGATTCAATGTTTTCAAAAAACCATGGTGTAATTATTTTGGACTTGTCTGGCACTCAAGATATGAGCATAGTACGAACGGGGAATGTACGTTTAGAGTGCACATTTGCCGATGCTTTGACTGAAAGTATCACATTAATATCACTGAGTAAATTTGAAACCTATTGGGAAATCACACCCGACGGCAGTGTTCTACTAGACCTTGCACCATGAACACAAACCAAATAATCAGCGTATTTAGTATGAATTTATACATGTCTCAATATAAGTCCTATTGTATACCATCGGACTTCATTGAGAAAATTCCAAGTGTTAACAATACCTTAATCATTGTTGATAGCTGTCCGTCGAGTTTGAAGACAGTTCATTGGCTACGCATCTTTCAAATAGCGAAGAATATAGAATTTTTTGATCCTCTTGGCCTATCATATAAATTCTACACTCCACACATCAACAACTTTATTGAAAGCAGCGGGAAAACTATTATTGTAAATCGAAGGAGAGTACAGAATTTAACGACTAAGACCTGGGGCTTTCATGCTCTACTCTTTTTCATGTTTAGATGTCGTGGCTATGCCTACAAGCAGTTTATCAGCATTTACGTTGACATTCCTCGTCTGAACGACTTCCTAGTGGAAAATATACTTTCAAACGTGTTTAATATTGATTTTAGTGCCCTACGAATAAAATGTTCTAAAAATGTATGTAAAATTGTTTATTAATAAAAATAATGTATATACATGATAAAAAAGGACTTTTCTACTCTTTAGATTTCTTCTTCTACTACGTATAGTTTTTTTCGAGAACAGCTAATTCGGGTAGATCATCTGAATTCACTTTATACTGATTCCGATGCTTTGCATTGTCAGGGTCACATTTTCCACAGTAGAATGTAACTTCACTCTTATCATGTCTCTTTGTATAGTCAATTATACTATTTCATTCATATTGTAAAATTCACGTGTTTCAATTTGCTTATTTGAAGCAGTCTCACATACAGTGTCTTCAAATGGTGAATCACATTCTGTAACAGCCAAATAAAAATCAGTAGGCTTATAATCATAGTAGCCATTGTCTTCACAACGATGACGTAGAAACCAAATTCTTTTGTTATTCCAACAGTTGAAATGTAGACCTGGTTCCTCCTCTCAAAACAATTTGAAGCCACGACGATCCGAGTCTCTTAGTAATAAACTAAATTCACGTTTAGGATTCTTTCCAATCATACCAGGATATGTATTCTCCCACTGATTACATTTATCATAATGTCAATTGGAACATAGGTGGCCTCTAGGGTGAGAGTCAGATATCTCTTCAAGACATAAATTACAACCTTTATTTTGTACGGCATATCCTCTACGCAATTTACATGGGTTGCATGATCTGCACTTTTCATCATACTCGTCAGTCATTGTACAATTCTCACATGATGACCAGCTTTTCAGTGTATACATGCATAGTGGGCATGTATAGAACATTTTTCATGTATTGACACTCTTACCGCCAAAATGAAACTGAGCTAGGATCAACAAATTGAGATGGAGAGAGAGGAGAGAGGAGTAAATCCTCTTTGAACAACATCATTCTCGTGAAACAAAATCATAGTCTTAAATTTCTAAGGTAGTGTGTTCAAAAGTAAATCCACAATATCATTTTGTCTTTTCTCGATTAATATGTCAATAAATTGTGTAAATGCCTTTTGACCACGACGTCAAAGCTTCATACAATAGTCTAATGACGGAGAATCAGTTTTAATTATATCGACAAGTATTCTCTGAGAAAATATCTTCCTTTGAAGAGATGACTCCAGAAAATCATCATCTAAAATCAAACATTTTTCCATAAACATAAGATTTCGTATAATTTTCTCTTTGTCAAATCTATCCATTTTTTACAGTCCTAGCACTCTCACAACCAACTTCAGACTAACCAGGATTTTTTTTCTACTTTCAGAATATACACTAACCTACTATAAAAAATATCTTCGATTTAGAAACAATTTTATTAAATATAATTAAAACAATAATAATAATCACTGATACAATTTATTTTCCTCAATATATTTCACTAGTGTATCTAAAGCAGCTTGAAGTCTATTTATATGCACTATATTTAGTTTCGCAGTAAAGCATAACTGCTCCTCCAATTTAAATTTGCTCAATGATATCAGATATCTTGCATACATATCGTCCCATTCAAGGCTTAGTCGAAATCCTCGTGTAATTTTCACTGCTACGTTTGGTACTCTCGTCTTTATATCATTGCTGATACCTGCTCCACCATCAAGCTCCAATAGTGTAAACATAGCGCTCATTTTCAATGCTAATATCTTGTCAAATAATAGAGTATAAAAAATAAACTGTTCTCTCTCTGAATTCAATTCTCTTACTAATATGAATTATAAAGAAAATCACTCCTTATATTGAATCTGGTTGCTATAGGTTGGTTGCTATGGCATCATAGCTATGATAATCGAGTCCCCATATATGAAATACCCTCTGTATCCATTGTCTCTGATTGGTCCAGAAATGGGTCTAGCTACAGAAATCTGTCTGGTTGCTTTGTAGGATCTCGTCCCTGAATATTTAGTTCCAATTTTAACGTGCCTGGTCGCTTAATTCTGGACCGGTCTTTTGTAATTCGTGCTCCCTATGGTCACACTACTCTCAATCAACCAAAAATGAGCTGAAATAAATTATAAAAATCTTCAAAGTAAAAACTAAGGAGTCTAATAGAAAAAAAGATGTAAAATATTACTTGTTTTTCCACAAAACAAGTTTGTCAAAGAATAGTAAAGAGCTCTATTAAGCCAAAAATAAGTAGAAATAAATTTAAATAGTTATCCAAGCGTAAAACTGCCACAAATCGCCATCAATAAATGAATTACACCCAAAACGAACAGAGATTACAATAAATAACCGAGTCAAACTCAAAAAGAGCAAAAATTAACTTGAATAGGGTTGGCAACCCCCACACCTTCACAAGACCAGAACATAATTTGCACTTTGCTGAAAACAAAATACATTTTAAATGTTTTTACTTTTTTGACTTTCCTAAATAAACAAGTATAAAGACTATAAGCAATAAATATCAGAATATGTATATTAGCTGACAATAAACGGCTATTTTATTATTTTTCGTTTTTTTTTTTTTAGTAAAGTGCTAATTATGTTCTGGTCTTGAGAAGACATGGGGTTGTCAGCACTACCCATTTTAATTTTTGCTTGTTTTGAGTTTGACTAGGTTATCTATTGTAATTTCTGTTTTTTTTGGGTTTCATTTATTTACTAATCGTTATTTAGGGTAGTTTTACACTTAGAAGATAATAAAAACAAACTCGTAAAATTTAACAACACTTTCGTCCGCTTTATAGTGTATTTTCCGGGAGCGGGAGGTATTTTCCGGGGTGGCCAGTGTTTACCCCCTTCCCTGGAAAATACACTCCAGGAAAATATCCCCCCCCCCCCCATTGAAAATGCCCCTCCTCCACCTGCGGAAAATACCCCCCACTACGGAAAATACCCCCCCCCCCCCAAAAAAAAAAAAAAATGTGGAAAATACCTCCTGCAGAAAATACCCCCGGAAATTACCCCTCCCCCCCTCCGTGGATTATATAGAAAAAACAGGAAATGATGGAGTCTAATACAAAAAACAAAACAAAAAGACGCCAAAAAAAATCCATGAAACAGGCTATCATAGGCAGCTCACTAGCGCTTTCTAAGTAAAGAACGATGTTGGCACAATGTATTATTTATTTATTATTATTTTTTTTTCTTTTTTTAGACCAGGGCACTTCGTATAGAAGGAGTTATCGTAGAAACTTAAAAAAAGGGTCATTCGATTGTAAATTGAGAGGGCTAGTGCCCTTTTTAATAGTCGAAAGTGATTGGAGGGCAAATAGCCCCCCAACCTCACGCCGATCATTTCCCAAAATACTTCCGATCAAAATTTTGAGATGTCAGTTTTTTTTCAGCGTAGCTGAAAGGTCCGGAAATTATGTCTTTGAGGATGACAGCCCCCCTCCCCCTCCCGCAGCCCTCAGGGTATGGGTCGTAAGTCATGCCCTGGGGGTATATAAGGTTTTTATAGAAGCTTGGTCGTATAAACTTTGAAGAGGGCTCAGTGGACTGGTAGTCAGAAGTTCTAGTGCCCTTTTTAAGGGTCAAAATAATCAGAGGGAAGCTACCCCCCCCCCCCCCCAACACACACATCAGATTTTCCCGAAACATATTTAATAGACATTTTAAGATAGCCATTTTATTCAAAATAGTCCAAATACCATATAACAAGGCTTTTGGGGTTGAAACACACCCACAGTGCGTGGGGCAAGGATTTTAAGTTATGTCCCGAAGGAACTTAAGGTTTTTATGGAAGGGATGGTTGTTTAACTTTAAAGGAGGCTCATTTGATTGAAAATGGGAAGTTCTAGTTCCTTTTTAAGAGTTAAAAGGGAGTTCCCTTTTAAGAGTTTTTAAGAGGAAGAACAACTAGCCCCCCCTGACTATCCCTTTTTTTTCACCAAACTCATCTGATAGAAATTGTGAGATAGCGATTTTTCCCAAAATAGTCCAAAATACATATAAAAATGCTTCTACGGTTGACACAACCCACCAGTGCCCTGGGGATAGGGTTGTAAGTTATGCCCTCGGGGTATATAATGTTTTTATGGAACTGGTGGTCGTATAAACTATAGATGGGGCTCATTTGATTTGAGATTGGAAGTTATAGTGGCCTTTTCAAGAGTCAAAACTGATTTGATAGCAACCAGCCCCCCCCACACGTCCATCATTTCCCAAAACACCTTCAACCAATATATACTTCGGAGGGGACTCATTGGATTGGTAATCAGAAGCTCTAGTGCCCTTTTTAAGAGTCAAAGTGATCAGAGTGCAGCTACCACCCCTACACACTTTGTGTTTTCCCGAAATTCATCCAATATAAATTTTGAGACATTCCTTTTATTCAAACTACTCCAACGATCGTATAACAAAGCTTTTGCGGTTGATATAAACCACCAGAGCCTGGGGGTGATAATTGAAAGTTAGGCCACTGGGGCATTTAAGGTTCTTATAGAAGAGATTTTTGTTTAAACTTTAGAGGTGGCTCATTTGGTTGAAATTGAAAGATCAACTTCTCTTTTAAGAGTCAAAAGTGATGGGGGTCAACTAGACCCCCCCCCTCCCCCAACTACCCTTTTTTTCACCTAACACAAATATCACAATAACGGCTTACATTATTAAGTTAGGCCTTTCAGGGTAAGTTGTGGCGGATCTTGAACTAGCGAGAAGACACCATGTGTATATTTTTCATACTACTTCTACGGTTACTAAACCACCAGAGCCAGGGGGTGAGGGTTGTAAGTTGTGCCCATTTGGTTTAAATTGGAAGTTCTAGCTCCTTTTTAAGATTCAAAAGTGATGGAGGTCAACTAGCCCCCCTCCCCCCAACTACCCTTTTTTCACCAAACGCAAATATCACAATAACGGCTTACATTATTAAGTTAGACCTTTCAGGGTAATTGAGGCAGATCTTGGCCTAGCCAGAAGCCACATTGTATATACTTTCAGTACTACTTCTACAGTGGCTGCAACTAATGACACTAAGGGCATTAAGTTGAAACGTTTAGAGGGAGTTACAATTAAACGAAAAAAACTATACGCTTGCAAATATTAAAAGGTCTTATGAGCAATATCATAGGAAGCGCTGCTATATCATAGCTAGTAATATCGCTTATATTTTAAAGGAGCTAATTTGATTGGAAATTTAAAGTTCTAGTATCTGTTTTTACAAGTCAAAAGTTCTTAACTTTTCTTTGAAAAAATTATTTTGTGGAAAAAGTTTTTTTTTAATTAATGTCAATAAGAAATAAACAAAAATTAATTTAAAAGGCTTTTCCCACAAAAAAAGTTAGTCAACGAAAAGTAGAGCTCCATTAAGCCAGAAATGGATAGAAATGAATTCAAATAATTTTCCAAGCTTAAAACTACCACAAAGCACCATCAATAAATAAATTAAACCCAAAACGAATAGAAATTACAACAAATAACCGAGTCAAACTCAAAACGAGTAAGAATTAAAATGAGTATGGCTGACAACATCAACACCCTTCTCAAGACCAGAACATAATTTGCATTTTACTGATAACAAAATGCATTTTAAATGTTTTCACTTTTTTGACTTTTTTGACTTTAATAAATAAAGAAGTATCATGGCTTTAAGGAATAAATATCAAAATATTTATATTGAACTGACAATCCACGGCTATTATTTTTTTTTGTAAAGTGCAAATTATGTTCTGGTCTTGAGAAGACACTGGGTTTGTCAGCCCGACTCCTTTTAGTTTTCGCTCGCTTTGACTTTGAATAGTTTATCTATTGTCATTTCAGTCCCTTTTGGGTTTCATTTATTTATTAGCGACGATTTATGATAGTTTTAGATTTGAAAGATAAGAAAAACTAACTCGTAGCATTTGACAATGCTTTCGTCCGTAAAAACTTGAACAATAAGAATTTGTTGGTTCCCAAAACCAACTATGCTTTCAAAGGAGATAGACCTTCTTAAACTTTTTGTGGCCATATGTCTTTAGCTTAATTTTGATGATTTTTTACCCATATTTTCCGTAGGGGGGGGGGGGGTGAACACCTAGAACCATTTTCAGGGGGAGTAAACGCCTAGAATCGGTGGCACATTCATTCGTGAATAGATCTAAGTCCATAAAATATGGTGCTGTAAATTATTGCAACAGTCATTAGAGAGGGGAGAGCACTGGTAATCCTACCTTGAGGAGAGATGAGAGATAGTGATCTAACTTTGGGGGGAAGAGCTCTTGAAACTAAATAGTTCAGAATCCTATCAATCAGAAGGTGGGGTTTATTCCCTAACCTACCTTCATTTGGAGGAATTTACTTGGATTGAGGGTGAAATATGAATGAAGAGGAAATGAAAATATTACAATGAATTATTTATTAACGAAGATTTGAAGGGGTGTGAGACATCTTCCGGGAGTAGGCTGAGAGTCCTAGTCCAAACAAATTGAATAATTACACAAAAATTCATTTTTGAAAGTGGTTAGTGACGTTAACCTTAGAATAAATGTAATTTATCGTAAATTAATTTAAAATTTTTTTCCACAAAACAAGTTTTTCATATAAAAATAAACAGCTCTTTCAAAAACAGCAGAAATGAAGTCAAATTATCTTCCAAGTGTAAAACTACCACAAATGACTATCAAAAAATAAATGAAACTCAAACCGAACAGAAATTCAGTTTGTTCGTCTTGAGTTTCATTTATTTGTTGATAGAGATTTGTGGTAGTTTTTACGCATAGAAGATAATTTGACTTTGTTTATGCTCAATTTTTGCTTAATGGAGCTCTTTATTTTTCTTTGAAAAACCTTTTTTTTAAAAAGAAAATTAAATTAATTTCTGTTCATTTTTTATTGACATAGTTTTTTTCATGGAAAAAATATATATCTTTTAATTTTTTTTTTCTATAAGAATCCATCGTTTGGGTTGCTATTTGTATGAGAAACTTTTTCAACAATCTATAATCCTGACTCAAACAATATTTTTTAATCAAATTTTATAACTCCTGAAGTTACTTGAAAAATAAAACTTAATATCATTTCCAAAAAAGTAGCACTAGTTGTGGCCCCAAAAGTTTCAGCTTAATACCCCCAGTCGTTTTCGGTATATTGCTGGGTGGTTTTTTTTTTTTTTTTTTTTTTTTTTTTTTTTTTTTTTTTTTTTTTTTTTTTTTTTTTTTTTACGAAGATATGAAGGGGTTAGAGGCATCTCCCGGGAGCAGCCTGTCTGATGAGTCCCAGTCCAAACAAATTTAATAGTTATCATAAGAAATTCATCTTTGAAATTGATAAGTCACGTTAACCTTAGAATAAACGTAATTTATCGTAGATTAATTTAAAAAACTTTTCCAACAAAACAAGTTTTTCAAAGAAAAGTAAACAGCTCCATTAAACCAGAAATGAGCAGAAATAAAGTCAAATTATCTTCCAAGCGTAAAACTACCACAAATCACTATCAATAGATAAATGAAACTCAAAACGAACAGAAATCACAATAAATAGCCGAGTCAAACTCAAAACGAGTCGGAATTAACATGAGTAGGGATGATAAATCAACATGCCTTCTCAAGACCAGAACATAATTTGCGCTTTACTGAAAACAAAATACGTTTTAAATGTTTTTTACTTTTTTTGACTTTCATAAATAAGAAATTATCAGAAGTTTAAGGAATAATTATCACAATATGTCAATTAAACTGACAATCCATAGTAATTTTTTTATTTATTTATTTTTTTTTTTTTTTAGTCCAAGACCAGAACATAATTTGAGCTTTACTGAAAAAAACAAATGACCGCGGATTGTCAGTTTAATTGACATATACTGATATTTATTTCCTAAGGTTTTGATAATTTTTATTTATTAAGGTAAAAAAGCGAAAACGTTCAAAACGTATTTTGTTTTCAGTAAAGCGCAAATTATGTTCTCGTCTTGAGAAGGCATGTGGGTTATTAGCCCTACTCATACTAATTCCTGCTTGTTTTAAGTTTGATTCAACTATTTATTGTGAAGTTGCTGAAGGTGTATTAGGGAAGAAAGCTAAAACTGCAGCTAAGAATATTAGTGAAACAGCTTTATATTTAATAGAAAAGAGAAAGGACTTGTACAAGAATTATCTGAGTGATAGATCATATGAAAACAAAAGGAATGTAAAGAAAGTGCAGAAAGCATTAAAATCTGAATTAAGGAGGTGTGAAGTGGAGGCCATGGATAAAATTGCCGAGGATCTGGAAGATGCAGCTAGACGGCATAATAATAAAATATTGTACTGGCATGTTAACAAATTGAGAGGGAGTAGTCAATCCGGAGTTGGCCCAGTTAAAGATAGGAATGGAGCCACAATTAGCAATAAGGAAAAAACTAAAGAGAGATGGGCTGAACATTTTGACAATTTGCTTAACCGAGATAGAGTTGCAGGAAAAGATATAGAGGAAAATGAAAAAGTTTGTGATACCTTGGATGTGAAGAAAGATTTGTTTTGTGAGGAGGAATTAGCAACAGTACTAAAAGGATTAAAAAATAATAAGGCTTGCTGATAGGGTGGTAAATGAGTTTCTTAAATATGGTGGCTCTGAGGTTAGAAATAAGCTATTGAAGATTATGAATATGATTTTTCAAAAATGGGAAGTACCTAACGATTTTAGGAAAACCTTAATTAAACCAATTTATAAGAAAGGTGATAAAAGTGAGTGTGGTAATTATCGAGGCATTAGTCTGGTCTCTTTAGGTAGTAAATTACTTAGTAATATGATACGTTTTAGACTGAAAGATGCCGTAGACAAAGTTTTAAGAGAAGAACAGTGCGGGTTTAGAAAAGGTAGAGGATGTGTCAACCAACTTTTCACTCTTAGGCTAATAATGGAGAAGTGCCTGAGTTTTCAAACACCTTTGGTCCTCAGTTTTATAGATTATGAGATAGCGTTCAATTCTGTTGATAAAAGAGCTTTAGTAAGTGTTTTATCCTTGTATGGTATACAGACAAATACATTAAAGTGATTAGTGCTATGTACGAGAATAACACTGCTGCGGTTAAGGTAGGAAATGAGGTTAGCAGTTGGTTTTGTATTAAATCAGGAGTTTAGCAGGGTTGTGTTCTATCCCCCTTTATATGGATTATTTTGATGGACTTTGTTTTAAGGGGCACAGGAAAGGCAATGGGAGACCACGGAATCAAATGGGGAGGAAAAAGTCTCCTGGACTTAGATTATGCTGATGATTTAAGCATCCTATATGAAAGTGTGAGCAAAATGAATGAAGTTTTAGAGGTTTTGCGAGTTCAGGGTGCTAGAATAGGTTTGAAAATTAATGTTAAGAAGACTAAGTCACTAAGGCTAGGAATAACTGAAGATGAAAAGGTGACGATGGGTAATGAAAAGATTGATCAGGTGGACAGCTTCACTATCCTTGGTAGTATTATTAGTAAAGATGGTGGGAGCAGTGAAGATGTTAAAAGTAGAATAGCCAAGGCTCAGGGTGTTTTTTCACAGTTAAAAAAAGTCTGGAAGAATAGTAAGATAAGTCTGCAAACCAAGATTAGAATATTAGAAGCTACAGTGATGAAAGTGGTCAAATATGGCTCTGAAGCATGGACGCTCCGAAAAGCGGATGAAGATTTGCTAGATGTTTTCCAGAGAAATTGCTCAAGTATTGTTCTGGGTACCCGGCTGACTGACCGTATTTCAAACAATAGGCTTTACGAAAAATGTGGTTAATACCGCTCTCTAGGGCTATAATGAAAGAAAGATTGAGGTGACTAGGGCACATTGTGCGGATGAAGGATGAAAGATTGCCGAAGATTGTTCTTTTTGGCCAACCGTCTAGGGCTATACGGAAAGCAGGTCGCCCCGTCTGGGGTGGGAGGACGTCATAAAGAAAGATTTAAAAGAAATGGGAACTTCGTGGGCGGATGTAAAAAGGGAGGCTTTGAATAGATTGGGGTGGAGAAGGAGCCTGCGTAGCTGTGTTGGCCTCAGGCGGCTTGGTGCTGCGATGAGTCGTTAGTAGTGGTAGTATTATAGTAGTATTTCTGTTCGTCTTGAGTTTCATATATTTGTTGATAGATATTTGTTGTAGTTTTACGCTTAGAAGATAATTTGACTTTATTTCTGCTCATTTTGGGCTTAATGGAGCTCTTTACTTTTCTTTGAAAAAACTTATTTTGTGGAAACATTTTTAAAATTAATTTCTGTTAGTTTTTTATTGACATAGTCTTTTTCATGGAAATTTTTTTTATATGTTTTCAGTTTTTTTTTCTATAAGAATCCATCATTTCGGTTGTTATTTGTATGTTAGAGAAACTTTTTCAACAATTTATAATCCTGGCACAAACAGTATTTTCAATTAAATTTTATAGCTCCTGAAGTAGACCTCGAAAATAAAACTTAATATCATTTCCAAAAGATTCTGTATATGCTCTTTGATAAAGTGGATACACTTACACTCAGGAGTTAACTTCACACTTACATTCTTTTTATTTATTTAAATTGTAAGAACCGAAGCAGTAATAGCAGTGGCCCCAAAAATTTCGGTTTAAAGCAACATTTAGTTTAAAAGCCTAATGGGCCAATTGTATAATTGTGGGGGTTGACATACCCAATATCCCTAAGAACATAGTTTCTGGATCCTTCTACTATGCTGAACAAAATGGATGTCTACAAATTGTGACTGGATGCATTTGGAAAATGTATGGGCTTGAGAGAAAGGCTAATACTTGAGAGAAGGACTCTTTTTACTCTTAAAAAGGGCAGCAGAACTTTTACTTTTGAATTGAATTAGCGCCTTCAAAAGTTTTAATGATTTTTCTAGCTATTATAGAGTGGTGCTGCCTATGATATTGCTTATATGCCCAATTGAAAACCTGAATGCATACAGTTTTTTTCGTTTCATTGAAACTCCTCCTAAGTGTTACCTAAAAGGTTTATCTTAATACTTTTAGCGTCATTATTTACAGTAACTGTAATAGTAGTATTAAAAGTATACATATAGGGCCTTCTGGATAGCTTAAAGTTCCTCATAACTTACCCTTAAAGATCCAACTTAATATTACAAGTTGTTCTTTAATAACAGTAGTAGCAGTAGTAGTAGCAATATAATTAATCATAGTAGCCTAAGCTTTAATGACAGTAGTAGCAATAGAAGTAGTAATAATAGCAACAGAAGTAGTAGTATGAGTAGAAGCATTAGCACTAGGATACAAATATTCTCTTTTGGTTAGTTCAACATCCCTCACAACAAGCACAGTTATTTTCAACTGCACACACCGAAATGTTCCTAAGTTAATGCTGTTAAACTCTTTTGACAACCTACATAAAGACGGCGTGTTGTGATTCAGTTCACCTACCCCCCCCCTCAAAATTCCTTGAAAATTTCACCTTCATGCCCTTAGGCATAGTTGCAATAGTAATCACAGTAGTAGCATCGATATTACTAGTAATAGTATTGAATAGTGGTAGTACTCCTAGCAGTAGTAGTATTACCATATTGCCCTTTGGTCGTAGAGCCTCCCTCTCATCAAGTCCTGGAAGTTTCAACTTATTACATTTAGCCATTGCTATGACACTGCTGATATGAGCTTTTGATAACCAGTAACTTCATATACTTCTTGAAATTTTCATCTCAATGCTATTAGCCTTACAAATAATTGCAATAGAAGTAGTATTAATAGTAGTAGTAGTAAATGTAGCAGTAACAGTAGTATTAGCAGTAGTGTGCAAATATTGCCTTTCGGTGAGATGATCTTCCCCTTTAAACATTATCTGAAAGTTCCAACTTAATACCCAAATCAATTCTCGAGATACGCTATTTTGACAGAGTGTATGCACACAGCGTCTTTTGATCTAGTTCAACGTTTCTCTCGAAACTGTAGAGAAGTGTGTTAGTAGTAGTGGCGGTGGTTGTGGTGGTATTTGTAGCATACAAATATTGCCCTTTCGATCATTTCCTTTATCATTTCCCGAATTTCTTAATTCATATGCTCAGTTATTCCTGTGTTGCACCCTTTTGACAATCCGTATACACATAACGTGTTTTGATTTAGTCAAACACTCCCCTCAATATTCGCTGAAAGGCTCATCTGACTGCCCTTAGTATTCTTGGACAAGTAAAGTTCAAACATGTACACCTTTTTCAATGACATATACTATGTGTAAACAATGAACGAATTGCCTAGCTTACAGCCCTTGTCCTGAGGACTCTGGGGAGGTTGACATCGCCAAAGACATAATTAGTGGACTTTTCAACAATGCTGAAGAAAATACTCTTTTAAAATTTCTATTGGATATGTTTTGGGGAATGATAGGCTGGGGGGGGGGCTGATTGTCCTCCATTCACTTTTCACTCTTGAAAAGGGAACTGAAACTTCCGTCTTCCAAACTAATGAGCTCCATCCGATCCAAAGTTTATCCAACCACCCGTTCCATAAAAACCTTAAAGACCCTGGGACATAACTTACAACCCTTTTCCATGGGCTCTGGGGGATTGTGCCTACCCTAATGGACATTGTTATATGATTTTTGGAGTATTGGCAACAAAATGGTTATCTCACAATTTCAATTGAATGCGTTTCGGAAAAAGAGGATTTCCGGGAGGGGGCTAGTTGCTCTCCATCACGTTTGACTCTTAAAAGGGAACTAGAACTATACATTTCCAATCAAATAAGTCTCTTCTAATGTTCACACGACCAGTCCTTCCATTAAACCTTATATGCCCCTAGGGCTGTCAACCCCAGAGGCCTTATTATATGATGGCTGGACTGTCAATTTGACTCTTGAAAAGGGCACTAGAACATCTGATTTTCAATCAAATGAGCCCCCTCTGGAGTTTATACTACCATTCTTTCCATAAGAACAGTATATGCCCAAGGGGCATAACTTACAACCCTTGCGCTGAGGGCTGTGGGGGTGGCTGTCCTCAAAGATATAATTACTGGACCTTTCAACTACTCTGAACCAAATGGCTATCTCAAAACTTTGATTAGATGTGTTTTGGGAGTTTATGGGGGCTTGAGGGGTGTCTTGTTACCCTCCAATTACTTTTGACTATTAAAAAGGGCACTGGACCTTTCAATTTCCAATCGAATGAGCTTTTTCTAAGTCTCTGCGACAACAAATGACCGTCTCAAAATTTCCATCAGATGCATTTCGAGAAATTACAAGGTTTGTGAGTGGGGGGTATCCCCCTTCCTATCACTTTGAATCTTAAAAAGGGCATTAGAACTTCTGATTACTTATCCAATGAGCCCCCTCTAAAGTTTGTACAACCGTCCTTTCAATTAAAATCTTATATGCCCCTAGGGCATAACGAACACCCTTGCCCTTAGGTCTGTGGGGGGGGGAGGTTCATCCTAAAAGACATAATTTCCGAACCTTTCAACTACGCTGAACAAAATAGTTATCTCGAAATTTGGATTGAATACGTTTTGGGAAATGGTGGATGTTGCAGAGGGGTTAGTTGACCTCCAATCACTTTTGACTATACAAAATGGCATAGCACTTTCAATGTTCAATCAAATAAGTTCTTTTCGAACTTCCTTTGACAGCTCCTTCGATACAAAGTGCCGTGGTACAAAATAACCCCCCCCCCCAAAAAAAAAAAAAAAAATAATGATACATTGTGCTCACAACGCTCTATAAAAAAGGCAGTAGAACATCTGAATTCTAATCAAATGAGACTATTTCGGAGTTTTTATGACCACCCTTTCAATAAAAATCTTATATGCCCTCGGGGTATAACTTACAACCCTTGCAATGAGGGCATTGAGGGGGAGGGCTATAACCTTAAAGACATAATTTCCAGACCTTTCAATTACGCTGAACAAAACGGATATCTCGAAATTTTTCATTAGATGTAATTTGGGATTGGTGGATGTGAGGAGGGGGGGGGGCTTCTTACCCTCCTAGCACTTTTGATTCCTTAAAAGTACGCTAGCCCTTTCAAATTCCATTCGAGTGAGCCTTTTTTGTAGTTTCTACGACAACAAATGACCATCTCAGAATTTAATCAAATGCATTTCGAAAAATGTGCGGTGTTTTTGTGTGTGTGTGGGGGGGGGGGGTGGTATCTTTTTCCGATCCCTCTGGATCTTAAAAAGGGCACTAGAATTTCTGATTACCAATCCAGTGAGCCCCCTCTGAAGTTTATACGATCACCCTCTCTATATAAACCTTATAAGCCCCCAGGGCATAACTTACAACCCTTGCCCTGAGGCTTATGTTGGGGGGAGGGGGGTTGTCATCCTAAAAGACATACTTTCCGGACCTTTCAACTACATTGAACAAAATGAATATCTCAAAATTTTGATTGAATGTGTTTGGGAAATGGTGGGCGTGGGAGGAGGGTTTGTTGCCTTCTAATCCCTTTCGACTATTAAAAAGGGCACTAGCCCTTTCAATTTCCACTTGAATTAGCCCATTTTGAAATTTTTTCAACAATTCTTTCGATACGAATTGCCCTTGTCTAAAACCGAAAAAAATACAGTATGCCCACATTGCTCTTTGCGTCGACAGTGCTATTGCGCTGCCTATGCTATCAGGTCATTAAAGATCGTTATTCTATGGGTTAGAGTTTTTAAACGCAGTAGATACTGATCATACAGTGAAAAGAGTATAACAGTGGTTTTAAATTTTGTATTCAATAATCAAAGCTGTTTATCTAAAGAATATTAAAACAATCTTTAATGTATCGCCTGAAAAATAAAGTGCCAATCAGAAGAAGGGATTCAGTTTCTTGTACCTTGTTTAAGCCACATGGCCAGTGAAAAATTCTCTGAACTAACCAATTGACCTGTGAGAAACGCTGGTGTAGAGCCTCATTAATGAATTCTGTTCGGTTGAAGCTTTAACGTCATTGTTTACTTTTATCTGAAATGACTTGTTTTTTTTTGTTTATTGAATAGATTAACAGAATAAAAATTTACTCTATCTTGTCCTATTTGAATATTGATATCCTAATTTAGCGATTGCAAAATATTTCAGCTGCATCATCTTTAAAATGCATTGCTGAAAGAGAAGTTGATTTAAACTGAAGTAGAGGAAAAACAATATACAGTGAAAATCCAATTTTTTTTATTTTAATTTCGATCCATTTTATTATTGTTTTTCATAAGTAAACACCATCATAACCAAGATTACTGAAAAAAAACTAATAATTTGGATTGACTATTATAAGATAAGATAACGTGTATTTCAATCCAAAATATGGCCATGAACACAAACAACATACAAGATTAACGAATTACTACACTATGCAACACTATCTTCCAAACATAATTACGACACTAACGAATTACAATAATAACGAAGAAATAAAAACTACTCTCTTCGTTTCGCAAAAGGCCGATCAAGATATCTTCCCATTAGACAAATAAACCGTGGCAAGGTACTCTTCAAGGCATCCGGAAGCAGCAATTCATCATTCGCAAATAATTTTCTCTTACTTTTTTTTGTGCAAATTTACTAACTTTATTTCAGTAAAAGTTCGAATCCCCTTTGCTCCAATAGATCAGAAATAAACCGACTATTTCAAATCAGCTAAATTTGAAAATACCTTCGCTTTGTATACCTAGTTGTAAATCTTGAAGTGACATTTCTTTGTTTAAGAATTGAACGACATTTTGAACCCATACTAAATAGCTGCAAACCCAGTCCAGACCAGTTTTGTTGTTACAAAATTTCAAGCTTTAGAATCAAGGCTCGAAATACTAGCAAAAAACTACATTTTAACAGAAAGTTGGGGATTGGCTATAAGGACGGAACGGAAAGTTGCTAACGAATCAAAATTAAGTACTAAATTGAATAAAACATACGGATCACAGACAAATCAGTTTTTTCTTGTCTCTGGAGCTAGGAAATGAGTAATTAGACTTTTTTTTAACTAGTATAATAGCAACCACTTGCCTGTCTAAATTTCTTTGAATGTAATAGTCATGTAAAATGATAAAACTGTGAAACTTTCCAGTCACTTCATCTAAACCCAAGAATATCCTATGTCAGTGTCGAACTAAGTTATCAATTAAATCTTTGAAATCCTTTGGCCCTAACTTCAGTTAGAGCGATGTTTTCCCGCTTGAAAGGTTGCCCAGGTGATTTATTAAGGGTTTGAGCCTTGTGGATGGTTTAAGGTAGCCCCTTAGATCTATTCTGATTAATTAAGAGATACGTGATCTAATTAAATAGGATTAGATTATAACAAAGGGATGATGACCATTGTAAATAATTCAGGATTCTTGTTAGATTTTTGTTCCAATTTGTTGTGGGTCTCATAGTTTCGTATTTATATTTCCCTTTTTAGTTAAGGGTAGGTCTGTCTAAAAACCAACATTATTAACGGACAAATAATTTAATATCAATTAAATTTAACACCTCGAGTGAATTTCTTCCCAGAAACATAAAATTAGTGGAAGAAACTTAGAATAACCTGATGTTTAAGGTAAAAAAAATCCCACAACAAGGAGTGGAAACTTTATTAGCCGTATGCCTTTTCCCAATTTAGTGTTTCATGGAACTAAAACACAGTATTTATAAAATAGATCACGCGCAGAAATTGGAGTTCCTAGACAATAATTTTGCTTATCTCCTTGTGAATTCTCTTACGTTATACGGAAGAGAACCTTATCCCTTTTTTGGTCGTTCTTTCATTTCCCTGATCCTGTACTAACTGTAGATACAGATAGATGGTCTTGATGTTATACAGAAATACTAGGGAAAAAGGGAAATAATATTGTCAAATTGAGAATTTTAAGTCAAGTGTAGTAATCAAGTGTAGCTATTCCTAGTTTTTGCCCGCCTTAGAAGCCTTCGATTTACTTTTTCGAAACCTCTTAAGTAATCAAATAAAACTCGTAATAGTGGTGCTTCAATCTCTAACCAAATTAGCCGAATTTACTTAATTTGATAATCTGGATCTAAAGATTCTAAAACAACAGATCCAAGCCTTAACTAATTATCTAAGTGTGATTTATTCAATTAGAGTTTCAGTAGCCCTAAACTTAAAACAATAATTTTTTTCGGTGAACGGCACGTGGACACTAGAGGAGATCTCCAGGACCGACCGACACACACACAATATAAGACTATTCAACTCTGAATAGAGCCATCGGAAGGGTTTATAAAATAATCAGAATTACAACGTTTCTCCTCTTTAATTGAATTTGATAATAAAGCCTTGTTGTTCCTTCTGAAAGTTTTAAATTCTATTAATAAACCTTTTTGCCTAGAATTCTTAAGGGAATAATCAATTAATTGGTAACGTGATAAACTGAGGCGATTTAGTTCTTTTGTACTCAAAATCTGGTGACAACTAAACTTTATTATTAAATTAGATAAAAAAGGAGATATATTTTAATTCTACTTATTATAAACCCTTCCAATAGCTCTCTTCAGGGTTGGCTAATCTTATATTGTGTGTGTGTGTGTGTCCGTCATCCAGTAGGTTTCCTTTATTATCCACACCGTTCACCGAGAAAAAAGAATATTCTTAAGTTTAGGGCTATCGAATATTTCTTATTTTACAAGTTACACTTGAATAGCTAGTAAAGGCTTGGATCCTGGGGTATTAAAACCATTTAGTTCCAATTATTGCTTCTAAGGTGAGCCAAAACTCGGATTAACCACACTTGATTAGATACTAATTTATCAGTTTAACCCAAAACAAGGTATGATCTAATTATTTCTTGTAAAAAGAATTAGACCTTTGATAAATTTTAGCTTCATCAAAGAAAGCCCGTGTTTGAATTTCTATAGACTGGAAAGATCTTAAATTCTTGGCCTGTCTAATAGTACTCCCCTTTCCTTAGTCTCTCTTTATAACATCAAGGTCCCCCTAGCCGTTTTACAGCCGGGAAAGAATCAGGAAGATAAAAGAACAAGAAACATATAGGGCTTAACTCTTGAATTCAGACTGCCGTATAACGTTAGAAGGATCCACGTAGGAGGTACGCAAAACTAGAGTCCAGGGAATTCCAATTTCTGTGTGACTTATTTTATAGACTCTGTGCTTAAATTCTAAGAAACTCGAACGTGGGGAAAGGCATACAGCTCATAAAGGTTTTACTCCTTGTTTTGGGTTTTTTCCCGCCTTAAACCGTAGGTTATTCGAAGCTATTCCACCAATTTTATGTTTCTGGGAAGAAACTAACTGGAGTTCTTAAATTTAATTGACCTTAGATTATTTTAACCTTTAATAACGTTTCTCCTTTATTTAGACAGACCTAGCTTTGACTAAAAGGAAATATAAAGACGAAACTATGAGACCAACTACCAAATGGAATAAAAATCTAACAGGAATCTTGAGTTATTTACAAGGGTGATCTCCGCTTACACCTCACCTTTACAATCTCAGCTAACCTTCTTTCTTCCATCTTTGAAGAAACGCCGCTTCCGCTGCTTGGCTCAGTATCCACGGCTATTTGTCTAGTAAATCTTTGGAAAAAATCGACGATCTGGGAAAAAATTGCAATATAAAAGATTTTTACACCGTTTTGTAGAGAAAAAAAAATTCTGTACAACATACCAAAAGTCCCCAAGAATCTCTTTGGCGGAACAGGGTGAAAAACGGGAGGAAAGGGGAAAATCCAGGGGAAAACTCGAAAATCTACGACTGGTAGTTTTTGATGCTGAGAATGGCATTCCTGATACTCTTGGGTCCAAAAAGATTGAATATGCGTTTTTTACTGCTGTGTAATTAGTCGTTCCCCTATTTTCCCACTTACAGGAGGAAAAGAGGGGGTAAATAAAGATCCTATACAGCAGTCTGCAATACTTGGTTTCTGGGGCTTCCCAGTGCAAGAAGAATGAATATGTTACTTTGATTGCTCTGTCATTAGCCCTTCCCCCCGTTTTCAAGTTACTAGGGGAAAAGAGGGGGAAATCAAGATATCCTCTGAAGGGAAAAGATATTTAGAAGGCCCTGAGGAATTTGGAGAGGAGACAAAGGTCTGTAAAATCGGTTTTAAAATCCTCTAACACCGTTTTGACGATAGTTTAATATTCTATTCCCTGGTGCTTCTCTTTTCCTCTTATCTGGAGACTCACTACCTACTGGTAGGTTCAATCGGTCAAGCAATAATGCAGGCTTGCCTGTCCCCAATCTTTGCTCGCTCCTTTACAAGTATAACTTGAAGTCCAGCTACACCAGCAATCTGGTTCACGTTTTTTCATCGACCAGCTGAATAGGCTAAGTTTTTCTGCTTCTTACTCTAAAATGCTTCGATTCGAGCGTTCTCCCGCAGTAACGCATAGTACAGAATTTCCAGGGATGACTTCTAGAACTTTCATCCAGTTCATTGGCGACAATGTCGGCCACAGCATTTGCACTATCGACGGAAGAGTTACTTTCCATGGGATGGACATGATAGCTGCTGCCACACCGAGGCTACTCGAATTTCAAATCATAATCCCAAGAGCAGTTGTAAACCTTGAATTACTCCAGCAAGCTGGACAAGTCCCTTTCTTCTTCTACAACAGAAGCCAACAGGAGAATAATCTTGTGTACAAACCCATCCCGACCATCACCTTCGACGATAAAACCGATGGCATTGACCTGCTATGGCATGCAAGCTGGATACATGACTTGAAACGGGTCGGATGAAGTAGATTTATGCAAGCAATTCACCATGGGTCATACAAAGGCGCTTCGTCGATTGTTTTTCGGCCTAAAATAGACCATAATCCCTCCGATCTTTTTTGTGTATACACGACTTTACGTTTTATCTCCGATAATTTGCACTTTACTGAAAAAATACAAGTGAATGTGCATTGTCAGTTTAATACACATATACTGATATTTAGTAATCAAAATGATAATATTATTTGATTTATTAAAGTTATAAAAGTAAAAACATTTATATAATTTCAGTAAAGTGCAAATTTTGTTCTGGCCTTGGGAAGGCATAGGGGTTTTGCGCCCAACTTATGTTGATTTCTGCTCGTTTTGAGTTTGACTCGGTTAATAATTGTAATTTCTGTTCGTTTTGGGTTTCATTTATTTATCGATGCTGATTTGTGGTAGTTTCACGCTTGGTTGATTATTTGATTTTATTTTTGCTCATTTTTTGTTTAATGGAGTTCTTTAATTTTCTTTGAAAAACTTATTTTGTGGAATTTTTTTTTTAAATTAATTTCTGTTCGGTTTACATTGACACAGTATTTTCAAGGAAAAAGATAATAACACTTTAAATCTTTTCGTTTTTTAAGACTTTATAGTTTGGCCTGCTATTTGTATGCAGGAGAAAAATTTTCAGCAATTTTGAACCACATACACCCTTATAAAAAGCTGGACACAAATAGTACTGTTTAATTTAGTTTCATACCTCCTCTAGTTGACCTGAAATGAAAAACTTGATACCATTAGCAAAAAAATCTGTTTACTTTCTTTGATAGCTTGGATACACTTACGCTATTTTGATTTGGTTAAATTTTAAGAGCAGAAATGGGAGGGTTGGCGTGGGAGGGTGGGAGTGGAAGAGGGATTAGTTGTTCTCAAATCACTTTCGACTATTAAAAAGGGCGTCAGCCCTTTCTATTTTCAATCAAACGAGCCCCTTTCGAAGTTCCCACGACAAGTCCTTCGATACGAAGTGCCCTGGTCTAAACAGCAACAACAACAAAAAACAATACATTATACCCACTTCGATCTTTACTATAAAAATGGCAAGCCTTCTAATCGCTTTCGACAATTAAAAAGGGCACTAGGCCTTTCAATTTCCAATCTAATGAGCACTTTTGGAAACAACAACGATTTCTATAAACACCTTATATGCCCCCAGGGCATAAATTACAACCCTTAACCTAAGGTCTGTTAGGGTGGCTGTCATCCTCTAAGACCGAATTTCCAGAACTTTCAACTACGTTAAACAACATGGCTATCTCAAAATTTTGATTGGATGTGTTTGGGGAAATGGTAGGCGTGAGAGGGGCGGTAGTCGCTCTCCAATCACTTCCAACTATTAAAAACGGCCCTAGCCCTTTCAATTTCCAATCAAATGAGCCGTTTTGAAGTTTCTACGACAAAACTTTCAATAAAAATCTTATATTCCCCCAGGTCATAACTTACAACCCCAGCCCTGAATGCTGGGGGGGGGGTTCATTCTCAAAGACCTAACTTCCAGAACTTTCTACTACGTTGAGCAAAATGGCTATCTAAAAATTTTGATTGGATGTGTTTGGAGGAATGGTGGGCGTGAGAGGGGGTAGTTACCCTCCAATCACTTTCGACTATTACAAAGGGCACTAGCCCTCTCAATTTCGAATTGAATGAGCCCGTTTTGAATTTTACGACAACTCTATCAATAAAAACCTTATACGCCACCAGGGCAGAACTTACAGCCTTTGCCCTTGGGGCTCTGGGGGGTTTGTCATCCTTAAATACATAATTTTCAGAACTTTCAACTACGTTGAACAAAATGGCTATCTCTAGACTTTGACTGAATATTTTTGGGGAAATGGTAGCCGTAAGAGGGGGGGGGGTTAATTGCTCTCCACTCACTTTCGACTATTAAAAAGGGCAATTCCAATTTCCAATCAAATGAGCCCTTTTTGAAACTTCTATAACAACTTTCTATATAAATTTTATATACCCCTAGGGCATAACTTACAACCCTTGCACTGAGGGCTCTGAGAAGGTTATCATCCTAAAAGACCAAATTTCAAGAACTTTCAACTACGTTGAAAAAATGGATATTTAAAAATTTTGATTGGATGTGTTTGGGGAAAAGGTGGGCGTGAGAAGGGGGTTAGTTGCTCTCCAATCACTTTCAACTATTAAAAAAGGCACTAGCCCTTTCAATTTTCAATTGAATGAGCTATTTTGAAGTTTCTACGCTTTCAACAAAAACCATATACGCTCCCCAGGGCATAACTTACAACCCTTGCCCTGAGAGCTTTGGTGGAGGCGAGGGGTTGTCATCCTTAAAGACCTAATTTCCAAAACTTTCAACTACGTTGAATAAAGTAGCTATCTAAAATATTGATTGGATGTGTTTGGAGAAAAGATGGGCGTGAGAGGGGGGTTAGTTGCCTTCAAATCACTTTCGACTATTAAAAAGGGCACTAGCCCTTTGAATTTTCAATCGAATCAGCCCTTTTTCAAGTTTCTATGACAAAGATTTCAATAAAAACCTTATATGCCCCCAGGGCATAACTTATAATCTGTAGTTATAATCTGTAGTTATCCCTGAAGACTGTGAGGGGAGTGTCCTGCTCAAAGGTATAATTTCCTGAACTTTGAATTGCATGGAACAAATGGCTATCTCAAAATCTTTATTGGATGTGTTTGGGGAAATGGTGGGCGTGGAACGGGTGTTAGTTGCTTTCCATCACTTTCGACTATTAAAAAGGGCACTAGCCATTTCAATTTCCAATCGAATGAGCCCTTTTTGAAGTTTCTACGACAACGCGTTATATAAAAACCGTATATGCCCCCTGGGCATAATTTACAACCCTTGCCCTGAGGGCTGTAGGGGGGGGGGGTTGTCATCCTCAAAGACCTAATTTCCAGAACTTAAAACTATGTTGAATAAAATGGCTATCTCAAAGTTTTAATTAGATGTGTTTGGGGAAAAAGTGGGCGTGAGAGGCGGGTTAGTTGCCCTCTAATCACTTTTCGACTATTTAAAAGGGCACTAGCCCTTTGAATTTCCAATCGAATGAGCCTTTTTTATAGTTTCTACGACAAAGCCTTCTATAAAAAACCTTATATGCCCCCAGGGCATAACTTACAACCCTTGCCCTAAGGGGGCCTGTCCTCAAAAACATAATTTCTATCTGGAAATCAACTACGCTGAAAAAAATGGCTATCTCAAAATTTTGATTAGATGTGTTTTGGGAAATAGTGGGCGTGGAAGGGGTGGTAGTCGCCTTCCAATCACTTTCGACTATTAAAAAGGACACAAGCCACTCCAATTTCCAATTGAATGAGCGCTTTTCGAAGTTTCTACGACAACTTATTCGATACGAAGTGCCCTCTATAGGAAAAAAAAATTAATAAATAATAAATTGTGCCAACATCGTTCTTATATGCCCCCAGGACATAACTTAAAACCCTTGCTCTGAGGACTGTGGGGGAGTGTCCTCCTCTTTACTTAGTCCCCGTTTCTTGTCTCGTTCTCGAGTGTCCCCATTCTTTAATTAGGCAGCTTGATCGCGCTGCCTATAATTTATACAACAACTTTCTATATAAACCTTATATGCCCCCAGGGCATAACTTACAACCCTTGCACTGAGGGCTCTGAGGGGATTATTATCCTAAAAGACATAATTTCCAGAACGTTCAAATACGTTGAACAAAATGGATATCTCAAAATTTTGATTGGATGTGTTTTGGAAAATGGTGGGCGTGAGAGGGGCGTTAGTCGCTATCCAATCACTTTCAACTATTAAAAAAGACACTAGCCCTTTCAATTTCCATTTTAATGAGCCCTTTTGAAGTTTCTATGACAACGCTTTCAATAACAACTTTGCCCCAGGGCATAACTTACAACCCTTGCGCTGAGGGCTCTGAGGGGGTTATCATCCTAAAAGACCTAATTTCCAGAACTTTCAACTACGTTGAACAAAATGGATATCTCAGAATTTTAATTCGATGTGTTTTGGAAAATGGTGGGCGTGAGAGGGGCGTTAGTCGCTATCCAATCACTTTCAACTATTAAAAAAGGGACTAGCCCTTTCAATTTCCATTTTAATGAGCCCTTTTGAAGTTTCTATGACAACGCTTTCAATAAAAACTTTATATGCCCCCAGGTACAACCTTACAACCTTTGCCCTTAGGGATGTGGGGGGAGGTGTTATCATCCTTAAAGACCTAATTTCCAAAACTTTCAACTACGTTGAATAAAATGGATATCTACAAATTTTGATTCGATGTGTTTGGGGAAAAGATGGGCGTGAGAGGGGGGTTAGTTGCCCTCAAATCACTTTCGACTATTAAAAAGGGTGCTAGCCCTTTGAATTTCCAATCGAATGAGCCTGTTTTGAAGCTTCTAACGACAAAGATTTCAATAAAAACCTTATATGCCCCCACGACATAACTTATAATCCTTGCCCTGAGGGTTGTGGGGGAGTGTCCTCCTCAAAAACATATTTTACATCTGGAAATCAACTACACTAAACAAAATGGCTATCTCAAAATTTTTATTGGATGTGTTTGGGGGAATGATGGGCGTGGGGGGGCTAGTTGCCCTCCAATCACTTTCGTCTTTTAAAAAGGCTACTACCCCTTTGAATTTCCAATCGAATGAGCTTTTTTTGAAGTTTCTACGACAACGCCTTCTTTAAATACCTTATATGCCCCCAGGGCATAACTTAAAACCCTTGCCCTGAGGGCTCTGGGGGAGTGTCCTCCTCAAAAACATATTTTACATCTGGAAATCAACTACACTAAACAAAATGGCTATCTCAAAATTTTGATTGGATGTGTTTGGGGGAATGATGGGCGTGGGGGGGGCTAGTTGCCTCCAGTCACTTTCGACTATTAAAAAGGGCACTATCCCTTTGAATTTCCAATCGAATGAGCATTTTTTGAAGTTTCTACGACAACGCCTTCTATAAAAACCTTATATGCCCCCAGGGCATAACTTAAAACCCTGGCCCGGAGGGTTTTGGGTGAGTGTCCTCCTCAAAAACATATTTTCTATGAGGAAATCAACTACGCTGAACAAAATGGATATCTCAAAATTTTGATTGGATGTGTTTGGGGGAATGAAGGGTGTGGGGGGGGGGCTAGTTGCCTCCAGTCACTTTCGACTATTAAAAAGGGCACTAGCCACTTCAATTTCCAATCGAATGAGCCCTTTTCAAAGTTTCTACGACAACTCCTTCGATACGAAGTGCCCGGGTATGGAGAACCAAAAAAAACACATTGTGCCCACATCGTTCTTTAATTAGGCAGCGCACGCGCGCTGCTTATGATTCCAAATGGGTCCTGGACCTGTTAGTTCCGGTTCCATTGCAACTGAACCATCATTTGACGGAACCCCAAGCAACTGAACCACTGCAACTGAACCACCGTGCAGCTGAACCACCATGCAACTGAACCACCGTGCAACTGAACCCCCGTGGAACTGAACCCCTGTGTAACTGAATCGTCGTGTAACTGAGCCCTCGTGCAACTAAACCCAATTTAAGAGAGTCCTCGTGCAACTCAGCCCCATTTAACTAAACCTCCTTGTAACTGAACCCCCGTGCAAATGAACCATCTTGCAACTGGACCACCGTGCAACTGAACCCTCTTATAATTGAACTCTCTTGTAACTCAACCACCGTACTTACCCTCTTGCGGAAAATATGGTTTTCCAAATCAGAATGATTTATTTGGGTTCTGTTATTTTTTAGTTTAGCTGAGAATTGCAGTAGAAAGGACCCTAAAGGTCCCACCCCTCACCCCTGCTGCCACCTACAACTTTTTTACATAGTTTATGCATGTTTTTATGGTTCTTTGTCAGTGAGAATGAAAAAACAGGAATTTTCTCACTTTTATGGATGTTTCTTGGACGGTTATGTGTGTTGGTCAATTTATTTGATGTTTTTCATGGATGTCAACATCAATTTATGTCTGTTTTATGGTTTTGTCAGTGAGAATGAAAAAACCTGATTTTTCTCACTTTGATGGATGTTTTCTGGATTATTGAGTCTAACGGGGGAACAGGGTCAATGACACTTCGTTCAAGATCAATTGATTTGTTGTTGTTGTTGTTTGGCCAAGTGCACACTAGGGGCAATGTATTGATCTAGGACTCGAGGGGAAGTGAATTTCCGAGAACTTGATTTACATAATCGGTGGGGAGAATGTATTGACTTACGAAAGGGGAATTAAGAAACAAATATAGCTTCTTTGTTGTTTTGGGCAAGTGCTCGCTTGGGGCGAATGTTAAGATCCAGGAATAGGAAAACAGGATCATGTGTTTCTAACAGATGATGTCATGATTGATTGATTTGTCACGAAAGGGGAATTAATTTGTTGTTTCTAAGGGGAATTATTGATTCACGAAAGGGGAATTAATTTATTGTTTCCAAGGAGAATTGTCTCCGGGACGAAGTTTATTAATATCTTTGCGAGTTCGACCAGAATTGTTTCCGGGGCAAAGTTTATTAATATCTGACAGGTGATGGCAAGGTTAATTGTAACTCCGGCGAATGTTTTGATCTTAGAGATGAAGAGTTTAACGCGGGAAAAGGTTTCTTAGTAATTTCAAATGTGACAGCGCAGGGATGCCAAAAACAAAGGGAACACGATGAAATTACGTTTAGAGATTATTTGGGCGAAACCGTTTTAGACATTTTAGGGAATTATTTCGGCGAAACAGTTAGAGACATTTTAAAAGATGATTTTAGAAGATGTTTTAGAAGAGGATTTGAGGGTGAAACTCTGTGGTCGTTATGATACACAAGTTCTATTTAAACAGTGTCGTGAGGTCCCATACCACAACCCCAAAGGGCCCCGATCCCCCTACCCCGACCCAAAGGGCTCCGATCCCCCTACCCCAACCCCGAAGGAAGCCCCCGGTGCCCAAAGGGCCCCCGGGCTCCCAAAGGACCACCCGGCCCCCCAGACCCCCAAAGGCCCTCCCCGGGCCCCCAAAGAGTCCCCTCCATATTTTTTAATACTTTTTTAAGGCTTTATTATATCATTTCAGAGCAAGTTCCTTTCTTAATGTCCCTCCTAAACCCATTTTTACAAGTTGAAGCATCCTTCCTTTTCACCCACAACTTTACTTTACAGCTTTTTTGATACCTCAACACCATGAAATACCTTTTAAAAGGCATTTCAGAGCAAGTTCCTTTCTTAATGTCCCTTCTAAACCCATATTACAAGTTGAAGTACCCATCCTTTTCACCCACAACTTTACTTTACAGCTTTTTGGATACCTCAACACCAAGAAATACTTTTCAAAAGGCATTTCAGAGCAAGTTCCTTTCTTAATGTCCCTTCTAAACCCATTTTACAAGTTGAAGTACCTATCCTTTTCACCCACAACTTTACTTTACAGCTTTTTGGATACCTCAACACCAAGAAATACTTTTCAAAAGGCATTTCAGAGCAAGGTCCTTTCTTAATGTCCCTTCTAAACCCATTTTCCAACTTGAAGTACCCATCCTTTTCACCACAACTTTACTTTATGACGTTTTGCATACCCAAAACATCATGCAATACTTTTCAAAAGACATTTCAGAGCAAGTTCCTTTCTTATTGTCTCTTCTAAACCTATTTTCCAACTTGAAGTACCCTTTCTTTTCACCCAAAACTTTACTTTACAGCTTTTTGGATACCTCAACACCAAGAAATACTTTTCAAAAGACATTTCAGAGCAAGTTCCTTTCTTAATGTCCCTCCTAAACCCATTTTACAAGTTGAAGTATCCATCCTTTTCATCAACAACTTTACTTTACAGCTTTTTGGATACCACAACACAAAGCAATACTTTTCAAAAGGCATTTCAGAACAAGTTCTTCATTTAATGTCCCTCCTAAACCAATTTTACCACTTGAAGTACTCATCCTTTTCAGCCACAACTTTACTTTACAACTTTTTGCATACTCAAAACATCAAACAATACTTTTCAAAGGTTTTATTATATTTTTCAGAACAAGTTCTTTATGTAATCCCCCTTCTAAACCAGTTTTACAAGTTGAAGTACTCATCCTTTTCACCACAACTTTACTTTACGAATTTTTGAATACCACAACATCAAGCAATACTTTTCAAAAGGCTTTATTATATTTTTTAAAACAAGTTCTTTATGTAATGCCCCTTCTAAGCCAATTTTACAATTTGAAGTACTCATCCTTTTCACCACAACTTTACTTTACGACTTTTTGCATACTCAAAACATCAAGCAATACATTTCAAAAGCTTTATTATATTTTTCAGAACAAGTTCTTTATGTAATGCCCCTTCTAAACCAACTTTACAACTTGAAGTACTCATCCTTTTCAGCCACAACTTTACTTTACGAATTTTCGCATACTCAAAACATCAAGCAATTCTTTTCAAAAGGCATTTCAGAACAAGTTCTTCACTTAATGCCCCTTCTAAACCAATTTTACAATTTGAAGTACTCATCCCTTTCACCACAACTTTACTTTACGAATTTTTGAATACCACAACATCAAGCAATACTTTTCAAAAGGCATTTCAGAACAAGTTCTTTATTTAATGTCCCACCTAAACCAATTTTACAATTTGAAGTACTCATCATTTTCACCACAACTTTACTTTACGACTTTTTGAATACCACTATATCAAGCAATACATTTCAAAGGCTTTATTATATTTTTCAGAACAAGTTCTTTATGTAATGCCCCTTCTAAACCAATTTTACAAGTTGAAGTACTCATCCTTTTCACCACAACTTTACTTTACGACTTTTGGCATACCCAAAACATAAAGCAATACTTTTCAAAAGGCATTTCAGAACAAGTTCTTCATTTAATGTCCCTCCTAAACCAATTTTACAACTTGAAGTGCTCATCCTTTTAACCCACAACTTTACTTTATGGCTTTTTGAATATCCCATCACCGAGCAATACTTTCAAATGGCTTTTTTATTAAATGTTTACTGAACACACACAAATTTCTCTTAGAAATAATATTTTTCGACAGTGATAACACTTTTTCTGTTCGAACTAGCAAGTTTTCTACCAAAGATACAAAATTTTTTCTTAGAAGTAACATTTTTTGATTGTGATAACAACTTTTCTGTCAGAAGTAGCAAGTTTTGCTTAACACTAACAAATATTCTCATCAAAGTAACGACATTTTACCTTAATACTAACATACTTTTACTGAACACACACATAAAGTTCTCTTAGAAATAATATTTTTCGTCAGTGATAACACTTTCTGTTCGAACTAGCAAGTTTTCTACCAAAGATACCAAACTTTTTCTTAGAAGTAACATTTTTTGATTGTGATAACAACTTTTCTGTCAGAAGTAGCAAGTTTTGCTTAACACTAACAAACCTTCTCATTAAAGTAACGATATTTTACTTTAATACTAACATACTTTTACTGAACACACACAAATTTCTCTTAGAAATAATATTTTTCGTCAGTGATAACACTTTTTCTGTTCGAACTAGCAAGTTTTCTGTCAAAGATACCAAATTTTTTCATAGAAGTAACATTTTTTGATTGTGATAACAACTTTTCTGTCAGAAGTAGCAAGTTTTGCTTAACACTAACAAACATTCTCATCAAAGTAACGATATTTTACTTTAATACTAACATACTTTTACTGAACACACACAAATTTCTCTTAGAAATAATATTTTTCGTCAGTGGTAACACTTTTTCTGTTCGAACTAGCAAGTTTTCTGTCAAAGATACCAAATTTTTTCATAGAAGTACCATTTTTTGATTGTGATAACAACTTTTCTGTCAGAAGTAGCAAGTTTTGCTTAACACTAACAAACCTTCTCATTAAAGTAACGATATTTTACCTTAATACTAACATACTTTTACTGAACACACACAAATGTTTCTTAGAAATAATATTTTTCGTCAGTGATAACACTTTTCTGTTCGAACTAGCAAGTTTTCTGTCAAAGATATCAAATTTTTTCGTAGAAGTAACATTTTTGATTGTGATAACAACTTTTATGTCAGAAGTAGCAAGTTTTGCTTAACACTAACAAAAATTCTCATTAAAGTAACGACATTTTACCTTAATACTAACATACTTTTACTGAACACACACAAATTTCTCTTAGAAATAATATTTTTCATCAGTGATAACACTTTTTCTGTTCGAACTAGCAAGTTTTCCATCAAAGATACCAAATTTTTTCGTAGAAGTACCTTTTTTGATTGTGATAACAACTTTTCTGTCAGAAGTAGCAAGTTTTGCTTAACACTAACAAATCTTCTCATCAAAGTAACGATATTTTACCTTAATACTAACATACTTTTACTGAACACACACAAAGTTCTCTTAGAAATAATATTTTTCGTCAGTCATAACACTTTTTCTGTTCGAACTAGCAAGTTTTCTGTCAAAAATACCAAATTTTTTCATAGAAGTAACATTTTTTGATTGTGATAACAACTTTTCTGTCAGAAGTAGCAAGTTTTGCTTAACACTAACAAACATTCTCATCAAAGTAACGATATTTTACTTTAATACTAACATACTTTTACTGAACACACACAAAGTTCTCTTAGAAATAATATTTTTCGTCAGTGATAACACTTTTTCTGTTCGAACTAGCAAGTTTTCTGTCAAAGATACCAAATTTTTTCGTAGAAGTAACATTTTTAGATTGTGATAACAACTTTTCTGTCAGAAGTTGCAAGTTTTGCTTAACACTAACAAACATTCTCATCAAAGTAATGATATTTTACCTTAATACTAACATACTTTTACTGAACACACACAAAGTTCTCTTAGAAATAATATTTTTCATCAGTGATAACACTTTTTCTGTTCGAACTAGCAAGTGTTCTACCAAAGATACCAAATTTTATCGTAGAAGTAACATTTTTTGATTGTGATAACAACTTTTCTGTCAGAAGTAGCAAGTTTTGCTTAACAATAACAAACATTCTCATCAAAGTAATGATATTTTACCTTAATGCTAACATCCTTTTACTGAACACACACAAATTTCTCTTAGAAATAATATTTTTCATCAATGATAACACTTTTTCTGTTTGAACTAGTAAGTTTTCTACCAAAGATACCAAATTTTTTCTTAGAAGTAATATTTTTTGATTGTAATAACAACTTTTCTGTTAGAAGTAGCAAGTTTTGCTTAACACTAACAAACATTCTCATCAAAGTAATGATATTTTACCTTAATACTAACATACTTTTACTGAACAAACACAAATTTCTCTTAGAAATAATATTTTTCGTCAGTGATAACACTTTTTCTGTTCGAACTAGCAAGTTTTCTATCAAAGATACCAAATTTTTTCTTAGAAGTAACTTTTTTTATTGTGATAACAACTTTTCTGTCAGAAGTAGCAAGTTTTGCTTAACACTAACAAACCTTCTCATCAAAGTAACGACATTTTACCTTAATACTAACATACTTTTACTGATTACACACAAATTTCTCTTAGAAATAATATTTTTCGTCAGTGATAACACTTTTTCTGTTCGAACTAGCAAGTTTTCTGTCAAAGATACCAAATTTTTTCGTAGAAGTAACATTTTTGATTGTGATAACAACTTTTATGTCAGAAGTAGCAAGTTTTGCTTAACACTAACAAAAATTCTCATTAAAGTAACGACATTTTACCTTAATACTAACATACGTTTACTGAACACACACAAATTTCTCTTAGAAATAATATTTTTCATCAGTGATAACACTTTTTCTGTTCGAACTAGCAAGTGTTCTACCAAAGATACCAAATTTTATCGTAGAAGTAACATTTTTTGATTGTGATAACAACTTTTCTGTCAGAAGTAGCAAGTTTTGCTTAACACTAACAAACCTTCTCATTAAAGTAACGACATTTTAACTTAATACTAACATACTTTTACTGAACACACACAAATTTCTCTTATAAATAATATTTTTCATCAGTGATAACACTTTTCTACTCGAACTAGCAAGTTTTCTACCAAAGATACCAAATTTTTTCTTAGAAGTAACATTTTTTGATTGTTATAACAACTTTTGATTGTTATAACAACTTTTCTGTCAGAAGTAGCAAGTTTTGCTTAACACTAACAAACCTTCTCATTAAAGTAACGACATTTTAACTTAATACTAAAATACTTTTACTGAACACACACAAATTTCTCTTAGAAATAATATTTTTCATCAGTGATAACACTTTTCTATTCGAACTAGCAAGTTTTCTACCAAAGATACCAAATTTTTTCTTAGAAGTAACATTTTTTGATTGTTATAACAACTTTTCTGTCAGAAGTAGCAAGTTTTGCTTAACACTAACAAACCTTCTCATCAAAGTAATGATATTTTACCTTAATACTAACATACTTTTACTGAACACACACAAATTTCTTAGAAATAATATTTTTCGTCAGTGATAACAATTTTTCTGGTCGAACTAGCAAGTTTTCTACCAAAGATACCAAATTGGTAAAATGGGTTTAGAAGGGACATTAAGAAAGGAACTTGCTCTGAAATGCCTTTTGAAAAGTATTTCTTGGTGTTGAGGTATCCAAAAAGCTGTAAAGTAAAGTTTTGGGTGAAAAGAATGGGTGCTTCAAGTTGGAAAATAGGTTTAGAAGGGACATTAAGAAAGGAACTTGCTCTGAAATGTCTTTTGAAAAGTATTGCATGATGTTTTGTGTATGCAAAATGTCGTAAAGTAAAGTTGTGGTGAAAAGGATGGGTTCTTCAAGTTGGAAAATGGGTTTAGAAGGGACATTAAGAAAGGACCTTGCTCTGAAATGCCTTTTGAAAAGTATTTCTTGGTGTTGAGGTATCCAAAAAGCTGTAAAGTAAAGTTGTGGGTGAAAAGGATGGGTACTTCAACTTGTAAAATGGGTTTAGAAGGTACATTAAGAAAGGACCTTGCTCTGAAATGCCTTTTGAAAAGTATTTCTTGGTGTTGAGGTATCCAAAAAGCTGTAAAGTAAGGTTGTGGGTGAAAAGGATGGGTACTTCAACTTGTAAAATGGGTTTAGAAGGGACATTAAGAAAGGAACTTGCTCTGAAATGTCTTTTGAAAGGTATTTGATGGTGTTGAGGTATCCAAAAAGCTGTAAAGTAAAGTTGTGGGTGAAAAGGAAGGATGCTTCAACTTGTAAAAATGGGTTTAGGAGGGACATTAAGAAAGGAACTTGCTCTGAAATGATATAATAAAGCCTTAAAAAAGTATTAAAAAATATGGAGGGGACTCTTTGGGGGCCCGGGGATGGCTTTTGGGGGTCTGGGGGGCCAGGTGGTCCTTTGGGAGCCCGGGGCCCTTTGGGGACCGGGGGCTTCCTTCGGGGCTGGGGTAGGGGGATCGGAGCCCTTTGGGTCGGGGTAGGGGGATCGGGGCTCTTTGTGGTCTGGGTATGGGACCTCACGACACTGTTTAAATAGAACTTGTGTATTATAACGACCACAGAGTTTCACCCTCAAATCCTCTTCTAAAACATCTTCTAAAATCATTTTTTAAAATGTCTCTAACTGTTTCGCCGAAATAATTCCCTAAAATGTCTAAAACTGTTTCACCCAAATAATCTCTAAACGTAATTTCATCGTGTTCCCTTTGTTTTTGGCATCTCTGCGCTGTCACATTTGAAATTACTAAGAAACCTTTTCCCGCTTTAAACTCTTCATCTCTAAGATCAAAACATTCGCCGGAGTTACAATTAACCTTGCCATCACCTGTCAGATATTAATAAACTTTGCCCCGGAAACAATTCTGGTCGAACTCCAAAGATATTAATAAACTTCGTCCCGGAGACAATTCTCCTTGGAAACAATAAATTAATTCCCCTTCGTGAATCAATAATTCCCCTTAGGAACAACAAATTAATTCCCCTTTCGTGACAAATCAATCAATCATGACATCATCTGTTAGAAACACGTGATCCTGTTTTCCTATTCCTGGATCTTAACATTCGCCCCGAGCGTGCACTTGCCCAAAACAACAAAGAAGCTATACTTGTTTCTTAATTCCCCTTTCGTAAATCAATACATTCTCCCCACCGATTATGTAAATCAAGTTCTCGGAAATTCACTTCCCCCTCGAGTCCTAGATCAATACATTGCCCCTAGTGTGCACTTGGCAAAACAACAACAACAACAAATCAATTGATCTTGAACGACGTGTCATTGACCCTGTTCCCCCGTTAGACTCAATAATCCAGAAAACATCCATCAAAGTGAGAAAAATCCTGTTTTTTCATTCTCACTGACGAAACCATAAAACAGACATAAATTGATGTTGACATCCATGAAAAACATCAAATAAATTGACCAACACCCATAACCGTCCAAGAAACATCCATAAAAGTGAGAAAATTCCTGTTTTTTCATTCTCACTGACAACGAACCATAAAAACATCCATAAATTATGTAACAAAGTTGTAGGTGCCAGCAGGGGTGAGGGGTGGGACCTTTAGGGTCCTTTCTACTAATTGCTAAGGAAAGTGGAAAAGAGGATTTTTTGTGCAAGTCTTGTCTTTCCTTCGAGCAAAAATATTTTTCTCATGAAAAATCCTCCAGACCCCCCCCCCTTTCAGAAAACTCCCACGCAAAAAATATCCGTATGTTACCCAATAACAAACACTATCTGTAAGCAATGGACAAATTACAAAACTTAAAATATACTTAAACTTCTGCAATGGGGTTCTCTGATTTTTTTTGTGACTTAGGAGTGGGGAAGATTCCCAAAGGGTGCATTTTATTGCCAAAACACCTCAACTCATTAAGCCTTCGGATAAATACAGAATTAGCTCTAGGGGAGAGAAGAAAGGAGGATGGAGGTAGAAATTAGTTATAATCCCCAGGCAGTTTTACCCTTTTTTTAAGTCGAAAGTGATTGGATACCAACCGATCCCAAGGGTTTTTTTCGCGGGGGGGATTTTCACAGGGAAGTATTTTCCAGGGAGGGGGGGGATTTTTCGTGAGGTGGTATTTCCTGGAGGTATTTTCCACAGGAGGTTTTTTTCCCGGGGATGGGGGGGGGGGTTGGTTGCCCACAAATTACTTTTGACTTTTAAAAAGGGCACTAAAACTTTGAACTACCAACAACAAAGCGTGATTAATAAACGGGATTAACGAAAACCCCCACAGTCCTCAAGGCAAGGGCTGTAGGCTATGGCAAGATGCCCATTGTAAAAATTTAAGGATTTTTAGACGGGATGGCCGTACAAACTTTCCCGAAGGCCTGGTGCATTGTCTCCCCTACGGTGAAAACACTTCAAAACTGACTGGTAATGGGAGAGAGTTTCTTTTTGAGACCTGCTGGCCACCAACGCAATTCAGTGCGTTGAGGGAGCTGATTACCAGTCATGGCTCTTCGAAGCTCCCCCCTCCAAAAAAAAGAGACCAAATACTGTTAGGGCGGATAGAGCCAATCCCACTTCCTCACAAAGTCTTTCCAATCCAACTCAAAATTCAATGTCTCCCAACCTTTCAATAACCTGTTTTAATCCATATTTTCTAACTTTCAATCATTTTTGGTAATTCCAAATGAGTCCTGGACCTGTTAGTTCCGGTTCCATTGCAACTGAACCACGGTTTAACCGAACCCCAAGCAACTGAACCACTGTAACTGAACCACCCTGCAACTGAACCACCATGCAACTGAACCCCGTGGAACTTGACCCCGTGTAACTGAACTTTCGTGTAACTGAACCCTCGTGCAACTAAAGCCCATTTAACTGAGCCCTCGTACAACTCAGCCTCATTTAACTAAACCCCATTGTAACTGAACCGCAGTGCAAATGAACCATCGTGAAACTGGACCACCGTGCAACTGAACCACCGTGCAACTGAACCCTCTTATAATTGAACTTTCGTGTAACTCAACCACCGTACTTACCCCCTCGCGGAAAATATGGTTTTCCAAATTGGAATATTTTATTTGGGTTCTGTTATTTTTTAGTTTAGCTGAGAATTGCTAAGGAAAGTGGAAAAAAAGGATTTTTTGTGTAAGTCTTGCCTTTCCTTCGAGCAAAAATATTTTTGTCATGAAAAATACTCCAGACCCCCCCCCCTTTCCGAAAACTCCCACGCGAAAAATATCTGTATGTTTCCCAATAACAAACACTATCTGTAAGCAATGGACAAATTACAAAACTTAAAATATACTTAAATTTCTGCAATGGGGTTCTCTAATTTTTTGTGACTCAGGAGAGAGGGAGATACCCCAAAGGGTGCATTTTATTGCCAAAACACCTCAACTCATTGAGCCGTCTGACAAATAAAGAATTAGCTCTAGGAGAGAGAAGAGAGGAGGATGGAGGTACAAATTGGTTATAATCCCCAGGCAGTTTTAATCTTTTTTTTTAAGTCAAAATGATTGGATACCAACCGACCCCAAGGGTTTTTTTCGGGGGGAGATTTTTCACAGGAAAGTATTTTCCAGAGGGGGTGATTTTTTCGTGAGGTGGTATTTACTGGAGGCATTTTCCACAAGAGGTAAGTAGAATGCTAATATTGAATTCTAACCGATTATGTTCCTTGGCACCTTTCCAAGACAGATTACCAGACTGGTTATTGCTATTGTTATCAATTGCACATGGAATTATACAAGAACCAGTTTGACGAGATTACGTTCCTTGGCACCTTTTCAGAGCATGTACTTATGGATACCTTTCCAAGCAACGTGATTAAACACGCTTTTACAATCGGAATTCTTTGATTGACATTTGCAAAAAGGGATAAGGAATTGGCAAAATTGGACTCTATGAACGATATTAATTAATGTTCGAATAATAGGAGTGTGATTGATTCTAATTAGTGATTGGATAATTTTTTAGCAAGAAATCTCTGAATAAAATATTTTTGGAGGAATGGGTGAGAGTTTTGCTTGCATTGGTACCTTTCCAAGCGAGCGGGGAGTCCCCTCCGGTTCCTAAACATTGCAAAAAAGATAGCAGTATGAGCGGGGATTCCCCACACAAGTTTGTTTCAACTCCAAGTTTTTCAACCAGACTGTTTTTTTTTGAGCCAACATCCGTTTTTTAGGAGCCAATCAGAGACATCGGAGCTTGGAAGATGGAGAAAAAAAGGGTTAAAGTGATTAGCAGTTAAGGTAACCCTGAAGAGCATGTTAATTCATACCTTATTTATTATAAATTTGGAACAATATCAAGCTATGAAAATGGTTAACGATGATAAAATGGTCTTATGACTTGACCTAGCTTTACTTCTTTGATGTGTTCTGTATAATACACAAGTTGTGTTTGAACAGTGTTGTCAATTTAAAATAGAGTTTAACATTATAGTATACTAAAAAGTTGATACTAAGAGAGATGTAGATGGCAAGAAAATAATTTTAATAAAGAAATCCAGAACAAACCATAGAAATCCTTGCAAATCAAGTAGTAGGGTGTATGTGAGTACGAACCATCAAGGATCATAAGCACCAATGACCCTAACCAGCAGAGACATCAACCCCCAAAGGTCCCCTATCCCCAAACTCGAAGGATGCTCCCTCCCCTCCAACTTTTTGGCCCCCTCCCCTTATTTTATTTTTTGGCAATTGAAATTTTTTCTGATAACAAGTGTCATTCATTACGATCGTAGCTTTCAAATGTGAAACTTAAGTCCATTTTTGGATCGAAAAATAAACTATTTCTATAAAATCTGAGCTAATAACGGTTTTTGACCGTAAACTCTAGTTTTTTGTAAGAAAATTATGGAAAATACAATTCTCTGGTTCAAATGTGAAAATTAAGTCCATTTATGGATCGAAAAATAAAACTATTTCCGTAAAATATGAGCTAATAAGGGTTTTTGACCGTAAACTCTAGTTTTTTGTAAGAAAATTATGGAAAATAAAATTCTCTGGTTCAAATGTGAAACTTAAGTCCTTTTTAGGATCGAAAAATAAAACTATTTCTGTAAAATCTGAGTTAATAAGGGTTTTTAACCGTAAACTCTAGTTTTTTTGTAAGAAAATTATGGAAAATACAATTCTCTGATTCAAATGTGAATCTTAAGTCCATTTTTGGATCGAAAAAATAAATTATTTCTTTAAAATCTGAGCTAATAAGGGTTTTGACCGTAAACTTTAGTTTTTTGTAAGAAAATTATGGAAAATACAATTCTCTGGTTCAAGTGTGAAACTTAAGTCCATTTTTGGATCGAAAAATAAAACTATTTCCGTAAAATCTGAGCTAATAAGGGCTTTTTGACCGTAAACTCTAGTTGTTTGTAAGAAAATTATGGAAAATACAATTCTCTGGTTCAAATGTGAAACTTAAGTCCTTCTTAGGATCGAAAAATAAAACTATTTCTGTAAAATCTGACTTAATAAGGGTGTTTGACCGTAAACTCTAGTTTTTTTTGTAAGAAAATTATTGAAAATACAATTCTCTGATTCAAATGTGAATCTTAAGTCCATTTTTGGATCGGAAAAATAAATTATTTCTTTAAAATCTGAGCTAATAAGGGTTTTTGACCGTAAACTCTAGTTTTTTTTAAGAAAATTATGGAAAATACAATTCTCTGATTCAAATGTGAATCTTAAGTCCATTTTTGGATCGAAAACATAAATTATTTCCTTAAAATTGAGCTAATAAGGGTTTTTGACCGTAAACTCTAGTTTTTTGCAAGAAAATTATGGAAAATACAATTCTCTGGTTCAAATGTGAAACTTAAGTCCCTTTTTGGATCGAAAAAATTAAACTATTTCCGTAAAATCTGAGCTAATAAGGGTTTTTGACCGTAAACTCTAGTTTTTTGTAAGAAAATTATGGAAAATACAATTCTTTGGTTCAAATGTGAAACTTAAGTCCATTTTTGCATCGAAAAATAAAACTATTTCCGTAAAATCTGAGCTAATAAGGGTTTTTGACCGTAAACTCTAGTTTTTTGCAAGAAAATTATGGAAAATACAATTCTCTGGTTCAAATGTGAAGCTTAAGTCCATTTATGGATCGAAAAATAAAATTATTTCCGTAAAATCTAAGCTAATAAGGGTTTTTGACCGTAAACTCTAGTTTTTTGTAAGAAAATTATGGAAAATACAATTCTCTCGTTCAGATGTGAAACTTAGGTCCATTCTCTGGTTCAAATGTGAAACTTAAGTCTAGTTTTGAATACTTATAATAATGAGGACTGATGGTTCTAATTCAATTTTTTTTTCATAAGAACAAACTATTTTTTTTAACTTCGAAATTATTCAACTTTATTTATTTTTTTTCATAAAAACAAACTATTTTTTTTAAAACTTTGAAATTATTCAACTTTATTTATTTATTTTCGACCAGAGGAATTTTTGAGATTTTTCATTGGTCGGAGATACAACAATGGTACAGTTTTTTAATAGCATGGAAAAGAACGAGTATTGAATGCCTCGTTGTTTAAGTTAAGAGGTGAAATTAAGACCAGCGGAATTTTTGAGATTTTTCATTGGTCAGAGATGCAACAATGATACTTTTTTTAATAGCTTTGAAAAGAACGACTATTGAATGCCTCATTGTTTAAGTTAAGAGGTGAAATCAAGACCAGAGGAATTTTTGAGATTTTTCATTGGTCAAAGAGGGTTTTATGGCTCCTCTCCACAATGAATTCAGATGGTTTTAGGAGTCATCCTCCTAGCCATAACTCCATTCAACCTTGAGTGAAGGTATAAAAGTTTGATGATGTATTTCTCTTCTTAAAAACTACATTAATACCTTCCAAGATGATAGGACTGTATGACACAGAATTCATCGGTTTGAAGAAATCACCTTGTGGTGTTATATTTGAATGTGCATTTTTATTATTGTCAATGGAACTCGAAGAAATTGACTGTTATCATTGGATAGTGAACTATAACATGTTTGAGTATGATAAAAGCTTGTGGAATACTACATTACATCATATAAACAGACTGGGATTCTACGATAGAGTGATTACACAACTTAATAATAGTGGTCAGGAACTGAGAAATGTCCAGGAGAAAGTCAGTGAAATTTTCAGCTTTTTCGGCGTTGAAGCACTCTACGTAAAGGGTAATGTACCTACAGATAAATTTTTAATTCAAAAGTGTGACCCTAGGATTCCACTTTTCAATTTAGAAGAATTTAAGTGTCCTAAATTTGAAGGGCCTTATCACCGTCCTGAAGACGAGGTCAGGTTTTTCGCGCACTGGATACCTAAGGACATACCTGATCGTGATAAATGCATAAGACATGGTAAAAACTATTCTATATCATGGGACCATCATTTCTGGATGTTTAAGAGTGAACGTGTGTATGACCGCGTATCATAATATAATTTTGTATTAATATTCTACATAGCATTATTTCATTAAAAATATATTATGCATTACATTGTTATGTGTTCATTATTTTTAGAGTAAGCTAGCATATCAAAAGTTTAGCACACACACAGAGACGAAACACACATAGAGACGACATACGCACAGAGACGACACACACACACACAGAGACGACACACACACAAAGACAACAAGCACAGAGACAACACGCACACAGAGACAACACACACACACACACACGAACACACAGAGACGACACACACATAGCGACGACACACGCACAGAGACGACACACACACACACACACACACACACTGGTGGTCATTCAAAAGCGGTTTTTTTGTTTGTATGTAAGTTTTTGTGTGTGTGTAAGTTTTTTTTTGTGTGTGTAAGTTTTTTTGTGTGTGTGTGTGAGTTTTTGTGTGTGTGTAAGTTTTTTTTGTGTGTGTAAGTTTTTTTGTGTGTGTGTAAGTTTTTGTGTGTGTGTAAGTTTTTTTGTGTGTGTAAGTTTTAATGTGTGTGTAAGTTTTTGTGTGCGTGTAAATTTTTGTGTGTGTGTGTTTTTGTGTGTGTGTAAGTTTTTGTGTGTGTGTAAGTTTTGTGTGTGTGTGTGTGTAAGTTTTTTTATGTGCGTGTAAGTTTCTGTGTGTGTGTAAGTTTTTGTGTGTGTAAGTTTTTTGTGTGTGTGTAAGTTTTTGTGTGTGTGTTAGTTTTTGTGTGTTTGTAAGTTTTTGTGTGCGTAAGTTTTTTTTTTGTGTGTGTAAGTTTTCGTGTGTGTGTGTAAGTTTTTGTGTGTGTGTGTAAGTTTTTGTGTGTGTGTGTAAGTTTTTGTGTGTGTGTAAGTTTTTGTGTGTGTGTAAGTTTTTTTGTGTGTGTGTAAGTTTTTTTTGTGTGTGTAAGTTTTTTTTTGTGTGTGTATAAGTTTTTGTGTGTAAGTTTTGTGTGTGTGTGTGTAAGTTTTGGTGTGTGTGTGTAAATTTTTGTGTGTGTGTAAGTTTTTGTGTGTGTGTAAGTTTTTGTGTGTGTGTAAGTTTTTGTATGTGTGTAAGTTTTTGTGTGTGTGTGTGTAAGTTTTTTTTTGTGTGTGTGTGTGAGTTTTTGTGTGTGTGTGTGTAAGTTTTTTTTTGCGTGTGTAAGTTTTTGTGTGTGTGTGTGAGTTTTTGTTTGTGTCTAAATTTTTGTGTGTGTGTAAGTTTTTGTGTGTGTGTGTAAGTTTTTGTGTGTGTGTAAGTTTTTGTGTGTGTGTAAGTTTTGTGTGTGTGTGTGAGTTTTTGTGTGTGTGTGTGTAAGTTTTTTTGTGTGTGTGTAAGTTTCTCTGTATGTGTAAGTTTTTGTGTGTGTAAGTTTTTTGTGTGTGTGTAAGTTTTTGTGTGTGTGTAAGTTTTTGTGTGTGTGTGTAAGTTTTTGTGTGTGTGTAAGTTTTTGTGTGTTTGTGTGTGTGTGTAAGTTTGTGTGTAAGTTTTTGTGTGTGTGCCCATTTTGAAATATCCAAAAAGTTGGGTTGATCTAGGTTCACTTAGAGTGGTGCGCCACTCTTAGTGAACCTAGATCAACCCAACTTTAACCCAACTTTTTGGATATTTCAAAATGGGCACATACACAAAAACTTACACACAAACACACATACACAAACTTACACACACACAAAAACTTACACAGACACACAAAACTTACTCACACACACAAAAACGTACACACACACACAAAAACTTACACACACACAAAAAACTTACACACACAAAAACTTACACACACAAACAAAAACTTACACACACACACAAAAACTTACACACACACAAAAAACTTACACACACAAAAACTTACACACACACAGAAACTTACACACACACACACAAAAATTTACACACACAAAAACTCACAGACACACACAAAAACTTACACACACACAAAAACTTACACACACACAAAAAATTACACACACACAAAAACTTACACACACACACACACACACACACAAAAAAACTTACACACACACAAAAATTTAGACACACACAAAAACTTACACACACACACAAAAACTTACACACACAAAAAAAACTTACACACACACAAAAACTTACACACAAACAAAAACTTGCACACACAAACACACACACACACACACAAACTTACACAAACAAACACACAAAAACTTACACATACACAAAAACTTACACACACACAAAAACTTACACACACACAAAAACTTACACACATACAAAAATTTACACACACACACAAAAACTTACATACACACAAAAACTTACATACACACAAAAACTTACACACACACAAAAATTTACACACACACAAAAACTTACACACACACAAAAACTTACACACACACAAAAAAAACTTACACACACACAAAAACTTACACACACAAAAACTTACACACACACAAAAACTTACACACACAAAAAAAACTTACACACACACAAAAACTTACACACACATAAAAACTTACACACACACAAAAACTTACACACACACAAAAAAAATACACACACAAAAACTTACACACACACACAAAAACTTACACACACACAAAAACTTACACACACACACACAAAAACTTACACCCACACACAAAAACTTACACACACACAAAAAATTACACAAACACATAAACTTATACACACACACACACATACACACAATATCTTACACACACACACACACAAAAACTTACACACACACAAAAACTTACACACACATAAAAACTTATACACACACAAAAACTTACACACACACACAAACTTACACACACACAAAAACTTACACACACACACAAAAACTTACACAAACACAAAAACTTACACACACACAAAACCTTACACACAAACAAAAATTTACACAAAAATTTACACACACAAAAAAACTTACACACACACACAAAAACTTACACGCACACACAAAAAAAATTACACACACACAAAAACTTACACACATATAAAAACTTACACACACACAAAAACTTACACACACACATACAAAAACGTACACACACAAAAAAACTTACACACACAAAAACTTACACACACACAAAAACTTACACAAACACATCAAACTTACACACACAAAAACTTACACACACACAGAAACTTACACACACATAAAAAAACTTACACACACACACAAACTTACACGCACACACAAAAACTTACACACACACAAAAACTTACACACACACACAAAAATTTACACGCAAACAAAAACTTACACACACATAAAAACCTAAACACACACAAAAACTTACACACACACAAAAACTTACACACACACAAAAAAACTTACACACACAAAAAAACTTACACACACACAAAAACTCACACACACAAAAAAAACCTACACACACAAAAAAAACTTACAAACACACAAAAACTTACACACACACACACACAAAAACTTACACACACACACACACACAAAACTTACACACACAAAAACTTACACACACACAAAAACTTACACACACAAAAAAAAACTTACACACACAAAAACTTACACACACACAGAAACTTACACACACATAAAAACACACACACACACAAAAACTTACACACACACAAAAACTTACACACACACAAAAACTTACACACACACAAAAACTTACACACACACACACAAAAATTTACACGCACACAAAAACTTACACACACATAAAAACTTACAAACACACAAAAACTTACACACACACAAAAACTTAAACACACACACACAAAAAAACTTACACACACACAAAAACTTACACACACACAAAAACTTAAACACACACACACAAAAAAACTTACACACACAAAAAAACTTACACACACACAAAAACTTACATACACAAAAAAACGCTTTTGAATTACCACCAGTGTGTGTGTGTGTGTGTGTGTGTGTGTGTGTGTCGTCTCTGTGTGTGTGTCGTCGCTATGTGTGTGTCGCCTCTGTGTGTGTGTGTGTGTGTGTTGTCTCTGTGTGCGTGTTGTCTCTGTGCTTGTTGTCTTTGTGTGTGTGTCGTCTCTGTATGTGTGTGTGTGTCGTCTCCGTGCGTGTGTCGTCTCTATGTATGTTTCGTCTCTGTGTGTGTGCTAAACTTTTGATATGCTAGCTTACTCTAAAAATAATGAACACATAACAATGTAATGCATAATATATTTTTAATAATATAATGCTATTAAGAATATTAATACAAAATTATATTATGATACGTGGTCATACACACGTTCACTCTTAAACATCCAGAAACGATGGTCCCATGATATAGAATAGTTTTCATCATGTCTTATGCATTTATCACGATCAGGAATGTCCTTGGGTATCCAGTGCGCGAAGAACCTGACCTCGTCTTCAGGACGGTGATAAAGCCCTTGAAATTTAGGACACTTAAATTCTTCTAGATTGAAAAGTGGAATCCTAGGGTCACACTTTTGAATTAAAACTTTATCTGTAGGTACATTACCCTTTACGTAGAGTGCTTCAACGCCGAAAAATCTGCAAATTTCACTGACTTCCTCCTGGACATTTCTCGGTTTCTGACCACTATTATTAAGTGGTGTAATCACTCTATCGTAGAATCCCAGTCTGTTTATATGATGTAATGTAGTACTCCACAAGCTTTTATCATACTCAAACATGCTATAGTTCACTATCCAATGATAACAGTCAATTTCTTCGAGTTCCATTGACAATAATAAAAATGCAAATTCAAATATAACACCACAAGGTGATTTATTCAAACGGATAAATTCTGTGTCATACAGTCCTATCATCTTGGAAGGTATTAATGTAGTTGTTAAGAAGAGAAATACATCATCAAACTTTTATACCTTCGCTCAAGGTTGAATGGAGTTATGGCTAGGAGGATGACTCCTAAAACCATCTGAATTCATTGTGGGGAGGAGCCATAAAACCCTCTCTGACCAATGAAAAATCTCAAAAATTCCTCTGGTCTTGATTTCACCTCTTAACTTAAACAATGAGGCATTCAATAGTCGTTCTTTTCAAAGCTATTAAAAAAGTGTATCATTGTTGCATCTCTGACCAATGAAAAATCTCAAAAATTCCTCTGATCTTGATTTCACCTCTTAACTTAAACAACGAGGCATTCAATACTCGTTCTTTTCCATGCTATTAAAAAACTGTACCATTGTTGTATCTCCGACCAATGAAAAATCTCAAAAATTCCTCTGGTCAAAAATAAATAAATAAAGTTGAATAATTTCAAAGTTTAAAAAAAAGTTTGTTTTTATGAAAAAAAATAAAGTTGAATAATTTCGAAGTTAAAAAAATAGTTTGTTTTTATGAAAAAAAAATTAATTAGAACCATCAGTCCTCATTATTATGAGTATCCAAAAATAGACTTAAGTTTCACATTTGAACCAGAGAATGGACCTAAGTTTCACATTTGAACGAGAGAATTGTATTTTCCATAATTTTCTTACAAAAAACTAGAGTTTACGGTCAAAAAACCTTATTAGCTTAGATTTTACGGAAATAGTTTTATTTTTCGATCCATAAATGGACTTAAGTTTCACATTTGAACCAGAGAATTGTATTTTCCATAATTTTCTTGCAAAAAACAAGAGTTTACGGTCAAAAACCCTTATTAGCTCAGATTTTACGGAAAGAGTTTTATTTTTCGATCCAAAAATGGACTTAAGTTTCACATTTGAACCAAAGAATTGTATTTTCCATAATTTTCTTACAAAAAACTAGAGTTTACGGTCAAAAAACCCTTATTAACTCAGATTTTACCGAAATAGTTTTATTTTTTCGATCCAAATAGGGACTTAAGTTTCACAGTTGAACCAGAGAATTGTATTTTCCATAATTTTCTTACAAAAAACTAGCGTTTATGGCAATCTTGAAATAGAAATAAACCAAAACCCTTATTAGCTCAGATTTTAAAGAAATAATTTATTTTTTCGATCCTAAAATGGACTTAAGTTTCACATTTGAACCAGAGAATTGTATTTTCCATAATTTTCTTACAAAAAACTAGAGTTTACGGTCAAAAACCCTTATTAGCTCAGATTTTAAAGAAATAATTTATTTTTTTGATCTAAAAATGGACTTAGGATTCACATTTGAATCAGAGAACTGTATTTTCCATAATTTTCTTACAAAAAAACTAGAGTTTACGGTCAAAAACCCTTATTAACTCAGATTTTACAGAAGTAAATTTATTTTTCGATCCTAAAATGGACTTAAGTTTCACATTTGAACTAGAGAATTGTATTTTCCATAATTTTCTTACAAAAAACTAGAGTTTACGGTCAAAAAACACTTATTAGCTCAGATTTTACGGAAATAGTTTTATTTTTTGATCCAAAAATGGACTTCAGTTTCACATTTGAACCAGAGAATTGTATTTTCCATAATTTTCTTACAAAAAACTAGAGTTTACGGTCAAAAACCCTTATTAACTCAGATTTTACAGAAATAGTTTTATTTTTACGATCCAAAAAGGGACTTAAGTTTCACATTTGAACCAGAGAATTGTATTTTCCATAAGTTTCCTACAAAACACTAGATTTTACGGTCAAAAACCCTTATAAGCTCAGATTTTAAAGTAATAATTTATTTTTTCGATCCAAAAATGGACTTAAGATTCACATTTGAATCAGAGAATTGTATTTTCCATAATTTTCTTACAAAAAACTAGAGTTTACGGTCAAAAACCCTTATTAGCTCAGATTTTAAAGAAATAATTTATTTTTTCGATCCAAAAATGGACTTAAGATTCACATTTGAATCAGAGGATCGTATTTTCCATAATTTTCTTACAAAAAACTAGAGTTTACGGTCAAAAACCCTTATTAACTCAGATTTTACAGAAATAGTTTTATTTTTCGATCCTAAAAAGGACTTAAGTTTCACATTTGAACCAGATAATTGTATTTTCCATAATTTTCTTGCAAAAAACTAGAATTTACGGTCAAAAACCCTTATTAGCTCAGATTTTACGGAAATAGTTTTATTTTTCGATCCATAAATGGACTTAAGTTTCACATTTGAACCAGATAATTGTATTTTCCATAATTTTCTTGCAAAAAACTAGAATTTACGGTCAAAAACCCTTATTAGCTCAGATTTTACGGAAATAGTTTTATTTTTCGATCCAAAAATGGACTTAAGTTTCACATTTGAAAGCTAAGATCGTAATGAATGATACTTGTTATCAGAAAAAATGTCAATTGCCCAAAAAAAAATGGTTGGAGGGGGCCAAAAAGTTGGAGGGGAGGGGGCACCCTTCGAGCTTGAGGATAGGGGACCTTTGGGGGGTTTATGTCTCTGTTGGTTAGGGTCATTGGTGCTTATGATCCTTGATGGTTCGTACTCACATACACCTTACTACTTGATTTGCAAGGATTTCTATGGTTTGTTCTGGATTTCTTTATTAAAATTATTTTCTTGCCATCTACCTCTCTCTTAGTATCAACTTTTTAGTATACTACAATGTTAAACTCTATTTTAAATTGACAAAACTGTTCAAACACAACTTGTGTATTATACAGAACACATCAAAGAAGTAAAGCTAGGTCAAGTCATAAGACCATTTTATCATCGTAAACCATTTTCATAGATTGATATTGTTCCAAATTTATAATAAATAAGGTATGAATTAACATGCTCTTCAGGGTTACCTTAACTGCTAATCACTTTAACCCTTTTTTTTCTCCATCTTCCAAGCTCCGATGTCTCTGATTGGCTCCTAAAAACGGATGTTGGCTCAAAAAAAACAGTCTGGTTGAAAAACTTGGAGTTGAAACAAACTTGTGTGGGGAATCCCCGCTCATACTGCTATCTTTTTTGCAATGTTTAGGAACCGGAGGGGAATCCCCACTCGCTTGGAAAGGTACCAATGAAAGGCAAGCAAAACTCTCACCCATCCCTCCAAAAATATTTTATTCAGAGATTTCTTGTTAAAAAATTATCCAATCACTAATTAGAATCAATCACACTCCTATTATTCAAACAGTAATTAATATCGTTCATAGACTCCAATTTTGCGAATTCCTTATCCCTTTTTGCAAATGTCAATCAAACAATTCCGATTGTAAAAGCGTGTTTAATCACGTTGCTTGGAAAGGTATCCATAAGTACGTGCTCTGAAAAGGTGCCAAGGAACGTAATCTCGTCAAACTGGTTCTTGTATAATTCCATGTGCAATTGACAACAATAGCAATAACCAGTCTGGTAATCTGTCTTGGAAAGGTACCAAGGAACATAATCGGTTAGAATTCAATATTAGCATTCTACTGAGGTATTTTTTTCTGGGGGATGGGGGTGGGGGGGACTGGTTTGGTTGCCCTCCAATTACTTTCGACTTTTAAAAAGGGCACTAAAACTTTGAACTACCAACAACAAAACGTGATTAATAAACGGGATTAACGATAACACCCACAGTCTTCGGGGCAAGGGCTGTCGGCTATTGCAAGATGCCCATTGTTAAAATTTAAGGATTTTAGACGGGATGGTCGTACAAACTTTGGAGAAGGCTCATTCGATTGGAAATTGAAATTTCAAGTTCAATTTTGAAGAATCAAAGGTAATTGGAGGACAATGAGCTTCTCCCCTTACTGCCGTTCTCCCCCAAAATGCATCCAATCAAAATATTTTTTTTCTCAAAATAGTCTTAAGGTCAAATAACCATGCCTCTGGGGCTAACAGCCCCACCAGCAGCTCCTGGAGCAAGGGCCGTATGTTAAGCTAGTTACTCACTGTTAACACATAAGGTTCTAATGGAAAAGGTTTTTGTAGGAACTTGGGAGGGGGATGCTCATTCAATTGGAAATACAAAGTTCCAGTGCACTTTTTAAGAGTTAAAAGTGATCGATGGGCTTTCACCCCCACCCTCTTTTCCCCCCAAATGCATCCGAACGATAATTTTCAGATGACTATTTTATTTAAAACAGATCAAACGTTAAATAACTATGCCTCCAAGGTTCACCACCCCCAGCCCCTGGTGCAAGGGCAGTAAGTTAGGCAAGTTGCATATTTTTAACATACAAGGTGTATTTTTTATCAAGAAAAGGGCATGTTTGATCCTATAAATAAAAAAAAGCATGGAGCATTAAGATCAAACCTTAGCGAAATGTCAAGAAGAATGTCAAATACAATCAAAAGACATCTTTTCCTTTATTGGTTGTAAAAAAAAAATACCAGCAATATCTACAATGGCTGATGGTATCAGCCTAGTGTTGCCACTACGAATTTTCAAAACCTGTGAAAAAAATGTCAAAAAACCTGTGAAATTCGTCAAAAAACCTGTGACCACTTTTAGAACGTGTTCAGGCATTCTTTCATTTTTACTACAGTTTACATTTGTTACTCTGAAGTAGCAGCACTAGAATGCTACTAGCAAAGATACTTAAACCTGGGAAAATCTGCCTCTGGCCCGAAAACACGTCATGGAAAATCGAAAGGCATGCTTCCAAGCGGTCTCTTCCCTGCATGAGTTCTGCAAGTATTTCCAGCTTTGACATTAACGCTACGTATAAATTACATGTAGTGCTTTTCAATTTCAATAGATAACAGAAAGATATCGTCCTGAGAATGTCAACAGATCGAAATTTTATATAAATACCGCTACCTATTTTAGTCGGAAAGTAAAGGACCAATCATCGAGACTCATTTTCACTTCGATAATTGCATTAGTTGTGCGAAAAAGATGCAAGTCGTTGATCTTCGGTAGCTAGTAAGGACCTATCTGGGTGTGACAAGGTCTGAACGGCTGCAACAACGAAATGTCTATTTTGACCTACGATGACCTACATAGTCTTAAACTTGAAAATAAAATTGTTCAATCTGCATGGAAAAACGTATGATCACTTCGATAATTGCATTAGTTGTGCGAAAAAGATGCAAGTCGTTGATCTTCGGTAGCTAGTAAGGACCTATCTGGGTGTGACAAGGTCTGAACGGCTGCAACAACGAAATGTCTATTTTGACCTACGATGACCTACATAGTCTTAAACTTGAAAATAAAATTGTTCAATCTGCATGGAAAAACGTATGATCACCTCTGCACGGTTTTCCGCATAGTGTAATTGCATCTTAAGTTCAGACACATGGGATTTTCCTTAAAGACCATTTGCAAACCTGACAGAAATCCCAATTCCCAGACTAAAAATCTATTCGCAATACCAGGCAGGAACTATCAATTTTTTGGCTCGCGCATTTTCTATCAAATTTTGTAAGTTTCGCCCCATAGTGCAACTTATGATGTAAGGAGATAAAATGGCAAATTACGTTGCTTAGATAGAATATCGCAAGATAACGGAATGTAAAATAAAAAGATGTAGTTTGTTGCAAAACAACTTTGTTAAGTTCAGTCTTCATTAACAGATTCCTCCACCAGATTCCTGGATCTAGAACAAAAGACGTCGATCACATTAATCATTCAGCCAACTGGTTGGTCAAGTGGTTAAAATTGTTTAACTCCTCTATCTTGCCGTTTTCTGAACATTTAGAAGTGACCCTGAGCTACTTAAGGCAATTGTAGGGCTGAATTATCTAGCGAAAAAGTCTTCACTGTATTTTTGTATAATTTAAGTTAAAATCATGCGGTGTTCCTAAATTTTGAGCATTTCTGAACCTGACGGACCAGAAATCTGCTTTAAAGAATTGTATTTAAATAACACAAAGCAAAATTTCTTGTAGAAGCAAAATAAGTTGGTAGATCATAAAAAAAGAAAAGGGGCATTCGCACGGTAATTTTGCCGAGGTCTAAAGCAATCACTAGACATCAAACTTGGTCACCCACATACAGCTCTATACAACTTAGGTTATGATATTACAGTGTTCAAACGGGCAACAGGGGAATGAAATTCAATTTCTCACAAATCATATTTTCAAAGCACTCCACCTGTTTTCTTAGAAACCACGCTAAATTTTGATGATCCGAGTAGAATTTCTGGCAACTTCTAGTCTAAAGCAATAGGTACTGAAAATTAGCCAGCCACGTTCGTCTTGCACACAAGGTTTAAACTAAACCGCTTGCATAGGATTCTCAAGTAGATGGTGCCACGTTTTCGAATGAAGAAAAAAACAATTATCACTACTAAGGTTCTTCAGGTCTTGGAAAACAAGATTGGCATAAAAACACAAAAATTTGATTGGTTGATATAATGATATTGATTGATAAGTCACAACTGATCCGAGTCATAATTGGTTGATTTGATTGGTTGATACAATGATATTGGTTGATAAGTCACACCTGATCAGAGTCATGGTATTATAAATTCCACCTGTAGCTTAAACCCTGCAAAAGAGACAGATACTATCAACAGTTACCTAAATGCTAGGTTCAGATGTATAAAACTTTCCTTGAAGGTTGAAAGGAAATCTTTAGAGGCTGAAGGGAAATCTGTTCGAATGTAAAGAGATATTTTTCTCTAATTCCTATTGCGAATCCTAAAGCAAGAATTTTGAAAAACTAAACATGTCCTTAGGCAATGCTGATTCTGTACAATAAACAATTAAATCCACTTACGCTGAATTTTTTAAGGTCTGTTCTAGTTACCTGGCTTTTCTCAGTTATTTCCCTAATAATAATAATAATGTACTTATAAGCCATGTCATACACAAAGTTGTGAGTAAGACAAGGAAAAAAAGAGAAAAAATGAAGTAAAATACACTACAATGAAATTAACCGAACAGACGGACCAAAGGATGATGAGGCGAAAAACGACAAAAAGATGAATCCGAAAGCCTTCCTTGCAGCACAGCCAACTTTGCTGTTACATCGAGAACTTCAAACTTACGAATTATTTTACAACTACTATGCCAAGGGGGGGGGGAGATAAAGCAGAATTTACAATATCTGAAATAAAAAGACCGGATATGTTTAACGTCGTTCTTCTTTAAAAGGGGAAAGACCAGAAAGGTAAAGGACAGAATGATAATAAAAAGTAGTTTATAGCCTACCCAGTTCTCGTCTGTTATACTTCCCTCGATTCCCTCGAGTGGCAGCAATCTTAGAAAAAACAATTTAAATTTCCTTTTTAACTTCACGAATAGTGTACTGGCGAAGGCTAGAAATTGATTTAGTAACAGTGATACCCAATCATCGAAAACAGGAACAGAGGGTATAGAAAAACCACGACGAACTAAGGGAACATTACAGGAAGTTGAACCATTAAAAACTAGAAACTCACAATTCTCAAAATTAAGAAAAAGACTAATTTTAGAAAATAAACGGGAAACCTTCTTGAAATCTTAATAATCTAATATTTTTTTCATAATCTCTTTACAATCTGATTCTTCTTGAAGAAACATTAAGTTTTTTCTTTCGTAATATTGAAAATTCTATCAACTTTATAAGATTGAGTTGAAAAAAAACTCGAAATCCTCTCGCGCTTTAAAGATAAGCTTATTGGAATCCTTTAACTCCTTAAAGTACATCTTCAAATCTCACTTCTGATCAAGTTTTTCTTTATTTCTTTATCTGTTCTTGAAGGTCATTCCAACGTTTTGGCCTAGTATCTACCGTAAGATAAGTCATTGGTTTATTTTTAGTAATCAGTAACAATTACCTCTCATATCTTCACGATTTAATGAGAATAGACAATTGTTCTCTTCGAAAGGAGAAAAAGGATGAATTATCGTTGGTACGAGGAAAAATTACGAGCTGAACCTTTGCATTGGAGCTGGAATGCATAGAAGCAACGAAATACTCACCCCGTCAAAGTCAGTAGTCTATTCAGTGTCGGAGTGTGAGCTGTCAGGTTCAGCACAACAAGGATCTTCTTTATTACAAACTGCTTCTCTCCATTTGATAGCCTTATCCAGTAGATCACTTGGAATAGTCCAGGAAGTGGCTTTACCAACTAACTGTTTGGTCATCACCAATGCACTAACTGTCCCGGTGTTCATCTTGTTACGCAGTCTCGTTTTCATATGCGACAGGAAAGAGAACTGTCGCTTTTCAGCAGTGCTTGTATGGGGAAGACAACAGAGGTGCAACATAAAGGCCGACAGATCAGCAAACTTTTTGTCGCCAATACCGTTCTTTAGATGCAAAATACTCTTCGAGAAACCAGATGGTTGGTCGACCAGATCTTGACCAAGATCAGCTCGGCTCAACCTGAGCTCTTGCAGCTGACGGTCAATGCTTTCTCTCTTGCGTTCTACAATCGTTCCATCGCTTCCCAGAAGCGTGGAAAAGCGCACGAGAATGCAAATAATGAACACCTCTTCAAATCCGAGTGCAACGCAGGGATCCAAAATCTTAAGATCGGACAAAATTGGATCTTCCCAGCTTATTCTTTGTCTCATCTGCTTGCAGATCCTCAGACAGTTGACCTTAAAGGCTTTAAGCGAGTCCTCGGCAATCCTTGATCCGCGTTCCTCCAGGTAACATTCGGTATTGGTGCCTAATTTCATGTCATCCAGTTCAAGATAGTTCGCGGGAACCAGATCTATGGAGAAAGGTGATTTCGCTACCAGTATCAGGCGATTTCTTATGAACATTTGGAGTAATATTGCGTACGTCGTAATGAAGCTGCTCACCAGCCTACGGATTCTTGTGTCACTGCTCTGAATGCCAGTGTTTAGGGAGTTGGTAATCCCAAGAACATGGGCAAGAAAATAGAGAGAGGCCTTCGTGACAGGATTGTTTAAAGCTTTGTATATTTTGAGTTTCTTCTCCATGCTCACCTTGTCTGCAGTGCCCTCGCCTAACGCGTGACCACCGTAAAACAATAACAAGGCATTCCAGGTTTCTAACAGCCGTCTGATGGGTGCTTCAAAGCTGAACCATCTCGTAGAAACCACCGATAGAAACTGCTTCACTTCAATTTTAGCGGACTTCTGGTGGTCATGAAATTCTCCAGTCCTCTTTGGACTATGGGTAATGTAGTGTATTGTATCATGCACAAAAGACTCTAACCAGTCTGGCAAGGTCTTAGATGCTGCTGAAACAGCAACTTAAAAGACTTACAAAAGAAGCTTAAAAGACACTTTTTACAATCTAATAACACACAGATAATTTCTGCAAATTGGTTTATACAGGGAAAAAATTCAATAATATAAAAGCCTTTTCACTCCGACCTATCGTCTTTTTCAATTCAATTCAAAATGGTTGTTTCAAAATGGCCATGGCTGTCATTTGTGATTAATGTGATGAAGCTTTAGAGTTATGATACATATATGTCGTCTCAAAATCACTAAAAATAATTAGAAAATGTGAGCTCTACAATATTCAACTTTTACCAGAATATTAGGTCATATTAAGAGCCTTTAGCACAAAAACCTGTGACTTTCTACCATTCAGCGGCAAAAACCTGTGAACCTGTGACCATCAAATAAACCTGTGAAGTTTCACAGGAAACCTGTGACTGTGGCAACATAGTATCAGCCGTCACATCGTTCGGAAAATGTTTAGGAGCATCTTCAACTAAATCAAGAGGTTCTTTGCGCATCCAGTTTTACAAGACTACATATCAGTAATGTGTCGAGAATAGCTGAGGGTATAAACTTGAGGATATGAAGTTTATAATTTCTTGGAATGTTGAAGGAAGGTTGAAAAAAGGCTGGAGTGGAACCAGTCCCCTTCCCATATCCTTTTTTAGCTGCAATCTCCTCAAAGACATCTGATCAAAATTCGTTATCTAGATTCACAAAGGTCAAATATTTTAAACACATATGTTTATTACTTAACGTCCAGATAGGTTTGATTCATCTGAAAAAAGAGCAATAAATCAGCTTTAATGGTTTGTCATATCGGATCTTCTTTTTTTTGCAAAATTAAAACAAAACTTTTTTTTATGAATGATCTTGGCAGGCGTTATTTCATGATTATAAGAAACAAGCAATTCCGACATGTTTGAAAATGTAAAAATTCTAACTTGTGTTTTACCCAATGATATTACCTCATATTTTTAGAATAATGAAAACCTGATTTCAGGGGTTCAGTTGCACGATGGTTCAGTTACAAGAGGGTTCAGTTGCAAGGTGGTTTAGTTGCATGGTGGTTCAGTTGCACGGCGGTTCAGTTGCACGGTGGTTCAGTTCCACGGTGGTTCAGTTCCACGGTGCTTCAGTTGCACGATGGTTGAGTTGCATGGTGGTTCAGTTGCACGGGGGTTCAGTTACACGGGGGTTCAGTTAAATGAGTTTGAGTTACACCGGGGTTGTAACTCCGGTTACAACCCCGAGTTGCAAGAGGGTTTAGTGAAATGGGGTTCAGTTGCTTGGTGGTTCAGTTACGCGAGGGTTCAGTTGCCCAGGGGTTCGGTTATACAGCGGTTCAGTTGCACGGTGATTCAGTTACACGGTTGTTCAGTTACACGCATACCCTTAGTTCCTTCTAAGCTCCTTTTTCAATTCTCCTGAAATTGTACTCTCCATTACTTCAGGCTGTATTTGGTCAAATTTCTTTTTTCTTCGGGTCTTGTCTCTTTTTCACTTTCCTCCATTTTTTGTTATTGATGCACAGAAAAACTTTCAAGAACTTCTAATTGGACTCTAGTGTCCTATTTCCTAAGTTTTATTCTTCTGTTATATTCTCGTTTTACGTATCTTTTCTCTCTCTTAGTTTTCTTTTTTTTTGTCTTAATACTAAACAGCCCTTTGCTAAATGAAAATTGGATTCTTGAATTGTAACTTCGCTTTCATCCTTTTCTCTCTCTCTGTATTTTTTACAACAGAACTGGATAAATCTTCGTCAAATGGGAATTGGATTCCCATATTTGTTTTTTTTATACTTGGCCAGAACTCCTCGAACTTTTCGCGGGAATGACCGCACTATACATTTGTTTTCAATTTTCTCTTGCACACTGAGTGCTTCATCTTGGTACCTACTTGTCAGCGCAGCACACTTTTATATGTGTTTTGAAGTTCGTTATTTTCTAAAAAAGATTCCTGAAACATCAATTCCATTCGTCTTATTTTCAATTTTAGGTGGCTTGGCTACTTCCATATCACATTTTATCGGATTACTAGCATTCTGATTTCGAATGTCGAGCACTTCATTTTCAGACAGGGTGGCTTTGGCTCCCACTTTGGCTAATGGGTCACTCCACCACCCCTCCTAGTAAAGAAAGTTGTATATTTTTTGTCTTGGAATTCAATGTTTGCAGTAGTACTTTTCTATTTTTGAAGGATAAATTCTATGACCCATGCTTCTTATGCACTAACATTTAAGATTAGTAAAATGGTGGTAATAATACCACCTTATGTTCTTATTTTCAATTTTAGGCGGCTTGGCTACTTCCATATCACATTTTATCGGATTACAAGCATTCTGATTTCGAATGTCGAGCACTTCCTTTTTAGACAGGGTGGCTGTGGCTCCCACTTTGGCTTATGGGTCACTCCACCACCCCTCCTAGTAAACAAAGTTGCATATTTTTTGTCTTGGAATTCAATGTTTGCAGTAGTACTTTTCTATTTTTGAAGGATAACTTCTATGACCCATGCTTCTTATGCACTTACATTTAAGCTTAGTAACATGGTGGTAAAAATAAAAATACAAAACTAATAACTGTTCACCGTAATGCAGTGGCAGATCCTGGGGGCGAGGGGGGTGCGCGCCCCCCTAACGTGGTCTAAAGTAGTGAAATTTACTTAATTAACGCAAGCTTGTGCACATTAAACTTGCTCCTGACGAAAGTTTATCGAATCAACCTATGTTACCCCCCCCCCCCCTAATAAATCATGGATCCGCCCCTGCAGTAATGTCTATTTATTTCCATAAATATATACATGTAAATTCAACAGTCTGTTAGTTCAATTGCTATGTAAGGCTCTATGGCTAAGAAAAAACAATAGTGATTGATCCCTTCTTCGAATTAAAGTGGGACACAACAGTAAAGTTTTTCTGGTAAATGGTTTAGGTAACTTATATGTTCTCAGGAAAAAAAAACGTAAATTATCCAAACTTCTACTTTTGGCATTCCAGACTCTCTATATCACTATGAAAAGGCTATTTTATCTTAAGAATTAATGCCTTTCTTAAAACCAAATTTCTAATCATAGGGTTTAATACCCCTACAGTCTCCGTTGAAATTTTGTAAAACAGAGGTGTCACGGAGGCAAACTATTTTCGGTATAAGTTTTTCTTTCTCATGAGAATGGTTGCACGCTATTTTTTTCTTTTTTCAATACCTCTTTTAAAAAATATTGTATGGTTCTAGTGTAATCATAGTCACACAACTAGTTTTCAACGATAATTCCCTGGTCCTTTGTCAGAACCTAAATTCACTTCTGTTTTTACTGTTTTCTATTTTACATTAAATGAGTTTAATATGGAAAAAAAATGTGGTGATGTCTGTCACTAGTTTTGCCTTGAATAAAAAATTCTGGAGAAACAATACGCTAAAGGATGGGTCTTACCATGATAAAGAACAAAAACAAAAGATTTTGATGAAGAGATAAGATGGTATTATAAAGTCTAGTGAGTTCCTTAAACATTTTAATGTGTTTCTTTAGTTCTCTTCAAGTGCTTTGATATGGAAGGAGTAAGTTTTTTACTTTATAAGTTTTTATACTATTTTGTTTTCACGCTTTTAAATCTGCTTTTCAAAAAGAGGTACAACTTATGTAATTCACGTTTCACAGTTTGCTTACTTATCAAGTTTTGAGTTCATTTGATTTTTTTTTTTTTTTTGTTCAGTTTTTTTTTCAACCAATTTGGACTTGACTGATTGCGCTAAGTCAACATTTTAATAGTAATTTGCATTATATGCAACGTAGACGATGGGCAACAAATATTTTATTTTAAATCAACAATTAGGTGTAATTAAGGGCTGAAAAATGAATGATTTGATATTGAATGATTGGATAAAATCTATATAAAACAATGATTGGACTAAAACTTTTTGTTAAAAAAAAAAAAATCTTCGACATAGGATAACGCTGTGGAAACTGAGGAAGCTAGCAGCCCTCCCCCCCCCACGGTATTGTTTGATGATTTTAGTTTTAGGGGATGTTTCGATAATTTTAGTTTTAAAGGTATATAAGTTTCATACTGGTGAGAAACTTTATATTCCTTTTTTCAGGCCTGATTTTTTGAGTGGTCATTGACCCCATTCCACGTTAAGGATATTGTGGCTGACATTATTGTAAATGAACGCTTTGACCCGGAACAAGTTGTAAAGGAAATTAATCTAAAAAATATTGGGTAAAAAAATAACTCGATTTTGGATGTGGACAGTTCCCGAATTCTTTTTTTTTTTTTTTAAAGGCCAAGGGAGGGGGATGGGAAGAATTTATGAAAATAACTAAACGGTAATTTATGCTAAGAAGAAACCCTCTAACGTTGGTTATAAAAGACAACTTAGCTTGTCAGTTCACACAAAGACTTAGGTAGATGGAGGTTAATAAATGGTTTTTCAGCCATTTTGAAATCAGTATGGAGGTCAGAGGCAGCGCTCTAGCATTGTGTATAGTAAAAAGTCATAAGGCTTCAGTGTATTATTGCTTGTTCCCCAGAGCCACTTCATGTGGAAGGGGTGGTCGTAAGAACTTTGGAGGGGACTCATGTAATTGGGACTTGAAATTTCTAGTGCCCTTTTTCAGAGTCAAAAATGATCAGAGGGCAACCAGCCCTCGTCTCATGCCTTTTCCCCCCAAAAAACATCTGATCAAAGTTTAAGATATCCATTCTTTTCAAAATAGTTCAATGGTTAAATAACTATGCCTCTGGGGTTGATCTAACCCCCGCAGCCCCCAGGACAAGATATGTAAGTAATACAACTTACCCATCAGGCCAAGTTCGATCCAGAATTTCCAAAACAGCTTAGGCTATTATGGTGAAACTTTAAGAAAATGTTGGAGAGGTGTCGAAAACAACTAAACACACTATATGTATTCTGGTTGTCAAAAGGACTTTTCAGCGATAACTAAGGAACGGCTGACAGTATTAACTTGAAACTATTCGGTTATGTTGAGGGAGATGTTGAAGAGTAATCGGAAGACAACCAGCCCCTTCCCCTGGTTAGATTTTCTAGGGTGGGAAACTGTAAACTATGCAACTTGCCCAACGTTTACAGGCAGGATGCCCCCAACTCTAATATAAGATAAAATATAAGATATAGATAAGTGTGATGCTGAAAACATAAAGGCAAATAAATGTCTTTCGAGAAAGACATTTTGCAAGAAGTAGAACATCTCAACCATAAGCCAGGGCAGATCCTCTCACTTAATAGTTTCTGACATGCTTGCAAACAAACCATTTTATCATTTGTGCATCATGTAATACCTATTAAAAAGATTCACATCCACAGTGGCAGATTGATTATAAGATTTAAATTGATTTAAAATTAGCGAAAACTTATATATTTAGCTTACTATTTTCAGAGGCGGTAATTTCACGCGATCATATCTTCTCGTCCTTGAAATCATGTAGTCAACATGAAATAGGTTAATATAGACATTTGATTTGTAAGGTTTCATTGATTACGTCGAATCACTTGATATTTGATAGACATTATGCATAATAATGCACACTTGCGAATCAGATAATATTTAGCTGATATGCTTATGTCATTCTCTAGGTATGTCATTCTTTAGGTATATTCTATAGGTATATAATATAGGCTGGTGTCATTCTCTAGATATGGGAGGAGCATGTGTCTGATGCTTAAAAATACATTTTTATCACTAAATTTTCGGATTCTCCATGAAACTTCAAATAAAGTAAATGAGGTTTCGGGTGGGGAGTATATATCGATCTACCTTTGAATTAAGCGTGAATAAAAAAAAAAAATTCTGTGTAACATTAAGATCAAATTAATTTGTTTATTTTTGTACATATTAAACGGTTCGTCATAATGAACTTTAACAGAAGAGTATATCCTCCTAAGAGCAACCAAAAGTCTAAAACGGATTTTAATTGCAATATCTGCAATCATAGCTAAAGATTTTTTATAGCAATCGTAAATATAAAAAACTAGTTAAGCTTAAAGATACCCCCCAGAAACTAGAAGCCAGAAATAAATTAGTTCATTTTCGAAAAAAAGAGGGAGACCTCCCCCAAAGGCCAGGTGATTTAGATAGAAATGACACTTTCAAATTCAGAAAACCAGAGAATTCGGTTGTAGAGGTTATAAGTTCAGTTAATAAAATACAAAATTTTTACTAGTAATTTTAAAGCTGCTCATTAAAAGCTACTAACTAATTGAAAATTTGCGTAATTTTGAAACTTCAAATAAAATCCCCCTAAAAGGTATGCAAAGGGTTGCAGTAATTTCTAAGCTAATATACTTTTAAGCCATGAAATTTTATTACCAACTTAGATATTCCCAATCTTTATTGTATATTTGAAATTCGTTTACCTCTAACAATTAATAGTACTAACGCCCTTTCCAGCACCTGGCGTAAACCTGGCGTAAAATAGTTCCACGTCACTTAGCACAGTTTTCGCCACACTTCCAGAATACTTGGCACAAACCTCCTGATGTTGTAAATTCTGAAAGTGGGCGCTATTCTCTACTATTTTGTGGCTTACCACCAGGAACCTTACTTGGTCCTTTATCATTCCTTGAAATTCGCAACTAATATTTTGTTTCTGATTTAAATATGTAGTTTCTTTGCTGTCCTGAATTCTAGTGCTGAATTAATTTTTAATTAATTAGATATTACCTATTTTTAGAACAAAAGTTCATCGTAACGTGTCTTAATATTCATTTTTAGTGGGATTAAATAAAAAAAGATAAGTTTCTCAGCTGAAAGTAGGATCAATATTAAAAATTAACATGAGTAAAAAATTATTCTGTATATGAGGAAGACTACCCCTCCCTCAACTCTCAGTCTTTAAGCTAAAGTCTTAAGGTTCTTTTCAAATAGTTCTCAATAAAATTCAACGGCCCTCGAGTTCGAGCAGCTTTTCTTAAAGAATTGCAACAAAAAGTAAAATTTTAGCTTAACAGTGAGGCTTGAGGAAGGGGTGGCCCTCACATACAGAATAATTTCTGCTCGTTGTAAGTTTCAAATCCCCCAGGCATATTTATCAGACCTCTCAACTATGCTAAAACAAGTGGCGGTCTCAAAATTTTTATCAGATGTCTTCGGTGTAAAAAGGGTTGTTCGAAGGGGGCTAGCTGCCCTCCAATGTTTTCAATATTTTTGATTACTTGAAAAGATCACTTGAAACTATGGTTCATAAAGAATGTCTTAGAACTCTTTCAAGGGCAAATACTAGCTTGTCTTAGTGGAAAGGCACGGCAAGCAGGAGATTTAAATCTCGTCTCTTGTTGCCTATATGCTGCTTCCTTAAGGGTATCGTCGTATTTGCTTCATCATCTTGTCTTTTTCTGTAAATAATAAAAAAAAGTCCCCCAGGATCAGATATTCCTCCCTTTTCCAATAATAAATCATATGCATAAACAATGGGCAAATTGCAGAATCTAAGCCTTAGCCCGAGATGTTGCGGGGATCATGTCATCCCTGAAGAAATGTTCATTTAGCCTTTTGACTATTATTGACAATATGGCTATAGTAAAATTTGTAACAATGTTGAAGTGGAGGAGGAGCGTTTAAAAAGGGCCAGTGGGACCTGGTTGCTCTCCAATCACTTTTGATTCTTGAAAAGGCCACTAGAATTTTCAATTTCAAATCAAATGAGCTACTTCCGAAGTTTCTGCGACAACTCCTTCTATACGAAGTACCTTGGTAAAAAAAAAAAAAAAAAAAAAAAAAAAAAAAAAAAAAAAAAAAAAAAAAAAAAAATCCATTGTGACCATATCGCTTTTTATTTTTTACATCGCTCCGTTACATGCTTATTAAATAAAAAACAACAATCTTTTCAACTGAAAGTAAGGAGCACCATTAAAAGTCAAAACGAAAAAAAATATTCTGTATATAAGGGGGTTGCCCCCCTCCTCAATACCTTGTTCTTCACGTTAAAGTTTCTTAGCACTTTTAAAAAAGCTTCTTAGTCTAATTATACAGCCCTTGTGTTTCAAAAGTTGTTATTAAAAATTGGGACACACGGTCAAACTTTAGCGTAAAGAACAAGGAATCAGAAAGTAGGGTAAACCCCTCGTATATGGAATAAATTCTGTTCGTTTTTATTTTCAGTAATGCCGTTGACAAAATTTGTTTTTTTTTTTTATTTAATTTCTGGTTGTTTTTCAATTGATGTCGGTAAATCTGACTTCCCCTCTATGAAAAATTTCCTCCCCTCACGGGAAACTCCTTCGTGGAAAGTTTTTCTTGCCTAAAGTCACGGAATATTCCCACCATGGTAGCCCAGCCCCAGAAAATTCCCCCACCATCCGAATAATGTCTGTAAACTTACCAATTACAAATAGTATGCGTAAGCAATGGGCAGCTTTCATAGCTTACAGCCCTTCCCCTGGGGGCTGTAGGGGGTCCTTTCACCCCCAAAAGAATAGTTATTAGACCTTTTTAATTATGCTGGACAAAATGGATACCTCAAAATTTTGATCAGAAGACTTTGGGGAAAAGGAGCGTGTTGGGGGGGGGGGGGAGAGCTAGTTTCCATCCAATATTTTGGCTACTTAAAAAGGGCACTAGAACGTTTGTTTTCCGTGAATGCGCCCTCTCCCGATTTTCTAAGACAATTGGTTCGGTACGGTCACCCCTGAAGGGAAAAATAATAATAAAGTTTCATTCGTGATGTTTCTTCTAGCAAAAATACAAAATGCCACATTTTTGCTGACGGGAGCTTTAAACCCCTACAGAAGACTTTTCTGATACAAAGAATCTGATGATGTAAATTTCCTTAAGATCCTTTGACTTTTGGGGGGTTTTCCTCCCGTTTTTGAAAATAAGGCAATTTTTCTCAGGCTAGTAGCTTTTGACTGGTATTACTAAGCTAATGACTTGCTGGGAGGGTGTAAAGAGGGAGGATTTGAATAGCTTATGATGGAGGAGGGGCATGCGAAACTGTGTTGGACTCAGGCGGCCTGGTACTGTGGTGAGTTGTTGTTAGTAGTAGTATTAGTATTTATAAGCAAATCAGTACAAATTATTACTATTATACCGTCTGGCTATATATTCCACATCTTTGACTACTGCTATGCTTACTAATAAAGTTAAGGGTATTAAAGGGAAAATTTCATGGGACGTTGATGGGGAGCTTTCTTCCCTAAAACATCATCAGTGACTGTACCAACTATTTTCCTGAGATTATTCCATCCATCTTCTACATTGTGTCAGCTTCCAAACTCTCTAGTTTTATATTTAACTGTTCCTGGAAAGTTTCTCTCAAATTCTTACTTTGAAGTCTATCAGCATCAGCAACAGAAGAGCACTTTCTTACGAATGATTTTGGCAGGATTTATGTCATGTCTTTAGAAACAAAAAGTTCCAACAAGGCTGAACATGTAAAGATTCTAACTTGTTTCTCACCCCATGATACTGTCTCATATTCGTAGAATACTAAAAAATTGAGTACGAGGGTTCAGTTGCATGTGTAGAAGAACCATGCCAGTCTCTATGCTCGTGAACGATGTAAAATTGGGATCGGCAATAATTGGTGCACACTCTAGAGGGTCAGTCACGACGTCGCAGCGAGATCTGTAACATACGCTTTCACACATTTTGCCAAACGCTGAATTTAGGATGAGTTTGTACATTTCCTTCTCTACCTTTGAGTTTGCCCTAGAGCGTTTATCGACAAAAGTGTCGATAAACGTTTTCAAATATGGTCGCTGATTGAACTGCAGGACCCTATGTATTTTGGTGATCTTGAAACCATTGTTCACCATCCATTGCAAAAGCACATGGTGAACAACGATATTCTCCTTAGGGTCCAAATCAGCAATCAGTTTTTGCTTAGAGGGAGTCCAGTACATCCCCATATCCTCAACCAATGATCGATTGTAGGGGCTCAATGAGTCCCAGCTCACGGGTCGATTGATACAGGGGAAAACAAAATCTTTGACTGAATCGTGAAGCGCTAGAGGAATGTGCCCGTCAATTTCAAAGAACCATTCTTGTGGCCCATTGTCCTCGACGGTGGTAATGTCGGGGAACTCACAAGGATTCTCAAGCCATTGATAGTTCCCACACGGCAAAGAGTAGTGAGACATTGCCAAGGGGTACAATGACTTCATGTCCAAGAACACTGCATTTGACTTTGCACCGGTGCTGTTTTGTCCGCTCGGATCAGTTGACAAGACGCGGTCCCCATGAAAAATATACCCTCCCCTCATTGAACGCTCTACAAAAAGGTGCTTATCTACTACTGTGATTAGGCCTATTTCCTCCCTACTAATTTTTAAAATCAAATCCATCACCAAATGGGGTGTGGAAAAATAGTAGCCTATATCTAACCCGAGCTCTGAATAGATTTGGTCTGTGTTCTTACAGACTATATCCAACAGAGTTTAAACGTCACTGGCCAAGTACAGTCTACAATAATCCCACCCATTTTTACAATCTCCCTTAGACCACACCTTCTTGGCAAACTCATATTCCTCGGCTCTGCATTCACTGCTGGTCAGTGAATTGCAAAAAGCTTCAATTGGAGGTAGTTTCACCTCGCTTAAGCGAGCGCCAGAACAGTAATAGTCGTATGCGTATACACCTTTGCAGGTCAACAGATCATACATTTCACTGTCTGGAAAGTGCTGTTTAAGCAAGGGAAAGCTATCAAAATTGTCGCTTTTCTGCACTTGAATCAATTGACTCAATGCCTTGGGAAAAAAACTAAAGGAATCTAAAAACCTGATTTTATTCCAACACGTATGCCCATTATTTACTACCTGCCATTTCAGCTCGAGAAGCAACAACTTCTCGGCCGATTGGGGAATAATGTTATAGGTAAATGAACTGTTTACCCATGGACTCTCTACTCCCCCTCCCTCCCTGTGCATACGTGCCAGTGCCGGTAAAATAAATTTTAAATCGTAATTTGAGTTGTGGATAAAAACAGGGATAAAAAACTGCTGGCTAACATTTAAATTACACGATTGATGCACAACCCCTCTAAAATTACTACCCCCAGAGGATATTTCCTGCCACAAGTGATTATGGTCCCTGACTTTCCCCCTCCCCCCTCTTTTCCCTTTAGTCCCCTTATCCCCCTCTAAAAACTCCCCCTTACAAACCCAACATATTTTTTGATTTTTAATCGCGAGACGATCCTCTGCAGACAAAACCATTGGGTAATGTGTATTTCTCAAACGAGAAATAGCACCATTAGCTCTGCCAATTAGTTTAGTCATGCCTTGACCATGAACTCGTCCTCCTCATCCAATGTTTCTACTATTTCTAACAACTGCATGGTGTTAGAACTGTCTCTTTGCGCATGAGCATAGGACACTGCAATAGCTTGATGTTCTTTGACTCGGTTTGGAAATCGAGGATCATTCACCTCCACCAGCTTAGCTTCACAGTCTAAAGATATTTTGTTGCACTGGAGGAGGGTGTTTTGGAAATTTTTGAAGCTTAAAATAGCCCTATCCCCTGAAACCGTTTCCACTGTCTGGTAGCCATGCCGTCTACAATGATTCATATGATCCCGTAGTTTTATATCACTACGGAATTGTGACAGGCATGTCGGACAGTAGAAACGTTCCCCCCTTTTCTTACCCTCCCCCAGAACTCTACTGATGTCTGTAATAGGATTAAAATGGCCAATTGAATTGGCAAAGTCACTAGATGGTGGTGTATACAACAACCAAAACCCAGTGTTTGACTAATTCAAATGACGGGCCTCTTACTGGGAAAACCACCCCCTTCTTTTTTAAACAAACCCCATCTTCAAATTCAGTTTCATACTGAACCACAGTAACGCCGATATTTAAATGGGCATTAGCCCTTTCAAAAATATCAATAGATCTTAGCGTTACTGGGTATTTTCCTTCTAAACAAGAGAAATCTACAATGGGGAAATTGGACCCTTCCTTCCCATGTACAGCCCAATCGTCTAAATTCGTCTTGGTAGCGTCATCTGCTAGAGGCTGAAATGCTGATATGACGAAAGCATACCTGAAACATTTTTGACCTGTTTCAAAACAGATCTTCTGAACACCACGACAACCTACTAAATCTGGATTATATTTTAATTCAATTGCCCTCCCTCCCCCAGCCCCCCTCTTAAAATAAAATCTTTCTTAAATTTACAGATATTAACGCTTAAATTTTCAATAAATAAAACTACAGAGCCGCTTCCATTTTCGTTAAAGTTCTCGAGATGCGCTATGATTTGACCTACCCACTCGCAAAAAACTCCCTCAAAATTTTTTAAATTCGGATAAATCACGCGCATCTCGGAGTGTATATAGTGGTGGTAAACTTCGCTTTTCCCCTCATTTAAATAGAACACCTTTAAAACAATAGAAACCTTAATTGAATCCCTACCCTCCCACAATTGAATTTGGTTCTCCAGCAGTGCACGAATTTCATCTACATAGTCATGCACAATTTCTACGGGATCAAACACAAATTTTCCCCCCATAAGTGAATTAAACAGGTCCCCAAAAGTCGCAGTGTAAACAACTATTGCATTTAAAATCGAATTTGACAATTGAAAATCGGGAAATGTTGTGAATTGGTCATTACCCCCTCCCCCTCCCCTTCTTGTATATCATCAACACCCCCTCCCCTTTGTTCAATATTTGGTGTATGGGAATGCTCCACTTCAGTTGTTTGAAGTGGGGAAATGTAATCATTGGGGGGAGGATTCCCTGTTAATTCCTGGGTAAAATCGTCCAAAAGTTGCAATGTGTTTGGACTCAGCAAAGGCAAGTCCCCCTCTGAACTAGGAACATTACCTTGCTCAACTGTGCTATTATCTACATTGAAAAGAAAATCATTTAAAAAATCATCAATATTATCTGGTATTTGCTCATTAACGATACCACTCCATGGTGAATTGCTGTGGAAGTCCACCGATGCGTCCTCTCCTTCACCAACTGATGAGGATGATGATGATGATGAAGACGATGAGTATGGGACCAATGCAACCTATAAATGAAAAATAGCTTATTTTCAAAGTGTTCAAATCACCCCTACTGTTTAAAATTTGGATTATTATTTACATATGTTTAGTAGCCATATGCACATAGTAGCATTTGGTTAATTCAACAGAAAGAAAATCCAACTTAACGAAAATCTAAAACACATTACATAGAATTGACAATTTGATTTTGTTCAAACAACTCCATCCCCTTTCCCAATTTTCACTATTTAATGCTCCCCCCCTCCGAGTCGGCCATCGCGGCGCTTCCCCGGCGCTTCCCGCGGCGCTTCTCAGGTCCCCACAGCGCTTACCGGGCCCACTGGCGCTTCCCGGCCGCCAGCGCGGCTCCCAGCCGTTTACATAATGTCAAAAAAAAAAAATATTGTTAGACCATAAGTCGTTTCTCTCTAATTCCTTACAGGTTGTGAACTATGACTCATTAGCTTAATTATTGTAAGCCGCGTATGTTCATTTCCAAGACTGTTCAGCAGGAAAATACAATTAAATGGGAAACCGTTAACTCATATTGTCAATGTTTCCCCTAAAATCTTGGCAAGTTGTAAGATTGAAAGCTGTCAAAAATATTACGCAAATTAGAATCCATATGTGCAAAGAGATAAATGGGATAATCTCAGTCCTTCCCCTAAAACTATAATATTCAATTGTGAAAAATACCATTTTGAGTTTCATAGTGGAGAGAGATAGCAGTAAACTAGAAATTACCTAAAAATATTATTATGAGATATCGAAGAGATAGCAACAGAGAAAATAGCAATGATTAGAAAAAAAGCGGTTTCTTTGCAAACAAATTACATTATATTTAGATATCGCTGAGGGGGGGGGGAGCAGAGAAATTTAAAACAATGGTTGGGGGCGAGGGGTTAATATTTTAGTATCTCTGAGACAAGTTTATATTAGGTTGAAAAATAGTTTTGTTTTTAGATATTTCTATAATATAGGTAGGAAAAAAATGCTCACATTCGCAAATTCCGGGTGTATTTGAATGCCCGAAGGCCCAGGCGAAGCATGCTGTACCATCGGTGGACCTTGTGTTGGTGGGGCAGCTATTATAGGTCCACGGAGAGCGGATGTGCAAGCGATGTCACGGGCTTGCACAGATGAGACAGCAGGGTTCTCCATCCTTATGGCCCATTCTCTTTTTGGCTTATGCCCAGACTGCATAGGGGCTGGCACTGATGGGGCTGCCTCACCCTCTCTCGCTTTCTTAGATGGAGGGGGCATACATTCTTCATAATTGGCCTTAAAAAAGAAGAGAAAAAAGTTAGTATGGAAAATAATTCCCCCCTTTTTTAAAGAAGGAAAATTAGTACTCCCCGCTCCTAACCAGAATTTTGTCTAGAAAAGCATTTATCACTAAGAAAGCCCCCCTACGCCAAAAGCAAATCAAAACGTAAAATTTGCAAGAAATGCTCCTATTTTTACCTTGCTGAGAAAATTTTCCCGTCTATAGGTCTTTAAAATAGAAAAAGATTGTTAGCCTAGCAGCTTATAGGCCTAAATTACAATCTTGGATGTAAATGTACACATAATAAAGCTATGTCTTTTTTTTCTTAGAAACCCTCGGTCCTCTTACTGCCCTAACGCGAAGAAACAGTTTTGTTTTTCATTTTAAAATGATGGCAATAGAATTGAGGCATGGCCCCCTCCCCCTTTCGCCAATGTCCTAAATATATTGTTAGACCTTAATTTGAAAATAACTCGTTTCACTTCTTCAAATAGAGATTGCATAGGCCTGCGCTTAATAAATTGCAATTGTATGCATGAAACCGTTTTAATTTGACGGAGAAAAACAAACCCTTTGGCAAAGCCGCGAACGTAAATACACAGGAAAAGGGTGACAGCTAATTTTAACCTCGCGCTGGAGAGGCATATGTCAAAACAGAGCTGCATAATGCCTTAAGAATTGACAGAAGTCAGTGGTCGCTTTTAGCTAGGAAATAGAATGCTTAAAATTATATAATTTTATCGAAAAGAGAATTATTTCAATTGCGAGAATTATACTTGTAAAAACATTGGGGGAGGGGGGGGGTTTATGTGGTAAAAAGAACACCTTTTATGTTTTCTATCGAGTATAAAGATAGCATGGTGGTTTTTTGTATGGTGGGGGATGGTGGACTTAGATATACTGGAGGGTGATCAATGAAAATAATTTTATTTTGAAAATAAAAATTAAAACAGAACTTACATGGTAAATTGAGGTTGCCAATGCTTCAAGCTCATCAAAAATTTCAAGTGTTCTATCCATTGTGTCACAATAGTTTCTGATAATTTAAACACAATGCATGTTCGTTATATACGAAATCTCAAGGGTGAATTGTTATGTAACGGGGAACACCATATGTAAGCAAGCCTCTGATTGGCTGAGAAGGGGGATGTATCCGACTCGCTGATTGGCTGAGAAGGAAACACGTGATCTAACTGTTTCCTATTCCTGGAAACTCTTAACATTCGCTCCTAGCATGCATTTGGCCAAAACAACAACAACAAATACTGTTTCCTATTTCTGGATCGTAACATTCGCTCCGAGCATACACTTGACCAAAACAACAACAACAAATACTGTTTCCTATTTCTGGATCATAACATTCGCTCCGAGCATGCACTTGGCCAAAACAACAAAAACAAATACTGTTTCCTATTTCTGGATCATAACGTTCACGATCGATTACGCAATCAAGTTCTCGGAAATTCACTTCCCCCTCGAGTCCTAGATGAATAAAATTGTTCCCGTTAGAATTCAATGCGCACGTGCAACCTTCGTCCCGGAGTTATTACACCTAGAAACAACAAATAAATCGACCTTGAAAAAAGAGGTCATTGACACACTTTGATTACGCAATCAATTTCTCAGAAATCCATTTCCCCTAGGGAGGCTATGCCCATATATGGTGTGGGCGTGGGAGTCGGACCCCCCTTTCTACTAGCGTTGTCGTGGAATGTTCAAAAAGGGCTCATTCGACTGGATATTGGAAGGGCTAGTGCCATTTTTAATACTCGGAAGTGATTGGAGGGCAACTAACCCCCCTCTCACGCCCACCATTTCCCCAAACACATCCAATCAAATTTTGAAATAGCAATTTTCTACAACGTAGTTGAAAGTTCTGGAAATCAGGTCTTTGGGGATGACAACCTCCCCCCCCCAGCCGTCAGGGCAAGGGTTGTAGGTTATGCTCTGGCGGTATATAAGGTTTTTATAGAAATCGTTGTCGTAGAAACTTCAAAGGGGGCTCTTTTGATTGGAAATTGAAATGGCTAGGGCCCTTTTTAATAGTCAAAAGTGATTGGAAGGCAACTAACACCCCTTCAACGCCCATAATGTATCCAAACACATCCAATCAAAATTTTGAGATAGCCGTTTTGTTCAAAGTAGTTGAAAGGTCCGAAAATTATATCTTTAAGGATGACACCCCCCCCCCCCCACAGCCCCCAGGGTAAGGGTTGTAAGTTATAAGGTTTTTTATAAGGTTTTTATTAGGTTAAAAATATATAAGGTTTTTATTGAAAGCTTTGTCGTAGAAACTTGAAAAAGGGCTCATTCGATTGGAAATTCAAAGGGCTAGTGCCCTTTTTAATAGTCAAAAGTGCTTTGAGGGCAACTAACCCCCCTCTCACGACCACCTTCTCCCCAAACACATCCAATAAAATTTTTAGATAGCCTTTTGTTCAAAATAGTTAAAGGATTTAGAAATTGGGTCTTTGAGGATGATGACCCCCTCAAAGCCCTCGGGAAAGGGGTTTCAAGTTATGCCCTGGGGGCACATAAGGTTTTTATAGATAGTGAAGTTCTAAAAACTTCGAAAAGGGCTCATTCAATTGGAAATTAGAAGGGCTTTTGCCCTTTTTAATAATCAAAAGTAATTGGAGGATAACTAACACCCCTCTCACACCCACCATTTCCCCACATGTAACACATGTAATCAAAATTTTGAGTCCAAAAATTATGTTTTTGGGGCTAACACTCCCCCCACAGCCCTTAGGGCAAGTGTTGTAAGTTATGCTCTAGGGGCATATAAGTTTTTTTTTATAGAAAGCGTTGTCGTAGAAACTTCAAAAAGGAATCATTCGATTGGAAATTGAAACGGCTAGTGCCCTTTTTAATAGTCTAAAGTGATTGGAGGGCAAGTAACCCCCTCTCACGCCTACCATTTCCCCAAACACATACAATCAAAATTTTGAGATAGTCATTTTGTTCAACGTAGTTGAAAGGTCCGGAAATTGTGTCTTTGAGGATGACAACCCCCTCACAGCCCTCAGGGCAAGGGTTGTAAGTTATGCCCTCGGGTATATAAGGTTTTCATAGAAAGCGTTGTCGTGAAATCTTCAAAAAGGGCTCATTCGATTGGATATTGAAAGGGCTAGTGCCCTTTTTAACACTCGGAAGTGATTGGAGGGCAACTAACCCTCCTCTCACGCCCACAATTTCCCCAAACTCACCCAATCAAATTTTGAAATAGCAATTTTCTACAACGTAGTTGAAGGTTGTGGAAATTAGGTCTTTGAGGATGACAACCTCCCCCGCCCAAGCCGTAAGGGCAAGGGTTTTAGGTTATGCCCTGGGGGTATATAAGGTTTTAATTGAAAGCGTTGTCGTAGAAACTTAAAAAGGGCTCATTCGATTGAAAATTGAAAGGACTAGTGCCTTTTTTAATAGTTGAAAGTGATTTAAGAGCAACTAATGCCCCTCTCACGCCCACTATTTCCCCAAACACATCCAATCAAAATTTAGAGATAGCCATTTTGTTTAACGTAGTTGAAAGTTCTGGAAATTAGGTCTTTGAGGATGACAACCCCCTCACAGCACTCAGGGAAAGGGTTGTAATTTATGCCCTGGGGGTTTGTAAGGTGTTTATAGAAAGCGTTGTCGTAGAAACTCAAAAAGGGCTCATTCAATTGGAAATTGAAAGGGCTAGTGCACTTTTTGATAGTCGAAAGTGATTAGAAGGCTTTTTATAGTAAAGATCGATGTGAGTACAATGTATTTTTTTTTTTGTTTAGACCAGGGCACTTCGTATCAAATGAGTTGTCGTAGGAACTTCGAAAAGGGCTCATTCGATTGAAAATAGAAAGGGCTAATGCCGTTTTTTTAGTCGAAAGTGATTGGACGGCAACAAGTCCCCCTCCCACGCCCACCCTCCCATTTTCCCATTATATTTAAAACTAAATGTTGCCTTTAGATTAAATTAAAATGTACTGGTTTAATGCTAATGCCCAATAAGGCATCTCAGCAGTATCCCAAGAACGACGTAATTTGCACTTTACACAAACAAATGTGCATTTTCAGTTTAATATATATATATATATATATATATATATATATATATATATATATATATATATATATATATATATATATATATATATATATATATATATATATATATATATATTATATATATATATATATATATATATATATATATATAGTATATATATATATATATATATACTATATATATATATATATATATATATATATATATATATATATATATATAATATATTTACAGATATTTAGTAATTAAATTGTTAATATTATTTGATTTATTAAAGCTATAAAAGTAAAAACATTTATACTTTTTCAGTAAAGTGCAAATTATATTTTAGCCTTGGGAAGGCATAGGGGTTTTGAGCCCTACTCATGTTAACTTTTACTCGTTTTGAGTTTGACTTGGTTATTTATTGTAATTTCTGTTCGTTTTGGGTTTCATTTGTTTATCTATGCTGATTTGTGGTAGTTTCACGCTTGGTAGATTATTTTATTTAACTTTTTTGATTTTATTTGATTTTTTTTAAAGCGGCTCAGTCAAAAGAAGAAATTAAAATCGTCCGGAATTTAAAAAAAGATAAAAATAAAGTAATTACAAGAGCAGACAAAGGAAACCACAGTTCATATATTATCTGTCTACTGTATATTCTGTCTACTGTGAAGGAAACACAGTAGTAATTATGAATTCTGCAGATTATGAAATGAAAGTAAATACCCTTTTAATGGATAAAAATACTTGCAAAGAAACAAAAAGTGATCCCACAGACAAATACACACAGCAGTTGAAAATAGAATTAGGAATTTTAAAAGACAGTAGACTAATTACCCCTCAAATGTGCAAAAATTTCTACCCCAGGAGATGTTCAGCCCCAAAGTTTTATGATCTGCCTAAAATTCATAAGAAGGTTATTCCGTTACGTCCTATTGTAGCATGTTATAGTTATCCAGCTACTGGTGTAGGAAATTTCTTGGCCATCATTTTTAAGCCTCTTTTAAGCACACAGAAATCTTACATAAAAATTCTATAGATCTTGTTGAGAAGTTAAAATTTCAAAGTACAACAGAAAAAACCCTCTTATCTAGTTTCGATGCAGTTTCTATGTACACTTCATGCGATGTCCATAAATGTGAGCAGGCCTTACAAAGAAAATTAGAGAAAAATTCTGCTTGGTCAGATTACAGAACTTTGGAAATTGACACAATAATGACGCTTGTTCGTCTTTGCAACAAGTTTTCTTCGTATTTTAAGTTCCGAGATAAATTTTTCCTTCAAATTATGGGCCTATCCATGGGTACTGTATTATCTCCTTATTTGGCAAATTTTTACATGGATTTCATAGAACAATCTGCTTTGAATAATTTCCACTTAAAACACTCCCTCTGGTTTCGTTTCGTTGATGATATTCTTTCTGTTTGGGAACATGGACAGGACTCCCTTGGAGATTTTTTGGTACATTTAAACTCTTTTGATTCAAACATCCAGTTCACAATGCAACTAGAAGATTAAGAAAAGCTGTCTTTTTTGGATGTTTTGATTATAAAAATAGTCCTAGCCTTGAATTTTCTATATACAGAAAGCCGACCCATAATGATCAGTATCTACACTTTTCGTCAAATCACTCTCCTTCTGTTAAAAGATGGGTAATAGTTTCTTTAGTCGACAGAGTTTTAAAAATCTGTTCACTTAATCATGTAAAATCTGAATTAAATTATATCAAAGATATTTTATTCTGCAATGGCTACCCAATAAACCTTATTGAAAATATCACAGATAGACGATTAAAAAAAATGAAACAAGAAAACAGGGAGCCCATCCCCCCTTGATTTAGTCGTTCCGATAATTGAGAAAAAACTTTCACCATTCTACCATACATTTCAAAACTTAGTGATAAACTTGGAAAAATTTTAAATAAACACAATCTCTCTGTTTCTTTCAAAAGCGAACAAAAAGTTGAACATTTTTTTAACTCAAGAAAAGATAAAACTGACCATGTATTGGGTAGTGGTGTCTACAGAGTCCCGTGTTCATTTGGGAAATTTTACATTGGTAGGACCCATCAACAACTTGGTGAACGTTTGCATGACCACAGAACTTCAATAGATAAGTCCCGGAAATTGAAAAATAAAAATGACAACTTTGATTCCGCATTGGCCCAGTATGTTTTCGAAAATCCTACACAACTTGTTCTTTTTGAGGAGGCAACTTTAATATCGACTGTAAATGACCTACCGCGATCTTTCAAAGAGGTAATTGAGATAAAAAAAACTTATAAACAGGAATTTGGCTATAAATAGGGACACCGGAGACATTTCATTAAGCCCAATTTCATAACAATTTAATACTAAAAGACTCTTTTGATATTTGCACCCAATCAAATTTAAGAGAACCTATTAACATATCTAATGACAACCGAAATGGCAGAAGAGCAAAAAGTATTGCTAGGCAAAAGATTATTGCACAATCTCTCCGGTAAAATCCTTTTTTTCATTGGTTTCGGCTTTGGTCTTTCATTCAGGGTTTGTTCGGATCTTGTGTAGTGAACTCTAAAAGGTTAGATTCTTGTTTTTTTTAGCACTGAGGACGACTTGGCGGAGGTCCTTGTCGAAATATTTGATGGTTTTTCGTCTTCATATTTTACCAATGGCTGACAAAATCCTCGTTTTCTCACCTTTTTTTGGTTTTATTTATCATTTATTATTTCCTTTCCTCTCTTAGCTTCATACGATAAATTATCATATTACCACTATAATTACTAATAGTATAACTAAATAATTAAATAAAATAATTTTAAAATATTATATTTCAATAATTTTCCAAGGATTATTAGCTAATATTTTCAACTTCAACTTAAAGAGAACTAGCTTAAACAGCTAGAGAACCAGCTCAAAAAAGAGCCAGTTTTAAAAACTCTACGAGTGTTATAGAGTGTTACAATTCAGTTTATTTTAGCTATTTTTGTAAATATATCTTAAGTAAACTGATAATTAATAATTTTTGTTCGTTTTAAGTTTCATCTTCACTCTTTATTTTCCATTTGACAAACTTCTTTTTTTTAAGTTAATATTAGTTAAGGAGATGGCTCAGGAGCATTCATTCTCAGGTGACATCGTTTCATTTTTCAGTTAAGAAATTGGGTATCAATTCTGTTGCTAGTTTTATCGGTATGCACTGCAGATGTACCTGATGCCAATTATGAGATGATCAATGGTATACCTTTCAATAAGGACGCACCAAGGGACAATAATTATCCATACTGTCCTCGAGGTGGACTAATTGAGCTTGAACCTGGGAATGAAGCAACTGCGGTTGAAGTAAATTGTGACTGCTCCCATCCTAACGATGACTTTCTGCCATCCTTTGTCTGTAATGATCTACCCAACGTTACTTATATTGAAGCTTACTTCAATCGGCAATTTCCGACATACTTAGCTTCTAGGATAACAATATCAAATTCAAATTTGGACCAAATTCCTGCCAATGTTTTTTTCGATAAACAACCAAAAAGAGTAACATGGTATAACAACAGATTAGTTGACATTCACCCAGAGGCTTTCAGATTAACGAGACCAACGCTAGAAGTCTTAGAGATAATCTTTGAGCCAGAGTTAGAATATTTTCCCTTCACTAGTTTAAATGAATTCCCAGCATTAAAAGAGCTTCATGTTAATAATAATGAGCTAAAGAACATAACAGACCTAGCCGATATAAGCCTTCCCGCCTTACAAGTACTCAACTTAGACAATAATCTAATTGAGACGGAGTTTCCTAAGCTACGACAACTTCCAGAGCTTAGAATATTAACTGCTCAAAATTCATCAATCACAGCCATCAGCACCGATTTACCTTTTGAGGAGCTTCAAAAACTAGAAGTAATTAATTTCAGTGGAAACAGCTTTGAAAGCATTCAGGCTGGATCATTTGTTTTTGACCAACAAACTGGAATCAGAACCATAGATCTTAGTAGATGTGAAATAAACTCGGTTGAGCCCGGGTCATTTATCGGTAAGAACTTTGTTTTCTCATTACGACACTGTGATATCTAAAGGCTGTTTCTCACAGCCTTTTTTAAAATTAAAATATAAAAATAATAGTTTTCCTTCTTATAAATGAAAAAATACCGCAATTGTTTGTATATTTTTATAATTGAAAGAAAATAGGCAATACAGACCATATTTAGGAATTACAAAACTTCAATAACTGGTTTAGTTAGTAAGTTTATTAATAAAACATAACTTAGCAATATCCACACTCATATACCTAATATATCAAAAACAAAGTCATTCAAGTAAATCTTCTAGCCTGCCCATGAACTTGCAAAGGCGAGTTGTCCTAGGAGCGTGCCAGGAGAAGAAGAAAAAAAGAAAAATTTTAGTACTAGCTATAAGTACAAATTAAATATACCAGAAATGCTGATAATACAAATATATATATATATATATATATATATATATATATATATATATATATAATATATATATATATATATATATATATATATATATATATATATATATAATATATATATATATATATATATATATATATATATATATATATATATTATATATATATATATATATATATATATATATATATATATATATAATATATATATATATATATATATATATATACATATATATATATATATATATATATATATATATATATATATATATATATAAATATATATATATATACATATATATATATATATATATATATATATATATATATATATATATATATATAATATATATATATATATATATATATATATATATATATATATATATTATATATATATATATATATATATATATATATATATATATATATATATATATATATATATATATATATATATATATATATATATATATATATATATATATATATATATATATATATATATATATATATATATATATATATATATAAAGTTTCAACCAAAATTCATGCATTTCAAACACAACAGTTGACACACATGCTGAAGCCTTGACATCTTTACTAATAAATACAGCTAATCATGCTATCCACAAGACAACACCTAAGAAAACATTCCCTAAACAAATTCCTAAAGCATGGTGGACAAATGAGTGCCTAAATAAATGGAGGATAAAAAAGGCAGCTAGGACAGAATTCATAAGAAAACCATCACCTACTACATATTTAAAAAAATTACAAGCAGAATCTAATCTAAAAAGGACTATAATAGATGCTAAATATAAATACTGGAATAATTTTGCAAATAATCTCTCCAGAGAAACGCATGAGCCAATTATACATAAAGTCATAAGCCACATCTGTGGGAAAAAGACTTCCCCCAACCCACTCCTGTATGAGCTTTTACATAATAATACCCATTATGACAATGATAATGGAAAAGCTAACCTATTTGCAACTCTTTTTGTTAATAAGCTAACATCAAATAATCAAAGCAAACTGTCCACAATTCCCATGAACCCAAGCTACCAACCACGCCCAGGATCCGAGTACATAACCAATCCATTTTCAATCCAGGAATTGAATAATGCAATACATCAGATTAGGACCAAAACTAGCAGCAGCTATGACAATATACACCCTACATGGATAAAGAATCTCACACCTTCATACAAACAAGAACTGCTAAATTGTTATAATCACGCTTGGGCATCTTCTAGGTTCCCCAATATATGGAAATGTTCGTCCCTCCTACCAATCCTAAAGAAAAATAAACCAAAAGGTAACCCTGAGTCTTATAGGCCCATAATGATTACACCTGTGATGGGGAAAATAATGGAGAAAATGATTTATCACAGACTCCTCTGGTTTGTTGAAAAAAATAATATGATCCCACACACTCAAACTGGATTCAGGAAATACCACTCCTCAACAGATGCTTTCATTTTGCTAACAAATGCAATAAATGAATCTTTCTCAAAAAATAATATCCTAGTGGCAGCTTTCCTAGATTTTGAAGGGGCATATGACAATGTGAACCACCAAATCCTGTTAAATAAACTTGCAAACCTTGGAGTACCCCCTAAGCTAGTATCTTTTATTAAATCCTTCATAGAAGTGCGAAGTTTCATTGTTTGTGTTGGTTCAGCCTCTTCACCCCAAAAGACAATATCCAAAGGCCTACCTCAGGGAGCAGTCCTCAGTTGCCTCCTTTTTGCCCTATATCTCTGGGACATGAACCTACCCCACACAAATCTACAATATGCTGATGATCTGGTGCTATGGTCATCTGGCAACACTTTTCAGATAGCACAGTCAAATCTGCAAAAGTCACTTTTCCAGTTTGAAAAATTCTCTCAACATTCAGATTTACCCATTGCACCCACCAAGTCAAAAATAATCCAATTTCACCGGAAGCGAAACCATGTTAATGCAAAACTAACTCTAAATAAAACAACTATTCCAGAAGATAATAATATTAATTACCTAGGTCTCATGCTTGACCAAAAACTTAATTTCCACCTCCACATTTCAAACACAATAAAAAAATGCTATAGAAAAGCAAATATACTAAAAAGACTTCTTTCCACACCTTGGGGCTGTAAAGAGAAAACCTTAATCCAGTTTTATAAATCACATATAAGACCCCATATTGACTATGGGCTCATCGTCTATGGTGCATGTGCAAAGACCCAGATGCAAAAAATTGAAACAACACAAAATGATATAATACGTCTCATATTTGGTCTTAGGAAACCCACAATCACCAAGTTTCTGCTTATGGAGAGTGGATTAACAACAATAAGGGAGAGACGTAGCTTTCTCTTGATAAAACATCTTACAAAAATTGAATCAAATAGCTCACACACATTACATAATTGGTTAAGAAATCCAGCCATGTATAGAGGTATTGCAGATGAGTATGCCAATATTCAAAAGAAGTTCCCTGTACCAGCAAAGTCTATTGCACCTACTTTCCCCCAAACCCCTCCATGGAATTGGTCATTTCCCATAATAAATACTGAATTTTCAAAATGGAATAAAGATTTAACCCCCATTGCTTTTGTCCAGAAAAAATTTGCAGAACTTAATACAATTACCTATAAAAATCACTTCCAAATATTTGTTGATGGGTCAAAAATGGATGAGAAGGTTGCAAGTGGCGTTTTCCTTCCTCACCTGAAAATTGCAATGGGCGAGAGATTATTTAATAATTTATCTATAATGTCTGCTGAGTTAAATGCCATAATCATGGCATTAGAACACCTTAAGCAAAACCAACCTTTGATTGAAAATTCGAATAATATTATCATCTATTCTGACTCTTTATCAAGCCTTGAGTTGCTGGCCTCAGCTCCTCAATATAAGTTGGACATTGACACTTATCACTGTCTCAGTATTATTGATAATCTTGCTTCAAGTGGCATAAAAACTTACTTTCAGTACATTCCTAGCCACTCTGGCATAAGTGGTAATCATCAGGTTGATGAAATAGCAAAAAATGCTATAAATATTGACCAGCCAAGTGGGAGACCAATCCCAATTAGAGATATTTACCGATGGGGGCTATCAGATATTAATTTTAATAAGATTAATCCTATCCTTTCCTGCTTTCCAAATAAGTATCTTTCTAAAATTTATCATAGAATTCGTTCTGGAACAAATGGACTAAATTTCTTGCATTCTCATATAAGCTTTCTAATTCAAGGGTTCAATTCCCCTGTCCCCTCTTTGCAGGCATTGTAATATGAATAATGAAACAATTGACCATTGCCTATTTGAATGTAATATGCTGACGTCTGCACAACATACCTTGCTTTGTAAACTGTTAAAATACTTCAAACACCACAAAATCCCACTATCAGCCAAGAGCGTAGCCAACTATACCTGCACACAGAGCATAGAAATCGACATCTATCATCTTATATTTGAACTCCTAGAGTCAAAAGATCTGCTGAAAGATATCTGAATATATCTAATAAATATGAGGCAATCAAGCCAGTAGCTCTGTAGCCCACAGAGTGAAGCAAAAGGAAAAGGGCTAAATAGTTTTACTGAAAAGCCCGCCTGCTGTTAAATAGAAGAAGAAGAAGAACTCATAAAAAGGATACATTTTCTCCTTCGTTTTATTTCCAAATTATTTAAACCGTTTTACGTCATTAATTATCCTATCATTACTAGTCCATTAATTTATAAATAAAATGTAAATAAAAATGACAAATAATAACTTAGAGCTCATAGTTAGAATACACTTTTTCCTTAACTTTATTTCTAAATTCTTCAAACCTTTTTATGTCATTAATTGTCCTACCATTACTATTTCATAATTTTATTCCTCGATAAATAAAGGAGAATTTTGACCTTGTCGCTATGGGAATTGGAGCAGGCAACGCCTTGCTTGTTCAAGTATTGTAATTGTGGCAATCAGATCTAACCTGAAACATGCCTGAGAAGCATGAAGGTAAATTTTTATTATTATTATGAAACATAAATAACCGTGATAAAAATCCCGTAAGCCAGCAGCTTGCGAAATTTTCGTCTTCCATACTCCAATCCCACAGAAGCATTATAAGATTTATTGCAGAGTTGTTGATCGCATTATTTTGGGGAACTCGAATTGGATTTATTAGTGACGCAAACGTTCCTAGCCATACCGAAGAACAATGTAAAATATACGGATATATTATAGAGCAATACAACAACCTTAAAATGCGATGCGGGACAAAGTATGCGAGTTTTGTAAGCATTCCGATGTTCCGTGATAAAATCACTGATATTTTATAAAGAAAGAAAAACGAGCAAAAATGGGGTTTTTATAGGCCAAATGAAGATACTGAAAAACCCCATTTTTGCTCGTTTTTCTTTCTTTATGTGATGTCAGGCCAATGTGGTTTAAGAAATTATCTTCTGATATTTTACCAACATGTTTCCTAAGCGACAAAGTTTCATCAAGTGTAATACCTAAATACTTGACACAAGACTTCGTTTCAATCTCGCCATAACAATATTTTAATCGAGAAATCCATGAATAATATGTAGCAGTTCTAATAAACTACTCTTAGCTGGATATACTTGTAGTTTATTTACGCGCATCCAAGTTGAAACTCTGTCTAACGATTGTTTGTTCAATTCAAGTAATCCCTTCTCAGCTCTTGCAAGAAAAACAAGCGACGTGTCATCAGCAAACATTGGTACTGTCACTTCTTGTGGATCATGTAATAATTCACTGAAATTGTTTTTATATTAGACAAAGTTTGACTTAGGTCATTTATAAAAATTAAGAATAATAGCGGTCCAAGAACAGATCCCTGTGGAACTTCACATGTAATAGGAAAGCCTGATGAACGCTTTGTTTCAATATGAACATACTGTAGCCATCCGGCTAAGAATACACGTAGAAAATTAAGCACAGAACCTCTTATGCCATAAAACTCACACTTTAGGAGAAGGAGATCATGATCTACTATTTCGAAGGCTTTAGTTATATCTAAAAATATTGCTAAAACGCTGTAACCTTCATCCAGCGCTTGATTGACTACGCTGCTTAAATAGACAACCACTGTGAACCACTTGCTATGTTGTGTAATCATGCCAAAATCCAAATTGGGTAGGATTTAACACATTACCATGCTTTAAATATGCATAAAGACGGGCAGCAAAGCACTTATCTAAAACACGTGATAGCACTGGAAGGACAGAATTCAGCCTATAATTTCCTAAATTATTTGTGTCACCCCCTTATGCAGGGGTCACACGAGCTACTTTAAAACAAGACAGGAAGAAACCTTCTTTTAATGCAGAATTAATTAGGGACAAAAGTGGCTCCTGGACTCGACTAAATTTAACCACTGTTAACAATATGACATCACTACCAGAGGCATTACTTTTCATTTCGTAGATTACCTGCTTCATCTCACTTAATGATGCAGGTGCTAAACACATCGAAACCTCAGATCTAAAATGACCAAGGTAGTCGAAAATGCTTGGATCACGTAACATCGGACATATTACTTCAGTAACACGCTTTCCTACAACTGAGAAGTAATTCCCGAATACGTCCGAGACATCATCAGCACTTCTTGGCCTTTCACCTTCTTGGTTTACTATTTCAAGTGGGATCGTTTTCGTTGGCTGCTGAAGTACTTCTTTAATCATGTGCCATGTTTTTGCCGGGCATCCGGATACTTCCTCAAACTTCCTTGAGTAAAATTCTCTTTTTGCTTTTCTTAATAATCGATTTAGAGCATTGCGATAATTATTATATATTCTATCATTTAAATCACACTAATGGTTGAACTTTTTTTGCAAAGTTGGTCTCAAAATACGCATCAATTTTAGAAGGTGTTACCCATGGCTTCTTTGGGGTAGTCTTGTGCTGTCTTTTTTTTCCTTCGAAAATGCTTTTCTACTTCACTTTGGATAATCTGGTAAAACAAATTAATTTGCTCTTTATTATTAGATGCAATTGATAAATCCCAATTCGTTTAAGACAATACATTTTTATAATAATAGAGAATTGTTTTATTTATATAATGCCAAGAAAACTTATTCTTTAATCTACAACCATTTTTTAGAGGAATAGCATGTCTAGAAAACACACCAAAATGGTCAGAAGTATAATTAACAACAACACAGGGGAGTCAGGGCTAACATTAGAGAATATATTATCAATGCATGTCGTGGATGTATCCATGACCCTCGTAGGTATGTTGATTTATGGAAGTAATCCAAATGATATGAAAATTATCAATAGTCGGCTGCTCTTTGTATTTATTTCAATCAGGTCAACGTTTAGATCGCCCACAAAAAACAAGGGAGATTCACAGGCAACTTCTCAAGCTGCTCTTCCAAAAGATCAAAGAATTCATTATGTGAGGAAGTCGGTGGGCGGCAGAGAACTATTAAATAGCAAGAGTATCACCGAAACGAAGATGAAGTACGAGTGACTCAAACAGACTCTCCGTATAAATAGTTAAATCGCTTCAACCGGCCACTTCAATATCCGATTTACTATATACGGAAAGGCTCCCATATTGAAGTAATTGCCTATTTTTTGTGAAAAAAATTAAATCCCTCTAGACCAAGCAACTCTTAATTATGATCATTAAGCCATGTCTGAGTTAAAGCTATCACCTCAAAAACAGAAATATTAGCTAAATCTTCCATAAGGCTATAACTTGAATTTAGCCCTTGGCAATTCAGATGAAAAATATTAAAAAACAGGGCGTCAAGTTGCCAATTGACATCCATAATAGGCTATAAAAAAATTATAACTTACTCATTTTAACAATTATACATTAAACATAAATTAAAAGATGCGTATAAATTAAAACTAGCCCCACATGCCTATTAAAAAGTGAATAAAAAACAAGTTTTTTCAACTATAGGTAAGGAGCGACATTAAAACTTAAAACGAACAAAAATTATTCCGTATATGAAAGGGACCTTCCCCTCCTCAACACCTCACTCTTTGCGCTAAAGTTTGACTCTATTTGACATTTCTACTTTTTAAAACAATAACAACTTTAGCGTAAAAAGCGAGGCGTTGAGGTGGAGCAACCCCTTTCATATACAGAATAATTTCTGTTTGTTTTCAGATTTAACGTCGCTCTTTACTTTCAGTTAAAGAAAATTGTGTTTTTATTTCATTTCTGAACGTTTTTCAACTAATGCAGGATCTAATTTGGCTCACCGTATCGAGGAGGGGCAACCCTTCATATACGGAATAATTTCTGTTCATTTTTTAAATAATTCCGGTAAATCTGGCTCACCCTCTATGAAATTTACCCATTCCCCTCATGGAAAACTCCTCCGTGGAAATTTCATATAACATACAGTGCGCCCCCTCCGCCAAATTCCCTCCAGACATTTCCATCCTCGCTGATCATCCTCCCTCCCTGTAAAATCACTTGCGGTCAATTCAGCCTGAAAACTTCTCCTACGCATTCTTTTATTTTAATAAGACTTTAATCTTTAATCGCTTTCTCGATCACTCCAGAAATGCAGCCTTTCATGCAAAATATTTCCCGGAAATCAAAACACGCGGAAAAAAGCCCTTGGACAATTCTCCCAAAACATCTTCACGTGAAAAATTTGACAAAGAGAGTGTATGACAATTAGAAAGAATTTCGTATAGTAATTCTATCAAATCCTCCCAGCGTAACAATTCCCCTAATATATTCAGCCCCCAGAAATTTCTCTCCTCAATGAAAATTTTCCCTACAGATATCCACCTCAAGCACCCTCCCCCACCAAAAAAAATGTATGTATACTTCCCAATAACAAATACTATGCGTAAACGATGGGTGAATTTCACAACTTACAGACCTCTCCCCACGGACTTCTGGGGGTCATTTTATACCTAAAGACATAATTATTTGATTTTTCAACTATACTGAACAAAATGGCTGTCTCAAAATTTTGATTAGATAATTTTGGGGAATAATGGGCGTGGGAGGGGCCCAGTTGCCCTCCAATCCTTTCGGTCATTTAATAATGGTACTAGAACGTTCAATTCCCGTTCGAATGCACCCTCTCCCAATCTTCTAGGACCATTATTTCGGTACGATCACCCCCTGAAAAAAAAAATAAACAAAAACGAAAAAAACACGCAGCCGCGATCTTTTTTCTGGTAAAAATAGCAAAATTCCACATCAGAAGCTTGAAACTTCTACAGTAGGGTTCACTGGTAAGTTGAATCTGATGATGTTATTTTCATTAAGATTCCTTTAATTTTAGCCCCCCCTCTATTTAAAAAATCAGGCTCTCAGGCTCTTAACTTTTGATGGATAACACTAACTTGATGAATCTTATATATTTGGAATCAGCATTATAAGCATATTCTTTTGATGTATCTATTCATATTAAAAATTCAGTTTATTGAATTTCAGCTACTATTGAGCCGAGTCGCTCCTTACAGATCGTTACCACGAACTGTTTGATGATGCCCAAAGTATAATCACCTACGGAACAAGTACCTACAAAACTCTCCAAAAGTGACCCCGCGTACCTCAGCGCCTCTAGACGCAAAGTGCTGTACTACTTAATCGCTCCGAGCCAAAATACCGAGTGACCGGGATGAATTGTGTAACTACGGGTTTTAGTTGCCAGGTTCGCATAGGTATACAAAGGGTCACTTTTTTGTGTGGAGAGGATAGGTTTTGTCGGTACTTGTTCCGTAGGTGATTATACTTTGATGATGCCCACGTATTTGTCTTGGCAAATTACCAGTGAATATCTTAAAAAGATAGATTTGTGTGAAGCCTGTTGAAATTATGGGAATGTGATTGTCTATAGCTACATTTTCAGGTTCTCTTGTCGGTAAATTTGCCAAAGGACAAAGGACCTCTCCAGGGGGCTTAGTTATCAAGATCAATCAAGAATTTGGGGGTTGACAAGTGACAAAGGTTGATATTTGCTAACAAATGAGTGAAAGCACGCTTGTTTTAATGCATCATATCTCGGACGGAAGAAGAAAAAGTACAAGAGAAGGAATTTTGATTGAACTGGTATTTTTATTAAATCACCGAAATCTTATATGCAGGGATAATTTTTTGAGGGGTAACCGTCTAGGGAGGGAATCATCCACGAGGGTCATTAGCCAGAAAAGTGTTAATGCATAAGCAACTACGAAAAATTATTGAAAGTTGAATTCAAAGTGTTTTCTTTGGGTGGGGGAGCGGGGAATTATAAGGACACTATAAATACATAAATAACTTAGAGATTGTCGTTGAAAGTCAAATTCAAAACCCTATTTTTTCTCTGGGTTTACCAGTGACAATTGTTCTAAGATTTTTAATTATGTTTGAAAACTAGAGTGGGGGATTAGCTGAGACACCAAAAATATATAAAAATGTCAAAAGGGTGGTAAGTTTGAAGGAAACCAAGGGTGTATTTTGCTATGGGGCAGGGGGGAAGCATCCCCTCCCAGACCTCGGTCTGCCTCACCCAAGCCCCTAATTTGCCCCCCCCAGCCGACATTTAGTTTCTTCGAAAATCTTGTCAAAACTAAGATAAACCTGCATAATTCAAGCATCAGCAGAAACAGATCAGTTTTCTAGTATATATTTACCTTTACAGTACTATAAGTTACTTTTATACAGTACTAGTACCTTTATAGTGCTCTTAAAGTGGTGGATCCAGGGGGCGCACCCCGTAGCGTAGTCTAAAGTAGTGTAATTTACTTAATTAACCCAAGTTTGCGTTAATTAAACTTGCTCCAACCGCAAGTTTATGGGACCATCCTATTTTGTCCCCCCCCTAGATTTTTTTCTATCAGATCAACCTATTTTGCCCCCCCCCTAAAAAAATCCTGGATCCGCCCCTGACTCTTAAATTACTAAATAGTGCCTGTATGATACCAAACGGCCTATTTTTTAGTTTTTACTGTCATTTTCACTTGGTTTGGGAAAATTGGCTCCAACTTTGCCCCCCCCCCCCCCTCCCCCAGTATTTTGACGAAATTGTGGCCCTGACGGAAACCCTACCCGTGTCTTAGCCTAACCTGAATTTTGATGACAATTACCGCTAAGAAATGTTTATTTGGGTACAATATAGGGTAATTACATGCCTATATTTATAAATTCAGCTAAAAACTAACCTAGCTATCCTAATCTGAATATGTGATGGTGAAAAGTCCCAGGTCGAGGTTGCAACATTCCAGCTGCATCTGAACTTGATGAAAATAATTATGGTTCCTCTTTAAATAGACGCTTTTTTATTGTCAAGGAGCCCACATTTATTTTTCTTAAGCTGGACGGTGGACTCGACCACTCTTCAAGTTGATCCCTCTCCTGTCCATATTTAGCACTTCAACTATCTTACAATTTAACTAAGTAACAACTTAGTGATTCAACAGATATAAATGATTGTTATAAACAAAACAGTATCCATTCGAATTCAATAAATCAAATCCAATTTATGTTCGTGGGTCTCAATTGAAAATTCTATAGGGCTATACAAAGTGCACAATATCAAAGTAACTTGTCTTTCATTTGCCGAAGTTAAATTAATACAAAGTGAAAAATAAAAATGTAAAAGAAA
>CM051257.1:15526739-15534239 GCA_027921565.1 Artemia sinica
TAAATGGCAAAAATAGGACCAACAATTGTTGATGTGAACTTATGTTGACATCCAAGAAAACATCAAACAAATTGACCCTGAAAGAGGTGGCATTGATCCCTGTCCCTTTAGACTCGATAATCCGGCAATTGTTGATGTGAAATTATGTCGAAATCCAAGAGAACAACAAACAAATTGAACTTGAAAGAGGTGTCATTGACCCTGTCCCGTTAGACTCGGTAATCCAGCAATTGTTGATGTGAACTTATGTTGACATCCAAGAAAACAACAAACAAATTAATCTTGAAAGAGGTGTCATTGATCCCTGTCCCGTTAGAGTCAATCAACACGCTTAGAATTATGTAACCAATTTCCCAGAAATCTAGTCCCCTTCGATTATGCAATCAATTTCCCAGAAATCTAGTCCCCTTCGATTATGCAATCAATTTCCCAGAAATCTAGTCCCCTTCGTGGATCAATAAACCATGAATAAATTATGTCCTGTCAGCGTTAGACTCAATCATAGATGGCAGCATTTGTGATCGTACAGTAACTCATAATAGGTTCCTACTGACAATTCTGATCCGATTAATAGAAAAAACAGAATTCATACTTCCTGAAAAAAATTAATTGGTTTTTCTAAAATATCTGGGTAATTCGATGTCAGCTTTTAGTTTTCTCTCGTTTATTTAAATCTATTATCTAAGTTCTACAAGTTATATCATGGTTGTCAACATCATTCTAAATAGTTTGACCACACAAACTAAAAATGTTTATAATGGACGAGATAGGGCAAGACTCTATCATACCATATCCCCTTAATGCAAGTGAGATATGAGTCTATTATGAAATTTAAAGAGGTTACGAAACCAAACATTGCAATAAATGATGATGCTATTGGATATAATTAAACTACTGAAAATAATTAAAACAGTGACGTGATATTAAAAAATAATAAAAATATTGGCTATGGATTAAGTACTTTGTAATTGACTAAATATGAGCTCAATCAATACAACAAAATAATAAAGATAATTTCTTAAACCACATTGGCCTGACATCACATAAAGAAAGAAAAACGAGCAAAAATGGGGTTTTTAAAGGCCAAATGAAAATACTGAAAAAACACAACAAAGCGAATATTTCGAGAGGACAAACGCCTCTCTTCTTCAGCTGCGAAACGAAATAATGTATCCAATAATGTATCCTCCTTCTCTCCCTAAAAAAAGTCTAAAACCTACTGCGTTACTGGTGCTTTGCTGAAAACTATATGTGTCTTTAACAGTCTTGGAAAGTATAAACAACATCAAATTGAATATTTGATGTATAATGATATTAATTGTTGAAAGATCCATCAGTTCAAGAATTTATTTCACTGTAATTGTATTTTTATTTTCAATGCTGTAAGAACTAGAAAAGAAAATATTTGTAATATAATTCGTTTTCAGTTAAGCGCCAGTGACGCAGTAGGGTTTTGGTTTTTATTTACAGTTAGGAAAATATGCAGTATCCAAACACTTGTTTGTAGTGAAACTATATTCGTCTTTAACAACTTTAAAAAGAGCTAATAAATTAAACTGAATATTCAATGTATAATGATATTAATTGCTGAAAGCTCATCAGTTCAAAATTTTATTTTAATTTTAATGTTGATTTTCAATATTAAGTACAAAAGAAAATATGTGTCATAAAATTGGTTTTCAGTAAAGCGCCAATGACGCAGTAGGTTTTAGACTTTACAGTGAGAGAAGTAGGTCATACCCAAACTCTTGTTTGCGGTCATTTTTGTTCGTTTCAAGCTTGATTAGTATATTCAATTTAAGTTTCACCCTATTTAAGATTTATTTATTAAACTACATTAATATCTATTGTATGTTTGTTTGCATTGATTGTTTATTTAATTTCTGTTCGTTTTAAGTTTCATTTGTACTTCGATAAAGGTTCATTTACATTATTACTTGTTGTATGTTTTTGCTATGATTGCTTATTTAATTTCTGTTCGTTTTGGGATTCATTTATTCTTTAACAGTAATTTCTGGTCGTTTTGAGTTTGAATTTTAAAAGGTATTTGTATCTGCTGAGCTTAAGTTTAAAATGGCCTTTACTTTTCTTTGAAAAACTTATTTTTCGGAAAGTTTTTTAATTAATTTTTGTTCGTTTTAGATTGCAAGAAATTTCAAGTTTTTGAAAATTCCTTATTTCAAAATAAAATTTAAAAAGAAAATCAAATATTCATCAAAGTATAAAAACTGATATCGAAGTAACAATATCAAAGTGAAAAAATGGGTTTTTGTCAACCTCGGAGTTTTTATTATCTGATGTTTGAAATATTTTTAACAAAATTGCGATCTCAAAATTTTATCGGATGGATTTGGGGAAAAAGGGCGTGGGGGGACTAGATTAAGCTTCGGTCTCTTTTGACTCTTTAAAAGTGAACTAGAACTTGCTATTTTCAATCAAATGAGCCCTCTCGGAAGTTTATAAGAGTATCCCTTCTATAAGAACCAAATATATCCCCGGAGTATAACTTACGACGCCTATCCCTGGGCCCTGGGGGGTTGTGTCAACCCTGGAGTTTTAATATCTGATGGTTGAACTATTTTTAACCAAATGGTCACCTGAAATTTTATCGGATGGGTTTATCCAACCGATACGCCCAAAGGCGTGGAGGGCGGGAGAGGCTAGTTGCCCTCTGATCTTTTTTCACTCTGAGAAAATGAACTACAAATTTTAATTTCCATTCAAATGAACCCTCTCTGGATTTTATACGAGCATACCTTCCATAAGAACCATATATGCCCCCAGAGCAATACTTACAACGCCTGTCATGGCCCTGGGGGGAGGGGGGGGGTGTCGACACAGGAGTTTTTCTTATCTGATCTTTGAACTATTTTTAACGAAATGACCATACGTAATGGTGTTTTTGTTATGTGATCTTTCAACTATTTTTAACAAAATGGCTACCTCAAATATTTTTTCAGATGTATTTGGGGAAAAAGGGCATGGGGGGCCAGTTGCCCTCTGATCACTTTTGAATCTTAAAAAGAGCACTAGAACTCTCGATTTCCAATCGAATGAGCCCCCTTTGAAGTTTATACGACGACCCCTTCTGTATGAAGTGCCTCTGGGAAAAAATAAATGGAGTGTGGGGGGGGGCTATCTGCCCTTCAATCATTTTTGACTGTTAAAAAGTGAATTACAACTTCCAATTTCCAATCAAATGAGCCCTCTAGGAATTTTATACGAGCATCCCTTCCATAACAACCATATATACTCCCTGGGGATAACGTACAACGCCTATCCCCGGGCCTGGGGGGCTGTGTCGACACCGGAGTTTTTTGCTATCATAACTTTGAACTATTTTTAACAAAATGTCTAACGCAAAATTTTTATCTCATGCATTTAGGGCGCGGAGGAGGGGGGCAGGCTAGTTGCCCTCGGATTTCTTTTGACTCTTAAAAAATGAATAAGAACTTTCAAATTCAAATAAAATGAGTCCTCTCTGAAGTTTATACGAGCATTCCTTCCATAAGAAATATATACGCCGCTAGAGCATTACTCATAACGCCCGCCTCTGGGCCCTGGTGGGTTCCGTCGACACAGGAATTTTTCTTATCTGACCTCTGAACTATTTTTAATGAAATGGCTATTATAAAAATTTTATCAGATGGGCTTGGGAAAAAAAGGGTGTGTGAGGGGGAGGGGGGATAGTTGACCTCGGATATCTTTTGACTCTTAAAAATTGAACTAGAACTTTCAATTTCCAATCAAATGAGCCCCCTCTGAAGTTTATACGAGCATCCCTTTCATAAGAACCATATACGCCCTCAGGAGGACACTTACAACACCTATACCCCGAGCTCTGGGGGGGGGGGTTATTATCTAATTTTTGAACAATTTCCAAAACACTGGTTATCTCAAGATTTGTAGCGGACGGATTTGGGGAAAAAAGAGCGTGGGGGGCTAGTTTAACTCTCTTGACTCTTAAAAAGTGAACTAGAACTTTCAATTTCCAATCAAATGAGCCCTCTCTGAAGTTTATACGAGCATCCCTTTCATAAGAACCATATACGCCCTCAGGGAATAACTTAGAACACCTTCCCCTGTGCCCTGGGGGGTTCTATTGACACCGGATTTTTTCTTATCCGACCTTTGAACTATTTTTAACAAGATGTCTATCTCAAAATTTTCATCATATGGGTTGGGGGCTAGCTGCCCTCGGATCTCTTTTGACTATTAAAAAGTGAGCTCGAACTTTCAATATCCAATGAAATGAGCCCTCTCTGAAGTTTATACGATCATGCCTTTCATACAAACAATATACACCCCAGGGATAACTTACAACGCCTGCCCCAAGGCCCTTGGGGGTTATGACGACACCTGAGTTCCTGTTATCTGACTTTTGAGAAATTTTTAACTTAATGCCTATCTCAAAATTATAATTGGATGCATTTGGGGAAAAGAGGCGTGGGGAGGGGCTAGTTGCCCTCCAATTTCTTTTGATTCTAAAAAACTTAACTAGAACTTTCAATTTCCAACCAAATGAGCCATCTCTGAATTTTTTACGAACATCCCTTCAATAAGAACCATATATTCCCCCAGGGCATAACTTACAACACCTGCCCTCGGGCCCTGGGGGCTGTGTTGATCCCTGAGTTTTCGTTATATGGTCTTTAAACTATTAAAAAAAGCTATCTTAAAGTTCTTATCGGATGGGTTTGAGGAAAAAAGGGCGGTGAGGGGGGGGGTTTATTATCTAATTTTTGAACAATTTCCTAAATATTGGCTATCTCAAAATTTTTAGCGGACGGATTTGGGGAAAAAAGAGCGTGGGGGGCTCGTTTAACTCTCTTGGCTCTTAAAAAGTGAACTAGAACTTTCAATTTCCAATCAAATGAGCCCTCTCTGAAGTATATACGAGCATTCCTTCCATTAGAACCATATATGCCCCGGGGCATAACTTATAACCCTTGCCCCTGAAGACTGTGGGGGGAGTGTCCTGCTCAAATATATAATTTACAGAACTTTCAACTACGTTGAACAAAACAGCTATATCAAATTTTTGATTGGATGTGTTTGGAAAAATGGTGGGCGTGGAAGGGGTGTCATTTGCTTTAGAATCACTTTCAACTATTAAAAAGAAACTAGCCATTTAAATTTCCAATAGAATGAGCCCTTTCTGAAGTTTATACGACAACGTTGTCTATACAAAACCTTATATGCCCCCAGGGCATAACTTACAACCCTTGCCCTGAGGGCAGTGGGGGAGTTGTCATCCTCAAAGACCTAATTTCCAGAACTTAAAACTACGTTTAATAAAATGGCTGTCTCAAAATTTTGATTGGATTTGTTTGGGGAAAAGGTGGGCGTGACAGGGGGTTTATAGGGGGTTTAGTTGCCCTCAAATCACTTTCGACTATGAAAAATGGCACTAGCCCTTTAAATTTCCAATCGAATGAGCCTTTTTTGAAGTTTCTACGACAACGCCTTCTATAAAAACCTTATATGCCCCGAGGGTATAACTTAAAACCCTTGCCTTGAGGGTTGTGGCGGTGTCCTCCTCAAAAACATATTTTCCATCTGAAAATCAACTACGTTGAACAAAATAGCTATCTCAAAATTTTGATTGGATGTATTTGTGGGAATGATGGGCGTGAGGGGGAGGGCTAGTTGCCCTCCAATCACTTTCGACTATTAAAAAGGGCACTAGCCCTTTGAATTTCCAATCAAATGAGCCTGTTTTGAAGTTTCTATGACAACACCTTCTATAAAAACTTTATATGCCCCCAGGGCATAAAACCCTTGCCCTGAGGGTTGTAGGGAATGTCCTCCTCAAAAACATATTTTCTATCTGGAAATCAACTACGCTGAACAAAGTGGCTATCTCAAAATTTTGATTGGATGTGTTTGTGGAAATGATGGGCGGTGGGGGGGGGGGCTAGTTGCCCTCCAATCACTTTAGACTATTAAAAAGGGCAATAGCCCTTTGAATTTCCAATCGAATGAGCCTCTTTTGAAGTTTCTACGACAACACCTTCTATAAAAACCTTATATGCCCCCAGGGCATAAAACCCTTGCCCTGAAGGTTGTGGGGAGTGTCCTCCTCAAAAACGTATTTTCTATCTGGAAATCAACTACGCTGAACAAAGTGGCTATCTCAAAATTTCGATTGGATGTGTTTGGGGGAATGATAGGCGAGAGGGGGGGGCTAGTTCCCTCCAATCACTTTTGACCTTAAAAAGGGCACTAGAACTCTCGATTTCCATTCGAATAAGCTCTCTTTGAAGTTTCTTCGACAACCCTTTCCATATGAAGTGCCTCTAGGAAAAAAATAATAATAGATAAATAATAATAATAATAAAACATTCGAGCCGTATGGCCTTTACTATAGGCAACGCTATAGTGTTGCCTCTGATTTTGCTCAATAATTTTGAAATCAGGCACTGCGGCAAATTCAAAGCCTGAAGATACAACACTCGCAAAGATTTCTTTTGCAGTAGATATTGTTTCACATGGGACATTCCACATTATGAGATTTTATCAATTTTTGTAAATTCAAGCTTTGCTAATCTGTTGCACGTGACAAAAATTTCAGCACCCTGACTCACAACCTCATAAGTGAGAAGTTTTATTTAGCTCTTTAATGTATTTTTTCTTTGAATGAGAAACCAGGCGGGTATAATTATTTGACAACGATTGCTGAAAATCCCTTTGAATGTTCTCTAACTTAGCCACTCAATCATCCAGAGACTTGAATTTATTTTCAAGTGACTCTAATTTTTTTCCTTGTAACTCACAGGCTCAATCACAGTTTTGATGCTATCAGCTAAAGTTGCCAAAGGTATATTTGGGGCTGAGGCTGAACTAGTACCTGATACGTCAAATAAAATTTTCGAATTTCCAGCTTCATCCTCATCGTGCCTTGATCGTTTTTTCCGTCCCATTGTTAATAATTCATGAATTCCGTTAAGTTCAATTCACAGTAACAATCAAAAGTTTATTAATAATAACCGATATAGTAATAAATTGGCTCTTAGTAATATACCATTAGTATCCTTACTTAAGCAGGTAAACCGATAATTGTCTCCTAGTAATAAATATCTTAGGCTATTTGCTTAGCTTTTGGGGGCTCAAAAATCACTTTATGTTATTCTTGGGTACTTTTCAAACCAAATTATTTACGGTTTATAATTTTCTTAGTTATGTTGTAATTTTGCTTTATCTCATAATTATTTTGGAAAACATAGAACAATTACTTCAGATTGGGCAGGAAAAAGATGTTATCGATAAACTACATTTCCAAAACCTACTTACAAATGAAATAAATTACAGACTCGGTACATCAATTGCTGGACTCAATAAATATCAGCTGTCTACGGCTATATCAATGAAGCCATAATCTTTTCTTTAGTGTCCATAGTTATCAAAATTTTTCTAAGCATCAGCATTTGTCGTATTTAGTAGTCTGCATGAAAGGGTTGAGGCCCTCTCCTTGTACTGAATCAGAAAAGGAACTGACCA
>CM051257.1:15539239-15611739 GCA_027921565.1 Artemia sinica
GTTAAATCCGTGGTCATTCATCTGTAAGTTGATTAGTAGGTTTTTTTTTTTTTTAAACTTGGCTAATAGGTTTTTAAACCAATTACTACGAACGCTACATGCATTCCATTTTTGGAACTAGGAGCGAGATTGTGTGATGCTATCAGACTGGTTTCGTTTCATGGGTTCATTAATAGAAGGACTAATGTTTTTGAAAAGGGTAATTACTTCTTTAGTTTACGAGATTTGCGAATTTTTTGCGAAAAGATATTTGCGTAAAGGTATTGCGGTGGTTGAGAATGCCTCACGGGTAATTAAAGAATGGGATGCTTGCATCAACAATACAAAGAATATGCTATTATACTTAATAGATTTGACGCTTACAAGAGACATTGCTAGAAGGTATTCGATAGCTTAATTGAAAGTAACGATAGAATGACATTGTGACTTGACCTAGCTTTACCTCGCCGATGTGGTCTGTATAGTACATAAGTAACGTTTGAAAAGTATTGTCAATTTAAAAAGAAAGGGCTGAAAAGTGTTTTGAGGGGGATGGGTTGCATGGATGGTTGAGTTGCACGAGGGTTCAGTTAAAGGGGATACAGTTGCACGGGGGTTTCGGTTATACAGGGGTTCAGTTACAAGGGGGATTCAGTTGCACGGGGGTTGAGTTAAATGGGAATTGAGTTCCACGAGAGTAGTGCTTTGTCGTGGTTTAGCCGTGAGGTCCTTACCACAACCCCAAAGGGCTCCGATCCCCCCACCCCAACCCCGAAGGAACCCCCCGGTCCTCAAAGGTTCTCTAGGCTCCCAAAGGGGCCGTGGTTTACCTTGTAACTTTTACATTCTCTTGATTTTCAAAGTTCCGTTTGAAGGACTCTGTTGTTTTAAGCCAGTGTGATTTTTTCTTTACATGGTGTTCGTTCAAAAAGCGAGAATTTCTGTTAAATAAATAATTCTTATATTTTTTCCGTTCAACTGAAGGCGAGGATTTCTGTTAAATAATAATTGTTATACCTTTTAAAATGACTTCACGGGGGTTTGAGGGGGCTCTGTTGTTTTAAGCTGTTTGATTTTTTTCTTTACATGGTGTTCGTTCAAAAAGCGAGGATATTCCGTGTGATTTTTTTTGGGAAGTTTAATGAATTTATTAGTTACCGAGAGTTCAATGACTCCTCCCCTCAATGACTTCCAGGGTTTTATGACTCCTCCTCACAATGAATTCAGATGGTTTTAGGACTCATCCCCCTAGCCATAACTCCATTCAACCTTGAGCGAAGATATAAAAGTTTGATGAAGTATTTTTCTGCTTAACAACTACATTAATAACTTCCAAGATGATAGGACTTATTTTTTAATTTAATTGGGAATGAAAAGTCAAAGTCTAACATAAAGAACAAGGTATTTCGGAGGGGTAGCTAACTTCATATACGGGATAATTTCCATTCGTCTTAGTTTTTAACGATGCTCCTTATTTCTAGTTGAAAATGCTTATTTTTTAATTTAATTGGGAATGAAAAGTCAAAGTCTAACATAAAGAACAAGATATTTCGGAGAGGGTAGCTAACTTCATATACGGGATAATTTCCATTCGTCTTAGTTTTTAACGATGCTCCTTATTTCTAGTTGAAAATGCTTATTTTTTTAATTTAGTTGGGAATGAAAAGTCAAAGTGCCAGAATGGTTGAAATCCACTAGGTCAGTATTGGGGTCTTAGTCCACCAGCCTGAATGGTGGAAATCCACTGGCTCAGTATTGAGGTCTCAGTCCACCAGCCTGAATGGTCGAAATTCACTAACTCAGAATTGGGGTCTTAGTCCACCAGCCTGAATGGTGGAAATTCACTAGCTCAGAATTGGGGTCTTAGTCCACCAGCCTGAATGGTTGAAATTCACTAGCTCAGAATTGGGGTCTTAGTCAGTGATCAGATTGGAGCGTTGGGGTCCGACTATCTGGGCTTTATTTGTCAAGACCTGAATGCTAAGAGATGGACATGAGCTCGATTGGGACCCCATTGTGAAAACGGATAACAAAAAACATATTGTTGATATGTGTGTAGAGCATGGCATGGTTACCGCTAGGGCAACAGTCTAACCGTTGACGGTTTTAGGTATCCGTGAATAAGTTCTAAGGCGAGAGTGGAAATTGGGACAAATTTTTGGAGGTGCCCACCTCACCTGCTCAGAGTCTCTGGCAAGTGACCCTAAATTTGAAAAGTGGAAATTGGCTCAGATTTTCTAAACTGAGCTGAGACAATGAATAGATACTATTGGGAAAGTTATTGGAGACGCTGGGCATCCTTGAACAAGTGCTAAATTGAGAGAGGAATTTGGGACAATATTTGGGGGCACCGACCCGCCCAGAGTCTCCAGCAGGTGACCCAAAAATTTAAAAAACACACAGAGACGACAGACACAAAGAGACGAATCACACACAGAGAGGACAAACACACAGAAACGACACATAGAGACGACACATACACAGAGACGATACACACACACAGAGTCAACACACACAGAGAGATGAGACTCACACACAGAAATGACAAACACACATAGAGACGACACACACAAAGAGACGTCACACACACACAGATACGAAACACACATAGAGACAACACACACATAGAGACAGCACACACACACACAGAGACAACATCCACACAGAGACGACAAACACACACACAGACACGACACACTCAAAGTGACGACTTACACATAGAGACGACACACACACAGAGACGACAAACACACAGAGACGACACACATAGAGAGACGACACACACACAGAGACGACACACTCAAAGTGACGACTTATACATAGAGACGACACACACACACAGAGACGACAAACACACAGAGACGACAGACAAAAAGAGACGAATCACACACAGAGAGGACAAACACACAGAAACGACACATAGAGACGACACATGCACAGAGACGATACACACACACAGAGTCAACACACACAGAGAGATGAGACACGCACACAGAAATGACAAAACACACATAGAGACGACACACACAAAGAGACGTCACACACACACACAGATACGAAACACACATAGAGACGACACACACATAGAGACAACACACACACACACAGAGACAACATCTACACAGAGACGACACAGACACACAGAGGACTGACCACAACTCCAAGAAGTTGACGACTTACACATAGAGACGACACACACACAGAGACGACAAACACACAGAGACGACACAGATAGAGAGACGACACACACACAGAGACGACACACTCAAAGTGACGACTTACACATAGAGACGACACACACACAGAGACGATAAACACACAGAGACGACACACATAGAGAGACGACACGCAAACAGAGACGACAAACACACAGAGACACACACACACAGATACGAAACACACAAAGCGACGACACACGCACAGAGAGGACAAACACACAGAAACGACACACACACACAGAGACGACACACACATAGAGACAACACAGACATAGAGATGACAGACACACAGATACGAAACACCCACAGAGACGACACACACACAGAGTCCACTCACACACACAGAGGACAAACACACAGAGACGACAGACACAAAGAGACGAATCACACACAGAGAGGACAAACACACAGAAACGACACATAGAGACGACACATGCACAGAGACGATACACACACACAGAGTCAACACACACAGAGAGACGAGACACACACACACAGAAATGACAAACACACATAGAGATGACACACACAAAGAGACGTCACACACACACAGATACGAAACACACATAGAGACGACACACACATAGAGACAACACACACACACACAGAGACAACATCCACACAGAGACGACACACACACAGAGACGACACACTCAAAGTGACGACTTACACATAGAGACGACACACACAGAGACGACAAACACACAGAGACGACACAGATAGAGAGACGACACACACACAGAGACGACACACTCAAAGTGACGACTTACACATAGAGACGACACACACACAGAGACAACACACAGAGACGACACACATAGAGAGACGACACGCAAACAGAGACGACAAACACACAGAGACAACACACACACAGATACGAAACACATAAAGCGACGACACACGCACAGAGAGGACAAAACACACAGAAACGACACACACACACAGAGACGACACACACATAGAGACAACACAGACATAGAGATGACAGACACACAGATACGAAAAACCCATAGAGACGACACACACACAGAGTCCACTCACACACACAGAGGACAAACACACAGAGACGACAGAAACAAGAGACGAATCACACACAGAGAGGACAAACACACAGAAACGACACATAGAGACGACACATGCACAGAGACGATACACACACACAGAGTCAACACACACAGAGAGACGAGACACACACACACAGAAATGACAAACACACATAGAGATGACACACACAAAGAGACGTCAAACACACACAGATACGAAACACACATAGGGACAACACACACATAGAGACAACACACACACACACAGACAACATCCACACAGAGACGACACAAAACACACACACAGAGACGACACACGCACAGAGACGACACACTCAAAGTGAAGACTTACATATAGAGACGACACACACAGAGAGACGACAAGCACACAGAAACGACGCACACACAACATACACAGAGACGACACACACATAGAGACGACAACACATAGAGAGACGACAACACATAGAGAGACGACACGCACACAGAGACGATAAACACACAGAGACAACACACACACACAGATACAAAACACCCACAGAGACGACAAATGCACAGAGACAACACACACACAGAGTCCACTCACACAGAGAGAGGACAAACACACAGAGACAACAGACACAAAGAGACGAATCACGCACAGAGAGGACAAACACACAGAAACGACACATAGAGACGACACATGGACAGAGACGATACACACACACAGAGTCAACACACACAGAGAGACGAGACATGGCGTATCTGATGAAATAATTTAGGTCTTATGATCAATTTAATTTATTTTTTAATAAAGTAGTTTTTTTTAGTAAGGACACTCATAACAACACGCACACAGAGAGAACACACACACACACACAGATACGAAACACACATAGAGACGACACATGCATAGAGACAACACACACACACACACACACACACACAGACGACACCCATACAGAGACGACACACACACAGAGACGACATACTCAAAGTGACGACTTACACATAGAGACGACACAAACAAACACACACACACACACACACAGAGACGACAAACACACAGAGACGAGACACATAGAGACGACACACACACACAAACACACAGATGACAAACACACGGAGACAACACACACACACACAAAGAGACGACACACGCACAGAGACGACACACACACACAGAGCCAACTCACGCACAGAGAGGACAAGCTCTTGGTCAGAAATAGAGGCCTTCAGTTTCTTGCCTTTCCTTGGCACCTTTCCAAACGAGCGGGGATTCCCCACTGATTCCTACACATTGCAAAAAGTGACCAGCACGAAAACTCAACGTTTTCAACCAGACTGGTTTTTGACACGACACACAAACAGAGTCATAGTGAGAGAGATATCCAAAAAGTTGGGTTAATCTAGGTTCAAGAGAGACGACACGCACACAGAGACAATAAACACACAGAGACAACACACACACACACAGATACGAAACACCCACAGAGACGACACATGCACAGAGACGACACACACACAGAGTCCACTCACACAGAGAGAGGACAAACACACAGAGACGACAGACACAAAGAGACGAATCACGCACAGAGAGGACAAACACACAGAAACGACACATAGAGACGACACATGGACAGAGACGATACACACACACAGAGTCAACACACACAGAGAGACGAGACATGGCGTATCTGATGAAATAATTTAGGTCTTATGATCAATTTAATTTATTTTTTTTAATAAAGTAGTTTTTTTTTAGTAAGGACACTCATAACAACACGCACACAGAGAGAACACACACACACAGATACGAAACACACATAGAGACGACACATGCATAGAGACAACACACACACACACACAGAGACGACACCCATACAGAGACGACACACACAAAGAGACGACACACTCAAAGTGACGACTTACACATAGAGACGACACACACACACACACACACACACACAGAGACGACAAACACACAGAGACGAGACACATAGAGACGACACACACACACACACACACAGATGACAAACACACGGAGACAACACACACACAAAGAGACGACACATACACACACACACACACACACAGATACGAAACACACAAAGAGACGACACACGCAAAGAGACGACACACACACAGAGCCAACTCACGCACAGAGAGGGCAAGCTCTTGGTCAGAAATAGAGGCCTTCAGTTTCTTGCCTTTCCTTGGCACCTTTCCAAACGAGCGGGATTCCCCACTGATTCCTACACATTGCAAAAAGTGACCAGCACGAAAAACTCCACGTTTTCAACCAGACTGGTTTTTGACACGACACACAAACAGAGTCATAGTGAGAGAGATATCCAAAAAGTTGGGTTAATCTAGGTTCACTTAGAGTGGCGCGCCACTCTAAGTAAACAACAAGCTCTTTATTGATTTCACCTCTTGAATATACAGTACAGATACTTCATTCAAGAAACGTGATTAAACAGGTTTTGAAACTACATGCTATTTGTATGCCTTTCCTTGGCACCTTTACGTGCGCGCACGTAACCTCGTCTAAATGAACCTTAAAAAAATGAAATAAAGCTATGTCGACTTTGCATATCTCTCCTGATTGGTCCCTAAAAAACCAGTCTGGTTGAAAACGTGGAGTTTTCGTACTGCTCACTTTTTGCAATGTGTAGGAACCAGTGGGGAATCCCCGCTCGTTTGGAAAGGTGCCAAGGAAAGGCATACAAATAGCATGTAGTTTCAAAACGTGTTTAATCACGTTTCTTGAATGAAGTATCTGTACTGTATATTCAAGAGGTGAAATCAATAAAGAGCTTGTTGTTCACTTAGAGTGGCGCGCCACTCTAAGTGAACCTAGATTAACCCAACTTTTTGGATATCTCTCTCACTATGACTCTGTTTGTGTGTCGTGTCAAAAACCAGTCTGGTTGAAAACATGGAGTTTTCGTGCTGGTCACTTTTTGCAATGTGTAGGAATCAGTTGGGAATCCCCGCTCGTTTGGAAAGGTGCCAAGGAAAGGCAAGAAACTGAAGGCCTCTATTTCTGACCAAGAGCTTGTCCTCTCTGTGCGTGAGTTGGCTCTGTGTGTGTGTGTCGTCTCTCTGCGTGTGTCGTCTCTTTGTGTGTTTTGTATCTGTGTGTGTGTGTGTGTGTCGTCTCTTTGTGTGTGTGTTGTCTCCGTGTTTGTCATCTGTGTGTGTGTGTGTGTGTCGTCTCTATGTGTCTCGTCTCTGTGTGTTTGTCGTCTCTGTGTGTGTGTGTTGTGTGTGTGTGTGTCGTCTCTATGTGTAAGTCGTCACTTTGAGTATGTCGTGTCTGTGTGTGTGTCGTCTCTGTATGGGTGTCGTCTCTGTGTGTGTGTGTGTGTGTTGTCTCTATGCATGTGTCGTCTCTATGTGTGTTTCGTATCTGTGTGTGTGTGTTCTCTCTGTGTGCGTGTTGTTATGAGTGTCCTTACTAAAAAAAAACTACTTTATTAAAAAAAATAAATTAAATTGATCATAAGACCTAAATTATTTCATCAGATACGCCATGTCTCGTCTCTCTGTGTGTGTTGACTCTGTGTGTGTGTGTATCGTCTCTGTCCATGTGTCGTCTCTATGTGTCGTTTCTGTGTGTTTGTCCTCTCTATGCGTGATTCGTCTCTTTGTGTCTGTCGTCTCTGTGTGTTTGTCCTCTCTCTGTGTGAGTGGACTCTGTGTGTGTGTGTCGTCTCTGTGCATGTGTCGTCTCTGTGGGTGTTTCGTATCTGTGTGTGTGTGTTGTGTCTGTGTGTTTATTGTCTCTATGTGCGTGTCGTCTCTCTTGAACCTAGATTAACCCAACTTTTTGGATATCTCTCTCACTATGACTCTGTTTGTGTGTCGTGTCAAAAACCAGTCTGGTTGAAAACGTGGAGTTTTCGTGCTGGTCACTTTTTGCAATGTGTAGGAATCAGTGGGGAATCCCCGCTCGTTTGGAAAGGTGCCAAGGAAAGGCAAGAAACTGAAGGCCTCTATTTCTGACCAAGAGCTTGTCCTCTCTGTGCGTGAGTTGGCTCTGTGTGTGTGTGTCGTCTATGTGCGTGTGTCGTCTCTTTGTGTGTTTCGTATCTGTCTGTGTGTGTGTGTGTGTCGTCTCTTTGTGTGTGTGTGTTGTCTCCGTGTGTTTGTCATCTGTGTGTGTGTGTGTCGTCTCTATGTGTCTCGTCTCTGTGTGTTTGTCGTCTCTGTGTGTGTGTGTGTGTGTGTGTCGTCTCTATGTGTAAGTCGTCACTTTGAGTATGTCGTCTCTGTGTGTGTGTCGTCTCTGTATGGGTGTCGTCTCTGTGTGTGTGTGTGTGTGTGTGTGTGTTGTCTCTATGCATGTGTCGTCTCTATGTGTGTTTCGTATCTGTGTGTGTGTGTGTGTTCTCTCTGTGTGCGTGTTGTTATGAGTGTCCTTACTAAAAAAAACTACTTTATTAAAAAAAATAAATTAAATTGATCATAAGACCTAAATTATTTCATCAGATACGCCATGTCTCGTCTTTCTGTGTGTGTTGACTCTGTGTGTGTGTATCGTCTCTGTCCATGTGTCGTCTCTATGTGTCGTTTCTGTGTGTTTGTCCTCTCTGTGCGTGATTCGTCTCTTTGTGTCTGTCGTCTCTGTGTGTTTGTCCTCTCTCTGTGTGAGTGGACTCTGTGTGTGTGTGTTGTCTCTGTGCATGTGTCGTCTCTGTGGGTGTTTCGTATCTGTGTGTGTGTGTTGTCTCTGTGTGTTTATCGTCTCTGTGTGCGTGTCGTCTCTCTATGTGTTGTCGTCTCTGTGTGTGTGTCGTCTCTGTGTCTGTGTTGTCTCTATGTGTGTGTCGTCTCTGTGTATGTGTGTGTGTGTCGTTTCTGTGTGCTTGTCGTCTCTGTGTGTGTGTCGTCTCTATGTGTAAGTCGTCACTTTGAGTGTGTCGTCTCTGTGTGTGTGTCGTCTCTGTGTGTGTGTTTTGTGTCGTCTCTGTGTGGATGTTGTCTGTGTGTGTGTATGTGTTGTCTCTATGTGTGTGTCGTCCCTATGTGTGTTTCGTATCTGTGTGTGTGTGACGTCTCTTTGTGTGTGTCATCTCTATGTGTGTTTGTCATTTCTGTGTGTGTGTGTCTCGTCTCTCTGTGTGTGTTGACTCTGTGTGTGTGTATCGTCTCTGTGCATGTGTCGTCTCTATGTGTCGTTTCTGTGTGTTTGTCCTCTCTGTGTGTGATTCGTCTCTTTGTGTCTGTCGTCTCTGTGTGTTTGTCCTCTGTGTATGTGAGTGGACTCTGTGTGTGTGTGTCGTCTCTGTGGGTGTTTTGTATCTGTGTGTCTGTCATCTCTATATCTGTGTTGTCTCTATGTGTGTGTCGTCTCTGTGTGTGTGTGTCGTTTCTGTGTGTTTTGTCCTCTCTGTGCGTGTGTCGTCGCTTTGTGTGTTTCGTATCTGTGTGTGTGTTGTCTCTGTGTATTTGTCGTCTCTGTTTGCGTGTCTTCTCTCTATGTGTGTCGTCTCTGTGTGTTGTCTCTCTGTGTGTGTCGTCTCTATGTGTAAGTCGTCACTTTGAGAGTGTCGTCTCTGTGTGTGTGTCGTCTCTCTATCTGTGTCGTCTCTGTGTGTTTGTCGTCTCTGTGTGTGTCGTCTCTATGTGTAAGTCGTCACTTTGAGTGTGTCGTCTCTGTGTGTGTGTGTCGTCTCTGTGTGGATGTTGTCTCTCTGTGTGTGTGTGTTGTCTCTATGTGTGTGTCGTCTCTATGTGTGTTTCGTATCTGTGTGTGTGTGACGTCTCTTTGTGTGTGTCATCTCTATGTGTGTTTGTCATTTCTGTGTGTGTGTGTCTCGTCTCTCTGTGTGTGTTGACTCTGTGTGTGTGTATCGTCTCTGTGCATGTGTCGTCTCTATGTGTCGTTTCTGTGTGTTTGTCCTCTCTGTGTGTGATTCGTCTCTTTGTGTCTGTCGTCTCTGTGTGTTTGTCCTCTGTGTGTGTGAGTGGACTCTGTGTGTGTGTGTCGTCTCTGTGGGTGTTTCGTATTCTGTGTGTCTGTCATCTCTTTGTCTGTATTGTCTCTATGTGTGTGTCGTCTCTGTGTGTGTGTCGTTTCTGTGTGTTTGTCCTCTCTGTGCGTGTGTCGTCGCTTTGTGTGTTTCGTATCTGTGTGTGTGTTGTCTCTGTGTGTTTGTCGTCTCTGTTTGCGTGTCGTCTCTCTATGTGTGTCGTCTCTGTGTGTTTGTCGTCTGTGTGTGTGTGTCGTCTCTATGTGTAAGTCGTCACTTTGAGTGTGTCGTCTCTGTGTGTGTGTCGTCTCTATGTGTAAGTCGTCACTTTGAGTGTGTCGTCTCTGTGTGTCTGTGTCGTCTCTGTGTGGATGTTGTCTCTGTGTGTGTGTGTGTGTTGTCTCTATGTGTGTGTCGTCTCTGTGTGTGTTTCGTATCTGTGTGTGTGTGACGTCTCTTTGTGTGTGTCGTCTCTATGTTTGTTTTGTCATTTCTGTGTGCGTGTCTCGTCTCTCTGTGTGTGTTGACTCTGTGTGTGTGTATCGTCTCTGTGCATGTGTCGTCTCTATGTGTCGTTTCTGTGTGTTTGTCCTCTCTGTGTGTGATTCGTCTCTTTTTGTCTGTCGTCTCTGTGTGTTTGTCGTCTGTGTGTGTGTGTGGTCGTCTCTATGTATAAGTCGTCACTTTGAGTGTGTCGTCTCTGTGTGTGTGTCGTCTCTCTATGTGTGTCGTCTCTGTGTGTGTGTCGTCTCTATGTGTAAGTCGTCAATTTGAGTGTGTCGTGTCTGTGTGTGTGTTTGTCGTCTCTGTGTGGATGTTGTCTCTGTGTGTGTGTGTTGTCTCTATGTGTGGGTTGTCTCTATGTGTGTTTCGTATCTGTGTGTGTGTGTGACGTCTCTTTGTGTGTGTCGTCTCTATGTGTGTTTGTCATTTCTGTGTGTGTGTCTCATCTCTCTGTGTGTGTTGACTCTGTGTGTGTGTATCGTCTCTGTGTATGTGTCGTCTCTATGTGTCGTTTCTGTGCGTTTGTCCTCTCTGTGTGTGATTCGTCTCTTTGTGTCTGTCGTCTCTGTGTGTTTTATAAATTTTTGGGTCACCTGCTGGAGACTCTGGGCGGGTGGGTGCCCCCAAATATTGTCCCAAATTCCTCTCTCAATTTAGCACTTGTTCAAGGATGCCCAGCGTCTCCAATAACTTTCTCAATAGTATCTATTCATTGTCTCAGCTCAGTTTAGAAAATCTGAGCCAATTTCCACTTTTTCAAATTTAGGGTCACTTGCCTGAGACTCTGAGCAGGTGAGGTGGGCACCTCCAAAAATTTGTCCCAATTTCCACTCTCGCCTTAGAATTTAATCACGGATACCTAAAACCGTCAACGGTTAGACTGTTGCCCTAGCGGTAACCATGCCATGCTCTACACACATATCAACAATATTTTTTGTTTTTTATTTTCCATTTTCACAATGGGGTCCCAATCGAGCTCATGTCCATCGCTTAGCATTCAGGTCTTGACAAATAAAGCCCAGATAGTCGGACCCCAACGCTCCAATCTGAACACTGACTAAGACCCCAATTCTGAGCTAGTGAATTTCAACCATTCAGGCTGGTGGACTAAGACCCCAATTCTGAGCTAGTGAATTTCCACCATTCAGGCTGGTGGACTAAGACCCCAATTTTGAGCTAGTGAATTTTGACCATTCAGGCTGGTGGACTGAGACCTCAATACTGAGCCAGTGGATTTCCACCATTCAGGCTGGTGGACTAAGACCCCAATACTGAGCTAGTGGATTTCAACCATTCTGGCACTTTGACTTTTCATTCCCAATTAAATTAAAAAAAATAAGCATTTTCAACTAGAAATAAGGAGCATCGTTAAAAACTAAGACGAATGGAAATTATCCCGTATATGAAGTTAGCTACCCCCTCCGAAATACTTGTTCTTTATGTTAGACTTTGACTTTTCATTCCCAATCAAATTAAAAAATAAGCATTTTCAACTAGAAATAAGGAGCATCGTTAAAAACTAAGACGAATGGAAATTATCCTGTATATGAAGTTAGCTACCCCTCCGAAATACCTTGTTCTTTATGTTAGACTTTGACTTTTCATTCCCAATTAAATTAAAAAATAAGTCCTATCATCTTGGAAGTTATTAATGTAGTTGTTAAGCAGAAAAATACTTCATCAAACTTTTATATCTTCGCTCAAGGTTGAATGGAGTTATGGCTAGGGGGATGAGTCCTAAAACCATCTGAATTCATTGTGAGGAGGAGTCATAAAACCCTGGAAGTCATTGAGGGAGGAGTCATTGAACTCTCGGTAACTAATAAATTCATTAAACTTCCCAAAAAAATCACACGGAATATCCTCGCTTTTTGAACGAACACCATGTAAAGAAAAAATCAAACGGCTTAAACAACAGAGCCCCCTCGAACCCCCGTGAAGTCATTTTAAAAGGTATAACAATTATTTATTTAACAGAAATCCTCGCCTTCAATTGAACGGAAAAAATATAAGAATTATTTATTTAACAGAAATTCTCGCTTTTTTGAACGAACACCATGTAAAGAAAAAATCACACTGGCTTAAAACAACAGAGTCCTTCAAACGGAACTTTGAAAATCAAGAGAATGTAAAAGCTACAAGGTAAACCACGGCCCCTTTGGGAGCCTAGAGAACCTTTGAGGACCGGGGGGTTCCTTCGGCGCTGGGGTGGGGGGATCGGAGCCCTTTGGGGTTGTGGTAAGGAACCTCACGGCTAAACCACGACAAAGCACTACTCTCGTGGAACTCAATTCCCATTTAACTCAACCCCCGTGCAACTGAATCCCCCTTGTAACTGAACCCCTGTATAACCGAAACCCCCGTGCAACTGTATCCCCTTTAACTGAACCCTCGTGCAACTCAACCCTCCATGCAACCCATCCCCCTCAAAACACTTTTCAGCCATTTCTTTTTAAATTGACAATACTTTTCAAACGTTACTTATGTATTATACTGACCACATCGGCGAGGTAAAGCTAGGTCAAGTCACAATGTCATTCTATCGTTACTTTTCAATTAAGCTATTGAATACCTTCTAGCAATGTCTCTTGTAAGCGTCAAATCTATTAAGTATAATAGCATATTCTTTGTATTGTTGATGCAAGCATCCCATTCTTTAATTACCCGTGAGGCATTCTTAACCATCGCAATACCTTTACGCAAATATCTTTCCGCAAAAAATTCGCAAATCTCGTAAACTAAAGAAGTAATTACCCTTTTCAAAAACATTAGTCCTTCTATTAATGAACCCATGAAACGAAACCAGTCTGATAGCATCACACAATCTCGCTCCTAGTTCCAAAAATGGAATGCATGTAGCGTTCGTAGTAATAGGTTTAAAAACCTATTAGCCAAGTTTAAAAAAAAAAAAACCTACTAATCAACTTACAGATGAATGACCACGGATTTAACCTAAAAAAAAAACTTGTATATCATGAACTAGAAATCTACGTCAGAAAAACTTGTCCTTAAATTGCGTAAATCTCTTGGCAAAGGTGTAATGCCCCTGTAGAATAGGACTACCAGAAAAACCTGTTGGTACGGGGGCGTCCTCAAATTCAATAGATGGTAAAAAAAAACATGTATATACCTTGAACTAGAAATTGCGTAAATCTCTTTGAAAGGGTATAATGCCCCTGTAGAATAGAATTACCTACCAGAAAAACCGGAAGGAACATAAAGGCCCAGAATTCAAAAGATGGTTACTACTCCCAGAACAATCCTTAAGCAATTTCTCTGGAAAACATCTAGCAAATCTTCATTCACTTTTCGGAGCGTCCATGCTTCAGAGCCATATTTGACGAATGTCATCACTGTAGCTTCTAATATTCTAATCTTGGTTTGCAGACTTATCTTCCTATTCTTCCAGACTTTTTTTTAACTGTGAAAAAACACCCTGAGCCTTGGCTATTCTATATTTAACATCTTCACTGCTCCCACCATCTTTACTAATAATACTACCAAGGTAAGTGAAGCTGCCACCTGATCAATCTTTTCATTACCCAACGTCACCTTTTCATCTTCACTTATTCCTAGACTTAGTGAATTAGTCTTCCTAACATTAATTTTCAAACCAATTCTAGCACCCTGAACTTGCAAAACCTCTAAAACTTCATTCATTTTGCTCACACTTTCATCTAGGATGCCTTAATCATCAGCATAATCCAAGTCCAGGACACTTTTTCCTCCCCATTTGATTCCGTGGTCTCCCATTGCCTTTCCTGTGCTCCTTAAAACAAAGTCCATCAAAATAATCCATACAAAGGGAGATAAAACACAACCCTGCATAACTCCTAATTTAATACAAAACCAGCTGCTAACCTCATTTCCTACCTTAACCGCAGCAGTGTTATTCTCGTACATAGCACTAATCACTTTAATGTATTTGTCTGGTATAACCATACAAGGATAAAACCTTTACTAAAGCTCTTCTATCAACAAAATCGAACGTTTGCTCATAATCTATAAAACTGAGGACCAAAGGTGTTTGAAAACTCAGGCACTTCTCAATTATTAGCCTAAGAGTGAAAATTTGGTCGACACATCCTCTACCGTCTCTAAAACCGCACTGCTATTCTCTTACAACTTTGTCTACAGCATCTCTCAGTCTAAAAAGTATCATATTACTAAGTAATTTACTACCTACAGAGACCAGACTAATGCCTCGATAATTACCACACTCACTTTTATCACTTTTATAAAGTGGCTTAATTAAGGTTTTCCTAAAATCGTTAAGTACTTCCCCTTTTTCAAAAATCATATTCATAATCTTCAGTAACTTATTTCTAACCTCAGAGCCACCATATGTAAGAAACTCATTTACCACCCTATCAGCACCTGGAGCCTTATTATTCTTTAATCCTTTTAGTACTGTTGCTAATTCCTCCTCACAAAACAAATCTTCCTTCACATCCAAGGTATCACAAACTTTTTCATTTTCCTCTATATTTTTTCCTGCAACTCTATCTCGGTTAAGCAAATTCTCAAAATGTTCGGCCCATCTCTCTTTAGTTTTTTCCTTATCGCTAATTGTGGCACCCATTCCTATCTTTAACTGGACCAAGTTCGGATTGACTACTCCCTCTCAATTTGTTTACGTGCCAGTACAATATTTTACTATTGTGCCGTCTAGGTGCATCTTCCAGATCCTCGGCAATTTTATCCATGGCCTCCACTTCACACCTCCTTAGTTCACATTTTAATGCTTTCTCCACTTTCTTTACATTTCTTTTGTTTTCATACGATCTATCACTCAGATAATTCTTGTACAAGTCCTTTCTCCTTTCTATTAAACATAAAGCTTTTTCACTAATATTCTTAGCTGCAGTTCTAGCTTTCTTCCTAATACACCTTCAGCAACTTCACTAATTATTTTTCTAAAATTATTCCAACCATCTTCCAAATTATCAAATTTTAAACTCTCAAGTTTAGTATTCAACTCTTCCTTGAAAGTTTTTCTCAAATTTTCATCCTGGAGTCTACCAACATCATAACTTCCCGGGAGGTAGTTACCCTTCCGATATTTCAGCTTTAAATTAACCCTTGACACTACTAGATGGTGATCTTTACTTTTAACATCAATAACAGCACTCCTATATACCGTAGTATCTTGTATTGATCCTGCCAGTATTCGGTTTACTATAACTTAATCAATAAGGCTTGCTGTCTTACCATCACGTGAATACCATGTTAACTTATGAGCAATTTTATGACCAAACACCGTACTGGTTATAACTAGATTGTTATACCTACAAAATTGCAAAAGTCTGTATCTATTACTGTTTTCTTTTCCTACACCAAATTTACCTAGGCTGGGAAACCATCTATCCCTATTTCTACCAACCTGGGCGTTAAAATCTCCCAGCAATAACATCATATTTCTACCTGGGACCCTGTCTATTTGCTCCTGTAACTGTAAATAAAATTCATCTGAGTCACTAGTATCTCTGTCAGTCGGTTCTACAGGGGCGTATACTACTATAACTGATACCCTGAACTTTCTAGTCATAAAATGAGCAATTGGTATTCTATTATTAATACCTTCCCAGCCTAAACAAGACTTAGCAGCTTCCTTATTCATCATGAACCCTACTCCCTGTCTATGTACCCCATCCTTCCTGCCTGAGTAAACAAATTCTATATCACCTAATTTCATGCTTCCTACCCCTGGGATATGAGTTTCTGAAATTCCTAATAAATCCAGTTCGAATCGTCTGAATTCATCAGTCAAAATGTCGATACGATGGTCATTTTTTAACGTCGTAACATTCCAAGTTCCAATTTTCATGTTCTTTAAATCATTGAAATTATTTTCGCCTCAGAAAAAGCAATGATCCCGGATGCCAGTGCAGGACGGGGATCACATATCTTCTCAAGTCTACACCGAAGTGCTTAAGCCGGCTTAGAACCGGACAGCAGGAAGTCCCTGAACCTCCATGAATGGAGGCTTTGTGCAATCCTGGGCCCTTCTTGGACACAACATGGTTTTCATCACTTGGCGATGCTCTTCTATCAACAAGAGTCGAAATCCTGCACAGACAGTCTCAAGCCTATTACCTCCGACTCAGTATATATTCATGCCTACAAATATTATGCTACTACGGGGAGGCAACCCATAGTAGATAAATTAGTTAGGAAGAGGTTTTTCAGCCCAAAGACGCCCATCAAAACATACCAAGCCCAGAAAAATTGTCCATTAGTCAGAATCCCGTGCGAATGCTGTGTCGTTTACTAGGCTATAATTTCCTCGAGGGGCGCCACTCCTCAAGTGGGAATAGAGTTGAACGAAAAGTCCCCAGTCTTGCAGGTACCCCGAAAAGGTCGAGGCAGCCCTTTGCAGAGGCCGTTGTCCATAGATCTCGATCTTACGCCCTGCCGCAGTTGTCCTCCAATAGAGGATCCTCCCGCGTGGTGTTCTGCATCATCATGCAATTTAACCCATCTTTGGGAGAAGGTTTTCAACTCATGGGACTTGTGGACAAACCAGTGGGCCCTTTTGAGTGTACATTTGAGGGGAAAAATAAAAGTTCAAATAGGGATAAAATCCTTTTAATAGACAGTGATGATGATAACAGTGATAGAAATTCACAAAAATACCAGATATTTCGGTCACATATACAGTGACCGTCATCAGTAGTAAAAGTTTTACTACTGATGACGGTCACTGCATATGTGACCGAAATATCTGGCATTTTTGTGAATTTCTATCACTGTTATCATCATCACTGTCTATTAAAAGGATTTTATCCCTATTTAAACTTTTATTTATCGTCATGGAAAGGCAGTGTGGTCTCCGAAATTATCTACATTTGATGGGCCTTCTTCCTCCTCCGCCTGTATTTATGACCCCGGGCGTGGGTGCCCCAGTTTCTATTATGGACCCCCAGGGAAAAGGTCCCCCCTTGGTCCGTGCCTCCTATGGAGGTACCCTACATATCTATAGAGCGTTCCCCTATCGCCACCTGGGGACACGCTGAATGGCCTGGGGAGGCCAGATGCTACTGGTGGGGTTGTTAACCCCAAAGGGGTTAGCTCCTAGACATCACCAAAACCTTTTTAATCATATCCCTTAGAGTCCAAATTGGCACCCAGCGATTGTCACATCTTCCTGTATTTGAAGAAGCGATTTAAGCCCCAGTTATTGATGACGAAGAGAGTTGGATCTGGTAGGTCAGGAAAATCTTTTGAAAGACGAGCATACACTCCATCACGACTTCGAAAATCTGGTATACCCCAGAAAACAGAAACACCAGCTCCAGTAAGGACCAGACTTTCAGCGATAATCTTTAACGTTAATTAATATTTTTTTTTTTTCAAAAAAAAAATCCAAAGCATTCCTCTCTTAGTATACTGCAAAAGCATTATTTATTTTGGAGCAACCAGCAATCCATGGTGTCATTTCAAATTTTCTTTAGACACCTCTTATTGTGCCGTGTGTGCAAGACGTCATGCAAATCCGTTTTCACGAGTTTGGACAGTATTGTAGACACACTTACTCGCGGCAGTAGTTTAAGTTCTGGCACTCTTCACAGTGAGTTATTTACCCTGTGGCAGGGCTTCCCTATTAGTAAAACATGTAAGCCATTCATTAAGTGTACGCTTTGGACGTACACTTCGGTTCACGGAAGATGTGGCATATCTTCCGCACAACCGATAGTCCTGATAAACTGAAATTTTATCCCATTAGTGAAGTAGTAGATCGAGTTAGCTCCGCAAAGCCATGTGTTCCACTTGCCTTATAAGTACCATTATGTCCTTCTTTCTCATTAAAACTATTATATGATCCTGATCTTTAATTACCTTAAAAAACAAAGTTTTCCCGAGGGAAGTAAAGAGCGAAGTTGAAATTTAAAACGGACAAAAATGATTACTTTACAGCTTATCTATTAGATAGTATCTAACATATATCGACAAAACTGAAGCAAATAAACCGACTGGTGATATTTTCTTATGTTTGTAGGATTATAGAAAACTAGCGCTTTACTGAAAGCACAAAACAGTAAAAAAATCGGTTCAGCAAAAGTAAACCATTTAAGGACACTATAAACCGTAAAAAAATAATACAATTTAGAATTGTTGTTTTTTTTTTTTAATTTGGCATCACTTCTTCACACTGAGCTCAGTCCAACGATTGACAGTCGTTTTGAATCTGAAAAGGACACTTTATGATTATTTTGTAGACAAGTTGGAAGTGAACCAATCTTGATGGTGATTAATTTAAGAAAACAAAGTTTTCTCGAGGGAAGTAAAGAGCGAAGATGAAACTTAAAACGAACAAAAATTATTACTTCAAAGCCTATCAAACATATATCAATAACACTAATGCAAATAAACCAACTGGTGATATTTCCCTATGTTTGTAGGATTACAGAAAACTAGTACTTTACTGAAAACACAAAACAATATAAGAGTTTTGGTACGGTAAAAATAAACATTTAAGGGCACTTTTAACAGTACAAAGTAAAACATTTTTAGATTGTTGCTTTATTTAATTATTTTTTTAGTTTAATTTGGCATCACTTTTGCACAGTGAGCTCAGTTCAAAGATTGACTGTCATTTTGGATCTGAAAAGACATTTCATGATTATTTTGTAGACGAGTTCGAAGGGAAGGAATCTTATTAGCATTAAGACTACAGACTCGCTTTAAAATTTGTATCGCAACTTGAAATTCGCCGTTTTATAGCGAGAAATAACTGGATCTCCAGAGTCCATATTATGGTTGATATATTCTTCATTTCGAGTAATACTAGGTGAGACCAAGATGTTACCCGACATATCAATCCATTATTTTTTATGCTGTTTATTGACTGTAAACTTATTATTGTTATTCCTGAGTTTTAAAATAATTTTAATTGTATACTGAAACAAGGGCGTATCCAGGATTTTTTTTCGAGGGGGGGGGGGTTTACTAATTTTTGACTTTTTTGCGGGGGTTTTACTAATTTTTGACTCAGTTTTCGACTAATTTTACTGATTTTTACCTAGGTTTTACTAATTTTTGACTTATTTTCGACTCGGTCAAAAATTTCGGGGGGGGGGGGTTCAAACAGGGTAACCCCCCCTGGATACGGCCTTGTACTGAAAGTTACTGTTATCACAGCTCCTGTAAGACTACAAAGTTATAGATTAGTTTGTAGTTGTGAGGCTACGTATTTGTTTTTGACTCCTAAATCAATATTCTTGTTTTTATGCTTGGCTTTTGTGTTTTCAGTAAAGCGCTACTTTTTTTGTAATCCTACAAACATAGGGAAACATTACCAGTCGGTTTATTTGCATTAGTTCGATTGATATATGTTTGATAGGCTTTGAAGTAATAATTTTTGTTCGTTTTAAGTTTCATCTTCGCTCTTTACTTTCCTCGGGAAAACTTTGTTTTTTTAAAGTTATTTTAATCGTTTTTGATTAAAATTTAATGTAGAAACAACGCTGCCATGATCTTTTTTATTTATACGGAATAATATATGTTCGTTTTAAGTTTTAATGTTACTCATTAGTTTCTATTAGCTGTAAGCCACGCAAGATATATGATAAAAGAAACCAGTCAAACAGGTTCTTTCAACAGAGAATTGGATTGTAAACAGTGGTTTCTAACTGCGTTTACAATATTTAAACTTTATTTTTTGGGGTTTAGGGGAAAAAAGGTACCTAGGTTAGGTTACGTCTTTAATATATGATATGCTTTACCCCCCCCCCCCCCAACCCCAAGATGTATTATCAATATTAACATTAAATCTACTTCTGTATTATACGTTTGTAGGTAGTTGAAGAAGATGATTTTTTTTTGTGAAATTGATCTCAAATCATAACATTCGAAAACAAAATAAGAGACAAATTAGGTCTTGGGAGGAGGTTTAGTTACCCTCCAATCTTTACGGTCTCTTAAAAAGGACACTAGAACAAAAAAAAAAAACAAATAGAAACGCATCCGTGATCAGTCTTCTGGCAAAACATACAATTCCACATCTGTGCAGATAGATCATAACCCCCACAATAACATTTTCTGATACGCTGAATCTAAAGAACTGATTTACATTAAGACTTATTGAGTTTTTGGGGGGTGTTTCTCCCTTTTTCGAAAATCAGGCTCCCTGTTTTCAAAATCCCATAATCCATCAAAATCCCTTTTTCTTCTGAGGCTTGGAGCGTTTGGTGAGTAGATATTAAACTCAATGAAATTTAAATATTTGCAATCTGCATAAAAACCCATTTCTTACCAATTGTTACCAAAACTCCATTTTTGAGTTTCGGTTACAATTTAGCTGAGTCACTCCTTAATTACAGTTTAACACTATGAACTGTTTGACAAAACTTATTGGGATAACGTCCTATTTTTAAATAATCCTGTAGCAGACCGGAGTTTTTGAAGCACGATTCGTGCTATTAAAGTGTAGTATTTCTGAGTCCAGTTGAACTGTGCACAATTTTAGAAAATTCTCTTTTTTGGGGAAGCTTTTGGTTCCTTTACGTGTACGTAAATGACTGAAATATCCTTACAGGCGTCTTCTTTTCATCGATATATTTGCTTACTTGGTTATTCAGCGTAAGCAGCAAATGTTTGGCAAATTCAGGAAGAATTTTTTTTTAAACGCTTTTTGGGTCTCATTACAAAAATGACGCTCATCGCAAAAACATAAGTTGTTCCCACAAAAGGATTTTCGTTATTAATTAGAAAAAATTGAATTCAGGAAGCAATATATTTTCACTGTTAGTACTGTTAAGATTAGGGTAGTATCTTACGGAATTTTCTATCTACAGAAACTCACAAAAAATGTATTTAAAAAAAGCGATTGTAAAAGTTAAAAGATAATTTTTGTACATAAATTTCTGCGTGTTCATTTTGCAAACTAGAAAGCTCAACTTATTTCAAAGTAAAAATATATTTCCTTATTTTATAATTATCTTTTTATACTCAAAATTCAACTAGCATTCCCCGTTTTCTGCTATAATTCAAATATTTGAATTGAACTTATACTGAAAATATTACTTTCAATGGTCCTATAGTCAGATTTAAAATGATATTCAAGAAACTTCAAACTATTTCCTTGAAGTTCAAATCGTGTTGATTGATGTAGCCTATTTACGGTGAAACCCTTTGAGAAATAACACAAAAAGTGCCATTTTTGTGCCATATGGCACTTGCAGATGGCAGAATTTATAATAAGCACGTAGATATGAGAAACAGCTTTTGAATGAGCCATTAAGAATCTCTCTATGATGTTGGAGTAGCCCGCTAGACCTGTTGAAAAAAAAAAAAAAAAAAAAAAAAAAAAAAAAAAAAAAAAAAAAAAAAAAAAAAAAAAAAAAAAAAAAAAAAAAAAAACAGGAGACAGATCAGTCCTACTGATGCAAAAAAGTGATTTTCCTTGTTGTTCAGGGAGGGGGACTGTAACTTTTCTGTACTAAGTTTTGACCATTTTGACTCCAATGGTACACTTTTCATTTTGATCTGACGCCATTTTCGAGGAGTTTGAGGCTTTTTTCGAAATCACCATAAATTTCTTTTCGCAATAAACTTTTACTTTTAAGACAAAACGAAATAATTGTTCACGTTCCTGATTCAGTGTTAGAAGGAAATTTTTTTCACTAGGCAGTTTTTTTCAAAACGCGTTTTTTAACTTTTGGTTACTATGGGCTATGGTTCGCTCTTTACTAGATTGCAGCTGCCACTGCAACCATGATACCTTTCCGGGACATGCTTTAAAAAGTGAGCCTAGAAAATGACTGAAAAAAAACAACAGCAGATACCAATACCGATATTCCTGATACGATACATGCGATACCAATACGCCCGTTACCGATAGGCGCGATATCGATGTGTCTGATACCACATACAGCCCTTCCCCAGGGACTATGGAGGGCCATATCATCATCAAAACCATATATATCGGAGTGCTACCAATGCAAAAGGAGATTTTCCTTGGCCATGCTGATTTTAATGGTACACATTTCATTTTGATCTGACGCCATTTGTGAGGGGTTTCACGCTTTTTTTCGAAATCACCATAAATTTCTTTTCGCAATAAGCTTTTACTTTTAAGACGAACCAAAATAATAGTTACCATTCGTAAACTAGTGTTGGATGGCAATTCGTTTCCACCAGGCAGTTTTTTCCTAAACATGTTTTTTGACTTTTGGTTCTGACCGTCTTAAAGAGTTCATAGTGAATTCTTCCAACGGACTAATGAGACTTACTAAGGGGGCTGGGAGGGGCAGTATACGGTGAGGGTCCCTTGTAAATCTCCAATTAAGGGTTTTGGATCATAATTATTAGAATAGTACCGTTTTATACTTCGAAGCTTTTCAACTTAAGAAGTGGCACAAAAGGTGCCACTTTTTGTGCTATTTGGCACTTACGGATGGCAAAACTGATTAAAATCACTTAGATATGAGCAATAGCTTTCAAATCAACCATTAAACATCTCTCTAAGAAGTTCTGGCATCCAACTAGCTTCTAACTTTTCCACTTAAGACATGGCATCAATAGTGCCATTTTAGTGCCATTTGGCAGTTACAGGTGGTGGAATTCATAAATAAAACATAGATATGAGAAATAGCTTTAATGTGAGCTATTGAACATCTGTTTACGGTGTTTTTGTAGCCCGCTAGCCCCACCCCTTGAGAAATGGCCCTTAATGTGCCATTTTTGTGCCATATGGCACTTGCAGATGGCGGAATTTATAAAAAGCACGTAGATGTAAGAAAACATTTTTTAATGAGAATTTAAGCATCTCTCTATGATGTTCTGGTAAACCGCTAGCCCTGGAAAAAAAAGGAGAGAAAAAAAGGGAGACAGATCAGTGCTACCGATGCAAAAAAGCGATTTTCTTTGTTGTTCAAGGAAGGGGACTGAATTTCCCTCTCTTAGGTTTTATACCATGCTGATTCCAACGGTGTACTTTTTATCTCGATCTGACGGCATTTTCGAGGGATTTCAGGTTTTTTTCGAAATCACCATGAATTTCTTTTCGCAATAAACTTTTACTCTTAAGGCGAGCCGAAATAATAATTATCATTCCTGACTCAGTGTCAGATGGCGATTTTTTTCACTAGGCAGTTCTTTTCAAAACGCGTTTCTTAATTTTTGGTTACTATGGGTTGTGGTTCGCCCTTTTCTAGGTTGCAGCTGCCGCTGCAACCATGATAGGACTACAGACTAGCTTTAAAATTTGTATTGTAACTTAAAATTTTCCGTTGTATAGAGAGAAATAACCGGATTTCAAGAGTTCATATTACGGTTTATTTGTTCTTCATTTTAAGTAATACAAGGTTTATTTTACGCCTAAGTTCTTAAGATTATTTTAATTGTATAATGAAAGTTACTGATATCACAGTTCGTGTAAGACTATGAAAAGCGTTATACATTAGGTTACTGTTGTGAGGCTAGTTACTCACTTTTGAGTCCTAAATCAATATTCTTGTTTTGATACTAGTGCTAGTTTGAAAACTAGCACTTTACTGTTTTCAGTAAAGTGCTAGTTTTCTATAATCCTACAAACATAGGCAAGCATCGCTAGTTGGTTTATTTGTACTAGTTTTATTGATATATGTTAGATAGGCTGTGAAGTAATAATTTTTGTGCGTTTTAAGTTTCCACTTCACTCTTTACTTCCTTCGGGAACACTCTGTTTTTTGTTTTTTTTAAATAATCTTTGCTCATTTTGATTAAAATTTAATGTAGATGCAACACTGTCATGGTATTTTTATTCATATGGAATAATTTCTGTAGCCCTGGTAGAAAAAAAATAAAAAAGATACATCAGCCCTACCCTTGCAAAAAACGATTTTCCTTGGTGTTCAAGGTGGAAGACTGTAATTATCCTGTATTGGGTTTTCAACTACGATGATTCCAATGAAGGACTTTTTATTTCAATTCGACAACATTTTTGAGGGGTTTTAGGCTCTTCATAGAAATCACCATAAATTTGTTTGCATAATAAACTTTTACTATTAAGATTAACCGAAATAATAGTTACCATTCCTGATTCAGTGTCAGATGGCTACTTTTTATCACAAGGCAGTTTTCTCAAAACATGTTTTTCAACTTTTGGTTACTATGGACTGTGGTTTGCTCTTTATTAGGTTGCAGTTACTGCTGCAGCCATGATAATTGCGTAACTTACAGCTCTTTTCCCAGGGACCTTGTCAGGTCATCACTAAAAGTACTGTAATTGGACCTTTCAACTATGCTGAAAAATTACTATCTCATAATTCTGATCGGACGACTTTAGGAGAAGGGGCCTATAGGGGAGGGGGGGGGCTAGTGGCCCTCCAATCTTTTTGGTCACTTAAAAAAGGACACTAGCAATTGTAATTTTCGTTTGATTAAGCCATTTAACATCTCTCTGTATTGTTGTGGTAACTCGCTAGCCATGGCTAACAGACAATCCAGGTTTGTGACTTTCAAAAATGTCAAATATAAAACCCACAAAAATTACGAAAAATAGTGACGTATGTTTGCAAGATGTTGCGTCTCAGAAAACAAACTTTGGAGAAACAGTAATTTGTTGGACTCTTGAAACCTTAGATTTGAGGGATTATGATATCCCCTCAAGATGCGCTTACTCCTAGTGGCAGGGTAGGGAAATAAAATTTCTGACAGTATAGCGAAACCCAAAAGGGATTGCAGCTTCTAGACAAGATTTGTCATCGTGAAAAAGAGAGCGGAAGCTCTATATAGCGAATTGTAATGTAAACCATTAAGTCTCTTCTTTCTCTTGAGAATAGCTTCAGAGGTCAAACAATATTTTTTTTTTTTTTTTGGGGGGGGAGAGAATCTTTAGACCACATATCTAAACTTAAAGGAGGAGGGGGTGGCATATCTTAAAAAAATGTGTGAATCCAGGCTATCGGAATAGTATATCTGAAAAATCGTGGGAACGGCCTGGGAGATGCGATTAAAATGTTTTAATTTTTAATGATTGTTAAAGGAGCCCGTCTGGCCTCGTTATTTAGTTTAGGGTGGCTGGGCAGGAAGGGGTTGAAATTAAAACATGTCTTTCTAGCCGAGGAGGGAGGAGGCAAAAACCTTCATGTTCTGTGATTAGAAGGGGGGCATTTAAGGGATAAATATATGCCCCAGGTTCATCTAAAATTCTATGAATTTTTAGGTCAAGTGAAATTTGAATTTATTAATGGCGAAATAGAGAGTTAAATCAGAAGAAAGAATATTGACCCAGGCTACCAAAATACCACAGCTTTGAAATCTTGGAAACAACAAGAGGGTTAAAATTTTAAATTTCAGGGAATATTTCAGGGAGTAAATTCAAAACATAAAGACTTCTTAGACTTCTTTTTCCAATTAGTTTGCTTGTAAAAAGATTAGAAATTATTATTTGAAGCTGACAAATTAAACAAGTATGCATTTTTTAAAAAAGAACCCTTATACATGAAAAAAAAACTTAGGGAGGTCTCTTTAATCTGGTGATGAGCTTTCAATCTCATCTTTATTTTTCAATCACTAAAGACTTATAACACTTTTATTCAGACCTGTCAGTTGACTGTTTTATGTCCAACCAGTTTTCCATTCAGATATTTGACTAATTTAGGCTTTTGGTCAATTCAGACCATAGGCACTAAGTTTGAGATGCACAAAACAGGATCCTTTTTTATCTGATCAACTTTGAGGTATAGTCATAAGTTTATCAACCTGGCGTCACCCTGTGCAAAAAAGTAGCAAATTTTACCTGCATTGTAGTGTATAAACTTTGTTCTTATCTTGTGTGTTTGTTACTTAAGCTGTAAGAAGACAGAGCAAGGTAGTCTAGAATTAAAAAAATATTTTGAAGACTGTTGTATGTATATGACAGCGAGGCAAAGCACGAATGACACATTGAACTCTTGGAAGTTTAAGAGCCGCTGGCCTTACTCCTTTTTTTGTATTGTGTGAGGATTTTAAGCATAATTTTATATAATGTCACTATTTCATTTCGGCTAGTTATATGTTTTAATGTATTTCTTTACTTTTCTTTTTATAATTTAATTTTTAAATGACTTTGAAGTAATCACAAAAAGAATGAAGTATTTAAATTCGTTCCAATATTCCATAAGTTTTGTAATTTGAAAGTCTCCCAATTAGTTTTCCTAAAGGAGTAATTAACCCATTCCTATAGCCCTCACGTTTGTCTTTACACAATTATATTTCCGTGAAGCGGTTGTTCTTCAAGGCTATATTAGAAGCCCCTCTTTGCTGGTTATTGAAAGAGTCTGGCATTTTTTCTCTTCAACTTTCATTTTTTTTTTTTTAGGCAATCAAATAATATGCTGTTGTGACGTTAATTGGATTATAAGCAACGTAGTCTTGCAAGTTCCGCTTCTTGGGGCAGTGTGTGCCGGTGGAATTATTTTAACAGAAATTCCTCCGGAGTACCTCTCACCCTTGTGCCCTTCTTCTTTTGGTTAATCCAATACACATTAAAGTCGTTTGTTAGTCTCCTGCTTCTGTTGTTGGTTTTGTCTATTTGTGTTACTATTATTTGATAAAAAAGGCCTCAGGCATATAACCATAAGCAGTAATTACATACTACATCTTGTTCGAAGAAAAAAAAAATGTGTCTTATTATCTGAAGGTTGATTATTAGAATTCATATGTAATAACACAGATACATGCAGGAAAGTTTGACCTACATCATTCAGGAACTGCAAAATAGGAGTCAGAAACTGATTTATTCATAACATTTATCAACAAAAAATTTAAATTTTAACAAGTAAAATTTTTTTGAATTCAGAAAATTTAAATGTTGAAAACCTTTAAAGATTTGAGTCAGACACACAAACAGAAAAAGAGAGGCACAGAGACAGGCAAACACACAGTCAGAAACATAGGCACAGTGAGAAAGAGAGACAAAATCACACACTAAAATACACAGAGTAAGACACAGAACATACGAAGACAGACACAGAGACAGGGAAAAACAGTAAGACACACAAGTACGGTGAGAGAGATAAAAAAAACACATAACCGCACAGAGTCAAGAACACAAACACACAGAGTCAGGCACACAAACACGCAAAGACAGGCTTAGAGACAGGCAAACACACAGTCAGACATATAGACACGGTGAGAGAGATATAAAAAAAAACACAGAGACAGACACAAACTCACAAAGACAGAGACTGGTAAGGACACACTCAGACACACAGGTACGGCGAGAGAGAGACAGAAACACAAAAAACACACAGAGTCAGACACACAAACAAAGAAAGACAGGCACAAAAACAGGCAAACACAGGGCACGATGAGACTGAGAGAAAAACACAAACAAACACTCAGAGTCAGGCACACAAACATAAAAAAGGCAAAGAGTTAGGCAAACACACATTCAAAGACACAGGCATGGTGAGAGAGAGACAAAACACACCTACAAACACACAGAGTCAAACAAACAACACAAAGACGGGCAAACACAAAGTCAGAAGGAAAAGCACGGTGAGAAAGAGAGAAAAACACCTACAAACACATATAGTCAGGCACAAAAACACACAAGAACAGACACAGATACAGGCAAACACACAGGCACGGTGAGAGAGAGAGAAAAAAATACACACAAACACATAATTTAGCCAAACAAATACACGAAGAGAGACACAGAGACAGGCAAACACACAGTCAGACACAAAGGCATTGTGAGAGAGAGAGAAAAAAACACACACAGTCACAAAGACACGGAGTGAGACACCAAAACACAAAAACAGACACACAAGCACGATGAGAAAAAAGAAAAGCGCACACAAACAAACAGAGTAAGAAACACAAACACACAAAGACAGACAAAAGCAGTCAGACACACAGGCACGGTGAGTGAGAGAGAAAAACACACATAAACACACAGAGTCAGCCAAACAAATACACAAAGACTGACACAGAGACAGGCAAACATACAGTTGGACTTATAGACAAGATGACAGAGAGAGAAAACACACACAAACACACAGTTTAACACGCTAAAGCAAACAAAGACAGACAGAGAGACACACAAACACACAGGCACAATGAGAGGAAGAGAAAACACACACACAAACACACAGATTCAGACATACAAAAGACAAAGACAGACACAAAGACATGCAAACACACAGTCAGACACTATGGCACAGTAAGAGAGAGAGAGAGAGAGAGAGAGAGAGAGAGAGAGAGAGAGAGAGAGAGAGAGAGAGAGAGAGAGAAGAGAGAGAGAGAGAGAGAGAGAGAGAGAGAGAGAGAGAGAGAGAGAGAGAGAGAGAGAGAGAGAGAGAGAGAGAGGAGAGAGAGAGAGAGAGAGAGAGAGAGAGAGAGAGAGAGAGAGAGAGAGTGTGTGAGAGAGAGAGAGAGAGAAAATCAAGCGCAAAAATAAATACTCAGACTCAAAAACACACAAAGATAAACACAAACAGTCAAGGTGAGAGAGACACACAGGCAAACACAAACAGTTAAGGTGAGAGAGACACACAGGCAAACGCAAACAGTCAAGGTGAGAGAGAGAAAAAACCCACAAAAAAACACAGAAAGACAGACACAGAGACAGGCAAACACAAATTCAGACACACAGGCACAGTGGGAGAGTTTCTGTTCAGCCCTAGACAGTTCGCTGAAACGGATAATCTTTGGTAACTTGTCATCCCTCATCCACAAATTGCGCCTTAGCTATCTCGACCTTTCTCTTATTAAAACCTTAGAAAGTGAGATCGAACCACTATTTTCCAACAGCCTATTATTTGAAATGCGGTCAGTCAGTCGGGTATCGAAAAGAATCTTTAGTCAATTTCTCGGGAAAACATCTAGCAAATCTTCTTCTGGTTTTTGGAGTGCACATGCTTCAAAACCATACTGTAGATTCCAAGAGCGGATCCAGGATTTTTGTTCGGGGGGGGGGGGGGGGGTGGTACTAATTTTCGACTCGGTTTTCGACTAATTTTACTAATTTTTACGAAGGTTTTACTAATTTTCGACTAATTTTCGACTCGGTCGAAAATTTCGGGGGGGGGGGGTTCAAACCGTGTACCCCCCCGTCCCTGGATACGGCCTTGGTAGATTTTAATACTCTAATTTACAGACTAAAAGTTCGCAGATTTATCTTCCTATTTTTCCAATTTTTTTTCAATTGTGAAAAAATAAGTTTTTCAAAAGTAACGAACTCTATTAACCCAAAAATGAAAAAAAATAGAATCAAATAATCTACCAAGCATACAACTACCACAAATCAGTATCAATAAATAAATTAAACCCAAAACAAACAGAAATTAAAATAATTCAAACTCTAAACGAGCAGAAATTAACCTGAGTAGGGTTCTAAGCCCTATGCTTTCTAAAAGCCAGAGTATAATTTGTGCTTTACTGAAAAAAATCCAAATGAGTTTACTGAAAAGAAAATGTGTATTGTCAGTTTAATATACATATACTGATAAATTATTCCTTAAAATCTTAATTAATATTTGTTTTCTTAAAGTTATAAGTGAAAACATTAAAAATAATTTTTTCAGTAAAGTACAAATTATATTCTGGCTTTTAGAAAGTATAGGGTTTAGAACCCTACTCATGTAGAGTAGGGTATATGAATGAGCCCTTTTTGAAGCTTCTACGACCAAACTTTCTATAAAAACATTAAAACATATCAATTTATGTCTGTTTTATGGTTTTTGTCAGTGAGAATGGAAAAACAGTATTTTTCTCACTTTGATGGATGTTTTCTGGATGTTCTCACTTTGATGGATGTTTTATGGTTTTTGTCAGTGAGAACGGAAAAACAGGATTTTTCTCACTTTGATGGACGTTTTTTGGATGGTTATGAGTAACACATGACACATGACACGTGACAGGTGACACGTGACACATGACACGTGACACATGACACAACACATGACACATGACACATGAAACGAAACATGACACATGACACATGACCAATGACACATGACACATGACACATGACATATGACATAAGAATGACGTAATCAACTAGGACAAATGGATTTTCTGAGAAATTGATTACATAATCGGTAGAACCCATCAGGAGGTCGTGACGGGGGTCCATATATGGACATAGAATGACGTAATCAACTAGGACAAATGGATTTCTGAGAAACTGATCACATAATCAGTAGAACCCTATCAGGAGGTCGTGACAGGGGTCCATATATGGATATAGAATGACGTAATCGACTAGGACAAATGGATTTCTGAGAAATTGATTACATAATCGGTAGAACCCTATCAGAAGGTCATGACTGGACTCCAAGCAATACTTTTCAAAAGGCATTTCAGAACAAGTTCTTTTCTTAGTGACCGTCCTAAACCCATTTTACAATTGAAGTACCCATCCTTTTCACCCACAACTTAGTTATAGGTAAGAGTTTGAAGTTTTACCTTAGAGTCTTAGCTTAGAGTTTTAGTTAGAGTGTTACTTTCTTAATGTCCCTCCTAAACCCATTTTCCAACTTGAAGTACTTATCTTTTTTACCAACAACTATACTTTACAGCTTTTTGGATACCTCAACACCAAGAAATACTTTTCAAAGACCATTTCAGAGCAAGTTACTTTCTTAATCTCCCTCCTAAACCCATTTTCCAACTTGAAGAACTTATCTTTTTCACCCACAACTATACTTTACAGCTTTTTGGATACCTCAACACCAAGAAATACTTTTCAAAGACCATTTCAGAGCAAGTTACTTTCTTAATGTCCCTCCTAAACACATTTTCCAATTTGAAGTACTTATTTTTTTCACCCACAACTATACTTTACAGCTTTTTGGATACCTCAACACCAAGAAATACTTTTCAAAGACCATTTCAGAGCAAGTTACTTTCTTAATGTCCCTCCTAAACCCATTTTCCAACTTGAAGTACTTATCTTTTTTACCAACAACTATACTTTACAGCTTTTTGGATACCTCAACACCAAGAAATACTTCTCAAAGACCATTTCAGAGCAAGTTACTTTCTTAATGTCCCTCCTAAACAAATTTTCCAATTTGAAGTACTTATCTTTTTCACCCACAACTATACTTTACAGCTTTTTGGATACCTCAACACCAAGAAATACTTTTCAAAGACCATTTCAGAGCAAGTTACTTTCTTACTGTCCCTCCTAAACCCATTTTCCAACTTGAAGTCCTTTTCTTTTTCACCCACAACTATACTTTACAGCTTTTTGGATACCTCAACACCAAGAAATACTTTTCAAAGACCATTTCAGAGCAAGTTACTTTCTTAATGTCCCTCCTAAACCCATTTTCCAACTTGAAGTACTTATCTTTTTCACCCAAAACTATACTTTACAGCTTTTTGGATACCTCAACACCAAGAAATACTTTTCAAAGGTCATTTCAGAGCAAGTTACTTTCTTAATGTCCCTCCTAAACCCATTTTCCAACTTGAAGTACTTATCTTTTTCACCCACAACTATACTTTACAGCTTTTTGGATACCTCAACAACAAGAAATACTCTTCAAAGACCATTTCAGAGCAAGTTACTTTCTTAATGTCCCTTCTAAACCTATTTTCCAACTTGAAGTACTTATCTTTTTCACCCAAAACTATACTTTACAGCTTTTTGGATACCTCAACACCAAGAATTACTTTTCAAAGACCATTTCAGAGCAAGTTACTTTCTTAATGTCCCTTCTAAACCTATTTTACAAGTTGAAGTACTTATCTTTTTCACCCACAACTATACTTTACAGCTTTTTGGATACCTCAACACCAAGAAATACTTTTCAAAGATCATTTCAGAGCAAGTTACTTTCTTAATGTCCCTCCTAAACCCATTTTCCAACTTGAAGTACTTATCTTTTTCACTCACAACTATACTTTACAGCTTTTTGGTTACCTCAACACCAAGAAATACTTTTCAAAGACCATTTCAGAGCAAGTTACTTTCTTAATGTCCCTCCTAAACCCATTTTCCAACTTGAAGTACTCATCTTTTTCACCCACAACTATACTTTACAGCTTTTTGGATACCTCAACACCAAGAAATACTTTTCAAAGACCATTTCAGAGCAAGTTACTTTCTTAATGTCCCTCCTAAACCCATTTTCCAACTTGAAGTACTTATCTTTTTCACCCACAACTATACTTTACAGCTTTTTGGTTACCTCAACACCATGAAATACTTTTCAAAGACCATTTCAGAGCAAGTTACTTTCTTAATGTCCCTCCTAAACCCATTTTCCAACTTGAAGTACTTTTTTTTCACCCACAACTATACTTTACAGCTTTTTGGTTACCTCAACACCAAGAAATACTTTTCAAAGACCATTTCAGAGCAAGTTACTTTCTTAATGTCCCTCCTAAACCCATTTTCCAACTTGAAGTACTTAGATTTTTCACCCACAACTATACTTTACAGCTTTTTGAATACCTCAACACCAAGAAATACTTTTCAAAGACCATTTCAGAGCAAGTTACTTTCTTAATGTCCCTCCTAAACCAATTTTCCAACTTGAAGTACTTATCTTTTTCACCCACAACTATACTTTACAGCTTTTTGGTTACCTCAACACCAAGAAATACTTTTCAAAGACCATTTCAGAGCAAGTTACTTTCTTAATGTCCCTCCTAAACCCATTTTCCAACCCACAACTATACTTTACAGCTTTTTGGATACCTCAACACCAAGAAATACTTTAAAAGACCATTTCAGAGCAAGTTACTTTCTTAATGTCCCTTCTAAACCCTATTTTCGAACTTGAAGTACTTATCTTTTTCACCCACAACTATACTTTACAGCTTTTTGGATACCTCAACACCAAGAAATACTTTTCAAAGACCATTTCAGAGCAAGTTACTTTCTTAATGTCCCTCCTAAACCCATTTTCCAACTTGAAGTACTTATCTTTTTCACCCAAAACTATACTTTATAGCTTTTGGATACCTCAACACCAAGAAATACTTTTCAAAGACCATTTCAGAGCAAGTTACTTTCTTAATGTCCCTCCTAAACCCTTTTTTCAACTTGAAGTACTTATCTTTTTCACCCACAACTATACTTTACAGCTTTTTGGATACCTCAACACCAAGAAATACTTTTCACAGATCATTTCAGAGCAAGTTACTTTCTTAATGTCCCTCCTAAACCCATTTGCCAACTTGAAGTACTTATCTTTTTCACCCACAACTATACTTTACAGCTTTTTGGATACCTCAACACCAAGAAATACTCTTCAAAGACCCTTTCAGAGCAAGTTACTTTCTTAATGTCCCTTCTAAACCTATTTTCCAACTTGAAGTACTTATCTTTTTCACCCACAACTATACTTTACAGCTTTTTGGATACCTCAACACCAAGAAATACTTTTCAAAGACCATTTCAGAGCAAAATACTTTCTTAATGTCCCTCCTAAACCCATTTTCCAACTTGAAGTACTTATCTTTTTCACCCACAACTATTCTTTACAGCTTTTTGGATACCTCAACATCAAGAAATAATTTTCAAAGACCATTTCAGAGCAAGTTCCTTTCTTAATGTCCCTCCTAAACCCATTTTCCCACTTGAAGTACTTATCTTTTTCACTCACAACTATACTTTACAGCTTTTTGGTTACCTCAACACCAAGAAATACTTTTCAAAGACCATTTCAGAGCAAGTTACTTTCTTAATGTCCCTCCTAAACCCATTTTCCAACTTGAAGTACTCATCTTTTTCACCCACAACTATACTTTACAGCTTTTTGGATACCTCAACACCAAGAAATACTTTTCAAAGACCATTTCAGAGCAAGTTACTTTCTTAATGTCCCTCCTAAACCCATTTTCCAACTTGAAGTACTTATCTTTTTCACCCACAACTATACTATACAGCTTTTTGGTTACCTCAACACCATGAAATACTTTTCAAAGACCATTTCAGAGCAAGTTACTTTCTTAATGTCCCTCCTAAACCCATTTTCCAACTTGAAGTACTTTTTTTTCACCCACAACTATACTTTACAGCTTTTTGGTTACCTCAACACCAAGAAATACTTTTCAAAGACCATTTCAGAGCAAGTTACTTTCTTAATGTCCCTCCTAAACCCATTTTCCAACTTGAAGTACTTAGATTTTTCACCCACAACTATACTTTACAGCTTTTTGAATACCTCAACACCAAGAAATACTTTTCAAAGACCATTTCAGAGCAAGTTACTTTCTTAATGTCCCTCCTAAACCAATTTTCCAACTTGAAGTACTTATCTTTTTCACCCACAACTATACTTTACAGCTTTTTGGTTACCTCAACACCAAGAAATACTTTTCAAAGACCATTTCAGAGCAAGTTACTTTCTTAATGTCCCTCCTAAACCCATTTTCCAACCCACAACTATACTTTACAGCTTTTTGGATACCTCAACACCAAGAAATTCTTTTCAAAGACCATTTCAGAGCAAGTTACTTTCTTAATGTCCCTTCTAAACCCTATTTTCGAACTTGAAGTACTTATCTTTTTCACCCACAACTATACTTTACAGCTTTTTGGATACCTCAACACCAAGAAATACTTTTCAAAGACCATTTCAGAGCAAGTTACTTTCTTAATGTCCCTCCTAAACCCATTTTCCAACTTGAAGTACTTATCTTTTTCACCCAAAACTATACTTTATAGCTTTTGGATACCTCAACACCAAGAAATACTTTTCAAAGACCATTTCAGAGCAAGTTACTTTCTTAATGTCCCTCCTTAACCCTTTTTTCAACTTGAAGTACTTATCTTTTTCACCCACAACTATACTTTACAGCTTTTTGGATACCTCAACACCAAGAAATACTTTTCAAAGATCATTTCAGAGCAAGTTACTTTCTTAATGTCCCTCCTAAACCCATTTTCCAACTTGAAGTACTTATCTTTTTCACCCACAACTATACTTTACAGCTTTTTGGATACCTCAACACCAAGAAATACTCTTCAAAGACCCTTTCAGAGCAAGTTACTTTCTTAATGTCCCTTCTAAACCTATTTTCCAACTTGAAGTACTTATCTTTTTCACCCACAACTATACTTTACAGCTTTTTGGATACCTCAACACCAAGAAATACTTTTCAAAGATCATTTCAGAGCAAGTTACTTTCTTAATGTCCCTCCTAAACCCATTTTCCAACTTGAAGTACTTATCTTTTTCACTCACAACTATACTTTACAGCTTTTTGGTTACCTCAACACCAAGAAATACTTTTCAAAGACCATTTCAGAGCAAGTTACTTTCTTAATGTCCCTCCTAAACCCATTTTCCAACTTGAAGTACTCATCTTTTTCACCCACAACTATACTTTACAGCTTTTCGGATACCTCAACACCAAGAAATACTTTTCAAAGACCATTTCAGAGCAAGTTACTTTCTTAATGTCCCTCCTAAACCCATTTTCCAACTTTAAGTACTTATCTTTTTCACCCACAACTATACTTTACAGCTTTTTGGTTACCTCAACACCATGAAATACTTTTCAAAGACCATTTCAGAGCAAGTTACTTTCTTAATGTCCCTCCTAAACCCATTTTCCAACTTGAAGTACTTTTTTTTTCACCCACAACTATACTTTACAGCTTTTTGGTTACATCAACACCAAGAAACACTTTTCAAAGACCATTTCAGAGCAAGTTACTTTCTTAATGTCCCTCCTAAACCCATTTTCCAACTTGAAGTACTTAGATTTTTCACCCACAACTATACTTTACAGCTTTTTGAATACCTCAACACCAAGAAATACTTTTCAAAGACCATTTCAGAGCAAGTTACTTTCTTAATGTCCCTCCTAAACCAATTTTCCAACTTGAAGTACTTATCTTTTTCACCCACAACTATACTTTACAGCTTTTTGGTTACCTCAACACCAAGAAATACTTTTCAAAGACCATTTCAGAGCAAGTTACTTTCTTAATGTCCCTCCTAAACCCATTTTCCAACCCACAACTATACTTTACAGCTTTTTGGATACCTCAACACCAAGAAATACTTTTCAAAGACCATTTCAGAGCAAGTTACTTTCTTGATGTCCCTTCTAAACCCTATTTTCGAACTTGAAGTGCTTATCTTTTTCACCCACAACTATACTTTACAGCTTTTTGGATACCTCAACACCAAGAAATACTTTTCAAAGACCATTTCAGAGCAAGTTACTTTCTTAATGTCCCTCCTAAACCCATTTTCCAACTTGAAGTACTTATCTTTTTCACCCAAAACTATACTTTATAGCTTTTGGATACCTCAACACCAAGAAATACTTTTCAAAGACCATTTCAGAGCAAGTTACTTTCTTAATGTCCCTCCTAAACCCTTTTTTCAACTTGAAGTACTTATCTTTTTCACCCACAACTATACTTTATAGCTTTTTGGATACCTCAACACCAAGAAATACTTTTCAAAGATCATTTCAGAGCAAGTTACTTTCTTAATGTCCCTCCTAAACCCATTTTCCAACTTGAAGTACTTATCTTTTTCACCCACAACTATACTTTACAGCTTTTTGGATACCTCAACACCAAGAAATACTCTTCAAAGACCCTTTCAGAGCAAGTTACTTTCTTAATGTCCCTTCTAAACCTATTTTCCAACTTGAAGTACTTATCTTTTTCACCCACAACTATACTTTACAGCTTTTTGGATACCTCAACACCAAGAAATACTTTTCAAAGACCATTTCAGAGCAAAATACTTTCTTAATGTCCCTCCTAAACCCATTTTCCAACTTGAAGTACTTATCTTTTTCACCCACAACTATTCTTTACAGCTTTTTGGATACCTCAACATCAAGAAATACTTTCCAAAGACCATTTCAGAGCAAGTTCCTTTCTTAATGTCCCTCCTAAACCCATTTTCCCACTTGAAGTACTTATCTTTTTCACCCACAACTATACTTTATAGCTTTTTGGATACCTCAACACCAAGAAATACTTTTCAAAAGACATTTCAGAGCAAGTTACTTTCTTAATGTCCCTCCTAGACCCATTTTCCAACTTGAGAAAAAAATTTAAATTTCTGTTCCAAATATTTCCCCGGAAGAAGAAAAGTTCAACTTCAATTCTGAATTTTCTCAGTGAAAATGAAATAAGTTATTGATCAATGCTATTTTCTAAAAATATTATAAAATTTTCCACTTCAATTCAGATTTTTCTCAAAGAGATGAAAAATTTAAAATTCTGTTCCAAATTTTTCTTAGAAGATAGAAAAGTTCAAGTTCTAATCTGAATTTTACCAAAGAACATAATTCAATTCTAATTTCTCCAGAGAAAATAAAAAGCTTCCACTTCAGTTCTAAGTTCACCAAGACATAAAAAATTTAAAGTTCAGTTCTAAATTTTTACATAGAAGATAGGAAAAGTTATACTATGACTATGATTATTTTCCATGAAGATAAAAAGTTTCACTTTAATTCTAAATTTTCTTAAATTCAGTTCCGACTTTTCACAAAGAGATGAAAAAATTTAAAGTTCTGTTCCAAATTTTTCTTAGAAGATAGAAAAGTTCAAGTTCTCTTCTGAATTTTACCAAAGAACACAATTCAATTCTAATATCACCAGAGAAAATAAAAAGCTTCCACTTCAGTTTTAAGTTCACCAGGACATAAAAACTTAAAGTTCAGTTCTAAATTTTTCCGTAGAAGATAGGAAAAGTTATACCATGATTGTGATTATTTTCCATGAAGATAAAAAGTTTCACTTTAATTCTAAATTTTCTTAAATTCAGTTCCGGCTTTTCTCAAAGAGATGAAAAAATTTAAAGTTCTGTTCCAAATATTTTCCCGGAAGAAGAAAAGTTCAACTTCGATTCTGAGTTTTGTTAATGACAATGAAATAAGTTACTGATCAATTCTATTTTTCCAAATAATATAAAAAGTTTCCACTTCAGTTCAGATTTTTCTCAAACAGATGAGAAAATTTAAAATACTGTTCCAAATTTTTCATAGAAGATAGAAAAGTTCAAGTTCTCCTCTGAATTTTACCAAAGAACATAATTCAATTCTAATTTCTCCAGAGAAAATAAAAAACTTCCACATCAGTTTTAAGTTCACCAAGACATAAAAAATTTAAGTTCAGTTTTAAATTTTTCCATAGAAAATAGGAAAAGTTATACTAAGATTGTGACTATTTTCAATGAAGATAAAAAGTTTCACTTTAATTCTAAATTTTCTTAAATTCAGCTCCTACCTTTCTCAAACGGATGAAAAAATTTAAAGTTCTGTTCCAAATATTTTCCCGGAAGAAGAAAAGTTCAACTTCGATTCTGAATTTTCTTAATGAAAATGAAATAAGTTATTGATCAATTCTATTTTCCCAAAATAACATAAAAATTTTCCGCTTCAGTTCAGATTTTTCTCAAAGAGATGAAAAATTTAAAATACTTCCAAATTTTTCATAGAAGATAGAAAAGTTCAAGTTCTCTTCTGAATTTTACCAACGAGCACAATTCAATTCTAATTTCTCCAGAGAAAATAAAATGCTTCTACTTCAGTTTTAAGTTCACCAAGACATAAAAAATTTAAAGTTCTGTCCTAAATTTTTCCGTAGAAGATAGGAAAAGTTATACTATGATTGTGATTATTTTCCATGAAGATAAAAAGTTTCACTTTAATTCTAAATTTTCTTAAATTCAGTTCCCACTTTTCACATAGAGATGAAAAAAATTTAAAGTTCTGTTCCAAATTTTTCATAGAAGATTGGAAAAGTTATACTTTGATCGTGAATATTCAAGTTCTCTTCTGAGTTTTACCAAAGAACACAAATCAATTCTAATTTCTCCAAAGAAAATAAAAAGCTTCCACTTCAGTTTTAAGTTCACCATGACATAAAAAATTTAAAGTTCAGTTCTAAATTTTTACATAGAAGATAGGAAAAGTTTTACTATGATTGTGATTATTTCCTATGAAGATTAAAAGATTCACTTCAATTTTAAATTTTCTCAAAGAAGTGAAGAAAAGTTCAACTTCGATTCTGAATTTTCTCAATGAAAATGAAATAAGTTATTGATCAGTTCTATTTTCCCAGAATAATATAAAAATTTTCCACATCAGTTCAGATTTTTCTCAAACAGATGAAAAAATTTAAAATACTGTTCCAAATTTTCCATAGAAGATAGAAAAGTTCAAGTTCTCTTCTGAATTTTACCAAAGAACATAATTCAATTATAATTTCTCCGGAGAAAATAAAAAGCTTCCACTTCAGTTTTAAGTTCACCAAGACATAAAAAATTTAAAGTTCAGTTCTAAATTTTTCCATAGAAGATAGGAAAAGTTATACTATGATTGTGATTATTTTCCATGAAGATAAAAAGTTTCATTTTAATTCTAAATTTTCTTAAATTCAATTCCGACCTTTCTCAAAGAGATGAAAAAATTTAAAGTTCTGTTCCAAATATTTTCCCGGAAAAGAAAAGTTCAACTTCGATTCTGAATTTTCTCAATGAAAATGAAATAAGTTATTGATCAATTCTATTTTCCCAGAATAATATAAAATTTTCCACTTCAATTCAGATTTTTCTCGAAAAGATGACAAAATTTAAAATATTGTTCCAAATTTTTCATAGAAGATAGAAAAAGTTATACTTTGATTGTGAATATTCTTCATGAAGATATGGAGCTCCACTTTAATTCTAAGTTTTCTCGAAGAAGTGCAAAATGTACAAGTTCTCTGCTGAATTTTCTTAGAGAGGAGAAAAAAAAGTTAGCTCAATTCTGAAATTTACCAATGAAAATGAAAAACCTTCTATTTCACTTCATAATTTCTCAAATACATAAAAATTTAAAGTTCAATTCTAAATTTGTCCATAGAAGATAGGAAATGCTATACTATGGTTGTGATTATTTACTATGAAGATAAAAAGTTTCACTCTATTTCTAATTTTTCTTAAATTCAGTTCATTCATCTAACCACCAAAAACAATAGGTTAGGTTAGGTATAAATAAATATTAATAAATAATTAGAAACATTTCTCCATGTTTAAGTTAGGCTAGATTAGGTTAACTTATCATGAGCCTAGATTAAGTTAGGTCAGGTTAATTTAAGTTAGGTTAGGTTAGCCTACGTACGCGTGCGTACGTAGGCTAACCTAACCTAACTTAACTTAACCTGACCTAACTTAATCTAGTAACATGCTCTGAAATGGTCTTTGAAAAGTATTTCTTGGTGTTGAGGTATCCAAAAAGCTGTAAAGTATAGTTGTGGGTGAAAAAGATAAGTACTTCAAGTTGGAAAATGGGTTTAGGAGGGACATTAAGAAAGTAACTTGCTCTGAAATGGTCTTTGAAAAGTATTTCTTGGTGTTGAGGTATCCAAAAAGCTGTAAAGTATAGTTGTGGGTGAAAAAGATAAGTACTTCAAGTTGGAAAATAGGTTTAGGAGGGACATTAAGAAAGTAACTTGCTCTGAAATGATCTTTGAAAAGTATTTCTTGGTGTTGAGGTATCCAAAAAGCTGTAAAGTATAGTTGTGGGTGAAAAAGATAAGTACTTCAAGTTTTAGAAGGGACATTAAGAAAGTAACTTGCTCTGAAATGGTCTTTGAAAAGTATTTCTTGTTGTTGAGGTATCCAAAAAGCTGTAAAGTATAGTTGTGGGTTGGAAAATGGGTTTAGGAGGGACATTAAGAAAGTAACTTGCTCTGAAATTGTCTTTGAAAAGTATTTCTTGGTGTTGAGGTAACCAAAAAGCTGTAAAGTATAGTTGTGGGTGAAAAAGATAAGTACTTCAAGTTGGAAAATTGGTTTAGGAGGGACATTAAGAAAGTAACTTGCTCTGAAATGGTCTTTGAAAAGTATTTCTTGGTGTTGAGGTATTCAAAAAGCTGTAAAGTATAGTTGTGGGTGAAAAAGATAAGTACTTCAAGTTGGAAAATGGGTTTAGGAGGGACATTAAGAAAGTAACTTGCTCAGAAATGGTCTTTGAAAAGTATTTCTTGGTGTTGAGGTAACCAAAAAGCTGTAAAGTATAGTTGTGGGTGAAAAAGATAAGTACTTCAAGTTGGAAAATGGGTTTAGGAGGGACATTAAGAAAGTAACTTGCTCTGAAATGGTCTTTGAAAAGTATTTCTTGGTGTTGAGGTATCCAAAAAGCTGTAAAGTATAGTTGTGGGTGAAAAAGATAAGTACTTCAACTTGTAAAATGGGTTTAGGAGGGACATTAAGAAAGTAACTTGCTCTGAAATGGTCTTTGAAAAGTATTTCTTGGTGTTGAGGTAACCAAAAAGCTGTAAAGTATAGTTGTGGGTGAAAAAGATAAGTACTTCATGTTGGAAAATGGGTTTAAGAGGGACATTAAGAAAGTAACTTGCTCTGAAATGGTCTTTGAAAAGTATTTCTTGGTGTTGAGGTATCCAAAAAGCTGTAAAGTATAGTTGTGGATGAAAAAGATAAGTACTTCAAGTTGGAAAATGGGTTTAGGAGGGACATTAAGAAAGTAACTTGCTCTGAAATGGTCTTTGAAAAGTATTTCTTGGTGTTGAGGTATCCAAAAAGCTGTAAAGTATAGTTGTGGATGAAAAAGATAAGTACTTCAAATTGGAAAATGGGTTTAGGAGGGACATTAAGAAAGTAACTTGCTCTGAAATGGTCTTTGAAAAGTATTTCATGGTGTTGAGGTAACCAAAAAGCTGTAAAGTATAGTTGTGGGTGAAAAACATAAGTACTTCAAGTTGGAAAATGGGTTTAGGAGGGACATTAAGAAAGTTACTTGCTCTGAAATGGTCTTTGAAAAGTATTTCTTGGTGTTGAGGTATCCAAAAAGCTGTAAAGTATAGTTGTGGGTGAAAAAGATAAGTACTTCAAGTTGGAAAATGGATTTAGGAGGGACATTAAGAAAGTAACTTGCTCTGAAATGGTCTTTGAAAAGTATTTCTTGGTGTTGAGGTAACCAAAAAGCTGTAAGGTATAGTTGTGAGTGAAAAAGATAAGTACTTCAAGTTGGAAAATGGGTTTAGGAGGGACATTAAGAAAGTAACTTGCTCTGAAATGGTCTTTGAAAAGTATTTCTTGGTGTTGAGGTATCCAAAAAGCTGTAAAGTATAGTTGTGGGTGAAAAAGATAAGTACTTAAACTTGTAAAATAGGTTTAGAAGGGACATTAAGAAAGTAACTTGCTCTGAAATGCTCTTTGAAAAGTATTTCTTGGTGTTGAGGTATCCAAAAAGCTGTAAAGTATAGTTGTGGGTGAAAAAGATAAGTACTTCAAGTTGGAAAATAGGTTTAGAAGGGACATTAAGAAAGTAACTTGCTCTGAAATGGTCTTTGAAGAGTATTTCTTGGTGTTGAGGTATCCAAAAAGCTGTAAAGTATAGTTGTGGGTGAAAAAGATAAGTACTTCAAGTTGGAAAATGGGTTTAGGAGGGACATTAAGAAAGTAACTTGCTCTGAAATGATCTTTGAAAAGTTTTTCTTGGTGTTGAGGTATCCAAAAATCTGTAAAGTATAGTTGTGGGTGAAAAGGATAAGTACTTCAAGTTGGAAAATGGGTTTAGGAGGGACATTAAGAAAGTAACTTGCTCTGAAATGGTCTTTGAAAAGTATTTCTTGGTGTTGAGGTATCCAAAAAGCTGTAAAGTATAGTTGTGGGTGAAAAAGATAAGTACTTCAAATTGGAAAATGGGTTTAGGAGGGATATTAAGAAAGTAACTTGCTCTGAAATGGTCTTTGAAAAGTATTTCTTGGTGTTGAGGTATCAAAAAAGCTGTAAAGTATAGTTGTGGATGAAAAAGATAAGTAATTCAAGTTGAAAAAAGGGTTTAGGAGGGACATTAAGAAGGTAACTTGCTCTGAAATGGTCTTTGAAAAGTATTTCTTGGTGTTGAGGTAACCAAAAAGCTGTAAAGTATAGTTGTGGGTGAAAAAGATAAGTACTTCAAATTGGAAAATGGGTTTAGGAGGGACATTAAGAAAGTAACTTGCTCTGAAATGGTCTTTGAAAAGTATTTCTTGGTGTTGAGGTATCCAAAAAGCTGTAAAGTATAGTTGTGGATGAAAAAGATAAGTACTTCAAGTTGGAAAATGGGTTTAGGAGGGACATTAAGAAAGTAACACTCTAACTAAAACTCTAAGCCAAGACTCTAAGGTAAAACTTCAAACTCTTACCTATAACTAAGTTGTGGATGAAAAGGATGGGTACTTCAATTGTAAAATGGGCTTAGGACGGTCACTAAGAAAAGAACTTGTTCTGAAATGCCTTTTGAAAAGTATTGCTTGGAGTCCAGTCATGACCTTTTGATAGGGTTCTACCGATTATGTAATCAATTTCTCAGAGATCCATTTGTCCTAGTCAATTACGTCATTCTATATCCATATATGGACCCCCGTCACGAACTCCTGATAGGGTTCTACTGATTATGTAATCAATTTCTCAGAAATCCATTTGTCCTAGTCGATTACGTCATTCTATGTCCATATATGGACCCCCGTCACGACCTCCTGATAGGGTTCTACCGATTATGTAATCAATTTCTCAGAAAATCCATTTGTCCTAGTTGATTACGTCATTCTTATGTCATATGTCATGTGTCATGTGTCATGTGTCATTCGTCATGTGTCATGTGTCATGTTTCGTGTCATGTGTCATGTCTCATGTGTTGTGTCATGTGTCACGTGTCATGTGTCACGTGTCACGTGTCACGTTTCATGTGTCATGTGTCATGTGTCATGTCTCATGTGTCATGTGTTACTCATAACCATCCAAAAAACATCCATCAAGGTGAGAAAAATCATGTTTTTCCATTCTCACTGACAAAAACCATAAAACATCCATCAAAGTGAGAACATCCAGAAAACATCCATCAAAGTGAGAAAAATACTGTTTTTCCATTCTCACTGACAAAAACCATAAAACAGACATAAATTGATGTTGACATCCATGAAAAACATCAAATAAATTGACCAACACTTATAACCGTCCAAGAAACATCCATAAAAGTGAAAAAATTCCTGTTTTTTCAAGTGAGAAAAATTCTGTTTTTTTATTCTCAGTGAGAAAACCATCTCCCTAGGGACTCTATGCCCATATATGGAGCCCCGTCACGATCTCCTGAGGCCTTTCTACTATTAGGTCTTTGAGGATGACAATCCCCCGAAAGCCCTCAAGGCAGGGGTTGTAAGTTATGCCCTTGAAGCAAAAAAGGTGTTTATAGAACGTGTGGTCATATAAAGTTCAAGAAGGGCTAATTCGACTTGAAATTGTAATGGCTAGTGCCCGTTTTAATAGTCGAAAGTGATTGGAAGGCACCTAACACCCCTTCCACACCCACCATTTCCCCGAAATTTTAAGACAGCAATTTTGTTCCACGCATCTTAAAGTTCAGGAAATTATGCCTTTGATAAGAACACTCCCCCCACAGTCTTCAGGAAAGGGTTATATGAGTTTCTATTGAAATCCATGTCGTAGAAACTTGAAAAAGGGCTCATTCGATTGGAAATTCAAAGGGCTAGTGCTCTCTTTAATAGTCTCGAAAGTGATTTGAGGGCAACTAACCCTTGTCTCACGCCCACCTTTTCCCCAAACACATCCAATTAAAATTTTTAAATAGACATTTTATTCAACGTAGATGGAATTTTTTGAAACTAGTTATTTAAGGATGACAACTCCTTCACCCCACAGCCCTCAGGGCAAGGGTCTTTAGTTATGCCCTGGAGGCATATAAGGTTTTTATAGAAAGCGATGTTGTAGAAACTTAAAAAAGGGCTCATTCAATTGGAAAATAAAAGGGCTAGTGCCCTTTTAATAGTCGAAAGCGATTTAAGGGCAGATAACCATCCTCTCACGCCCACCATTTCTCCAAACACTTCCAATAAAAATTTTGAGATATACGTTTTGTTCAACGTAGTCGAAAGTTCTAGAAATTAGGTCTTTTAGGATGATAACCCCATCAGAGTTCCTAGTGCAAGGATTGTAAGTTATGCCCTGGCGGCATATAAGGTTTATATAGAAATTTGTAGCAGTAATTTCAAAAAGGGCTCATTTGCTTGGAAATTGAAAATACCCTTTTTAATAGTCGAAAGTGAGTGGAGAGTAATTAACCCCCCTCTCACGCCCACCATTTCCACAAACACATTCAATCGAAGTTTAGAGATGGCCATTTAGAGATAGCCAGTTCTGGAAATTATGTTTTTATGGATGACAAACCCCCCAGAGCCACCAAGGCAGAGGTTGTAGGTTATGCCCAGGGGGATTATAAGTTTTTATAGATAGAGTTGTCATTAAAGCTTCAAAAGGGGCTCATTCAATTGGAAACTTACAGGGCTAGTGCCCTTTTTAATAGTTGAAAGTGATTGGAGAGCGAGTAACGCTCCTCTCACGCTCACCATTCCCCCAAACACATCCAATCAAAATTTTGAGATAGCCATTTTGTTTAAAATATTTGAAAGTTCTGGAAATTAGGTCTTAAAGGATGACAACCACCTTCAGAGCCCTAGGGTAAGGGTTGTAATTTATGCCCGGGGAGCATATAAGGTGTTTATAGAAAACTTCGTCGTAGAAACTTAAAAAGGGCTCATTCGATTGGAAATTGAAAGGCCTAATCCCCTTTTTAATAGTCGAAAGTGATTGGAACCCTTGACATTTTTATGGTAAAGATCGACGTGGGTATAATGTATTATTTATTTTTGTTTTTCTTGTTGTTTAGACCAGGGAACTTCCTATTGAAGGAGTTGTCGTAGGAACTTTGAAAAGAGCTCATTCGATTGAAAAAAGAAAGGGCTGATGCCCTTTTTAATAGTCAAAAGTGATTGGAGGAAAACGCCAACCCTCCAATTTGCCTTTATATTTAAAAACTAAATATTGCCTTTAGGTTAAATCAAAATGCACTGTATTAATGCTAATTCCCAATAAGGCATTTCAGCAGTATCCCAAGATCGACTGAGGGTATTATGTTCAAACTTTCGGGGCTACTTCTGCTCTTAAATTTTAACCAAATCAAAATAGCTTAAGTGTATCCAAGATATCAAAGGAAATAAACAGGTTTACTGGCTAATGGTATCAAATTTTACATTTCAGGTCAACTAGAGGAGGTATGAAACTAAAATAAACACTACTATTTGTGTCCAGCTTTTTAAAAGGGTGTATGTTGTTAAAAATTGCTGAAAATTTTTCTCCAGCATACAAATAGCAGGCCAAACTATAAATTCTTAAAAAAACGAAAAGATTTAAAGTATTAGTTTCTTTTTCCCCGAAAAGACTATGCCAATATAAAACGAAAAAAATTAGTTAAAAAAATTTTTTCCACAAAATAAGTTTTTCAAAGAAAAGTAACGAACTCCATTAAACAAAAATGAGAAAAAATAAAATCAAATAATCTACAAAGCTTGAAAATACCACAAATAAGCATCGATAAATAAATGAAACCCAAGACGAACAGAAATTACAATAAATAACCAAGTCAAACTCAAAACCAGCCCTCATGACATGGGTCGTAAGTTATGTCCTTGGGGCATATGATGTTTTTATAGAAAGTTTTGTCGTAGAAGCTTCAAAAAGGGCTCATTCATATACCCTACTCTACATGAGTAGGGTTCTAAACCCTATACTTTCAAAAAGCCAGAATATAATTTGTACTTTACTGATTTTTTTTTTTTAAATGTTTTCACTTATAACTTTAAGAAAACAAAAATTAATAAAGATTTTAAGGAATAAATATCAGTATATGTATGTTAAACTGACAATGCACATTTTTTTCAGTAAATTCATTTGGATTTTTTCAGTAAAGCACAATTTATATTCTGGCTCTTAGAAAGCACAGGGCTTAGAGCCCTAATCAGGTTAATTTCTGCTCGTTTCGAGTTTGAATTATTTTAATTTCTGTTTGTTTTGGTTTTAATTTATTTACTGATATTGATTTGTGGTAGTTGTATGCTTGGTAAATTATTTGATTCTATTTTTGATCATTTTCGGTTTAATGGAGTTCGTTACTTTTTTTTGAAAAACTTATTTTGTGCAAACAGTTTTTTGAACAATTATTAGTAAAGACAATGGTTGCAGCGAAGATGTTAAAAGTAGAAAAGCCAAGGTGCTAGGTGTTTTTACAGTTGAAAAAAATTTGGAAGAATAGGAAAATAAGTCTGTGAACTTTTTGTCTGTGAATTGGAGTATTAGTATTTACAGTATGGTTTTGAAGCATGTGCAATCCAAAAACCAGAAGAAGATTTGCTAGATGTTTTCCAGAGAAATTGACTAGCGATTCTTTTCGGTACCCGACTGACTGACTGTATTTCAAACAATAGGCTTTAGGAAAATAGTGGTCCAATCTCACTTTCTAAGGCTTTAATAAGAGAAAGGTTAAGACACAATTTGCTAAGACACAGACACAATAGCTAAGACACAATTTGTGGATGAGGGATGACAAGTTACCGAAGATTGTCCTTTTCGACAAACTGTCTAGGGCTGACCAGAAACTCTCCCACCATGCCTGTGTGTCTGAATTTGTGTTTGCCTTTCTCTGTTTCTGTCTTTGTCTTTCTGTGTTTTTTGTGGGTTTTTTCTCTCTCTCTCACCTTGATTTTTTGTGTTTGTCTTTGTGTGTTTTGAGTCTGAGTATATGTTTTTTGTGTGATTTTCTCTCTCTCTCTCTCTCTCTCTCGCCTGTGTGTCTGACTAGGTGTTTTCCTGTGTTTGTGTCTCTCTTTGTGTATATATGTATCTGACTCTGCGTGTTTGTGTGTGTGTGTCTCTCTCTCTCTCTCTCTCTCTCTCTCTCTCTCTCTCTCCTCTCTCTCTCTCTCTCTCTCTCTCTCTCTCTCTCTCTCTCTCTCTCTCTCTCTCTCTCTCTCTCTCTCTCTCTCTCTCTCTCTCTCTCTCTCCTCTCTCTCTCTCTCTCTCTCTCTCTCTCTCTCTCTCTCTCTCTCTCTCTCTCTCTCTCTCTCTCTCTCTCTCTCACCGTGCCTGTGTGTCTGACTCTGTGTTTGCCTGTCTCCGTGTCTTTCTTTTTTTCTTTGTGTGTCTGACTCTGTGTGTTTTTGTGTGTTTCTTTCTCTCTCTCTCTCACCGTACCTTAGTGTCTGACTGTGTGTTTGCACGCCTTTTTGTCTGTCTTTGTGTTTTGTATGTCCGACTCTGTGTGTTTGTGTGTGTTTTTCTCTTTCTCTCACTGCGCCTGTGTGTTTGTCTGTCTCTCTGTCTGTCTTTGTGTGCTTCTGCGTGTTACACTGTGTGTTTTCTCTCTCTGTCATCTTGCCTATAAGTCCGACTGTATGTTTACCTGTCTCTGTGTCTGTCTTTGTGTTTTGATTGGCTGACTCTGTGTGTTTTTGTGTGTTTTTCTCTCTCTCTCACCGTGCCTTTGTGTCTGACTGGGCTTGTCTGTCTTTGTGTCTTTCCTTGTATGTTTGTGTTTCTGACTCTATTTGTTTGTGTGCGTTTTCATTTTTCTCTCACCGTGCCTTTGCGTCTGACTGTGTGTTTGCCTTTCTCTGTTTCTGTCTTTTTATTTTTGTGTCTGACTCTTTGCGTTTGTGTGTGTTTTGTCTCTCTCTTACCGTGCCTGTGTGTTTGACTTTGTGTTTGCCTTTCTCTGTGTCTATCTTTGTGTGTTTGTGCGTATGACTTTGTGGGTTTATTTGTATTTTTTCTCTCTCTCACCTAGCTTTCTCTGTATTTTGCTCTTTCTTTCTCTCTCTCTCTCCTTCTCTCTCTCTCTTCCTCTCTCTTTCTCTCTCTCACCGTGCCTGTGTTTCTGAATTTGTGTTTGCCTGTCTCTGCCCTCCTGTGTTTGTTTGTGTGTTTTTTCTCTCTCTAACCTTGACTGTTTATGTTTGCCTGTCTATGTGTCTGACTCTGCAAGTTTGTGTGTGTGTTTTTTTTTCTCTGTCTCTGTCTCTCTCTCTTTCTCTTTTTCTCTCTCTCTCTCACCGTGCCTGCGTGTCTGACTCTGTGTTTGCCTGTCTCTGTGTCTGTCTTTGTTTCTTTGTGTGTCTGACTCTGTGTGTTTTTGTGTGTTTCTCTCTCTCTCTCTCTCTCACCGTGCCTTAGTGTCTGACTGTGTGTTTGCATGTCTTTGTGTCTGTCTTTGTTTTTTTTTATGCCTGACTCTGTGTGTTAGTGTGTGTTTTTCTCTTTCTCTCACTGTGCCTGATTGTTTGTCGGTCTCTCTGTATGTCTTTGTGTGCTTGTGCGTGTTACATTGTTTGTTTGTGTGTGTTTTCTCTCTCTGTCATTTTGCCTATAAGTCCGACTATGTGTTTGCCTGTCTCTGTGTCTGTCTTTGTGTATTTGTTTGGCTGACTCTGTGTGTTTGTGTGTGTTTTTCTCTCTCTCTCACCGTGCCTATGTGTCTGACTGTGTTTGTCTGTCTTTGTGTCTGTCCTTGTATGTTTGTGTTTCTGACTCTATTTGTTTGTGTGCGTTTTCATTTTTCTCTCACCATGCCTTTGTGTCTGACTGTGTGTTTGGCTTTCTCTGTTTCTGTCTTTGTGTATGTGCTTTGTCTCTCTCTCTCTCACCGTTCCTGTGTGTTTGACTCTGTGTTTGCCTTTCTCTGTGTCTATCTTTGTGTGTTTGTGTGTCTGATTCTGTGGGATTGTTGGTATTTTTTCTCTCTCTCACCTAGCTCTCTCTGTATTTTAAACTCTCTCTCTCTCTCTCTCTCTCTCTCTCTCTCTCTCTCTCTCTCTCTCTCTCTCTCTCTCTCTCTCTCTCTCTCTCTCTCTCTCTCTCTCTCTCTCTCTCTCTCTCTCTCTCTCACAGTGCCTGTGTGTCCGAATTTGTGTTTGCTTATCTCTGTGTCTGTCCTTCTGTGTTTGTTTGTGTGTTTTTTTCTTTCTCTCACCTTGACTGTTTATGTTTGCCTGTCTCTGTGTCTATTTTTGTGTGTTTTGTGCCCTTTCTAATAGTCGAAAGTGATTGGAAGGCAACTAACACTCCTTCTACGCCCTTCATTTCACAAAAAACATCCAATCAAAATTTTGAGACAGCCATTTTGTTCAGCGTATTTGATTTCCAGATAGAAATTATGTTTTGAGGAGGACACTCCCCCACAGCCTTCAGGGCAAGGGTTGTAAGTTATGCCCTGGGGGCATATAAGGTTTTTATTAATAGTCTAAAGTAATTGGAAGGTGCCTAACACACCTTCCACGCCAATCACTTCCCCAAACACATCCAATAAAAAGTTTAAGATAGCCCTTTTGTTCCACGCAGTTTAAAGTTCATAAAATTATACCTTTGAGCAGGACACTCCCCCCACAATCTTTGGGGTAAGGGTTATAAGCTATGCCTTGGGGGTATATAAGTTTTTATTGAAATCTTTGTCTTAGAAACTTGAAAAAGGGCTCATTCAATTGGAAATTCAAAGGTCTAGTGCCATTTTAACAGTCGAAAGTGATTTGAGGGCAACTAACCCCCCTCTCACGCCCACTTTTTCCCTAAACACATCCAATCAAAATTTTTAGATAGCCATTTTGTTCAGCGTTGTTGATTTCCAGATAGTAAATATGTTTTTGAGTAGGACACTCCCCCACAGCCCTCAGGGCAAAGGTTGTAAGTTATGCCCTGGGGGCATATACGGTTTTATAGAGCGCGGTGTTGGAGAAACTTCAAAAAGGGCTTATTCGATGGGAAATTGAAATGGCTAGTGCCCTTTTTAATAGTTGAAAGTGATTCGAAGTCAACTAACACTCGTTCCACGCCAACCATTTCCCCAAACTCACCCAATCAAAATTTTGAGATAGCGTTTTTGTACCACGCAGTATAAAGTTAATGAAATTATACATTTGAGCAGGACTCTCCCCCAAAAGTCTTCAGGGCAAGGGTTATAAGTTATACCCTGGGGGCATATATATTTTTATAAAAACCTTTGTAGTAGAAACTCGAAATAGGGCTCATTCAATTAGAAATTCAAAGGTCTAGTGCTCTCTTTAAAAGTCGAAAGTGATTTGAGGGCAACTAACCCCCCTCTCACGCCCACCTTTTCCCCAAACAAATCCAATCAAAATTTTTAGACAGCCATTTTGTTCAGCGCAGTTGATTTCCAGATAGATATTATGTTTTTGAGGAGGACACTCCCCCAAAGCCCTCAGGGCAAGGGTTGTAAGCTATGCCCTGAGGCATTTAATGTTTTTATGGAAAGCGTTGTCGTAGAAACTTCAAAAAAGGCTCATTCGATTGGAAATTCAAAGGGATAGTTCTCTTATTAATAGTCGAAAGTGATTAAAGGGCAACTAACCGCCTCTCACGCCCATTTTTTTCCCGAACACATCCAATCAAAAGTTTAAGATAGCCATTTGGTTCAACATCGTTGAAATTTTTGAAAATTATGTCTTTGAGGATGAATATCCCCCCAAAGCCCTCAGTGCAAGGGTTGTAATTTATGCCCTTGGGGCAAATAAGGTTTTTATAGAACGCGTTGCCGTAGAAACTTCAACAAGGGCTCATTCAATTGGAAATTGAAATGACTAGTACCCTTTTTAATAATCGAAAGTGATTCGAAGGCAACTAACACCCCTTCCACGCCCACCATTTCCCCAAAAACATCGAATCGAAATTTTGAGATAGCCATTTTGTTCCACGCAGTTTTAAGTTCAGGAAATTATACCTTTGATTAGAACACTCCCCCACTGTTAGTAGTATCTATATACACAGTCCTAAAAATACATGAAAAAATACATGGAATTAGACAAAAATATAGAGTGTAGTCTAAGCGGTGCATTGACTTACCAAGGACAGTGATATATAGGTTTCACCAGTGATTACATAATATGTCTTACCTCTCGCCTGAGGCATGAATATACAGTGCAGTCTAACCGGTACATTGACTTACAAAGGACAGTGACATATTTCTACAATGATACATGAGTTACCAGACGGGTTTCTGAGGCAACAACCACTTTTTGGGGTAAATCAGAGAGAGCAGATACAGAGGGTACTCCATATATGGTAACTTGATTATGGTCATTTAGATATAGTGCATTTTAACCGGTACATTGAGTTACCATGGTCATTCAACTATTATCATGACTGGTATATGCCTTAGCAGACAGGTTTCTGACTGGACAGTCAAGCCGCTCAGATTTCAGTCATAATTCAACTATTATCACGACCGGTATATGCCTTAGCAGATATTGACAAATGACGCATGAAGCGCAAATACAGACTCTTTTTTTTTAATTTCCTCTAGTTGTAAAAAGGAACCTGGTAATGGATTTTTAATAGGATAAATCTCTTTAAGGAAGATCCATCATCTCAATCAAAAAAATATGTGAAATAAACCACAAATGGTTTTGCATTCGAGACACCTGTTTGTGTAAGGCTGAAACCTAGTCCTGATCCAAATCTGCATTTGAATAAATTGAATTAAACTGAATTGAATGCAATAAGGAATGGTAGCGCAATGAACTTTCCCGAGGCTTCTCACCTTCTATCAATTTCAACCAGGTCTTAAAGCTGGCTCGTCTTCTCTTAAAAAGGTCCTTGCGAAGTTTCGACCTTCTTCAAACTGAGCTCCAGGCATTAATTCAACGAACTGTCATAGGTCATGAGACCTTGGCAGAAAGGTGCTAGTTCTCGAAAATGTAGGAGGAGGATTTCATTCTTTTGTATGAAGATAAATAAAAGGTTTTTTTTCAAAACCTAGAGATGGGGGAGCGGACTTTTTTTTGTTTCTCAAAGAAATATCAAAAACAAGTATTTTAAAAATTCAAGATGTGCAATTACATTCATCTGACCCCCCATCGAATTGTCACCCTTGTATAGGCAACTGTTTAATCTTAGAGACAAAAGTGATAAAGCAAAAAGAAAAAGAATCAGACATAGTACGGAGAAAAAGAAATTAGACAATGTATCATAGGCAGCGTGATAGCACTGCCTAAGTAAAGAACGATGTGGGTAAAGTTTAAAGTGCAAATAAATTTGCACTTTACTGAAAAAATACAAATGAATATGCATTGTCAGTTTAATATACATATTCTGATATTTAGTAATCCAAATGATAATATTATTTGATTTATTAAAGTTATAAAAGTAAAAACATTTATATTTTTTCAGTAAAGTGCAAATTTTGTTCTGGCTTTGGGAACGCATAGGGGTTTTGCGCCCAACTTATGTTAATTTCTGATCGTTTTGAGTTTGACCCAGTTATTTATTGTAATTTCTGTTCGTTTTGGGTTTCATTTCTACTTTTCTTTGAAAAACTTATTTTGTGGAAAAAGTTTTTTTAATTAATGAAGAAAAAGAGGCAGATAAATCAAACATGAGATAAAGGAGACACAGTGCTCATGAGAAAAAAGGAGACCCTGTGCTAAATCAGAAAAAGTGGCAGTGGCAGGACGAAGAATGATGGCAACTGTTATTAGTATATTAAGCGCCAAATATTGACCGAGTACCTTGATGCATGAGACACTATTACATCGCGAAATGGTTGTGGTTTCGAAACATTTCACATGACCACTAAAAGAAAGGGACAAAAGAAAAGTTCTGCTATTGCACGACAATGCAAGGCCTCATTCTACCGGACTAACTAAATTATTTTTGGATTTCTGTGAAAGGAGAGAATTTTGTTTACCCCGATTCCTCCCCCAATATCGATCCTAGTAATTCTCATGCTTTCTGTAGCTTCAAAATCAATATATGAGGGGCGGGGACATGGGCATACGTAACCTCTTCTTTAGGGGGGCAGCCGTTTCTGTGGTGAAGGGCGGGAGGCTGAAGTTACATTGGCAGTTCACAAAACCTTACATTGCCAGCAAGTTCTATCATACCTATAAAATCTTTATTAATCAGTAATCACCAAAAATCAAAATCATCAGTAAGCTTCAGCATTAATCAATCTTCTTGGATTAGAGCTAAGTCTTTCCGATGCATTATGAATAATTGCTTCTTGTTTTACTTTTATTCTGTCATCCCACCTGTTTATTTCCAGATTTTTCAACCATCTACCTTTTATCAACTGCTTTTTTAGCCATCTACCTTTTTTAGCTGTTTTTTCAACCATCTGCTTTTCAGCCATGTCCGGTGTAAATTTGAATTTCTAGGGGGGAGATGCCCCCTCTGCCGCCTTCCATATGCCCATGGGAAGGGATAATTTCTGTTTTCAATTAATTGTCTATTCTAATTGATGATTAACCCGAGGAAGAAGTTAATGTGTAAGCTACACGACAAAATTTTACAGAACTTAAGGCGGTCAAGGACCTGTACAACGTGGTTAAACTCCTAAAATACATTAAATCTGACAAGATTATGGTTACAAATAAACTACCATTACTACTATAGGGGAATCTTTTTCTCAGACATTTAAACATAATTGAGAATTTGTCTTTACAAGATCAGAACCCGGTCTAGGAATTAGCTGAAGTGTTTAATAAACTGAGACTTACTTTATTCCCTTGTATATATTGCAATTACTTTTTTTTAGACCTAGGTTTATTTCCCTGTTTTGATTAACTTTCAAAACAGTTCTAATAAATAAAATACTTAATTCATAGTGAAGAAAACTATATTTGTTGATCATTATTTGTTTTTATGGAGTTACCTGTAGGGCCCATGCAGTCAAGTAGTGTGTTAAATTTTGGGCTTTGTCTACTTTGTCTATAACCAGTTTTGCTATTGAAGTTATATTGAACTTTTTTTTTACGTATCTTAAAATGAAAGGAAATATGCTTACGGCTATAGCAATCGTACTCGATATGGATATGTGAGATTGAGGTCTCCGAGTTAGAGCTTAATATATTCACTCTTTGAGTATAAAATACAGGTCCAAATTACAATTTTGTATAGTTTGAAAAGCTAACGTCAAGGATGTATGGTGTTTTCGATTGCCAATTCATTGGCTTGAAGAAGTCATCATTTGGGGTGACTTTTGAATGTGCGTTTCTATTGCTGACTACAGATCGTAGAGAAGTCTCTTGTTACCACTGGCATATCAACTACAATATGTATGCCTACAATAGAGACATGTTGCGCAATACATTATACGTTATAAACAAACTAGGTTTATATGATAGAGTGATACCTCCATTCTGTGATGAAGGGAAGGATCTATCCATGGTAGAAGAGGAATGCAGAGAAAAATGTTGTTTTTTGGTGTAACAGCACTATACGCGAAAGGGAATGTACCCACTGATAAACTTTTAATCGACAAATGCAAATCTGATATGCCAATATTCAACTTGGAAGATTTTAATTGTGAGGTATTTCCGAGTAAAATACACAACCCAGACGACGAGGTTCAATTTTTTAGCAGATGGGTGCCGATAAATATTCCTTCTCGGAATATGTGTATAAGATGTCCCAGGAAGAAGAAGAACAACAAAATCCGTGATATAGATTGGGATCACACCAAGTGGATGATGAACAATGATGAATTTTTATAGCACCCATTACCCCCATGACTATCCAGCGGTCTTTATAAAGACGAACAAATCTATAAACCCTTCGTAACCTTGGTGATATGAATCTTTTCTGTGCCTTGACAGAAAACAAAACATCGCATCGTACTAGTCTGAAATAGTTTTTTTTATACCATGTGAAAAAATTCACAAGGGGTTTGATGCAATGAGCGGCTAATCAGATCAACCCTCGGTATTGCTTACCAAAACTCGAAAAACTTAATGTTGAAAACTAATTAGGCTCGAAAGGTAGTTTAGTTTTAATTCTGTATCCAAATATGTATAGTTTACTGTGTTTTAGACTATTTATTAAAGTTACAAACAAAAGCCAATCCTCATAAATTAAATAAAAAGGGGAAACACCCCAGTAGGGACTGACTTTCATATTTTGAGTTGAAGTACCCTTTTTAAGCATTAGAAGATATCATGCAGCAACAATGTGTCGTTTACAAGTGGTTTGTGCAGCAAAACAAATATTTTGGCCTAAATACAACAAAAAAGCTATCAAGCATAAAGGCTATGAGAAAGGCAATCAACTTAAAATTATCGAAAAAGTTTGTACACAATCTTTTATATTGTGAAGGCAGGTTGCCACACGACATTTTTCATATTTGAGCATAAAAGCAATAAGTTAAAAGTGAAATACTATTATAGGCAATGGTTCGGAAGCTTCATTTGGATTTGATTTTTATGTTGGATAAAAATTCAGTCATTTTTATAGAAACTGCATTAGTTTCACGGAAAAAATCTTTCAGCGTATTTTAATTTTAAATGAAAAGTGTTAAATGCAAATTCATTTTGGTTTTCATCTTGGATAAAAATTCTTTCATTTTTATAGAAAGTGTAATAGTTTCACGGGAAGCATCTTTCAACGTGTTTTAAGTTTAAAAAAAGCATTCATTGAATATTAAATTTGATTTTGATGTTGGATAAAAAATCCATCCATTCTTATAGAAACTGCAATAGTTTCACGGAAAACATATTTCAGCGTATTATAAATTTAAATGAAGAGTATCAAATGCTTATTCATTTTGATTTCGCTGTTGGATAAAAATTCATTCATTTTTATAGAAACTGCAATAGTTTCGCAAGAATCATCGTTTAGGGTGTTTTGAGTTTAAATGAAAATTATTAAATTCAAATTCGTTTTGATTTTGATGTTGGATAAAAATTCGTTCATTTTTATAGAAACTGCAATAGTTTCGCGGGAATCATCTTTTATGGGTGTATTGAGTTTGAATGAAAATTATTAAATTCAAATTCGTTTTGATTTTGATGTTGAATAAAAATTCCTTTATTCCTATAGATTTGCAATAGTTCATGGCATGCATCTTTCAGGGTTTTTAAAGTTTAAACGAAAAGTAGTAAATGCAATTTCATTTTGATTCTAATGCTGGATAAAAATTCATTCATTTTTATAGAAACTGCAATAGTTTCACGAGAACCATCTTTTAGCGTATTTTAAATTTATATGCAAATTATTAAATCCAAGTTCATTTTGATTTTTAAATTCATTCATTTTTATAGAAACTGCAATAGTTTCACAGGAAGCATCTTTCAGCGTTTTTTAAGTTTAAAAGAAAAGCATTAAATGGAAACTCATTTTGATTTTGATGTTGGGTAAATATTTAGTAATTTTTATTGGAACTGCAATAGTTTCACAAGAACTATCTTTCAGCGTGTTTTAAGTTTAAACGAAAAGTATTCAATGAAAATTAAATTTGATTTTGATGTTGGATAAAAATCTATCCATTCTTATAGAAACTGCAATAGTTTTTTCAGAAAACATCTTCTGATTTAACACATGCAATAAACTAGCTAGTGTCAATAACCAGACATAGAGTACCAGTGGGAAAGCCGCATCTTGTCTCTGAACAAGCATAGAGTACGATTGTTAGACCCGTAAGCATATTTCATGTCGTTTTAAGATACGTAAGAATCTCAGTGTCAGAGTGAATTGAATTTAGGTTAGCTAGATTATAGATGGCAGAACACCCGCTCAGACACACAAGTATTTAATGAAAATTAAATTTGATTTTGATGTTGGATAAAAATCCATCCATTCTTAAAGAAACTGCAATAGTTTCACGGAAAACATCTTCTGATTTAATACATGCAATAAATTAGCTGGTGTCGGTAACCGGACATAGAGTACCAGCGGGAGAGCAGCATCGTTTTTTTTTTAAGTTTAAGCGAAAAGTAGTAAATGCAATTTCATTTTGATTCTGATGCTGGATAAAAATTCATTCATTTTTATAGAAACTGCAATAGTTTCACTAGAACCATCTTTTAGCGTATTTTAAGTGTATCTGCAAAGTATTAAATGAAAATTCATTTTGATTTTGAAATTCATTCATTTTTATAGAAACTGCAATAGTTTCAGAGGAAGCATCTTTCAGCGTGTTTTAAGTTTAAAAGAAAAGCATTAAATGGAAACTCATTTTGATTTTGATGTTGGGTAAAAATTTAGTCATTTCTTATAGAAACTGCAATAGTTTCACAAGAACTATCTTTCAGCGTGTTTTAAGTTTAAATGAAAAGTATTCAATGAAAATTAAATTTGATTTTGATTTTGGATAAAAATCCATCCATTCTTATAGAAACTGCAATAGTTTCACGGAAAACATCTTCTGATTTCATACATGCAATAAACTAGCTAGTGTCGGTAGCCGGACAATTCTTTTTTTCTCTTTTTATCACACAAAATTTTAAATGTGTGTGCAAGGCAGAGCAATTTCTTCATAAATTCCACTATTTAATGCCCCCCTCCGGCCCGCCGCAGCGAGCCCCCGTGGCGCTTCCCAGCCCGCAGCGCTTGCCGGCCGCCGCAGTGGCCACCCCCGGAGGGAGCCCCATTTAAAAAAATCTGTTATTATTTTAAGTCTGTGTGTATATATTTAATAAATGGTGTATTTCAATGATCGATGAGGTCGTTGATTATAAATCAACATAATTTTATCTAAATCATGAATAAAAACAGATGTATTTTTCAATATAAAATATCTTGAAATTAAAAGTCGAATAGTTCTTATCAATCGTTCGGCCAATGCAAGCCTTTATAGGACTATGACTGTTATAGAGCAGTGTATTATATTTCGCTATTACTTTTGCAACATGGGGATTAACAAATTCACTACCGTGATCCGTTTGAATTTTTTCTATACGAATCCTGTTCGAGAATACTTTCTATAGCCTGAGCAACTTCAATGCCTCTCTTTGACCACAATGAAATTGCATATGCATAACGACTATAAACACTGATTACAAGTAGAGTGTACTTGTACGGTGTATTGTGACGTCTTTGAATCTCATCTAGAGTTAGGAGATCTGCTTGAATTATATACAATGGGAAAAAGGCTTGAGTTTTTCAATATTGATTAGCACGAAGTCTATGATTTCTATGCAGAGTGTAACATGATTCATTTTGTAGATAGTCTTGTACACTTTTAGTGTCACCACCAGTGACTTTGGAAATAGTGGTGGGGGAACTTAAACTCCCCACTTCACCAATATTTTCAAAAACACCTTTCAGAACTTCAACCATTTTGAACGTAAACACGTAGTGTAACTTCCGCTACCCTTTTGTATACTAGTGGTTGGCGATGGGGGTGATGGCGACATGATACGTTTTCGCTTTTTTCTAGCTACCAATGGTGTGCTCCCCCTCGCCACCATTGTCAAGTTTCTACTAGGTGTGCTAGTATTTCCAAGATTGATTTTTAAAATCTTCTTCTTCTTCTTCATGTTCATATTTTAATGGTGTTGATGACGAGGGTGCATGTTCATTTAATTTTTTTTTAGAATTTGTCTACAAAAAAATATACCATTTATTAAAAATATACACACAGACTTAAAATAATAACACATTTTTTTTTAAATGGGGCTCCCTCCAGGGGCGGCCGAGGCCGCTGCGGCGGCCGGGAAGCGCCACGGGCCGGGAAGCACCGCGGGAGCCCGCTGTGGCGGGCCGGAGGGGGGCATTAAATAGTGGAATTTATGAAGAAATTGCTCTGCCTTGCACACACATTGAAAATTGTTTGTGATAAAAAGAGAAAAAAAGAATTGTCCGGTTACCGACACTAGCTAGTTTATTGCATTTATTAAATCCGAAGATGTTTTCCGTGAAACTATTGCAGTTTCTATAAGAATGGATGGATTTTTATCCAACACCAAAATCAAATTTAATTTTCATTGAATACTTTTCATTTAAACTTAAAACACGCTGAAAGATAGTTCTTGTGAAACTATTGCAGTTTCTATAAAAAATGACTAAATTTTTACCCAACATCAAAATCAAAATGAGTTTCCATTTAATGATTTTCTTTTAAACTTAAAACACGCTGAAAGATACTTCCTGTGAAACTATTGCAGTTTCTATAAAAATGAATGAATTTAAAAATCAAAATGAACTTGGATTTAATACTTTGCGTATAAATTTAAAATATGCGAAAAGATGGTTCTCGTGAAACTATTGCAGTTTCTATAAAAATGAATGAATTTTTATCCAGCATCAGAATCAAAATGAAATTGCATTTACTACTTCTCGTTTAAACTTTAAAAACCCTGAAAGATGCGTGCCATGAAACTATTGCAAATTCTATAGGAATAAAGGAATTTTTATTCAACATCAAAATCAAAACGAATTTGAATTTAATAATTTTCATTTAAACTCAATACACCCATAAAAGATGATTCCCGCGAAACTATAGCAGTTTCTATGAAAATGAACGAATTTTTATCCAACATCAAAATCAAGACAAATTTGAATTTAATAATTTTCATTTAAACTCAATACACCCTAAACGATGATTCTCGCGAAGCTATTGCAGTTTCTATAAAAATGAATGAATTTTTACCCAAAAGCGAAATCAAAATGAATTAGCATTTGATACTCTTCATTTAAACTTAAAATACGCTGAAATATGTTTTCCGTGAAACTATTGCAGTTTCTATAAGAATGGATGGATTTTTATCCAACATCAAAATTAAACTTAATTTTCAATGAATGCTTTTTTTTAAACTTAAAACACGTTGAAAGATGCTTCCCGTGAAACTATTACACTTTCTATAAAAATGAAAGAATTTTTATCCAACATAAAAACCAAAATGAATTTGCATTTAACACTTTTCATTTAAAATTAAAATACGCTGAAAGATGTTTTCCGTGAAACTAATGCGGTTTCTATAAAAATGACTGAATTTTTATCCAACATTAAAATCAAATCCAAATGAAGCTTCCGAACCATTGCCTATAATAGTATTTCACTTTTAACTTACTGCTTTTATGCTCAAATATGAAAAATGTCATGTGGCAAACTTTTTCGATAATTCTAAGTTGATTGCCTTTCTCATAGCCTTTATGCTTGATAGCTTTTTTGTTGTATTTAGGCCAAAATATTTGTTTTGCTGCACAAACCACTTGTAAATTACACATTGTCGCTGCATGATATCTTCTAATGCTTAAAAAGGGTAATTAAACTCAAGATATGAAAGTCAGTCCCTACTGGGGTGTTTCACCTTTTTCTTTAATTTATGAGGATTGGCTTTTGTTTGTAACTTTAATAAATAGTCTAAAACCTAGTAAACTATACATATTTGGATACAGAATTAAAACTAAACTACCTTTCGAGCCTAATTAGTTTTCAACATTCAGTTTTTGGAGTTTTGGTAAGTAATACCGAGGGTGGATCTGATTAGCCACTCATTACGTCAAACCCCTTGTGAGTTTTTTCACATAGTACAAAAAAAACTATTTCAGACTAGTACGATGCGATGTTTTGTTTTCTGTCAAGACACAGAAAAGATTCATATGACCATGGTTACGAAGTGTTTATAGATTTGTTGGTCTTTAAAAAGACCGTTGGATAGTCATGGGGGTGATGGGTGTTATTAAAATTCATCATTGTTCATCATCCACTTGGTGTGATCCCAATCTATATCACGGATTTTGTTGTTCTTCTTCTTCCTGGGATATCTTATGCACATATTCCGAGAAGGAATATTTATCGACATCCATCTGCTAAAAAATCGAACCTCGTCCTCTGGGTTCTGTATTTTACTCGGATATACCTCACAATTAAAATCTTCCAAGTTGAATATTGGTATATCAGATTTGCATTTTTCGATTAAAAGTTTATCAGTGGGTACATTCCCTTTCGCGTATAGTGCTGTTACACCAAAAAAACAACATATTTCTCTGCATTCCTCTTGTACCAAGGATAGATCCTTCCCTTCTTCATAGATTGGAGGTATCACTCTTTCATATAAACCTAGTTTGTTTATAACGTATAATGTATTGCGCAACATGTCTCTATTGTAGGCATACATATTGTAGTTGATAGGCCAGTGGTAACAAGAGACTTATCTACGATCTGTAGTCAGCAATAGAAACGCACATTCAAAAATAACCCCACATGATGACTTCTTCAAGCCAATGAATTCACAATCGAAAACACCATACATCCTTGACGTTAGCTTTTCAAACTATACAAAATTGTAATTTGGACCTGTGTTTTATTCTCAAAGAGTGAATATATTAAGCTCTAACCCGGAGACCTCAATCTCGCATATCCATATCGAGTACGATTGCTATAGCCGTAAGCATATTTCCTGTCATTTTAAGATACGTAAAAAAAAAGTTGAATATAACTTCAATAACAAAACTGGTTATAGACAAAGTATACAAAGCCCAAAATTTAACACACTACTTGACTGCATGGGCCCTACAGGTAACTCCATAAAAACGAATAATGATCAACAAATATAGTTTTCTTCACTATGAATTAAGTCTTTTATTTATTAGAACTGTTTTGAAAGTTAATCAAAAAAGGGAAATAAACCTAGGTCTAAAAAAAGTAATTGCAATATATACAAGGGAATAAAGCAAGTCTCAGTTTATTAACCATTTCAGCTAATTCCTAGACCGGGTTCTGCTCTTCTAAAGACAAATTCTCAATTATGTTTAAATGTTTGAGAAAAAGATTCCCCTATAGTAGTAATGGTAGTTTATTTGTAACCATAATCTTGTTGGATTTAATGTATTTTAGGAATTTAACCACGTTGTACAGGTCCTTGACCGCCTTAAGTTCTGTAAAATTTTGTCGTGTAGCTTACACATTAACGTCTTCCTCGGGTTAATCATCAATTAGAATAGACGATTAATTGAAAACAGAAATTATCCCTTCCCATGGGCATATGGAAGGGGGCAGAGGGGGCATCTCCCCCTAGAAATTCAAATTTACACCGGACATGGCTGAAAAGCAGATGGTTGAAAAAACAGCTAAAAAATTTAAATGGCTAAAAAAGCAGTTGATAAAAGGTAGATGATTGAAAAAGCTGGAAATAAACAGGTGGGATGACAGAATAAAAGTCAAACAAGAAGCAATTATTCATAATGCATTGGAAAGACTTTGCTCTAATACAAGAAGATTGATTAATCCTGAAGCTTATTGATGATTTTGATTTTTGGTGGTTACTTATTAATAAAGGTTTCATAGGTATGATAGAACTTGCTGGCAATATAAGGTTTTGTGAACTGTCAATGTAACTTCAGCCCCCCACCCTTCACCACAGAATCGGCTGTCCCCCTAGAGAAGATGTTACGTATGCCCATGTCCCCCCCTCATATATTGATTTTGAAGCTACAGAAAACATGAGAATTACTAGGATCGATATTGGGGGAGGAATCGGGGTAAACAAAATTCTCTCATTTCACAGAAATCAAAAAATAATTTAGTTAGTCCGGTAGAATGAGGCCTTGCATTGTCGTGCAATATCAGAACTTTTCTTTTGTCCCTTTCTTTTAGTGGTCATTTGAAAAGTTTCGAAACCACAACCATTTCGTGATGTGATAGTGTCTCATACATCAAGGCACTCGGTCAGTATTTGGCACTTAATATACTAATAACACTTGCCCTCATACCTCGTCCTGCCACCGTCACTTTTTCTGATTTAGCACAGGGTCTACTTTTTTCTCATGAGCACTGTCTCCTTTATTTCATGTTTGATTTATCTGCCTCTTTTTCTTCATTAATTAAAAAAACTTTTTCCACCAAATAAGTTTTTCAAAGAAAAGTAGAGAACACCATTAAACACAAAAATGAGCAAAAATAAAATCAAATAATTTACCAAGCGTGAAACTACCACAAATCAGCATCGATAAATAAATGAAACCCAAAACGAACAGAAATTACAATAAATAACTGGGTCAAACTCAAAACGATCAGAAAATAACATGAGTTGGGCACAAAACCCCTATGCCTTCCCAAAGCCAGAACAAAATTTGCACTTTACTGAAAAATATAAATGTTTTTACTTTCATAACTTTAATAAATCAAATAATATTATCATTTGGATTACTAAATATCAGTATATTTATATTAAACTGAAAATGCATATTTATTTGAATTTTTTCAGTAAAGTGCAAATTTATTTGCACTTTAAACTTTACCCACATCGTTCTCTACTTAGGCAGTGCTATCGCGCTGCCTATGATACATTGTCTAATTTCTTTTTCTCCGTACTATGTCTGATTCTTTTTCTTTTTGCTTTATCACTTTTGTCTCTAAGATTAAACAGTTGCCTATACAAGGGTGACAATTCGATGGGGGATCAGATTAATGTAATTGCCCACCTTGAATATTTAAAATACTTGTTTTTGATATTTCTTTGAGAAACAAAAAAAAAGTCCCCACCCTCATCTCTAGGTTTTGAAAAAAAACCTTTTACGTATCTTCATACAAAAGAATGAAATCCTCCTCCTACATTTTCGAGAACTAGCACCTTTCAGCCAAGGTCTCAAGACCTATGTTAGCTCGTTGAATTAATGCCTGGAGCTCAGTTTGAAGAAGGTCGAAACTTCGCAAGGACCTTTTTAAGAGAAGACGAGCCAGCTTTAAGACCTGGTTGAAATTGATAGAAGGTGAGAAGCCTCGGGAAAGTTCATTGCGCAACCATTCCTTATTGCATTCAATTCAGTTTAGTTCAATTTATTCAAATGCAGATTTGGATCAGGAGCAGGTTTCAGCCTTGCACAAACAGGTGTCTCGAATGCAAAACCATTTGTGGTTTATCTTACATATTTTTTCGGATTGAGATGATGGATCTTCCTTAAAGAGATTTATCCTATTAAAAATCCATTACCAGGTTCCTTTTTACAACTAGAGGAAAAAAAAGGGTCTGTATTTGCGCTTCATGCGTCATTTGTCAATATCTGCTAAGGCATATACCGGTCGTGATAATAGTTGAATTATGACTGAAATCTGAGCGGCTTGACTGTCCAGTCAGAAACCTGTCTGCTAAGGCATATACCAGTCATGATAATAGTTGAATGACCATGGTAACTCAATGTACCGGTTAAAGTGCACTATATATAAATGACCATAATCAAGTTACCATATATGGAGTACCCTCTGTATCTGCTTTCTCTGTGTTACCGCAAAAAGTGGATGTTGCCTCAGAAACCCGTCTGGTAACTCATGTATCATTCGTAGAAATAGGTCACTGTCCATGGTCAGTCTATGTACCGGTTAGACTGCACTGTATATTCATGCCTCAGGCGAGAGGTAAGACATATTATGTAATCACTGGTGAAACCTATATATCACTGTGCTTGGTAGGTCAATGCACCGCTTAGACTACACTCTATATTTTTGTCTAATTCCATGTATTTTTTCATGTATTTTTAGGACTGTGTATATAGATACTACTACTGTTTTCAGGGCAAGGGTGATAAGCTATGCCTTGGGGGCAAATAAGTTTTTACTGAAATCTTTGTCTTAGAAACTTGAAAAAGGGTTCGTTCGATTGGAAATTGAAAGGGATAGTGCGGTGAAAGTGATTTGAGGGCAACTAACCCCCTTCTCACGCCCACCTTTTCCCCAAACATATCCAATCAAAATTTTTAGATATCCATTTTATTCAACGTAGTTGAAAATTTGGAAGCTAGGTCTTTAAGGATGACAACCCTTCCATATCCACAGCCATCAGGGCAAGGGTCGTAAGTTATGCCCTAGGAGCATATAAGGTTTTTATAGAAAGCGATGTTGTATAAACTTCAAAAAGGGCTCATTCAATCAGAAAATGAATGGGCTAGTGCTCTTTTAATAGTCGAAAGTGATTGAAGGGCAACTAACCCCCCTCTCACGCCCACCATTTCCCCAAACACATCCAATAAAAATTTTGAGATATCAATTTTGTTCAACGTAGTCGAAAGTTCTGGAAATTAGGTCTTTTAGAATGATAACCCCATCAGAACCCTCAGTGCAAGGGTTGTAAGTTATGCCCTGGGGTCATATAAGGTTTATATATAAAGTTGTTGTAGAAATTTCTAAAAAGGCACATTCGATTGGAAATTCACAGGGATAGTGCTCTTATTAATAGTCGAAAGTGATTGAAGGGCAACTAACCCCCTCTCACGCCTATCTTTTTCCCGAACACATCCAATCAAAATTTTAACATAGCTATTTTGTTCAACATTGTTGAAATTTCTGAAAATTATGTCTTTGAGGATGAAAATCTCCCCAAAGCCCTCAGTGCAAGGGTTGTAATTTATGCCCTTGGGGCAAATAAGGTTTTTATAGAACGCGTTGTCGTAGAAACTTCAAAAAGGGCTCATTCAATTGGAAATTGAAATGACTAGTACCCTTTTTAATAGTCAAAAGTGATTGGAAGGCAACTAACTTCCCTTCCACGCCCACCATTTCCCAAAAAACATCCAATCGAAATTTTGAGATAGCCATTTTGTTCAACGCAGTTTAAAGTTCAGGAAATTATACCTTTGATTAGAACACTCCCCCCGCTGTTTTCAGGGCAAGGGTTATAAGCTATGCCCTTGGGGCAAATAAGTTTTTACTGAAATCTTTGTCGTAGAAACTTGAAAAAGGGCTCGTTCGATTGGAAATTGAAAGGGATAGTGCGGTTTTTAATAGTCTCGAAAGTGATTTGAGGGCAACTAACCCCCGTCTCACGCCCACCTTTTCCCCAAACATATCTCATCAAAATTTTTAGATATCCATTTTATTCAACGTAGTTGAGTATTTGGAAATTACGTCTTTAAGGATGACAACCCTTCAATATCCACAGCCATCAGGGCAAGGGTTGTAAGTTATGCCCTGGGAGCATATAAGGTTTTTATAGAAAGCGATGTTGTAGAAACTTCAAAAAGGGCTCATTCAATTGGAAAATGAAAGGGCTAGTGCCCTTTTAAAAGTCGAAAGTGATCGAAGGGCAACTAACCCCCCTCTCACTCCCACCATTTCCCCAAACAAATCCAATCAAAATTTTGAGATATCCATTTTGTTCAACGTAGTCAAAAGTTCTGGAACTTAGGTCTTTTAGAATGATAACCCCATCAGAACCCTCAGTGCAAGGGTTGTAAGTTATGCCCTGGGGGCATATAAGGTTTATATAGAAAGTTGTTGTAGAAATTTTTAAAAGGACTCACTTAATTGGAAATTGAAATTGCCCTCTAATAGTCGAAAGTGAGTGGAGAGTAATTAACCCCCTCTTACGCCCACCATTTCCCCAAACACATTCAATCAAAGTTTAGAGATAGCCATTTTGTTTAAAGTAGTTGAAAGTTCTGGAAATTATGCATTTAAGGATGACACCCCCCCCCCCCCCCGAGTGTAAAGTAAAGAACGATGTTGGCATAATGTACTTTTTTCCATACCCGGGCACTTCGTATCGAAGGAGTTGTCGTAGAAACTTCGAAAAGGGCTCATTCGATTGGAAATTGGAGTGGCTAGTGCCCGTTTTAATAGTCGAAAGTGATTAGAGGGTAACTAGCCCAACCCCCACGTCAATCATTCCCAAAACACATCCAATCGAAATTTTGAGATAGCCTTATTGTTCAACGTAGTTGATTTCAACATAGAAAATATGTTTTTGAGGAGGACACTCCCCCACAACCCTCGGGCAAGGATTTTAAGTTTTGCCCTGAGGGCATATAAGAACGATGTTGGCAGAATGTTTTTTTTCTTTAGAGCAGGGCACTTTGTATCGTTGTCGTAGAAACTTCAAAAAGGGCTCAGTCGATTGGAAATTGAAATGGCTAGTGTCCTTTTCAATAGTCGAAAGGCAACTAACACCGCTTCCACGCCCACACACCCAATAAAAATTTTGAGATAACCATTTTTTTCCACGCAGTTCAAAGTTCAGGAAAATATACCTTTGACCAGGACACTCCCCCCACAGTCTTCAGGGCAAGGGTTATAAGTTATGCCCTAGGGGCACATAAGGTTTTTTATTAAAGTCTTTGTCGTAGAAGCTTAAAAAAGGACTCTTTCGATCGGAAATTCAAAGGGCTAGTGCCCTTTTTAATAGTCGAAAGTGATTTGAGGGCAACTAACCCCCTTCTCACGCCCGAATTTTCCCTAAACACATCCAATCAAAATTTTTGGATAGCCATTTTATTCAACGTAGTTGAAAGTTTTTGAAAGTAGGTCTTTAAGGACGACAACCCCCCCCCCCCCCTACTGCCCTCAGGGCAAGGGTTGTGAGCTATACCATGGGGGCATACAAGGTTTTATTGCAAGCCTTGTCGTAGAAACTTCAAAAGGGCTCATTCAATTGGAAATTGAAAGGGCTAGTGCCTTTTTTAATAGTTGAAAGTGATTGGAGAGCGACTAACGCCCCTCTCACGCCCACCATTGTCCTAAACACATCCAATCAAAATTTTGAGATATCTATTTTGTTCAATGTAGTTGTAACTTCTTGAAATTAGGCAATTTAGGATGATAGCCCCTCAGAGCCCTCAGTGCAAGGGTTGTAAGTTATGCCTTGTGGGCATATAAAGTTTATATATAAAGTTGTTGAAGAAATTTCAGAAAGGGCTTAGTTGATTGGAAATTGAAATTGCCCTTTTTAATAGTCGAAAGTGAGTGGAGAGTAATTATCCCCCCCTCCCTCTTACGCCCACCATTTCCCCAAAAAAAAATCAATCAAAGTTTAGAGATAGCCATTTTGTTCAACGTAGTTGAAAGCTCTGGAAATTATGCATTTAAGGATGACAATCCCCCCAGAGCCCCAATGGCAAAGGTTATAAGTTCTGCCCTGGGGTAATATAAGGTTTTATAGATACAGTTGCAGTAAAACTTCAAAAGGGGCTCATTCAATTGGAATTTGAGAGGGTTAGTGCCCTTTATAATAGTCGAAAGTGATTGGAAGGTAACTAGCCCCCCTCTCACGCCCACCATTCCTTCAAACACATCCAATCAAAATTTTCAGATAGCCATTTTGTTCAACGTAGTAGAAAATTCTGGAAATTAGGTCTTTGAGAATGGCACCCCCTCCGCCAGCACTCAGGGCAAAGGTTGTAAGTCATACCCTGGGGGCATATAAGATTTTTTATTGAAATTTTTGTCTTAGAAACTTCAAAAGGGCTCATTTGATTTGAAATTGACAGAACTAGTGCCATTTTTAGTGGTTGAACGTGATTGGAGAGTGACACCCCTCTCACGCCCACCATTTCCCCAGACATATCCAATCAAAATTTTTATATAGCCATTTCGTTTAACGTAGTTGAAAGTTCTGGAGATTATTTCTTAGAGGATGACAACCACCCTAACAGCCCTTAGGGTAAGGGTTGTAATTTATTCCCTGGGAGCATATAAGGTGTTTATAGAAAGCGTTGTTGTTTCAAAAAGGGCTCATTTTTGAAACAACGATTGGATATCGAAAGGCCTAATGCTCTTTTTAATAGTCGAAAGCGATTAGAAGGCTGGACATTTCTATAGCAAAGATCGATGTGGGTATAATGTATTATTTTTTGTTGTTGTTGTTGTTTAGACAAGGGCACTTCGTATCGAAGGAGTTATCGTGGTCAAAGGGCTCATTCGATTGAAAATAGAAAGGGTTGATGCCCTTTTTAATATTCGAAAGTGATTGGAGGGCAACTAATCCCCCTCCCAAGCCCACCCTCCCATTTACCCTTTATGTTTAAAAACTAAATGTTGCCTTAAGATTAAATCAAAATGCACTGTGTCAATGGTAATTCCCAATGAGGCATCTCAGCACTATCCCAAGAACTACTGAGTGTAATATGCTCAAACTTTCGGGGCTACTTCTGCTCTTAAAGTTTAACCAAATCAAAATAGCGTAAGTGTATCCAAGCTATCAAAGAAAGTAAACAGATTTTTTTGCGAATGGTATAAAGTTTGCCATTTCAGGTCAACTAGAGGAGGTATGAAACTAAATTAAACACTACTAAATGGACTTTGTGTCCATATTTTTAAAACGGTGTATGTTGTTAAGAATTGCCGGAAATTTTTCTTCAGCATACAAATAGCAGGCCAAACTATAAGGTCTTAAAAAAAAACGACAAGATTAAAAGTATTATTTTCTTTTTTCCTGAAAAGACTATGTCAATACAAAACGAACAGAAACTAATTAAAAAAAACTTTTTCCGCAAAATAAGTTTTTCAAAGAAAAGTAAAGAACTCCATTAAACAAAAAGTGAGCAAAAATAAAATCAACTAATCTACCAAGCGTGAAACTACCACAAATCAGCATCGATAAATAAATGAAACCCAAAAAGAATAGAAATTACAATAAATAACCGAGTCAAACTCAAAACAAGTAGAAATTAACATAAGTAGTACTAATGGTACAATTAAAGAGACGGGGGTGGTAGGAAATTACTGTGTCAATTGAAGAGACGGGGGTGGTAGGAAATTACTGTGTCAATTAAAGAGACGGGGGTGATAGGAGATTACTGTGTCAATTAAAAAGAGAGGGGTAATAAGACATTACTTTATCAATTAAAGAGAGAGGGGTAATAGGACATTACTGTGTCAATTAAAGAGAGCGGGGTGATAGGACATTACAGTGTCAATTAAAGGTAGCAGAGACTACCCTTTTTTATATTAATATATACATGCGGGCAGTACTCATACCATTCAATGGGATAGTCATTCCAACAGGGCATTAACATGTATCATAAAAAAATCACCACGCCTAAAAAAGTCATGTCTTTGCTTGTTTATGCGTTAGGCGTGGTTTTTTTATGCCATATCATGCATACATCGATGGTTGTTTTAATGGTATGGTTGAATGAAGTTAATGGCTATGAAATTCTGTCTGTTAAACAATAATTTAGACGTTTTTTTTATGTTTGACCTTGAACACGGGTATGAAAACTCTGACAATGAGTTATTTTCTAAGTTCAAAATTGGCATTTGAAATACAACCATGCGTTCTAACAAAACGAATATTGATGAAGGCTGCACGCAAGAAGTAAGTTATTCATTTTTATTCTTAGTGGGTAAAGAAATTAATTCTAATATAATTTATCGGCTGGTTTATACAGTCCCCATTATAGTTAACGAATTGTTAAATATTTTTGAACCTGGATCTTCAGAGGTCGGTAAAGAGCAATATAAAAAAAAGTATGTAAACACTGCATTTAAATGGCTTGCGAGCTTAGTACATGAGGTATATCATACCTATTTTTAATTCTGGCCCAAACTTCACCACCCCCCACTATGCTACAACCCTCCACCCTCCACCCTCCCCCCCCCACCTTCCCTCCATCCCCCCTCCACCCCCTCCTCCACCCTCCCTCAAAACCCCCTCTCCTCCAACCCTCCATTCCCCCCTCTCCTCCCACCCTCCACCCCCCTCTCCTCCCTCCCTCCAACCCCTCCCCCCTCCAACCCTGCCCCCCAACTTTTTTTTTGTCAGTTTTTTTTATCAATTTTTTTTTACATCTCTTAGAATGTCATGAAACATACTTAAAACACAAAAAATTTACATTTAATATTTTCCTACTTCAAAATGGGAATGATATAGATATGTGTGTCGCGACTTTTATTATTAGAAAAATAATGTTTGTAGTGACCATTTTTTTCAACTTTTTTTACATCTAAGTCATATCAGAAAAATTGAATGACACTTTTGATTTAAGTTCTTAAACATATTCTTGTGTATACTATTGATGAGGACTGATGGTTCTCATTCAATATTTTTCATGAAAAACAAACTATTTTTTTTAGGATTTCCCAGAGCTCCCCCTACCCGTTAAGAAGACAAGGAGGGGTGTAGTGACTCCAGTGGTTATTTCAAACAGACCAAATGTTATACGATATGGTCGTAGGTCGAAACCAATAATCCCATCAAAATCCACCGTAAACCACCCAATAGCCAACTGTCCAGCTGCCACATCCAGCATCCACAACAATATGCCACAACATCCTGACCCATCATACACCAGCCAACTGTGAACTGGTCATCTCCCATATCCAACACTCACAACAAGATGCCATAACCATCCGGACCCATTATACACCAGCCAACTGTCAACTGGTCAACTGCCACACCCAACATGCAAGCTATAGTTCCAATTCGAGAAGCTGATGTAGTCATGGAACCAATCGCCTCTCTCCGTGATTACGTAAGAAAATTGCATCTTCTCTCTCCCTCTCTCTCTTATCTCTGTATATATCTATCCCAGTGTGCGTGTTATAAAAAAACAGTTATTAAGTGTGTATGTTTGTGAACGATGTTTTAATGACAAAAAAACACAACGTTTCAATGT
>CM051257.1:15614239-15694239 GCA_027921565.1 Artemia sinica
GTATATATGTTTATAGGGCTGAGTTTGAGGATCCATTTAATTCACTAACATCAGGTAGCATCATAAAGGATCCGGTAGACATAGTATACTCCTATGTGGGCAAGATTCGAGCCCTTTTTGAAAGAGTGATTCGGGAGGTAGGTGGGAGGGATGGGATTAAGGCTGCCATCGCACAACAATAATTTATTTAAATGAAAAGGCGGATGAGGTGTATGAGCGTTATTTACGTACTGAAATGCTACCACTTCATCCGGACCTGAATAATTTTGAGGGCGTTTTTATGGAATGGGTTGATAATATAGTAATGAAAGTGGATAATTATACTGAGGTGGGAAGTGGGTCGGTGGTTTTATTTATTGGGAGTTTGAATATTAATGTGGGTAAATTTAAAAAGAGTTATGTTTTAAGAGGTGGGAGTGGGGCGGTGGGGGCAAAATATAATGAAGATTTAAAGGGGTGTAATGGTGTACAACGATTTCGTTTCGATACAGGTCTTCAATGCTTCAAATATGCATTTCTTGTGGCAGCTCATAAGCCTCTGCAAGAGAATGCTAGTAAGATACTGTTGGAAGATTATACAGTTAATGGGAGCCCAAATTTCCCTAAAGTAGATTTTAATTGTTTAAATGATCCATATCCAGTAACACTTAATGGGATAATTATTTTTGAGCGGGCTAATGCACATTTAAAAATTGCTGTTACTGTGCTACAATATGAAACAGAATTTGAGGGGGGTGAGCACAAAAAGGGGGTTATATTTCCAGTGAGGACTCCATCCATTGAACCAGTGGAACATTGGGTTTGGCTTCGTTACAAGCCAGCCAGTGATCCCGATTCAATTGGACATTTTTTTTTCAATACCAAAAATAAGTCTGGTTTTAAGTGAGGGTAAAGGGAATCAACGGGGGGGGGGGTAAATGTTTCTATTGTCCAACATGCCTTTCTGGATTCCGGTTAGAAATTAAGTTGAACAGTCATATCAAGCATTGCAAGCATCACGGATGTCAATCTGTGCAAACGGTTAGCAGTGACAGGGCCATCTTGCGATTTAAGAACTTTCAAAATTCACTCCAACAGAGTGACAAGGTGGCCTTAGACTGCGAAGCCGCTCTCATAGATGTGTATGATCCATTGAATTCAAAGCTTGTTAAAAAAACATGAGGTCATTGCCGTCTCTTATGCTTACGCACAAAGAGACTCGTGTAATTTCATGCAATTGGTAGAGGTAGTTGAGAGATTGGGTGGTGAGGATTGTATGCTCTCAGCCGTGACAGCACTCATTAAAACAGCAAACAAATCGATATCACGGCTGTGACATACATCCTATCCAACGAACGAGTTGGCCATTAAAACTGAAAAAATATGTTGGGTTTGTAAGGGTGAATTTGTTGAGGGTAATGGGAAAGAGGGAAAGTGGAAAGGGGGTAAGGAGAAAGGGGGTAAAGGGATGGTCCGCGACCACAATCATTTGGGCAACCCAATTGTATCGGGATTGAGCAATTTTCGTGAAGTGGCCCATCAATCGTGTAATTTAAACGTTAGTCAACAATATTTTCTACCTGTTTATATACACAATTCCAGCTATGATCTGAAATTTCTTTTACCGGCGTTGGCACGATTGCAACGAGGTGGAGTTGTAGATTGCGCATGGGTAGATGGTGCTTTTTCTTATAATATCATACCCAAATCGTCTGAAAAGCTACTGCTCTTAGAATTCAAATGGCAAATAATAGATAATAATAAATTGTGCATAAATAAGATCCGTTTCTTAGACTCCTTTAGGTTCTTCCCCAAATCCCTAAGACAACTCATTGAAGTACAGAAAAGTGACGATTTTAATAGTTTCCCCCTCCTTAAGCAACACCTCCTTAAACAGCACTTTCTAGACGGTGAAATGTATGATTTATTAACGTGTAAGGGCATATATCCGTATGACTACTACAGCTCCACCGCAAGGCTCTCCGAGGAACAATTGCCGTCCATCACCGCGTTCTACGATTCACTTTACGAGCGTCAATGCACCACTGTCGACTATGAATTTGCCAAGAGGATTTGGGGTAAGGGAGGGTGTAAAAATGGGTGGGATTATTATAGATTGTACCTGGAAAGTGATGTATTGACGTTGCTGGATATTGTGTGTAAGATCACGGATAAAATCTATGGGGAATTTGGGTTGGATTTAGGTTATTATTTTTCCACTCCTCATTTTGTGATGGATTTAATTCTTAAAATCAGTAAAGAGGGAATAGGCTTGATCACCGACGTGGATCAGCATCTATTTGTAGAGAGATCAATGAGGGGAGGGTATGTTTTTCATAGAGATCGTATCCTTGAAACTGATCCGACTGGACAAGACACCGGTGTAAAGTCAGATGCAGTTTTCTTAGATATGAACTCCCTCTATCCGTCGGCAATGTCTCACTACTCTTTGCCGTGCGGAAAAAAACGATCCTCGTGCTTCAGATTTCCCCAACATTGCCAATGTTGAGGAGAATGGACCGCGGGGATGGTTTTTTGAAATCGATGGTGAAATACCCGTGGAGCATCATGACTCAGTGAAGGGTTTTGTTTTCCCGTGCATAAACAGAGCGGTGACTAGGGACTCTTTGAGTCCATACAATATTTCTAAGATAGAGGGTGGTGGTGTGCACTGGACACCTTCAAAACAAAAACTTACCGCCGACCTTCATCCGAAAGAGAATATCGTTGTACATCACTTTCTTTTGCGGTGGATGGTAGCCAACGGTTTCAACGTCACAAGGATACATAGAGCCCTCCAATTTGACCAAAAACCCTATTTGAAAACGTTTGTTGACACTTTTGTCGGTAAACGTCCCGAAGCAAAAACGAAGGTTGAAAAGGAAATTTTTACTCATTTTGAACTCAGCCTTCGGTAAAACGTGTGAGAGTGTACGTAATCGAAGTCGTTGTGACGTTGTGACTGACCCAAACGAATGTGCTCGAATCGTTGCCGATCCAAACTTCACATCATTCACCATCATAGACTCGAATATGGTCCTCTTAAGTAAAAAAAAAATAAATATAATTCTAAATAAAAATATTGCAGGTGGCAGCGCAATAACCGAAATATCAAAAAAACTCATGTTGTCATTCTATTACGATGTGTGTAGGTGCCAATGGCCGGGAGAGGTAGAAGTTCAAGTATATTACGGGAATACCGATTCACTTTTGCTAAAAGTTAGAACCGCGAATTCATTGGAAGATTTGGAAAAAGCGCGCACATTATCTCTCGAATTGACTTTACCAATTGGGACGAGTCCATTTACCCGGAGCTAGTAAAGTGTCAGGCTCCAAATCAGTTATTAATGTTAAAATCAGAGACGGGAAGTGACTTGATTTCCTGTGGTGTACTTGCAGGTCCGAAGGTGTACTTTGTGCAAACACACAATGATGTAATCAAAAAAGTCTGCAAGGGGATGCCTAGACACTACGTGAATAAGAATTTTGACATGAATGTACATAGAAACTGTGTGGAAAATAGTATAGTTCCAAGGGCGAAAGTCATGGCGATTCGCTCTTTAAAATTTGAAAACCACACAGTTTTAGTTGATAAATAACCATGTGTCCCGTGTCGGATAAAGTCTTTGTGTGTGCGGATGGTGTGAAGGTGCTACGCCACGGACATTATCTAGCTTCTGACCGAGGTGTATGTCGAGATTATAGACATCGCCTCGATCTGGAAAAAATTGAATAGTAAATGGTTGGGTGCTGGGATTCTTCTTTAGTAGATATTTTTTTTAACTAAAATGTCATCGCGATTCGCTCTTTAAAATTTAAAAACCACACAGTTTTAGTTGATAAAATAACCATGTGTCCCGTGTCGGATAAAGTCTTTGTGTGTGCGGATGGTGTGAAGGTGCTACGCCACGGACATTATCTAGCTTCTGACCGAGGTGTATGTCGAGATTATAGACATCGCCTCGATCTGGAAAAAATTGAATAGTAAATGGTTGGGTGCTGGGATTCTTCTTTAGCAGATACTTTTTTTAACTCAGCACTGTTTTTTTCCCAACTCAGCAGTAGTTTTTTTCCCCAACTCAGCAGTTTTTTTATAGCAAGGTGAAGTCATTTTTTTTTTGTAAATAAAAAATTGTTCAAATTGTTTTCTTATACTCCGTGCCCGCGGCCCAGGAGGGGGGGGGGCGGCGTTCGGCCGTCCCCCGCCAGTGGCCACCGCGCCCTTCCGGGGGGATGGGGTTGGGGGTTTGGGTGCTCTTTCCAATTGTGATAAGTGTGTTTTTTAGTTTCTTTTTATTGAATTTATTACGTGATATTGCCTTTTTCAGGTTTTTTTTATGTGTGTGTATATTAATGAAACATGTAGTATTTTTTGTAGTGATATTTTTATTCTGTAAATAAAAAACATGTATCATTCTTAAAAATGTTTTTTCTTCTTCTCGAATCTGATTAGGGAAATTACAATTATTATTTATTGAAGGGAATGATGCAATGTACAGTCAGTTGTGTTTTGACATCGATGCAAGTGGGGACTATGTATCAATTTAAAACTCCATTTACATCGTTTCTTTGCGGACCATCAATGTCCGGCAAAAGGAAACTTTTAACAAAAATAATTCAAAATCGTGATAAAATGTTTTTAGAAAATCCAACAAAAATTTACTATTGCTACATTGTTTGGCATGTATCCTATGATAGAATAAAAAGTATTGCCACAGACACGAAATTTATACATGGACTTGACATTTTCAACAGTATTGAATCAAACTCTTGGTTGATTATTGACGACTTGGCTGAGTCCATTGAAGGATGGTCTCAGGAGATGATACAATTGTTCACTGTCCGATCTCATCATCAACGGATCTCCGTAACCATAGTTCTACACAATCTCTTTCAGCAGAGCAAGTGTATGAGATCACTTGCTTTGAATTGCACCTACTATATCATCTACAGGGTTTTTCGTGATTCCAGTTCCCTCACAACGTTAAACAGACAGGTGTATCCGGGTGAACCGAAATTCCTACTCTCGGCCTACAATCAGGCTACCAGCAAACCCTACGGATATATTCTTTTGGACCTGAAACAGAACACACCCGAGGATTTGCGTGTAGTCACCGATAGTTTTGACAATGAAATTACTGTATATCTGCCGGTGAACAGTAAAAAAGGTCGTTAGTTGCAATCATGACACTGAAGAAACTACATGAACATCGACATTTATTCACCGTCCTAGGTAATTCAAAACCAGGACTTAGGATGGCCATACTCAAACATGGTGTCGACAGAGAATTCATTAATCTCGTATCTGAACTTTGTTTTTATCTAACTGAAGGCAATGTTCAACTGCCAGAAGGTGTTAAGCAACAGACAAAGCAATATCGTTCCGTTGTACGCTCCCTAGCATCAGTGGCAAGCAAAAATAAAGGAAACGATTTTAAAAGAAAATGACTTCTTCAAACGGGCGGTAACTTCTTTATACTTTTACTACCAATCATTGCAGGACTTGTAAACTCTAGAGCGAGAATGGCCAAACCCTATAAATTGACTCCAATTTAACTCGCCCTTTCGCCAAAGAAACATTTCAAGGACAATCTCAATAAATTCATTAAGAATGAGACAATTGCCGACGATGAAAAATTAATTCTTCTTCAAAATGCACTTTACCGAGTCGACAAACATAAACCCTATCGTGAGAGACCACTCAAAGTAAATGTCATTGATCACAATAAGGAAATGACTCCATCAAGTTCATCATTATCATCAACAACAATAATACCAAAAGAAGAAGATTTATCTAAAGTTATGACAATTATTGCAGATCTAATGCCACATTCCTATCATGAACAGTGTAACAGACTCTTGACATATCTCAATGACAGTGAACTTGTTCAAATTGATGGTACTGGGAATCAAGTTGTAATTTATGGCAAGACCTATATTCTACTTAATTTATTATCAGATTTGGTCACAAATCGTAAAATAGTTGTATCATTTGATAGTCATCTGCATACATTTTTAAACTCATCAAACTTTCCCAAAAGCCTTATTGCCAATAAACATATTTTAAAACGATTAAAGGAATTTAGTAAAATATCAAAAGATGTTTTTTAAATCATTTTCGGAAAATACTAGCACGCCAAGTGGAAATGATTTGACAAGAGCTATGAGTGGAGGAGTCAAGCGAAGACGTCTTAATATCACTGCATCCTCCTCACCATCACCTGTTAGTATGCAAATGGGCAGTGGACACTTCACTACGTGTTTACGTTCAAAATGGTTGAAGCATTGAAACGTGTTTATGAGAATATTGGTGCAGTGGGAAGTTTAAGTTCACCCACCACACTTGATCAAGTCACTTGACTTGAAAAGAATCGGACGGCAGAGTATCTACAGAATGAATCAAGTTACACTCTATATCGTAATTGTAGAGTTCGTGGTAATCACTATCAAAAAACTAAAGCCTTTTTCTCATTACAAATACTACAAGCAGATCTTTTGACTCTGGATGAGATTCAACGGCGTCACAATCACCCATACAAGCAAATTCTACTTGCAATCAGTGTTTTAGTCGCTATGCATATGCCGTTCCACTGCGGTCAAAAAGTGGCGAAGAAGTTGCTAAAGCTCTTGAAATCATCCTTGAACAGGATTGCTATAAGAAGATTCAAACGGATTGGGGTAGCGAATTTGTTAATCCCCATGTGAAGAAGGTTCTACTGAAATATAATACAATCCTCTATCATCGTCATAGTCCAATAAAGGCAGCATTGGCCGAACGGCTGATAAGAACCATTTGACTTTTAATTTCTAGATATTGCACTTTAAAAAATACTGCTGTTTTTATTCATGGTTTGGATAAAATCATGTTGATTTATAATCAACGTCTACATCGATCCCTGTCCAACTCAACCCCAACAGAAGTTCATCATGATGTCAATACATTTGACACTTTTCTTAAACAATATTCCAATGGTGGTGGTGTTGGTAATGAGAAGAAAAAGAAGAAATTCAATGTTGGTGATACTGTTTGAATCGATCGAACTACTAATGTTTTTGAAAAGGGTAATTACTTATGGTCCACGGAACTTTTTAAAGTCTCCAAACTCTTGGACACTACACCCATAACGTATCGTCTACGTGACATGAAAGATGATGAGATTCTTGGCGGCTTTTATGATTTTGAATTACAAAAAGTTAAAAACACCGGAATCTATAAGATTGAAAAGATATTAAAGACTCGTACTCACAGGGGCATGAAACAGTTGCTTGTTTGTTGGCTAGGATACAACTCTGATTTTGATTCTTGGATCAGTGCCGAAGATATTGACATTGCCCAATGATTTTTATGTAACGTTTATGTCCAATGTCTCCGACCCTCTCAACAATGATTTGAATAAAACTAGTGGTTTTTGGACGAAAATTTCCCCCACCATCAAATTCGATGATGGAAAGTATGAAGTAGTTTTTGTCGACTGCATTCTCAAAAATACCTATGATATCCTGAGAAAGGATCGTGTGTATGAGATAAAAGTTATACCATTCGATTGGTCACTCTTTGTTGAGTATGAATGGGTTGAAGCATTTAAATCTAGTGAATATCCCCATGTTACATTGAGATATAAAGAATATGGTACTATGACAGATTTGTGTCGCGCAATCAATAGAAAAATCTTATATCGTAGGAATGGTACATTCCATTTTAATTATTCAATGGAACACGATAGGATTTACATTACCTCACCTGTTGAAACTGAAATGATTCATCTCAATGATAATCTGAGAGATGTTCTTGGCTTTAAACAGAATTTGATCAATGGGAATAACGCAGGCACTGTTAGCGGGATTGATCAAGTTATTTTTGCTAATTATCCACCTGGTCTCGCCTCGGACTCTTGCATATTTCTTTATGCGTCCTTTGTGGAAACATCGAGAGTTGGTAATTCAAATGTCCCCCTCCTACGTGTTCTTGAACGAAAAACAACCCATGAACATGCTCATCACTACAATATAAAGCATCTTCAGTATGTTCCTGTAAACACTTCGTATTTGGAACTTTGTCAGTTAACACTAAGAAGTGAATTACGTGATCTTCCAGCAATAACAAAAGGTTTGGCCATGATCACGTGTCATTTTCGACCCATTCAGCAACAACAAAATGGCTAATAGAAAAAATATGTTTGTATGTCCTGATATTGATTGCTATGTTACTGCTCTCCAACCACGACAATTGGGTCATGGAATGGACTATTGTAAACGCCGTTCGTCAATGTCGGGCTACGGTCTTGGCGGTTGGTTTGCTAAGCTGTTTCGCTCTGTAATACTGGCTAAAAAATATATTGCACCGGTTGCCGCAGATTTTGCATCCTCTACGCTACACGATTGGGGGGATGGTAAAGATTTTAAAGAAAGTGTTTCAGAAAATCTCAGGTCCAGCGCACGATCCCTTGGCGAGCAATTGAAATCACGACAAAGTGGAAAAGGTTTTAAAAGGAGGAGAAATATCTCATCACTCATCAGTTCTCTACTCAGGTCAGAAGCGAAAGACATCATCATCACTCTTATCAAAGAAAAGAAAGAATAAGAAAAAGAAACCAAGAAGAAAAATTTTTAGATCGAAAAGGGATTTCTTTTCCTAGATGGCATATCTACCCCACAAGAAATCTCATCCCACTGTCACCACATCTCTAAATCTTTTCAATGCAGAAAGTGTGGATGTCAGTGTAAAACACGGGTACTATGAAAAATTCTATCCACTGCAACCCCTCTCTGAAAACATACATTTTCAAATTTCTTCCAATGAAGACTACTTCATAGATTTATCATCCACATTTATTGATTTAAAAGTTGTGGTGAGGAAAAAGTCTGACAATTCACCTCCCTCCAACGTCGATGGACTATCCTATGAAAATGGTATACTACACAATTTATTTAAGCAAATTAGTGTCTACATAAACTACAAAATTAGTGTCTACATAGAAGATTGTTGCACTAGCAACAATCTTCAAACTATGCTAGTTACGTATAATTTATGTTGATGACTCCAATGGCCTATAAGAAATTGAGATGTGTTGCAATGGGCTATGACTATAGATCAAATGTTGATACTGACGGTAAACTCACTTGGGCAGTGAGCAAGGAGTATCATTTAGTTGGTAGACTCAATCATGAAACATTCAATATATCCCAGTGGATGCCCCCCAATGTTAAAATTGATATAAAGTTACAACTTGCACCGTCCAATTTCATATTGAGAAAAAACTTGATGCAGCACCCGATGCTAATGTCAATCTCACCTCGGCAATACTTCATATGCTAAAACAACAGGTTATGAGTTCTGTTGCTTTGGCAATTGAAAAATTAAGGGCCTCGGGGAAGAATATCAAACTGCTCGTTCCTCACACAATCACCAATCAACGACATATAGCCACTGGACCAAGTACCTACACCGATTCCTCATTTATCAATGGTGAAATTCCTTCGAAACTTGCCTTGGCTTTTGTAAAAAGTGCCAGTGCCACAGGATCGTGGACAAGTTCGCCACATGAATTTGAATTATTTGGACTTTCCTCTCTTGTATGTAAAGTAAATGGAATTCTTCTCTACAATTTTGCCTTTGATAAATCGTATAAGACCCTATATTAGTTGACAATATAATCCCTAGATCGAGATTCTCAACTATATGAAAATGGTATTACCGATTCAATGTTCGCAAAAAGTCATAGTATCATTGTTTTGGACTTGTCTGGTACTCAAGATATGAGTATTGTCCGAACGAACACTGTACGTTTAGAGTATACCTTTGACAAACCATTGACAGAGAGTGTAACATTAATCTCACTCAATCAATTTGAAACCTATTGGGAAATTACCCCTGACGGTAGCGTTCTTTTAGACTTGGCACCATGGACACCCATCAAATAATCGATGTATATAACATGGATCCCTTTATGTCCAAATACAAATCCTATTGTATACCCTCAGATTTCCTTGATTATATTCATACTGTTAACAAAACCATTATCATTGTTAATAGCAGTCCATCGACTGTGCAGATGGGTCATTGGTTATGCATCTATCAAACAGCGAAGAATATAAAATTCTTTGATCCTCTTGGTCTACCATATGCATTCTACACACCAAACATCAAAAACTACCTTGAAGGAAGTGGGAAAACAATTATTCAAAATCGGTTGCGAGTACATGATTTATCAACCAAAAGCTGTGATTTTCATGCATTACTTTATTTCATTTTTCTATGTCGTGATTCTACTTTCAGTGAATTTCTCAACTTTTATGTACACAGTCCACGTTTGAATGACTTTCTAGTAGAAAAAAACCTCTCAGACCTGTATAGTATTGATTTCAGTGCCCTAAGAATAAAGTGTTTTAAAAATGTATGTTAATTTGTTTATTAATAAAATATATATGCAATATAAAAAAGTCTTTTGTCTTCATTTGTTTAAATTTCTTCTTCTTCATAGTCATTTAGATTGTCATCATCATAGTCATCGTCATCGACAACGATTAGTGGTGGCAGATTATTTGGACTCAACTTGTGCTGATCCTGGCGTGCAAAGTCAGGGTCACATTTTCCACAATATATTGTAACTTCATTTTTATTAAATCTTCTTGTGAAATCAATGATACTATTACGATTCATATTGAAAAATTCACCTGTTTTTATCTGATTATTTGAAGTAATGTCGCACACAATATTCTCATATGAAGAATCACTTTCTGTCAAAGCCAAATAAAAATCACTAGGTTTAGATTCATTACTAGCATTGTTCTCACAACGATGATGCAGGAACCATACTCTCTTCATGTTTTTACAATTGAAACGTGCTCCAAATTCTTCTTCCCAATACAATTTAAATTCGCGACGATACCAATCCCGTAGAAATAAGCTGAAGTCACGTTAAGGGTTTTTTCCAGTCATAACAGGGTAAGTATTTTCCCACTGGTCGCACTTATCATAATGACAATTGAAGCATAGATACCCATTAGGATGAGAGTCACAAGTCTCTTCAAGACAGGTATTACAGTCCTTAATTTGTACAGCATATCCTTTATGCAATTTACACGGATTGCATAGTCTACACTTTTCATTATAGTCATCAACTGTAGTACAGTTCTCACATGTTGACCAGCTGTCCAATGTATATAAACATAGTGAACATGTATGATACATTTTTTCGATGTTGTCCGTCTCACTGCCAAAAAGAAACTGACTCAAAATCAATGAAAAAAACATTGTCTTCCAGGAGGAGGAGTAATCGAGTATCGTCATTAAAACTTATTTCCTACTGTTTTAAAGAATGAATTTCTAGGTAGTGGTTAAAAGCAGAATCACAATGTCATTTTGCTTCGTTTCAATTAATATATCAATAAATTAGTTAAATGCATTTGATTCACAACGCATAAGCTTCATACAATAGTCCAAGGATGGAGAATCAGTTCCCATTATGCTGTTAAGCATTTCTAGAGAAAATATTTTCCGTTGAAGAGATAGTTCCAAAAAGTCATCATCTAACACTAAACATTTTTCCAATTTGACTAGATTCCGTAAGATCTTCTGTTTCTCAAATCCAATCATTTTCGTTCTTGATACTCCCACTACCGACCATAGACTAAAATAACAATTGCATGTTTCTACTTTGTGCACACTCTCAATACCTCTTGGACACCACCACCCACCATAGAGAGAGAGAGAAAGTGGAGTAAACGATTATCTAGAGTGTCTAATCAAAAAAAGCATGATAAAAAACTTTTTATTCACAGAAATGTAATAAAAGAATAGATTTTGACTCTCTTTGCGTCAGGTGAGTCAATCCATTTTCCTCAATGTGCTTCCTAATAGCATTCAATCCATGCTGTAGTTGTGATAAATACATTATATTCACTTTTGCGGCAAAGCATAATTGATCCCCCGACTTAAATTTACTCAATGATGTAACGTATTATTACCCCTCTCTCTTTAATTGACACAGTAATCTCCAACCACCCCTCTTCCTTTAATTGACACAGTAATTTGCTACCACCCCTCTTCCTTTAATTGACACTGTAATGTCCTATTACCCTTCTCTCTTTAATCAACACAGTAATGTCCTATCACCCCTCTCTCTTTAATTGACAAAGTAATGTCCTATTACCCCTCTCTCTTTAATTGACACAGTAATGTCCTATTACCCCTCTCTCTTTAATTGTCACAGTAATGTCCTATCACCCCTCTCTCTTTAATAGACACAGTAATGTCCTATTACCCCTCTCTCTTTAATTGACACAGTAATGTCCTATCACCCCTCTATCTTTAATTGACACACTAATGTCCTATTACCCCTCTCTCTTTAATTGACACAGTAATATCCTATTACCCCCGTCTTTTTAATTGACACAGTAATTTCCTACCACCCCCGTCTCTTTAATTGCCACTGTAATTTCCTACCATCCCCGTCTCTTTAATTTTACCATTACTACTATAAGTTGGGCTCAAAACCCCTATGCCTTCCCAAGGCCAGAACAAAATTTGCACTTTACTGAAAAAATACAAATGAATGTGCATTTTCAGCTTAATATACATATACTCATATTTATTAATCAAAATGTTAATATAATTTGATTTATTAAAGTTATAAAAGTAAAAACATTTATATTTTTCAGTAAAGTGCAAATTTTGTTCTGGCCATGGGAAGGCATAGGGGGGTTTTGAGCCCAACTTATGTTCATTTCTGCTCATTTTGTGTTTGACTCAGTTATTTATTGTAATTTCTGTTCGTTTTGGATTTCATTTATTTATCGATGCTGATTTGTGGTAGTTTCACGCTTGGTAGATTATTTGATTTTATTTTTGTTTATTTTTTGTTTAATGGAGTTCTATACTTTTCTTTGAAAAACGTTTTTTGTGGAAAGTTATTTTTGATTAATTTCCTTGATAAGATACGGGATGCACGGTTGGGGCATAAGGTATATATGCCATAACTTGCAGATAAGTGTGGTCTTTGAGCCTTGAACTTTTTATACCCTAAAGGTAACCCGTAATTTTGGACTAACTTGATTGAGTTTTATGGTCTTTGTTTGATTTATTATTGGATGTTTACTGATTACAGGCTGATGTTTTTGCCTGTTTTAAAAAAATTGGCCAGATTTTCGAAAAAGGGAGAAACATATCTTGAAAGCCAAGGAATCTTATTGAAAATTTTAGCATCGAATTCAGCGCATGATACAATTCTACTGCAGAGAATTCAAGTTAGAACCAATGGTCCTAAAAGATTGAAAGAAGGCTCATTTCAACTCAAATTAAACAATCTAGTGTCCAATTTAAACGACCAAAAAGATTAGATGGCAGCTATTTCCTCTCCCACGCCCTTTTCCCTAAAAGTTGCCCAATAAAAGCTTTGAGATGGCCATTTTTTTCAAAATAGTTGAAAGGTCCAGTAGCATTGCCCTTGGGGATAACATTCCCGCCAGAGCCCCTATAGGAAGGGCTGCAAGTTATGACATTTGCACATTGTTTTTAAATGGATTTTGCTTTTGGAAATAAACAGACATTTTTTGGGGTCGGGGGTTCCAAGGTAGGAATATACAGGAGCAAGGATATTACCCGGGAGGAACTATCCATGAAGAAACTTATAGTATTTTTACCGTGTTTTGGGGGAGTCAGATTTCCCCGCATTATTTGAAAGACAAAATGAAATCTGACACTTTGCAGCACCCTTGTGGATATTACCCATATTTTCCCACGGGTAAATCTTACCAGACAATTTGTCCCCGCTGAAAATTTCCCCTGGACAATTCCAACGTAGTATTCGCTCCATAGGTAAGATTTTACATCCAAAGAGGAAGAAAGACAAATGAAAACAGTTCTGTATGAGAACTCAGTTAATTCTTCATAAAATTTTGGAAATAAAAACAAACTCAGCTTATAATACCATTTATCATACATACACTAGAGATGATCTTTTTTTGGAATTTCGATTCATTTCGCAGTAATGAGTAGCTTATCTGTTTAGGGACAGGTAAAATAGCTTCCAAAGCCTAAAGGCACATTTCTGTCGAGTTAGCAAAATTTTCTACAAGCATGTTGATAGGCAAACCTGTCCGCTTAGTTAAAACTTTGTTTTGAAGCTACTTGCCTGGAACTACTTCTTTAAGTGCTACGAAATTTACTTTTTTTAAACAAAGAATTAAAGATCAATCTTTTTTTCTTATTTTTTTTTTACAAAAAGAAATGACGATGCGTTTTGATTTTTTATAATGTCTAAACTTATTATTTCCTTCAATTCTTGTATGGCTTCATCGTTCAGCTCCTTAATAAGGGTTGAGGTGTCTTATCTCCCATAGATTGGAGGAGATTATAAACAATATAAAAAACAGTTTTGAACTGAAACTAAGGAGCAACATTAAAACTTGAAACGAACAGGAATTATTCCGTAAAAAGATCATGGAAGTGTTGTTTTTAACTTAAATTTTAATCAAAAATGAGCAAAGATTGATTTTGAAAAATACAATTTTTCTGAGGGAAGTAAAAAGCGAAGTTGAAACTTAAAACGACAAAAATTATTACTTCATAGCCTAACATATTTATCTAACATATATAGAAAAATCTAGTGCAAATAAATCGATTGGTGATATTTCCTTATCTTTGCAGGATTACAGGAAAGTAGTGCTTTACTAAAAACATAAAAGCCAAGCATAAAAAACAAAAACAAATTTCTAGGGGTCAAAAGTAAGTACGTAGCCTCACGACAACAAACTAATCTGTAACGCTTTTTATAGTCTTACAGGAGATGTGACATCAGTAACTTCCAGCATACAATTAAAATCATCTTAAAAGCTTAGTCATAAAAATGAAAAGTTTAAAATAATTAAAAAGCATTGATTTATCAGGTAACATCTTGGTCTCACCTACTATTACTCGAAATGAAGAACATATCAACCGTAATATGAACTCTGGAAATTCGATTATTTCTCTCTATAAGACGGAGAATTTCATGTTGTGATACAAATTCTAAAACGAGTCTTTAGTCTTAATACTAAAAAGATCGCTTCTCTTCGAAGTTGTCTACAAAATAATCATAAAATGTCCTTTTCAGATCTAAAACCAAAGTAAATCATTGAACTGAGCTCAATGCGCAGAAGTGATGTCAAATTAAAAGATAAAATAATAATAAATCAACAATCTAAAAATGCATTACTTTTATACTTTTAAAAGTGTCCTTAAATGATTTTCTTTTACCGTACCAAAACTCCTGTATTGTTTTTTGTTTTCAGTAAAGCGCTAGTTTTCTGTAGTCCTACACACACAGAGAAATATCAAAAGTTGATTTATTTGTACTAGATTTATTGAAATATGTTAGATAGGCTGTGAAGTATTAATTTTTTTTCGTTTCAAGTTTCAACTTTTCTCTTTACTTTCCTCGTAAAAAACCATATTTTCTAAAATTATTAACAAAAGAATGTCTGACCTAGACTATTAATGCGCAAATTATTATCAGTTTTGTTTGTACGGAAAGATAATATTGATAGCCACATAACTGAGCATAGATGACCAAAATATAAAGGTTATCTGGTCAAAGGATTTATCTTGACTGATCATTATCTTGACTTGACAGACCTGCACCAGAAGAGATAGTGAACATTTTGTAATCAAAAAAGTAAATAAGTGTTGACAATATAATCTTGTTTTAATTGTTATGGCTTGGTTAGGAGAACTTGAATGAGCTTAGTATATAAACAGGGCACCCCTTTTGCAATTTGGCTAACATTGTTCAAAACTAGGTCGACTATGGTGTTTTCACCCTTCTGCCACAGTGAGGCTAGGTATCTGGAATTCTAGTTAAGAAGCTAGGAAGATACATAACCAATTTCTCATTTCAAAGATCCTCAGCCACCTTCTTGGTCCAAAAAGACATATTGTTTTGAGTGTAAAAGTATCCAAACTCTTATACGTGTATCTTATTACCGGCATTTTGCCGATTCGTTTGGATTAAACACAAACAAGTTTAACCCTGTCTACCTTCCTATTGTTTTCTAAGCTCAATCAAAAAATCTTGTTGCACAAAATAAGTTTTCAAACAAAAGTAAAGAACTCCGTTAAACCAAAAATGAACAAAAATTGAATCAAATAATCTACTAAGCATACAACTAGCACAAATCAGTATAAGTAAATAAATACCAAAACAAACAGAAATTAAAATAAGTCAAACTCAAAATGAACAGAAATTAATCTGAGTAGGGTTCTAAACCCTATGCTTTCTAAAAACCAGAATATAATTTGTATTTACGTGAAAAAAAAATCATACTTATTCCTTAAACTCTTAATTAATTTTTGATTTTTTAAAGTTATAAAAGTGAAAACATTTAAAAGAATTTTTTCAGTAAAATAAAAATTATATTCAGGCTTTAAGAGAGCATATGGCTTAGAACCGTACTCAGATTAATTTCTGCTCGCTTTGAGTTTGACTTATTTTAATTTCTGTTTGTTTTGGGTTCCATTTATTTATTGATACATATTTGTGGTAGTTATATATTTGGTAGCTTATTTGATTCTATTTTTGTTCATTTTTGGTTTAATAGAGTTCTTAACTTTTTATTGAAAAACTTCGATTGTGCAAAAAGTTTTTTTGATCAATTTCTGTTCGTTTAATATTGACATAGTCTTTTTCAGGGAGAGTGACTGAGCCTCTTCTGAAGTTAAACAACCATACCTTCCACAAAACATTTAATACCTACTGGGCATAATTTACAACCCTTGCCCCTAATCTCTGGGGCTTGTTTCAACCCCAAAAGCCTTGTTATATGATATTTGGACTATTTGAATAGAGTGGCTATCTCAAAATTTCTATTAGACGCATTTCGAAACAATATGACATGTGTAGGGGGAGAGAATAGCTGCCTTCTGATCACTTTGAGTCTTAAAAAGGGCACTAGAGCTTCTGATTACCAATCCAATGAGCCCCCTTTGAAGCTTATTTGACCACACTTTCTATAAAAACCCTATATGTCCCCAAGACAAAACTTACAATCCTTGCCCTGAGCGTTGGGGGGATTTGTTACCCTCAAAGACATAATTTCCAGACCTCTCTGATAGGCTTAACAAAATGGCTATATTGATTGGAAGTGTTTGAGGAAATGATAGGCGAGGAAGGAGACATTTGCCCTCTAATCACTTTCGACTCATAAAAAAAGGCACTAGTCCTCTCAATTTCCATTCGAATGAGCCCTTTTTGAAGCTTCTAAGACAAAAATCTCTATAAAAACGTTAAATGCCCCAAGAGCATAACTTACGACCATTGTCCTAAAGGCTATGGGGGAGGGTTGTCATCCTCAAAGACATAATTTCCAGACCTTTCAACTATGTTCAACAAAATGGCCATCTCAAAATGTTGATCGGAAATGTTCGGGGAAATGGTGGGTGTGAGATTTTAAATCATTTTCGATTATTGAAAAGGGTAGTATCCCTTTCAATTTCCAATCAAATGAGCCCTTTTTGAAGTTGCTACAACAACATTTTCTATAAGAATCTTAAATGCCCCAAGGGCATAACTTACAACCCTTACCCTGAGGACTGTGGGGGATTGCAATCTTCAAAGACCTAATTTTCAGAACTTTCATCAACGTTGAAAAAAATGGCTATATCAAAATTTTGATTGGAACTGTTTGGGGAAATGGTGGTTTGAGATGAGGGTTAGTTTACCTCCAATCACTTTCGACTATTAAAAAGGGCACTAGCCCTCTCCATTTCCTATTAAATGAGTCCCTTTTGAAGTTTCTACGACAACGCTATTTATAAAAACTTTATAGTTCCCCAGGACATAACTTACAATCTTTGCTCTTGGGGCTCTCAGGGGCTTGTCATCCTCAAATACATAATTTCCAGAACTTTCACCTACGTTGAACAAAATGGCCATCTATAAAATTTGATTGAATGTGTTTGGGGAAATTGTGGGTTTAAGAAGGGGGTTAGTTGCTCTCTATTCACTTTCGACTATTAAAAAGGGTACTAGTCCTTTCAGTTTCCAATCAAATGAGTCCTTTTTGAAGTTTCTACGACAAAACTTTCTATAAAAACCATATATGCCCCCAGGCCATAACTTACAACCCACACCCTGAGGGTTGGGGGGGGAGGGTTTACATCCTCTAAGACGTAAGTAGGGAGACAGGTATTACTCCTGACGCCAAACCATACATGGGAATGTTTTCACGGTTTTTCTCACTAAGAATGTTTTTTCATGGTTTTTCTCACTGTTTGATGCATTTCAACATAAGTTCAACAACATTAGTGAATGTAGACATCTGCTTATTGTTTGATGGTTATGTGTGTTGGTCAATTTATTTGTTGTTTTCTTGGATGTCAACATAAGTCCAACAACAACTTGGATGTCAGCAACAATTGCTGGATGTTTCTTGGATTTCAACATAAGTTCACATCAACAATTGATGGTTTAGACATCTAGTTATTGTTTAATGGTTATGTGTGTTGATCAATTTATTTGTTGTTTTCTTGGATGTCAACATAAGTTCAACAACAACTTGGATGTAGATATCTGGTTATTGTTTGATGGTTATGTGTGTTGGTCAATTTATTTGTTGTTTTCTTGGATGTCAACATAAGTCCAACAACAACTTGGATGTCAACAACAATTGCTGTTGTTTTCTTGGATTTCAACATAAGTTCCATCAACAATTGCTGGATTGATCGAGTCTGACGGGACAGGGTCAATGACACCTTTTTCAAGGTCATTTCATTTGTTGTTTCCAAATGTTATTGATCGAGTCTAACTGGATAAGATCACGTGTCTCTTTCTAATCCAATCAGGGAGTCGGAAATATTAACAGCACAGGATTGCAGTGAATACAAGGAAAGGATTTTTGCTATAGTTTTTATTAGTGTGTGAATAGAAGTTCACTCATTCTATAGTTAGCAGTGTGATAACATGAGTGAACAAATTGAGTTAGAAATATCCTTTTATTGCAGCTGTTCTATATGTAAAGGACATTATCATGATTTTGAACATTCTCATGTAACTACTATACGTTTAGACAATGTGGACGTAGGGATAGAGGAGAAAAATCTGGAGGAAATAAGGAGAAAAATCATACATGGTATGGAGAGAAATTTCTACAGATTGCAAGCAACCTCGCATAAAACAAGGTTTGATATGACAGAAAAGGAAGAGCAAAAGAAGAGACTGGGAAAAGAGGGCTTTCTCTGCAGAGATACCTCAAAATATAGTATTAAAGACAATGACGAAAACTCGAAGAAAAACGTGCATAGTGCAAGATATAGAAGTGAATATTATAATGAATATGATCTAACAGAAGGGGAAAAGTGGCCCTTTAAGAGACAACATAAGAGTTTATTCAATGAAATAGATTTTAAACATCCAAAATCGTTCTGGAAGAGTTCTCATATATCATTTTACAATAAATCTCATTATTCATTTGATTGATAAGTTATGCATCATAACCTTGCAATAAATTTGTTTGTACTATATTAATTTTCTCTTACTCGATAAGCCTAGAGTACGAATACCAACAGATACTTCTGTACATGAATAGTTCAGATTGAATAGATCACCATATAGAGTGTTATCAATCCTCAGACAAGTTTTCTATCAAAGATAAAAAATAAATCATTCTTCTAATCCTTTTTCCTTTGACATATCAATATTTATAATAGTTTTTATATACACAATTTCGGGTTCAATTACTTGAACCTCATCTTCTTCAATTACCATTATATCCACTAGAGGGGGCGGTATACATTCAATCTCGGGTTCAAGCAATTGAACCCCATCTTCTTCAATTACCATTATATCTAGCAAAGGGGGCATCTCCTTAAATAAATCTTCTCGTATTCTTATAGGCAAACTAACAGCCAACCGCTCATCGTCCTCTACACAGACTCGGCCCGAAGGCCCCCGCCGTACAAAATCCTCAGATGTATATGATAGTCCATCATCTGTATAATGAACTTCTAGCACGTCGTGATCATCATCTGTACTTTCAATCTCGAATTTACACAAAAGAAGGTTCTCACTTTCCGTGAGCTCCCAATCGGTCCATATATCCTAAAAAGGTCGAGAACACTATGATTAAAAAAGCTCAGTGGAATGGTATGGTCTTCTTGAATATACTGAGGGGTGTTCTATAAATGTAATAAACAGGGCTACTTAATATTTTTCATTATATCCGTAATTTTCATGTCTAAAATTCATCAATTAGCCGGATATGTTTTTTTTGTTACATACGGAACGAGATTTAATGTCCTTGATAAAAGCCTGTATGAGATTTAATGTCTATGATAAAACCTGGAAAAAATCTTTCTAAGAACTAAGTTTTTCAACTAAAAGTAAAGAACTGCTACATTAAATCAAAGATGAGCAGAAATAAAGTTGAATAATAGCCAGAGAAATGTATTTTCCATAATTTTCTTACAAAACTAGAGTTTACACACGAAAATCTAAAAATACCGCATTCAAAATGAATAGGACTTGTAATAAAACAGTGAGCATTGTAAAAAGAATAATTAAAAAAAAGTTTGTACTATCGCGGAAAATAAATAAATAAAAAACAAAACTAGCTTTCGCAAATTATTGCATGTATAAAAGATGTGAAAAAAGAATAAAATTACAGAAACGCTCCGCAAAAAAAAAAATGGAGAAACAAAACAAAAGCTTAGTTCAGTTACGGAAACTAGTGCAGAATATTATTTAGTCATACCTTCTAACAAATAGATGAATGAAAGAACCCAAACACAAGTTAGAAGTTTACTGTTACAAGGATCTGGGAAGACTTTGAATAATTAGATCCCAAGAAAGTGTCTTGTTAAAGATGAGAAAATTTTCCTGTTGAAAAATATTCTAATTTCCCCACCTCCAAGTGTTCAGACCAGTGCGTAGCGGTGCAAACTTCATCATTAAAAGTAGAATTGAGAGGCATGTCCCAACTATAAGTTTACAGCAGGCACATGCCAAACAGCTTATTTCGGGTCGCCTGCAAAACCCAGGGGAGGGGATTATAAGACAAAGCCCAAAAATTGAGTATTAAGCAAGAAACACCGAAAGTAATAGTAGAGAAGTGAAATTAAGGATGTTTAATAAGAGATGGAGGCTGTTTAGGAGCCTAACTAGGGTAATTCACATAAAAAACATGCGTAAATATTTTAGGAAGTGAAGTTTCTCTACGCAAATAGTTTGCAGAACTACCAGATTTTATACTGAGTTTACTCGGCCCTTAAGACAAGCCACAGGCTTTTTAAATAACCTGTTGGAAGTTATTTAAATAAATATGAAAGAGGAATTTAACGTCCATCCTCTCTTTATTAAAGGAATTTGTCTGGACTAAGTGTTCACATAGCTACTGGAAAAAGTAACCCCCACCCCTCATAATGTGAAACGACACTTTTAACACTTTATAATGATTTTTTCTGTATTATTACGACGGTTTATATATTTTTTTTAAAGATTAGTTTAAAAAATCTTTTCCAACTAAATAAGATTTTCAAAGTAAAATTAATAACTACTTTAAACCAGAAAAAGAGTAGAAATAAAATAAATCATCATCCAAGTATAAAACTATCGCAAATTCCCATCAATAAATAAATGAAAACCAAAACGAACAGAAATTAATAAAAATAACTGAGTCAAACACAAAAACGAGCTTTTATTATAAATGAGATTTGATAAATTCTAAGTCTGTAAAATGTCAGAAATTATCTTATGAATCACTAACTGATGTTTTCCTTTTAATTTTGAGTTGATAACTTTTAAAAGAAATCTAAGAAAAATAGAAATGAAAAAAAACACAGCAATGTGTTTTATGTCAGAAGAAAGATCATGGATGTGTGTTTATTTGTTGTATTTGTTTTTTGATTTTTCAAGTAAACAAAAATTGGAGGGCAACTTGGCCCCCTCCCACGCTCATATTTTTCCCAAAGTCACCCAATCAAGATTTTGAGATAGCCATTTTGTTCAGCATAGTCGAAAATTCAATGAATATGTCCTTAAGGATGACTGAATCCCCCTGAGTTCCCAACGGAAGGACTGCAAGTTATGAACTTTGCCCATTGTTTACATATATTATTGGTTAATGGGAAGTAAAAAGATGTTTCAGGAGGGATTTTTTTGGTTTGTGGGGGGGGGAAGGGGTTGGAGGAGGCGGTTACGGGGAGGGTCCTTCCATGGAGGATTTTTCTTAGGGGAAGGGATATTTCTATGAAGGGGGCGCTGGATTTCCCAGCATTATTTAAAAAAAGATCAGAAATTAAATAAAAGAAAAGTTTTTTTAACTGAAAGTAAGGAGCTACATTAAAACTTAAAACGAACAAAAATTATTACGTATATGAGAGGGTTGGCTCCCTAGTCAATACCTAGCCCTTTTCGCTAAAGTTTTTTTTAGTACTTTCAATAGAGCTATCTATCCTAATTAACCGGCCTCTGTGATTCAGGGGTTTGTGATTCGAAAAAAATTTGAACTTCAGCATAAAGAGCAAGGTATTGACTAGGGGGCAAACCTTCTAATATACGTAATAAAAACATACGAATAAAGAAGTTCGTTACGTAAGTTAATTCGTAAGTTACGTCAGAACAAAATTTCAAGAAAGCCATTTAGCCAAAAAAAGTAATAATCTATACAGGGATGTCTTAATTTTAATTAAATTAATTTCAATTTTATTTAAATGTTTAATCTTATTCAGTTTTTTATTATTTCATTAATGGTTTTTATTTTATTTCATTCTAGTTTTTCTTTGTTATTTTTTTTAAATATAGTTTTAAATTTTCATTTTGAATTATTTGCGTTATTTCTCTTAGCTTATCTAATTTACTTGGTGTTTTATTGGCTTCCAGTTGAACATATAGGCGAGGTAACTTTTGTCTAAATTTGACTCTCAATTTTAAAGTTCTGACCCTTTTCTTTGAAATCGATCTATTGAGCTCCTGCTATGATTTGCAGCATGCTATTTCCTAAGTAAAATAATATATATAACTAACAAAACCGATCTTTGAAAATCTTTATTTTTTCTACGTCTGGCTAATTATTTTCTCTGCACTCTCTGTGTACATTTTCTGTACATACAGTTTATTGATTAAAATAGATTAAAACACACAAACACAAACAAAAACAAACACACACACACACAACACAAACAAAAAAAACACACTCACACACAAACAAAAACACAAAAACACACACACACAAAAACACAATACACACACACAAAAACACACAAACACACACGCAAAACGCACACACAAACACGCAAAAACACGCACACACACACAAACAAAAGCACGCAAACAAAAACAGACACACACAAAAACAAAAACACAAAAACACACACACACAAAAACATACAAACACACACACAAAAACACACACACACAAAAAAAAAACACACACACACACACACACAAACAAAAGCACGCACACAAAAACAGACAAAAAAAACATACACACACACACAAACACACACAAAAACACACACACACAAAAACACACAAACAAAAAACACACACACACACACACAAAAAAAAAACACACAAACACACACACAAAAATTCGCACAAAAAAACACACACACACACACAACACATGCACATAAAACACAAACAAAAAAAACACACACACACAAAAACAAAAACACAAAAACACACACACACAAAAACACAAAACACACACACAAAAACACACACACACGCAAAAACACGCACACACACACAAACAAAAGCACGCAAACAAAAACAGACACACACAAAAACAAAAACACAAAAACACACACACACAAAAACATACAAACACACACACAAAAACACACACACACGCACACACACACAAAAAAAACACACCGCACACACAAACAAAAGCACGCACACAAAAACAGACACACACAAAAACAGACAAACACACACAAAAATTCACACAAAAAAACACACACGCACACACAACACATGCACAGTTCAGTTCAGTTCAGTTCATTTTATTTAACATCAAAATACATTTAACAAATATGCCAATACCCGCCCCAAGAAAGATACCAAAAAGCACTTGCGACTGGGCGGGTACATACAACTCATTTACTAATTAATGATTAACTATAAAAAAAACAAAAAACACTAAAAAACAACAAAAAAAGAAAAAAATTAATCTCTCATCAATTCATTTAATAATAATAATAATAATAATAATAATAATAATAATAATAATAATAATAATAATAATAATAATAATAATAATAATAATAATAATAATAATAATAATAATAATAATAATAAAGATAAATAATAATAATAATAATAAAGAGAAAAAAAAAACAAAAAAACTATGAACCTTGACCTAACAAATATTTTTTCAATTTATTTTTAAATAACCCCAGGTGCTCAGCCACCCGAATGCTCTCCGGAATAGAGTTCCACACATTAGGTCCTGAAAATCTAGTATGGAAGCCGGCCCTGGTTCCACTTCCATTCGGAACAATGAAATCACTAGCATGACGAGTTTCATAATGGTGCAAAGACCTATTGTCATTAAAATAATCACGAAAAACCTCTGGACTAACATCATTCCAGCGTTGTTAAGCAAAAATTCCTATTTGGTAGTCTCGTAGCTGTTCTACATTCAACACTTGCAACTTGTTGAAGCAAGCTGAAGTGTTATTTACACCTTCAACATACCCACCAATAAGACGCATCGCTCTATTTTGAAGAGTCTGAACACGTTTAAAATTCACATAAAAATTGCTTGCCCATATCATACAGCCATACGAAGCATATGGGTGGATCAAAGCATGGTATAAAAGCAATAAAACTCTCTGAGGTAAGAAATTTTTAAAACGACGAATCGCTCCAAGGCCACGTGCAACCTTTGTGGCAACAACACACAAAACACAAACAAAAAAACACGCACACAAAAACAAAAACACAAAACACACACACAAAAACACACACACACGCAAAAACACACACACACAAACAAAAGCACGCACACAAAAACAGACACACACAAAAACAGACACAATAAAACACACACACACACAAAAACACACACAAAAACACACACGCACAAAAACACACAACCTAATGCGTACACGTAACCTAATGGCCCCCTCCTCCTACCCCCCGAGCACCCAAAGGGTCCCCCCAAAGACTGCCGGGCCACCAAAGGCTCCCCGGGCCCCTAAGAGCCCCCCACTCCCCTCCCCCTCCCCTCCCCCTATATAGAAATACCAAAACCATAGGTTAGATTAGGTTAGGCTAGATTAAGTTACATGTGCGCACCTAACATTTTTAGCTTAATTTATACTAGGTTAAGTGGCGAATCTAACCTATGGTTTTGGCATTTCTATGCAATAATATGGAATTTTAGTTAAAGTTCGAATTCTGTCCGTTCCATCTCCTTGGGATAAATTGTTAAATTTCCCCTCTGAAAATTCCCCCTGAAAATTTCACCCTTGGAAACCCCCCTCCTCATGTAAAATTAGTTCCCCGTATCAAAATCCCCCCATTCTGTCAAAAATGCAAAATCCCATATTTTTACTGATAAGGGTTTGAAACCTCTACAGTAGGGCTCTTTGATATGTTGAATCCAATGCTATGATTTTCATTAAAATTCTATTATCTTAATGATGTCTTTCCCCCTTTTTTCGAAAATCAGACAAATTTTCTCAGGCTCGTAGATTTTGGATCGAAAAATAAGTTGCACTGGGAATTAAAGATAATATTTTATTTGATTTTTTATAATGGTTTCATCCTGAAAAGTTCTATATGATAGTGAGAGGGGACATTTGCATGTTTTTCAAATTGTTTAATAACATAGACTAATCTAGTTGTTGGACCGTTACTTTCTTTTGCAATATAAGTTCATGTTTATTGTTTATTTGAGCAGTCTGTATTGAACTAGAGATTTGTTAAACAAAGAATTGCTATGAGTAACTCAAACATTGTAAGACTTTTTGTTTGATACTATCATTTTTTTTTTTAATGTTGCTCCTTACTTTCACTTACAAAAATCTGTTTTTTAATTTAATAAAACACAAAGATTAGTTGCTTCGTTCGCTCTCTTCTTTGCCTGGTTTGTCAATAAAGAAAGATCCAAAGCCTAAACGTTAATTAGACGCCGTTTTAAGTTTAAATCATTTTAGAACTATTTCTGATCATCTAAGCTTTAAAAACAATAGCATTTTTTCCAACTGTAAGTAATGATCAACATAGAAATTGAAAACAAACAATAATTATTCTGTATTTTAGGGGAACTGCCCCTTTCTCAACCCTCGCTCTTTACGCTATAGTGTTAAAAACTCTTTAAAAAATGCTTCTCGTTCAAATTCGACGGCCTTTGGAAGTAGCTTTTGCAGAATTGTCACAAAAAGTCAAAATTAGTGTATAATAGCTTGGGCGCCAGACCTCTATAATGTGACACCTAGGTGATCAAAAAGACACAGTCAGTTTGACAATAGTTTCCGACTATATCGACCACGCTGAATCTGAATATGGGTGGTGGCAAAGCTGGAGGTGACGGCTTGACCTTCTAAAATCCAAAAAACACCCTTTTTTGGCCTATAAAATGTGTACATACTGTTTATTTTTTTTAAGGTTGTACCACTCCAATTTAGTTGCATGGCATCTCATATTATTCCTAATATGGTCGTCTCTTAGAAAATGTTTGTTTTTTTCCTATACCTTGTATAGTCCCGGAGCTATAGGCTAATATTTAATAATTTTCCCTGAAAATCTCAAAATTCAAATGTTTATTTCAAGGTAAAGCACGTATCTCGTAACTTAATATATTTTTAGGATTTTTCATCTTTTACCAGAATTTACCTTGGATATTGAGCTTCACATTGCCGAACATTTTCAAGCTCCAGCTGTTTGTTGAAGCGGCACAGAATTTTTTTTTAAGTATAAGCCAAAAATGTATGCGAAAATGTATCTTTGCCAAATAGTCATATGACACAATATTCTACGCTAGAATTTAGCGTAGATTCCAAATATCAACGTTAATTTTCAACCCAATATTAAGTTCGTTTGTTATAGGCTAATTACTTATTTGTAGGCCTATTTTTTTTTAAATGGTACAGCGAGACATGTTTATATGCTAAATTTTGACGCCGAGTCTAACGGTAGTGTTGACTTGGTCATCGTGTTTCAACTTTAGTTGCTATATACTCTGATTTTCTTGAAGTACTCTGATTTTCTTGAAGTACTGTACATCTATATAAAAATACTTGTATTTTTATTAAAATACTTGTATAAAAATACTATTGGGTTGAAATTAATTGAGTAAAAATACAAGTAAAGCCTGTCAAAATACAGTTCCCGCGCATCCCAACGGTTTTCCCCCAACGTAGGAAAAAAATCCCGCTAATCCTCGTCTGAATCGTCGCTGTCGGCACCACATCGCCCACCACATGCGCAAAGAATGACGCATGGCTTTATCCCCAAACAAGGGCACTTTTTACTGCACACAGTTTTACAGTAACAAAAGGTCGAAGCCTTGTTGACAGTTAGAGGCCAGGGGGTCAGCGCTGAAGTCACTGGACTGACTCCTAAAATGTCGTGATGGGTCCAGCCAAACTCTAGTGGGTTGAAGACATAGGGCTTAGGAATCACAGCCTGAAGAATAATGCTCCACTGAAGTATAGCTCTCTTGACGTGGTATACGAAAGAACCATCTGTTGGGGGCAAGCTGTTCAAGTTCTTTTTTCTGGGAAATAAATGAATTCGGAGGTCATTGAGAGAATCAAATTCGGACTGTTTTTTGCTATATACTTATACAGCCAATTTCGTACAGATACGCAAGATTTCGGGCTCGTACATAATGATGTTTCGGATATCACTCCTCACTTTCAGTGTAAGATCAGCAATTTCTTGAATGAGCTGTGATTTAACAGCAGATGTAGCAAATGTTTTTTGCCCTTCGAGAAGAAAAAACTGACCGTATCACATCCACTAATGCAATGTAGCAGCCCTATTGACTCTACAACAGCCCACGATGTTCTGTTCACAATTGTATGGATCGGAAAGACTTTGTCACGGAACTGAACGTAGAGCTCGGGTTCATAGCCCGGGTCACACCTGCAGAGGAATATTTCGCGATAGTTCTGTAATAGAATGACCACAATGTCTGTATCATTCGCTTCAACAATTACTTGGGAACATCCATTTCTGTAGCATTCGGCAACATGGAGAGCCACACGCGTGTCGGCTTCTTCATGTGTGCTGCACAAGGTAGCTTCGTAGTCCGGGTTCGGATTTAATGTCGTTTTGGATGGGACCAATTTTAGGACCTTCATTCTGTCACTGAATCCGCCAGAGAGGTAAATGGTAAATCTTAATTCAGAAAGACAGACATGGCTCCACAATTCAAAAATACATTCGATAAGTCTTGCCTTACTCTCTGACTGCATAAGCAAGATATCCCAGTTTTCTAGCACCATGCTCTTCGTAACGATAAAACTCTTCGTCACTGTATTTCCTCTCCGCTCATGACATCCACTACTGTCTTTTAGAACAATAGGATGCCCGGACATGTTTGCAAGGCCAAACACTCCGTCATACCGATCAGCTACAATGTGCAGCTCGGTTGTAGATTTTGGGAGTCGATTTAATAGCCTTGAAAGGATTCGTTTCGAAAATGCCTCAACGGTTTCGGTTTTGTCTGGCACTTGCGACCGGATTAACGGCATGAAATCTACCACCACACCAGTTCCCGTGACCATGTTAATCGGTACTTCACTAGGCCAACTTTCTAAACTTGCAGAGGTACGAATGAACTCTAGAAAACTTGACTTCGTACCCGATCGAAGTTTAATACGTTCACCAGCTCCTGCTTGAAATATTGCTGGGGCGTAGGGCAAAAGTTCATGCGGCATGATCTTACTTAGCATCTCAAGCGTAGATTCTTGACTAGTGCCAACAGTAACCAAAATCCTTTTAACAGCTTCCAATTCAGCATGAACGCTGCTACCGTTCTTGGTTGTCGAGCGTTTGGCCTGTTTTGTTTCGCAATCCATAGTCTTTACTTTAACCTTGGAAAAGGGGTTGGGTTTTCCATCGAAGTATGCTTCCAATGCTTTTAAACCACTAGCACGTGCACCCAGGAGGCTCTTTGCCACTGCCTCAGCGACTTGATTTGAAATGATATTCACCAATGATTCCTCATCACATGTAAACGGATCAATATGGTCTTCGACAACAGAGACCACACTACTGACAAGGTTTTCTTGGCGCTTCTCAAAGGCTCCATTTTTGCTTCCTTCACCGTCAAATTCACTCATGCTCTGAATTCCGGCAAGTCGACAAAGGGCAGAGGAAACCTCAGCACAGAATGGTATGGTGGTAGTCCACTTGGCAACTGCCATTGAGCTCAGTGTGATTCCCTTTATTCCTCCCTTTTGTTTTGATTCAAGGTTGAGTGTGGATTCCAGTGCATGATCTGGGGAAACACAATTCATCTTGCAATTTTTCCGCTTCACATTGAATAGTCCTTTGACAAAGATATCATGCAAGCTAGGTGGCAAGGTTTTCATGTCACTCAAATACTGGAGTAGACATGCAGTATACTTATAATGCCCTGCGGCTGTCACATACGGCAACATGAGGGTTGCACCCATAATATGACCTTCCCAGTCTCCCCCACGATCTGCCATCAGGAACTGGAGAAGAATCAGCACAAGATTCATATACTCCATCCACAAATTCGTTGTAAGGTTTTGGTCACGCGACTTGTTGAACTGGTTCATCAAAGGCTTCATAGATTCCAAGTGTTTGTCTAGGTTGTCGAATGAGCCTCCGCAATTCATGAACGCAGACATCAAATCTGACAGCTCATCAAAATTACTTGTTTCTTCGTCTGATTCAATGTAATACTGTTCAAGAGCATTCCAATATACTCTGTACAAGGCCTCTACTACGATGATGTGAGCCTGCATACACCTGTAATAGGGTTTTCCAGTCATAGCTTTTTTCGCAGTTCCAGGGAGTAAAATGCCAGCCTTACTAAAGATTTCCTCAAGCCCCGAGCCTTTCATGAGGTACCCAATCACACCAAGGAAGTTCATACACAGATGCAATCCACCCATTCTTGGAATAACGTCACTGAATGCTTCAGGCTGTTTCTTTTTTAATACGATAATGATCTCGTAGATAGCTAGGTCACACGTTATTACAGTATGAGGTAACTTCAGTGCGTGAGCTGTACGATGCATAACGTTTATTGCCTCTTCAACAACTGCTGGATTAGATGGAGCACTTGGTATGACTGGTAGATATCCGATACGAGTGATAGGTATCACTTCACTCTCTATCTGGCTTGCATAAAATAATTTGAAACTGGGCAATTCTGCACTGGAGTCAATAACAGTGGCATCAAGAAGTTTGGTTGGAATAAACCGACAGAGCACCCAGGCCACAAATATGGGCTGAATTGGAACGTCACTGAAGTCACTAATATCTCTGAGAGTGAGCTTTGAGTCACCAAGGACTGTTTTTCTTTTCAGAAATGTTTTGCCAAATTTACCAGACAACAGAGATGACGTCTTAAGCGATCTGTCTCTGGTACGATCACATCTCACTACTGGGGTCTTTGATTCGTTTTCGGTTGCAGAACTTGCACATGGCTGCATGACGATCATGGTTGTTATGTGAGATGATTTACCATCTTCTGTATGTTCCTATAAAAAAAAAAATATCAGCCTGCATAGAGGAAGTGTTCAGATCAGGGGCATAATTTGGCAAAAAAACTAGGAGGAAAAACAAAGGCGTCGTTCCGGGTCATTAGCTATCCTTAAAAATGCCCAAGTTTGGTGACGGACCTTCTTAGATCACCTTCTCGCAACTAACTGTCATAATTTTGACAAATCATTTTGTTTCTCGCGGATTTTATGACTTTTCATGGGTGACTGCCCCCCCCACCCTGGGGGGAGAGGCAAATAACGCCTCCGGGTCAGATGTTCCTCTTGTCATTGTAGATTTAACTCTGTCTCCTTTTTATTTCAACTTTAGTATTTTCATCAGGTCAAAAACGATTTGTAAGCCCTTTTCACAGAATCTCAAATTAGCAAACTGCGCTACTTGCCGATACTTAGTTCTTACAACTGTCCGCTTAGTAACCTTGAGAGAACAAGAAATCGATGACCTGCCTAACCTCTTGACCTTGCAAAAGCTAGTTTAGTTACCAATGCCCAGTCCTTACAACAAGCACCTTGCCAAATAAATTGCAGGTGTATGTCTCTCGCTGTTTTCAGTACTGATAAAGATAAAGTTGGATAACTGGAATTCTTTAGTTGTCAGATTAAATTATTAGAAATAGAAAACTACATTACTTGCTACTATTATCATTATTTTATTTATTTGTTGATTTGTTCAATCTTTACCTATTTGACTGCAACACTTCCCGTTACCCAGACAACGGAGGTCTAGTTCTAACTACATTACTACAGACACTTTATCAAATAAACTGCAGATCTCTGTCTCTTACAGTTTTCACGATTAAAATGAATGAAGCTGGGAATTTTGAACTGAAAATCTCCTGTTAGTACAAAAACAAGAGCTGGAAGCTACTATGGCACTTGCAAGGGTTGGAAAGCATGTAAATGAACTTGACAGTTCACGCTGTCAAGGCTGCATGTCAATTCCAGTACTTTCCAATACAATGTCATTTCGACTCCTCCGAACCATTAAATATGGTTGCACTGTACGGATAAAGTGCACATTTTGTGTGGTCTAGGAGTTGATTTGTTAGCAAAACACTAGGCAAAAATGACTATGGGCCCTTGGGAAACTTTAAACGTAACTTTCAGTCAAAAGTATTTTGTGCACTTTGCAGTTAAGATGCGCATCTTAAGGGGGCTAAGAATTCGTTCGTAAGCAAAATCATTGAGGTACCAATGATCACGGGCCCTTGGGAAACTTGGAAAAAATTGTTGTAAAGAAGTGGACTGCTAAACTGAATGTCATTAGTCCCTACTCGTTGAGAGCTCGAAATTCTCTTGAAATTCTTGGGTAGTGCTGGAGTTCCCCAGAACCCTCCTTCAACCCCCCCCCCCTCCGAAAATGCCTAGCTAAATTATGTAGCTTCAGACCCAAACCATGGGTGTTAAGACTTACCTCGAAATCTAAGTTGTCCAGTGCAAAGTGTGCGAAGTCTCCAGCTTTTATACCATCTGGTACATAAACTCCAGCAGACTCAATTTTCATTTGTACTGATACTGCTTCAGTTCTCGCTGCACTGTATATGGGCTTATTGTTAAACCTAATCTGTTTAACACAGCTGTTAACTTCTTACTCCGAGTCTTATGGTACAGATAGACACCTAATGCTGAATGCTTGGGTGTGTCAATTTTTCCAATCTGGAACAGGATATCCTGAGCCAAATTTACCACTTTTTCTTCTACATCAGCAGATACACTATACCTGGTATTCAGGTCAGTTGGTGGCTCCCCAATATCACTGAGCAGGAATGCTAATGTGTTGAACAACATAGGGGGAACCATCGAATATGCAAACTCGAACGACAATTCGGTGTCAGATTCCCGCTTCCTACACTGACTGACTTTTTCAAAAATCTGAGTTTTTAGTCTCTTCATTACATAGTAAAAGCCTCTCCTATCATCCTGGTCATACACACTAGAAGCTCGGCTTGATCCTGATCTCTGTCGGCTCCTTCCACACCTTCTATTGTTAAGTTCGAACTCATCATTGATAGGGAGCATAGTAAGCAGTTCATCCTCAATATTGTCTGCTTCATGACTTCCCATTTCGACATCCAGACTTTCAATTAAGTCGAAACTCAGACCATCTACGTCACCCTCACTGTTGTCAATATCACTAAGATCAGCACTGGAACCTGAAATGCTCTCACTTTCAGTCGAGTCAGATTCAATCAGCACTGAAGACTCATTAACACTTTCAATTAGCTCGGCAATCTGTCTGGTCATTTCTCCAGCATTTACTGAGTCTTTCAGGTAAAAGAAGTTGTGTCTACCAGATTTGCGATTCACCCTCAAATCCCTGCCAAATCTGTCCTTCAATTTTCTCTTAAGTAGCAACATATCCCTATCTTCCCATTCTAAACTAGACCTTTTCAGATAATCACCAAAAAGCACTGTTAAGTCCGTAGTGGCATAGATCCTGCCACTTAGAAGCTTTGGACAGATGTCTTCCAACATCTCACTGCAAATGGCAGCTCTAACACGGAATGCCCCATCACTGTCTGGTTTACTACTCAGAAATTTTAACATACACCGTTGGTGGTATTTGGCTTCAAGAGCAATAAGGTCTTTATCTTTACACCTGGCAAGAAATTCAGGATTTTGTTGCCATAGTTCTTCTGCTTGTCGACGCACTTTGTTCTGTCTATCAAGAGTCCGAATTTGATACACATTCAGTTTCTTATTTTTAGTACTTCCCTTCATACTACAGAATAAGCAGCAGGTTTTATAGTCAAATTCAACATCCCCAGCTTGGGATTGAGTCCTGCCTGGCAATGCTGGTGGAATTTGAATGCTTTCTTCAGTAGCTGATGCTTGATCAGCAGTTTTATTGTGATGCTTACAACGGAGGAACTTTTTGCAACAGGCTTTGTGCCACTTGTGCTCCTTCTCATGAAAATCTGGTTCATAAGATTGTTTTTTTAATGCTCTGTAAGCTAAATTGCACTTGCACCTGACTTGAAGGACACTCACAACTCGACGTATGTCTGTAAGCTTATACAATTTCTCATTCTTTGTCTTGTTCTGGCAAATAATGCACAAAGAGAAATTAATCGTTGTTTTATTTTGGGGGCTAAGCATGAAGCGCAGATGTTTTCCCTTCAGCTTTTCCATTGTTGACCTAGAAAGAAAAACATCAGAAATTGTCTTTAAAGTCCACTTTTTTCAAACTTTACACAAAAATCATTTCAAATTGTTTTTTTTTCATTGCTGACCATGCCAGTAGTCTTCATATTTACCAAATCGAGCAGAATATCATTGCAGTTTAACTAAGCTAAGTACAGGAGGCTTACTTTAGTGTCCCAGTTCACTTTCAAGCCATGCTCGCTCAACTGGCAAACAATTTATTGTAAATATTTTAAGTTGTTGATAGGCATCGACTAGATTAGGCATAGGCTAGCAGTCAGGGATATTAATTATTTTATGTATAACCATCAATATAATGTACTACTTCAACACTGTAGTAGTACACCACAGGATCTGTACCTCAAAATTTGAGACCTATGTCTAACCAACAGTGTACTACTCCAGGTATAGCATAATAGGACCTACACCATGTTTAATGTAGTACTGATGGTGGGGTGTAGTACTCAAATTCTGAGGTACAGATTCCATGGTGTACTACTGCAGGGGTGAAGTAGTACATTATGTTGATGGTAGTACATAAGACAAGTAATATCCCTAACTGTAGGCTAGGGTAGGCTGCGCCAAATGTTAGATATACCCAGCATTTGGCGTAGGGTATCCAAAATATTGGATTTGTGGTAGATTGGTTTAAGGTGGTCTCAGCAACATCAAGACTAACATACCCTAAAAAATATCTGATCTAACTTAGCCTAATTACAGTATAGGCCAAGTCTACGTAGAAATGTCACAAAATGTCTATCAAACAGTTTGAGATAAAAACTCATTCTTAATTCCAACCTGGTCTTGAGTTTTCATCTTGAAGCCTAATACTCAGTTTCTGTTCACTCATTTCCAGCAATCTGAAAGTTATTTAGCCTACCTGTCCATGACATTACACAGTTACATAAGGCAGGCATTAGGCGTCGTTCAGTTCCTATTCTTAGCTCTAACCACTAACAGTACAGCTTCTCAATCATACTACCAACCTCAAGTTTAATCAGCAACAGAGTTCACAAGATTGTTTCTTTCACGAAAGCTCTTTTTATCATTTTCGTCTTCTTCTTCCTACAAAATGCGTATCTGGGAAATTTGATCTCAAGGTGGAGTAGTAAAACAATTAGCCTATAACAACTGAAGTTGATATTTGGTTGAAAAGTACAGTTCATATTCAGATTTGGCATTCAGTTCTAGCATAAAAGATGTGTCATATCATCATTTTGAAAAAATGTATTTTTGCATATACATTTTGAGGTATACTTATTCAAAAAATTCTAGACGGCTTCACCGAACAGTTGAAGCTTTGAACTTTACGGCAATGTGAAGCTAAATACTCAAGGTAAATTCTGGAAAAGGATGAAATATCCAAAAATTATAGAAAGGTCCAAGATACGTGGTTTAGCGGAAAATGAACCTTTGAATTTTGATATTTTCGGGGAAAATCAATTAATATTGGCCTATAGCTCCTGGGCTATACGAGATATCGGAAAAAATCGAACATATTCTATGAGAGGACTATGTCAGGAACAAAATGAGATGTCACGCCACTACATCGGAGTGGTACAACCTTAGAAAAAAAAATAAACAGTCTGTACACGTTTTATAGGCCTAAAAAGAGTGTTTTTTTGCTTTCACAAGGTCAAACCGTGATCTCCAGCTTTACCACCACCCATATTCAGATTTAGCGTGGTCGATATAGTCGGAAACTGTTGTCAAACTGACTGTGTTTTTCTGATCACCTCAACTCAGAAATAAGCGAGATACGCTTTAGTGGCGACCGGACTATTGTGGTTCAAAAGCTAGAGATCCTTCTGAAATCGATATTTTCCATTCTCTATTGTTTCCGCATTTTGCTACAAGTTTCCTGGCCGTTATTTTTCTTGTGTATTTTGATACTTCCACTTAATAATGGAATCTATCTGTTAAATGCGACAAAAACAGAAACTCTCGCAACATCTTTGATTGCTTTTTACCAATCTATTAGAATTCACAGTTCGTCTTTATTTACTGAAGGATTCTGAACTTGAGTGTGAACTATGTCTTTTTATTTTCGGTGAAGGGAGGAAAGATAGAGTTGCTGAGTCTATTTACTTTTGACTTATGGACGAGGAAGAGATTCTGTTGAGATTTTGGCAATTTGTGTACAAGCAAAACAAACACGGGATGTCGAAATTGAGATCTTTAAGAGCATTTCCGTAAAACGCTTACTTGTCTCACGCTGCAAGTCATTGCAGCGTTCAAGATCTGGTGACGTGTTTGCCCGCAGGAATTTCTGTCTGCAGTTGATGACTTGGCCGTCTACAGCTGCTCTCGTTCCCAACGTTTACCATATTATTGAACCCACCATTGTCTTTGACCACCGGCCGGCTTCTTTCACGATGCCAGCAGGAGATACTTAGGTATTGCTTCAATAGTGTGCCTTATTCTGTGGCTGAATCACCGGTTGCGTCTGTTATGTTATTGATGACGTTTGACACGTTTGTCCATTTACCAGCTCTACTACGGATGGTTTTTTCCAGACAGACACAAACAGTCCGACCCAAAGAAATAGGAGCTTAGTTTCATTCGTGGCGATACCCATAAGTATTCATCAGCGAGCTTAGGTATTTGAAGGAACTAATATTTTTGATGGGAGCCCCGCCGATCAAATTTACCTTAAATAGCTTTTTGACTACTGTTTAGGGATTACATTACAAGTCCATTTCGTTCAGCGAAAGTAATCTAGCTTATCAATAAGCATGGTGGATTTGAATTTGAATGAGATTTTTTAATAGAATGTTGAGTAAGGTTGTTATTACAGGAACGTTGGAATAGGTTATGAACGTTAAAATACTCTGGAAGGAAATTAAATAAATTCAAAGTTGCTATAAATTTGATGTAGCCTGTATGCGTTGAGAGACCCTTAACATAACATGCTCACATGATGCATTAAACTGAATTATGATATTACTGATACTGAATTGGAATGAGACCATTTAGTAGGAAATTGAATAAATTTATGATTGCTGGAATATTGAAATAGACTTTGAACTATGAAATGCCCTTGAAATAGCCAGTCAAAATTGAAACTTCCATTGCTTAATACGGCCTTAGGTATCTTAAGTCTATTTTACAAGGTTAGTGTGATATAGTCTTTTAATTTTACTAAATATTTTGTATTTTATATCTAGAGCTAACTCATTATATTTTTTCTGGTACTGTCCTCGGGGCCAGGGGCGTCCTGAGGCTTATTTTATTGGGGGGGGGGGGGATTTTTTTTAAATTTTACCCAATTGCTACCTGATTTCTGCCGAAATTTTCGCCTTCGGTGAACATTTTACCGAATACCAAAAAAGTTGGGGGGGGGGCCTTTGGGAAGCCCCTGCTTGAGGCTAATACTTAGGGGGAGGGGTTGCATTCCAATAATTGCTGATGCAGTGCATTTCGACTTCTTACTGTATTAAGCATACTTCACACTGCATACGTAATTTTCTATTGTTAAGTGGTTAAGTTATGTTACGTTAGGCATCATCACGAATCATCACAATTATTATAAACGAATTATTCAAAAATCCAAGATGTGGCATGGAGATAGAGATTCAAGGCAGAGATGTGGCAATCTACTGAATCATTATAGCACGATTATGGCTTGTGATTAAAAGGCGGCGTCAAAGCCTTACTAGGATTTCTTTTTTTATTTTATTTATTTTTTTAAGCCGATTAATTGCTCATCCAGTAATTCAGTTTTACTGCTACTATGTTGGCTTTTCCATAACGTAACATAAAAGTCTAGTTACGGACTACCTATGTTACAGACTGCCTATCTTTGCTCTGTAAGAATGCGTAACTTATCGTAAAGTCTTAAATTATGCTAGTGTGAAAGGTTCTGTGGTGTAGCGTGAAAGCACGGTTATATAAAATACTTTTACGAATCTCTGGGAAATAGCTTTATCTCTTGTCAATCAATACTCGGTATTCTCCTTCGTTAAAATCTTTTAACAATATATTGCCTAGCTTTTGATGTTTCCTATGTATTTTGATGCTTTTACATAGGGATGTAATTGTTCTCTGGAACACAATAAGAGCGGAAACTCAAATAGCTTCCTTGATAGGTTATTTTAGAACCAATTTATTTTCACTTTTTTTATCTGTACGCATTTATGATCTTAGAACAGGGCTTGGAATCGTTCCCTTTTTCTTTTAACGAAAAAAAAATGTGTATTAGTAGATTTTGCCTAGTAGGCAAGATTTCTATGATATGTTGGTGAATAAGTAATTTCATTAACTGTATAGATATAAAAAACTAAAATATAATTGACTAGAGAAAACGATGCGAAGGCTTCGTTGTTTTTGTTTTTTTTTTTATCAAGGCTGCCTTAGTTCAAAAGGCGTTACGTTATATGATATCAACTCATGATTTATTACCCGGGTGTAACAGTTATTATAAAAAAAACTTTTATTTAAATATAAACAAACATTTTTCAAATGAAAGTAAATAGTAACATTAAAGCTTAAAAGTAGCAGAAATTATCATGCACTGCCCTATCCTTCCAAGCTCTTTCTACTAGACAAAGATGTCTGTCCCCTTATGTCTATGCCTGGAAGTGTGTTTAGTAATCCCTTTCCGCGATGTAAAAAAAAAAACAACAAAAACATATCTTCTTAGATGGTTTAAGTAACCGACTTGACCGAAAGAACTAGTTCAAAAAACTTACCAGGTCTCAGCCCGGGTCCCTCTTTCCAGAATCTAAATTTGCCCAAAGAACCCCTTCTCAACTTTGAAAATTTGACAGTTATGATCTGAACGATCATTTTCAAAATTTGGACCATCTTCCGACTTCGATCCAGACTGTCAAGTGAAAGGAACCTCTTTTTTGTAGTTGCTATAGTAATATGTTTCGTAAACTTGAGATCTATAGCCCAGGCCTTAAATGTAGCACGTTCGATTGGTTAGTTCTATCCGTGTCCTTGTATCTTATTTGGTTCTCAAGATATTTGGAAGTTTTTTTTTTTCAAATACATGTTTTGGCCTTCTTTCACAAAAAAAGTGAACCCTTTGATATCGAAACTCTTTTCGTCATATGTTGTAAACAGGGATGTTCAACTGAAGGGTTACTTGAATCAGTCAATTCAGCAATTAAACTTGTCATTTTCAAGCAAATACAATGTGATTACAATGATTTTTTATTACGTTTTTAATGTATTTCAACTAGAAGTGGGAAAAATATTAAAAATGTGGCAATCAGGAATTGTACTTCAAAAATCCAAACTTTCCTAGATATACAAAATATCTAGGAAATTTGTTCCTAGATGTAGATAGAACTGTTTAAAAAACCTGTTGTAACGAAGTCGGCCCAATAGTAACCGAAACTCTAAAAACCGGAACTTTTATAACAAAAGGTACATCTATAGATCTATATTGCGTATCAGACGCTTCGTTACAGTTGGGGTGTTTTCTTATTTTTTCCTCTGGGCGGGTATGAATGCAATGTTCATATTAATTTATAAGGCATTAAATGGAAAAGGAACTATTCTTTAACAAGTTATATAAAATCAGCATTCAGGATTTTTAGCCTTTGAATAAACCTAGTGGATCCACTATAGTGTTAGAGGAGCCACTAGCCCACTTTGGCTCTTAATCATCCAGACTGAAGAGTCTTGAGTTATTCTGGTTGGGCAAAAATGTTACTTGCCCGCCTTTCTGCTGTGAAGCTAATTGAGGGAGGGGAAAGGCAAAGGAGGCATAGAACTCCCCTCTACAGTCCAAGTGATGACTTTAGCTTTTAGAGGTCAGGTCCTTGTCCTTACTGGACTGAGTTCATTATAACAGGCGTCAAACAGTTCGTTCCCACGAACTGTTTGATGTATTACTTTCTAACTATCCGTTTTAAGAGATGTTTGCTATGGACAAAAGTCACCGTTTACATACTGCTCATTGCTTGACATGTTTGTTTAGGATGTCAGTGTTGAGATGAACATTATTTGTCCTTGTACTAGATAAAAAGGAGGAAAGCTTTTTTCTTTTTAAATTGAAGGCTCGATTGAGTGCAGCTTACAACTTTGGGGAAATCAAGTGGATTTTTTTTTTTTTAAATTGGGATGGGGGTGGGCCTCATTCTAAAAACGGTACCTTTTTATGCCTAAATGTTGATATTTCTTTAATATGTTATGACAGTTCACTAAAATTAACATAAAATCAAATTATATATTTAATCCCGAAAGTCTTCAAGGAGAGTGTCCTGAACCAAGTCAGTAGTTTTCAGATGTGTTTTCGAGGATTTTTGGCCTGAATCTGATTTTACTGTCATGATATCTTAGTTGAAAGGTCGGTCAGTTAAAAATTTCGATATGAATTTTAATTTTCTCATTTTGTAATTGTCAAGGGGGAGAGAAGGGGCTCTTTCCGATAAATTGTAGGATGTTGGGTATCAGAAGCTTCGTCGGAGTTGGGCGTTTTCCTATTTTTCCCAGTGGGCGGGTATGATTACAATGTTGGTATTAATTTATAAAGAATTAATTAGAAAAGGAACTATTCTTTAACGGGTTGTATAAATCAGTTTTCAGGATTGTTGGCCTTTGAATAAACCTAGTGGATCCACCATGGTGTTAGAGGAGCAACTAGCCCATTTTGGCTCTTTAATAATCCAGATTGAAGATTCTTGTGTTATTCTGGTTGGGCAAAAATGTAACGTACCCCCTCTTCTACAATGAAGCTAATTGAAAGAGGGGGAAGGTAAAGGAGGTATGGAACTCCCCTCTAGAGTCGAAGCGGTGACTTTAGCTTTTAGGGTTCAAGTCCCTTTGAGAATATGGTTAGAAATCATCCCCTTCATTATCCCGGCATTTTTGAGGAAGTATTTTAAGCTTATCTATGGTTTCCAATAAAGACAGTATGGTTTACCACTTTTTTAAGATTTATACTCTGACGTAATACTTTTTTTTCTTTTTTTTTTATTATTAACAAATGGGTCACACACAAAAAACCAACAACATTGAAATAATACATCTCCATACTATCAAAATAGGTCCCGACGCATATTAACGTGTTTGGGGTTCCCAAAAAAAGGACACTTCAACTACTAATACATTTCCTCGGAAAAATAAAACAAACAAACAACAACAACAACAAAAACTCTCCTCCTTCCTTCCCCCACCCCTACTAAACATATAATCAACAATTCTAAAAATAATATATTTGTAGGGAACTTAAAGGAATCCCACACACATAGCCTTACCATTATTCATCCTGCTTCCTTACACATAGCGACACTCACCTCAATCAACACACGAATCAATTTCTCATTTAACGCTCACAAGCATATACTCACTCCCAAATCAATCACTGAGTTCATGTCTACAATACTGGTTAAGACAACTACATCGCAAAGAAGCACGGAATTCCTCAAGGGCCTTTCTACCTTTTACTTCCGCGGGAAGCCAGTTCTAGACTTTAAGGCCAATATAACTAACAGAAAAATTAGATCTGTTAGAAATTGGAACCGGCGTTTCCAAAAATTTTAAATCAATATTAATTTTTAAACCATATTTAAATCAATATTAAAATCTCCAAAAATAAAAAACACGGCATTCTTGAACTTGGCAACTTTCCCAAAAATGCATTAATCAGTTCGATAAACTCTTCAACATTACCTGAAGGTAGTCTATAAATTACAACAACTATAAACTTATTAATTGCATTATTGACATCAAGAACCATATACTCAAATTTCATTTCTAATTAACCGCTAAATGCGACCTAATATGTACCCCAAATTCACTTTTTACATATACAGCTAAACCACCACGTTGGTGAAGTACCCTATTTTGTGTATACAGAATATAACTTTCTATTTCTAATAAAGCAGAACTGTGATCCCTAAGCCAAGTTTTCGTTAGCGCCAGGAAATGCAGCTCTGTTTTAAGACATAGCTCATCAAGAAATTCATAAGGTTTGTTTATCCCTTGACAGTTCAACTAGTTTAGGCTTTGATGTTATAGATGCAATGTCAAAGCAGCAGAGAGTAGCGTTTTAAATGGCTATAGGTCAGGTTAGAAATGTGATTAGAAACCACCTAATCCTTTGATCTGGTTGGTTTAAGAAAAGTAATTAAGCTTGTATATATAGATCGTATCTTGAACCGTCGATAGCATTGAAAAGTTCTTTCTAAGATGCTTAATGAACTGGATTGTTGGTCATTAGTAAATGCTCATCTTTCCGAAATTTTCTATGCCAAGGCTACTAAGCATCACTAGGAGTAAAATTAGGATGCTACCTATTGACCTACTCGTCATTCACATTAGCGGTTTAATTTGTGAAAAATTCTCTCCATTCGCAGGCATTTTACCTATTAGAAAATTAGGAATGCTAAATCAGGAATCAGGGAAGCTAAACGATGTTAAGTGCTTTGGCTTTTTTTTCTAGATTTAAGAGTTCTGGAATTAATAAGGAAAGTAGATGCTCTTGAAATTTTACAAATTCGATTTTTATCATGAAGTGAAAATATAATCTAGAGTTTTTTTTTAGATGTTTTAGGCTTTAATAAATTGCAATAAATTTAACCTATAGGAACTTTAGTAATATATAGAAGACAGTACACAAATGTTGAAACCCAGCGCTGCACATTGAGTCCAGGAGAAAAGATCTACAATAATGTCTGTAACCTATAGAACAAAAATTTGGAACTTTTTTTTTAGCGAACTGTTGCTGTGTTGTTTTTAAGATCAGGTGCCCCTAGCCCTTGGCAAAACCATATAATTTCAATTTCTGTGGTGTAATACGATTATAGTATCATTCATCATATTGTAGACAAAGATGCAGTTTTTCCTCAAAAGATGGATTTTATTTTAACATTATGTTTTTTTTAATTACAAAGGACATAGATATTGTAATTTTCTCTAAAATGAGCCATTAAGCAGCTCTCTATGATGTTACAGTGCTATCCATGCAAAAAAGTGTTTTTGCAAGGAAACTGTAAGTTTTCTGAATAAGGTTTTCGGGCATGTTTTTTGTTTTGATCTGCGCCGGTTTTTAGGGTTTTCAGGCTGTTTTTCGAAATTCCCTTAAATTTATTTTCAAAATAACATTTTACAATTAATACTAATTTGGATTGTTGTTACCATTCCTGAATCAGATAGAAATGGCCATTTTTTTAAACTAGCCGTTTTTTAAACATTTAATTTTTTTGGCTAATATGGGCCCTGGTTCGTCCTTTATATGGTTTGGTCGATACTTACGAATAAGAAGAAGATCAGATTTTAAATCAGAGAAGCCGAGATCAGGTCTATAGTAGCAAAAACATGGAAATGTTTTTGCTACCTATTTTCACAGTTTTTCCCTTTTGCCGTAAACAGAGAAAAAAAGAAGTACAATGTTTAAAATAATTTGTATTATCAACATAAAATAAGGAAACAAAGGAAAATCAAAAATAAACTAAAAAAGGAGACTAAAACCAAAACAATTACGAAATACCTTCACTTCTTGTGCTATATGTGGTCCTAGCTGTTTTTTTTTGTCTCAAAAAAAATCGTGATTATGTGATGATGATTTTGAGCATTGGAAACTCAATAGGTGACGCTGTGTTGTGCACGATAGTATTTACAAAAAGAAGGCCTTTACAAAATAAAGACCAATTTCTAAGTCTCTCAACAGTCAATCAGTGACTATGATATCGACTTTTTTTTTATACAACTATGATTTTGTTAAAAGAACTCGAGCAAGGTCAGTTTTCAGTAAAGTGCTAGTTTTTGGAATTCTACTGATATTGGAAAATATCACGAGTCAGTTTATTTGAGTATGTCTTTATAGATAAATTTTTTATTGTTGGCGAATCAATCAATTTTGTTCGTTTTAAGTTTTTAAGCAAGAAAAACTCGGTTTTTGTATTAATTTTTCCTTATTTTTTAAAAATATACCAAATAAATTTAAAATGAACTTCGTTTAACTTTGGCCATGAAACTGTCAAAAGGATTTTTAAGGATATTGAATATATATTTTGCTTCTGACATTCCTTGAATTCTCACACAAGATATTTGCAACTTTGTCACGTTAATAAAAAGTCTGATGATATTTTATTATTGCTATCTTCGAGAAAATGCACGTAAAAAATCAATTATTTTCAGAGAAATTGATATAAGTTTTATTAATTATGTTATTTACTATTTATGTAGTTTTTTTGTAAATGTGTCTTTAGTTTTCATTTATTAAGGGAGTAGGAGAGGGAGAAAAAAAGGGGGGGTTGTAAATCTTTGGTCAGGAATCTTTGACCATAGAAATTACAATATTACTTTCATTATGCTTCCCACCCCTTCCACTACAGAAATGGCACCAAAAAGCGCGACATGGCTCTTTACGAAGGATTTGTGAAGATGAATTTATAAGTTTCAATAGCTTTTACTTAAGCCATTAAATATTTCTCTGCGATCTAGCATTAGCCAGTGGCGGAACCAGGGGGTCGGGAGGACCCTGGCCCCCCAGGTATTTTTCTGGTGCCCTCATTCCTTGTCTTTTTCTTTTTTTTCACGTCAATAATTGGTGCCCTTGTCACATTGTCCCCCCCCCCAAGATTTTGCTCATCGGTGCCCTTGTCACATTGCCCCCTTCAAGATTTTGCTCTAGATCCACCCCTGTTTTTAGCCTGCTAGTCCTAGTATTAAAACTTCAAAAGTAACAAAGTATATAATTCTAAGAATTATAGCAAATTTTTGTTCTTTTCTTACGGTTCATTGCCACGATCTGTTTGGAACTCGCGTTGATACTTTACTTCATTTAAAACTGGCAAAAACACCCATACTTAAGCGTTTGTAATCTCTGCCCGGCCATGAGCAAGGCTTTCAACTTTCAGGGATATCTAGTTTTAAATTCATGGTAACATGATACAGCGAAGAAAAAAACATTTCTTCGTTTTTCAAGATAGGGCGCTGAAGATCTCTCTATGGTTTTAAACCATTAAAAGTTGCTTGGCTCTTTCAGAACTTGCAGTCCCCGGCATTTTGACCCTCTTTGTGGAAAAATTGAGGTTTTGTGACGGAAAACGCCATTTTGCTGTGATTTATCAAGATAGGGGGCTCAATAACCTGTATAAAGGGCTTTAGAGCATGAAATATTAGATTGCTGTCTTAGACACCCCATTCTTACAGCACCTCTTTGGGCAAAAATAGATGTTTTGAGGCACAAATGACAAGAAATACCACTATGCTGTGGTATGATCTCCTTTGATACTTGTAAAGGGCTCTGGATATGGTGACTGCCTTTCAAATGAGCCTCTCCTAGCATTTTGTGACGGTTTATTCGATTCGATTACTCCTGAAAAAAGAGACACATCAATGCCACCCACGCAAAATAGGGGTTTTCCTTGTTTTTCAAGGTGTGGGGTAGGGGCTGGCATTCTTTATTAAAAGGTGTTAGGTCATGGTAGTTCTAATGGTTCATTTTTCATTTCGATCTGACGCCATTGTCGAGGAGTTTCAGGTTCTTATTTGGAATTCTTATAGTTTAGTTTTTGTATTAAGTCTTACATATGAGATAAATCAAAATAATAGTTACGATTTTTAACCACCTAAAAATGGCAATTTTTTCCCACTTGAATTTTTTCTTTGTTCAAAACTCGCCTATAAACTAGGTTACTATGGGCTGTGGTTTGCTCTTTACTATGCCACATCTATTTTTGCAGCCATGAAAAAATGTTCGACCTTCTGCTCATCGGCTCTTACTTAGTAGGTTTTTCTAGGAGATTAATGATGAAACTGAAGATTAATAATGAAATAAGTAGAACAAGGCTTTTGACCGCTTCTTCGTTCAAATTTTGGTTAGGAAATATATAGTGTATATGACAGTTTTTGCGCTAAATATATATAAACTTGTAATACCACAATCGTTAATTATTTCGTATCTGCTGTTTTTCCCATGTACGGCTCAAGAGGTTTCCAGTTTCTTGTAGGTGAGTTCCTCTGGGGAATTAGTTGGAAACATCCCAATCCCATTACCCAGTTGAATAGGGAAAATTAATTAAGTTGACCTAGGATGTCCAATCAAAACAAAACTATTTATCATGTTTCTAAGATACCTTGACGTAGTAATACGCAATTGATATGGTCATGAATTAATGTAAACATATTACAAGATTCTCACGTCCGTTTATCAGCTAGCATAAAAACTCATTTTGGTTGGAGGGAAAAAAGTAACCTCGAAGAAAGTTTTCGTAATGCATAGAAAACCTGTTATCATTACGTCACCCTGAATCAACCATAATAATAGGTCAAGCTTTGAAAATAGAATATAGGTAGCCACCCTCTCCTTTCCTCTAACTTTAAGTGGCGATGTGCTTTTTTTGCGTTGAAATTAACCTACTTTGCATTTGCCAAAGCCTTCTTCCTCAAATAATTAGCCTGAAGCTCCAAACGGATTTTGCTGGGGTTTTTATTTTACGAAGTTTGATGTAGGTCGTTAACGAAAAAATTAATTTATTTAGTAGATTGCTGTCTAAAACGTTTATACATATGATACAAATAGTTGCCGTGAGAACGCTTCGTCAAGTCACTCGTGCGGTCACTGGGTACTCGTTTGATATGACAACGTCAACGACAACTCTCTGGCAACGATGATACATTCTCTTAGTAAAACAACTGACCAGCTTACTCAGAAGACCTTTGACCCAAACTTGGTCATGAGCCTTTTGCAATATGACAGGGAGAATAAAAACATAACATCCCTTATATAGAAAATATGCATTATCTATTCCTGGCATTTACTATCAGACAGTATAACGTTGAGTATTTTCTCCTAATGTCATATCTGATATAAGATTGTTGGATTCTTAGAATCTGCTAAATCGCTTCTTTACAACACTTTCAAATACTTCCCTATGCGGAAAAAAGGTCGATGGATCGAAATCAGACACTATCAGTTCGGCCTGTCACTGTTTTCAGGGCGGGGACGTCCCAAGCAACTTCTTAAGTGTTATAGAAGAGCTTGTGGTTAAGCTGTTTTTAAAACAGAGTTGCAAGACCAACATCATGAGCACGCTCTTTGATGACTAAATTTTAGATTTTACAGCTCTAGAGGTTTTAGTGGCATCTAGGTTAGCCCTGGCCTTAAGTACTTTTGTGCAAGCTATATTTAACTGTTGGAGAAAAATAGTTGCATGTAAAACTGGGTGTAAGTCGTAAGTCATGCCCAAGTTGTAAGTGCGTAGTAGTCGTGCGTAAGGTGGTGGTAAACCTGGAGCTTTATTTTTGTCATGTTGAGCTTCAATGTTTGGCTGACAAGTGTGTACATTCTTACGACGTACTGCACATGGCAAAATAGTACTAAACTTAAGAGAAACGAAGAGTCTTTTTGACAACCACTCCCGCTTTGCAGATGCGCTTTTATCTTTAAACTAGAATTATTTTTTTTAGTACCATTGCTAAATAGACCACTCACAGAGAATATTTATGCGCTATGGTAAATAATCTCTGGTTCTCATGAATTTTAGCAGTGTGCGTCCATCTTGCGTATGCCTTTTCCCAAACTTTTTGGCTTTAATATAGTGCATGTTGACCAACGTCTCTCCTATGGACTAACATCAATTTTGTTGGACGAAACAAATTATTCGATAGCTTCAAGTATGGCAGTTTCGTAAAGTAGTGCTGATTTACTAGGATGTTAATTGAAGATTTTCATGGTATTTCCGACAACAAACAACAAAGCCCATTCCAATCGAAACAACGAAACATGCAAATAGATATTCCGTCTCCTGCATCTATATGCCTATGCCTACCTATTTAGAGCACTCCGAGTTTCAAATGACTAAACCTGTAGCCCAAATTAGTGTCAAACAGTTCGTGATAACGAACTGTAAGTAAGGAGCGGCCCGGCTCAATAGTAATCGAAACTCTAAAAACCAGAATTTTGATACCAGTAGATACATCAAAAGAATTGGATTTTTATGCTGATTTCAAATATATAAGTTTCATCAAATTTAGTCCTCATCCCCATCAAAAGTTACGAGCCTGAAAAAATTTGCCTTATTTTCGAAAAAAGGAGGAAACACCCCGTAAAAGTGATAGAATCTTAATGAAAATTATACCATTAGATTCAGCGTAATAGAAAACCCTACTGTAGAAGTTTCAAGCTCCTATCTACAAAAATGTGGAATTTTGTATTTTTTGCCAGAAGAAAGATCACGGATGCGTGTTTTATTTGTTTTTTTTTTCCCAGGAGTAATCGTATCGATCCAGTAGCCCTAGAATATCATGAGAGGGCTCGTTCGAATGGAAATTAAAAGTTCTAGTTTCTTTTTTAAGTGACCAAAAAAATTGGAGGACAACTTGGCCCCCTCCCACGCTCATTTTTTTTCTCAGTCACCCAATCAAAATTTTGAGATAGGCATTTTGTTCAGCATAGTCGAAAATCTAATAAATATGTCTTTGAGGATGAATTAGTCCCCCTCAGTTCCCGGGGGAAGGGCTGTAAGTTATGAACTTTGCCCATTGTTTACATATAGCATTGGTTATTGGTATTGGTTGGGAAGTATACAAACGTTTTCAGGAGGGATTTTTTCTGATGGGGGGCTCGGAGGAGGGTGTTACGTCGGAGGATCTTTCCTTGGGGGAAAGTAAATTTCTAAAAAGAGGGCGCCGGATTTCCCAGCTTTATTTAAAACGATCAGAAATTAATTTAAAAAAAAACAAGTTTTTTCAAGTGAAAGTAAGGAGCAATATTAAAACTTAAAACGAACAGAAATGATTACGTATATGAGGGGGTTCGCCCCCTAGTCAATACCTCGCTCTTTACGCTAAAGTTTTTTTTAGTGCTTTCAAAAGAGCTATCTATTCTAATTAAACGTCCTTTTTGATTCAGGAATTTGTGATTTGAACTTTAGCGTAAGGAACGAGGTATTGAATAGGGGGCGAACTTCCTCATATACGTAATAATTTCTGTTTGTTTTGAGTTTTAATGTTGCTCCTTACTTTCAGTTGAAAAAACTTGTTTTTTTATTTAATATCTATAAAGACCAACGCTTTCGTTGGGCTATATTTGAAAGCAAGGCCTCATTCAAAAATATAATGAAGTGGCAAAGAAAAGCAAGACAAATTAGGATTTTGTCCTAAAGCGCAAAAATCAATGAGTCTCGCCGGTCAAGTTTCTGAAACTGACGCCTTATTTAATTATGATTATTGACTGATCTTTGTCGGATCTTTGACTCTTATTTAATTATGATTATTGACTTAAGTCGGATCTTTGGCCACTTTACTCGGGAAGATAGGAAAGCAACTGCTGGGTGACATTAACTGCAGCTTCTAGCGACTTCATTTAAAAGTAGAAAATTTTGAAGGCAATTCAGTAATCAAGATTATTAATCTGCATCTTAGTGTGATTGAAGTTGAAATTCCTCTGAAAGCTGTCGTTCATTTGATTTTTTCCATTTTCAAGACTGAAGAATCGCTCCAACTCAAAATCCAATCTGCTCAAAGGTAGAGAGCTTGGGGGAATCTCAGCAGGTTATTTGGACTATCTGCTTTTAAGCTAGTATTTGGTGACATAATTGGGGCTCTTTATTCTTCTTAAACTTCAAAGCGTCTGAGAAGGCAGGTCTGCAGGCGTTTAAGGTAAATAACTATTTAAAAGGTCAAATGCTAGAAGCTTTGATCTGCAGTGTGATTATCTTTGTTTTAAGTTGATTTTCAGGTAGACTCAATGTTTATCAGTTTGATAGCTGTCGTGAGATATTTGATTTGAAATGAAAGACACAAATTATTTTTCGCATAGAATGCGTCGATTGTTCTAGTATTTTTCTGCAGATCAGGAAGACATGGAGACACGTGTGAACTCTTCAACCTATGACTTCACTTTGTACGATTCGCCTGATTCAGTTTAAATTGCGGGTCCCCGAAGGGCACCCGCAATTCAAATTAAAGCCTGGGCTTTATTTAAACACATTGACAGAGAACGGGATAATGTATGTTTGTATTCCCGTTCACTCCCCGTGTCAAAAGGCACTTGTCTTGACACTCTCGCCGAGTCAACTTAAGTTCCGCTACCCATACAATGGGTAGAAACTATTCTGCCTAGTTGACGCCCTTCATTCCTCAATCCCTTTTCTCTTTCTTTACTCTCTACACACACTCCTCACTACCAACACTGAATTGATTCAAGCCCAGTTAGGGGACTTGGCTGCGGGCAAGACAAATCTCCCGGTCTTAGGCTTAGTCTCAGCAGATCGCAGTGTAAATTACTGCTCTACCGTTTACAACACTCCCACTGGTACTCAAGTCGTCTACAAGTGATTTTGGCATTCGACCTTATGGAATATTTGGTTTATTTGACGGGACGGGACTGCAGATCCGGGACTTTTCAATATTTTGGAAGGTAATGGAGTTAGGAAATGGTATTTTCAGGCATGGATCTAAAGCCAAAATTATGAGCTGGGAAGGTGTTTGCTAGTTGAAAGGAATGACGATATTTGCAGAAAACGCCCGACGTTCCATACTCACGTTGGTTGTAATTTTTTCAACACTTGCGCCGGTTTCCAATCTTACGAGTTCCTTATATTCTTTATGCTTGTACTTTTACAGTTTGATGGGTTTTGTTTCCTGAACGATAGCTCTTTTTAATATGAATGAAAATGCTGGTAAAAGCAATATTTTAAATTATTAGCCTTTTTTGTAAAATATCATATGCTATAACCTTTTTCTCGGTCAAAAGTCTAACTTTAAATGAATTCCCATCCAGATTGTTATTAGAAAGAGATTGCAATGATTTGAGAAAAAAGTAGGGACATTTAGATTGCCAAGAGGAATCCAAAACAGGAAAAGACTGTTTCCTTTATTGGTACTGCAACAAACATGTGCTTTAAGCACGAGTTTTAAGTAAGGGGTATCCTCCAATCTTTCGAGTACTTAAAAAAGGCACTAGAACATTTAATTTCCTTCTATGAAGATCTGTTCTAAGCTAATGAAATAGTTTATAAGGATTAATTTCAAACAATAATTCGATACCAAGCTCAAATGCGAATTTGATTTTCAAAGGGTTATTAGCATAAAATTAAATTTTTGGTGGTAGATTCCCCTGCTAGTGGGGATATAATTGCATAGACAAAGTTCTTCTAGCTTATATTTTCCTTTTACCTCTTTAGATTTCTTGCTAACATAGTTTGAAGACCTTATGATTTTAGGGGTATTCGAATTGCATCATATTTCAATTCCACAACCGAAAGTCTTTATCATCGGTGTGTGTGTTTTTTGTTTGTGTGTTTTTGTGCGTTTGTGTTTTTGTGTGTGTTTGTGTGTGTGTATGTTTTTTTGTGTCTGTTTTTGTGTGCGTGCTTTTGTTTGTGTGTGTGTGTGTGTTTGTGTGTTTGTGTGTGTGTTTTTGTACGTGTGTTTGTGTGTTTTTGTGTGTGTGTTTTTGTGTTTTTGTTTTTGTGTGTGTCTGTTTTTGTGTGCGTGCTTTTGTTTGCGTGTGTGTGCGTGTTTTTGCGTGTGTGTGTGTGTGTTTTTGCGTGTGTGTGTGTTTTTGTGTGTGTGTTTTGTGTTTGTGTGTGTGTGTGTTTTTGTGTTTTTGTTTTAGTGTGTGTGTTTTTTTTGTTTGTGTTTTGTGTGTGTGTGAGTGTGTGTGTTTGTTTTTGTTTGTGTTTGTGTGTGTTAATCTATTTTAATCAATAAACTGCATGTACAGAAAATGTACGCAGAGAGTGCAGAGAAAATAGTTAGCCAGACTTAGAAAAAATAAAGATTTTCAAAGATCGGTTTTGTTAGTTATATATAGTATTTTACTAAGGAAATAGCATGCTGAAAATCATAGCAGGATAGGTGGAGAGCTCGATAGATCGATTTCAAAGAAAAGAGTCAGAACTTTAAAATTGAGAGTCAAATTTAGACAGAGGTTACCTCGCCTATATGTTCAACTGGACGCCAATAAAACACCAAGTAAATTAGATAAGCTAAGAGAAATAACACAAATAATTCAAAATGAAAAATTAAAACTATATTAAAAAAATAACAAAGAAAAACTAGAATAAAATAAAATAAAAATCATTAATTAAATAATAAAAAACTGAAATAAGATTAAACATTTAAATAAAATGGAAATTAATTTAATTAAAATTAAAACAACCCTGTATAGATCATTACTTTTTTTGGCTAAATGGCTTTCTCGAAATTTTGTTCTGACGTAACTTACGAATTAACTTACGTAACGAACTTCTTTATTCGTTTGTTTTTATTACGTATATTAGAAAGTTTGTCCCCTAGTCAATACCTCGCTCTTTACGCTAAAGTTCAAATTTTGTTCGAATCATAAACCCCTGAATCACAAAGGCCGGTTAATTAGGATAGATAGCTCTTTTGAAAGTACTAAAAAAAGCTTTAGCGAAAAGGGCTAGGTATTGACTAGGGAGCCAACCCTCTCATATACGTAATAATTTCTGTTTTTTTAAAGTTTTAATTTAGCTCCTTACTTTCAGTTAAAAAAAACTTTTTTTATTTAATTTCTGATCTTTTTTAAATAATGCTGGGAAATCCGGTGCCCCCTTCATAGAAATATCCCTTCCCATAAGGAAAAAATCCTCCATGGAACGACCCTCCCCGTAACCCCCTCCTCCAATCCCCCCCCCACACCAAAAAAAATCCCTCCTGAAACGTCTTTATACTTCCCATTAACCAATACTATATGTAAACAATGGGCAAAGTTCATAACTTGCAGCCCTTCCGTCGGGAACTGAGGGGGATTCAGTCATCCTCAAGGACATATTTATTGAATTTTCGACTATGCTGAACAAAATGGCTATCTTAAAATCTTGATTGGGTGACTTTGGGAAAAATATGAGCTTGGGAGGGGGCCAAGCTGCCCTCCAATTTTTTGGTCACTTAAAAAGGGCACTAGAATTTTTAATTTGTTTTTCAAATGAGCCCTCTTACGATGTTCTAGGACTACTGGTACGCTCACCCCTTGGGAAATCAAAAAACAAAAACAAAAAAACAACAACAAATAAACACGCATCCGTGATCTTTCTTCTGACAAAAAACACATTGCTGTGTTTTTTTCATTTCTATTTTTCTTAGATTTTTTTTTCAAAGTTATCAACTCAAAATTAAAAAGGGCAACATCAGTTAGTGATTCATAAGATAATATCTGATATTTTGCAGACTTAGAATTTATCAAATCTCATTTATAATAAAAGCTCGTTTTTGTGTTTGACTCAGTTATTTTTATTAATTTCCGTTCGTTTTGGTTTTCATTTATTTATTGATAGTGATTTGCGATAGTTTTACACTTGGATGATGATTTATTTTATTTCTGCTCTTTTTCTGGTTTAAAGTAGTTATTAGTTTTACTTTGAAAATCTTATTTAGTTGGAAAAGTTTTTTAAAACTAATCTTAAAAAAATATATAAACCGTCGTAATAATATAGAAAAAATCATTTTTAAAGTGTTAAAAGTGTCGTTTCACATTATGAGGGGTGGGGGTTACTTTTTCCAGTAGCTATGTGAACACTAAGTCCAGACAAATTCCCTTAATAAAGAGAGGATGGAATTTAAATTCCTCTTTCGTATTTATTTAAATAACTTCCAACAAGTTATTTAAAAAGCCTGTGGCTTGTCTTAAGGGCCGAGTAAACTCAGTCTAAAATCTGGTAGTTCTGCAAACTATTTGCGTAGAGAAACTTCACTTCCTAAAATATTTCCGCATGTTTTTTTATGTGAATTACCCAAGTTAGGCTCCTAAACAGCCACCATCTCTTATTAAACATCCTTAATTTAACTTCTCTACTATAACTTTCGGTGTTTCTTGCTTAATACTCCCTTTTCAGGCTTTGGCTTATAATCCCCTCCCCTGGGTTTTGCAGGCGACCCAAAATAAGCTGTTCGGCATGTGCCTGCTCTAAACTTATAGTTGGGACATGCCTCTCAATTCTACTTTTAATGATGAAGTTTGCACCGCTACGCACTGGTCTGAACACGTGGGGGTGGGAAAATTAGAATATTTTTCAACAGCAAAATTTTCTCATCTTTAACAAGACACTTTCTTGGGATCTAATCATTCAAAGTCTTCCCAGATCCTTGTAACAGTAAACTTCTAACTTGTGTTAGGGGGGCTCTTTCATCCATCTAGTTGTTAGAAGGCATGGCTAAATAATATTCTGCACTAGTTTCCGTAACTGAACTAAGCTTTTGTTTTGTTTCTCCATTTGTTTTTTTGCGGAGCGTTTCTTTAATTTTATTCTTTTTTCACATCTTTTATACATGCAATAATTTGCGAAAGCTAGTTTTGTTTGTTATTTATTTATTTTCCGCGAAAGTACAAACTTTTTTTTAATTATTTTTTTACAATGCTCACTGTTTTATTACAAGTCTTACTCGTTTTGAAAACGGTATTTTTAGATTTTCGTGTGTAAACTCTAGTTTTGTAAGAAAATTATGGAAAATACATTTCTCTGGCTATTATTCGACTTTATTTCTGCTCATCTTTGATTTAATGTAGCAGTTCTTTAGTTTTAGTTGAAAAACTTAGTTCTTGGAAAGGTTTTTTCCAGGTTTTATTATAGACATTAAATCTCATAATGGCTTTTATCAAGGACATTAAATCTCGTTCCGTATGTAAAAAATAAAAAAAAACTATATCCGGCTAATTGATGAATTTTAGACATGAAAATTATGGATATAATGAAAAATATTAAGTGGCCCTGTTTATTACATTGATAGAACACCCCTCAGTATATTCATGAAGACCATACCATTCCACTGAGCTTTTTCAATCATAGTGTTCTCGACCTTTTTAGGATATATGAACCGAGTGAGAGCTCACAGAAAGTGAGCAGCTTCTTTTGTGTAAATTCGAGATTGAAAGTACAGATGATGACGACGACGTGCTAGAAGTTCATTTTACAGATGATGGACTATCATATACATCAGAGGACTTTGTACGGTGGGGGCCTTCGGGCCGAGTCTGTGTAGAGGACGATGAGCGGTTGGCTGTTAGTTTGCCTATAAGAATACGAAAGGATTTATTTCAGGAGATGCCCACTTTGCTAGATATAATGGTAATTGAAGAAGATGGGGTTCAATTACTTGAACCCGAGATTGAATGTATACCGCCCCTCTGGTGGATATAATGGTAATTGAAGAAGATTAGGTTCAAGTAAGTGAACCCGAGATTGTGTATATAAAAACTATTATAAATATTGATATGTCAAAGGACCAAAGATTAGAAGAATGATTTATTTTTATCTTTTATAGAAAACTTGACTGAGGATTGATAACACTCTATATGGTGATCTATTCAATCTGAACTATTCATGTACAGAAGTCTCTGTTGGTATTCGTACTCTAGGCTTATCGAGTAAGAGAAAATTAATATAGTACAAACAAATTTATTGCAAGGTTACGATACGTAACTTATCAATCAAATCAATAATGAGATTTATTGTAAAATGATATATCAGAACTCTTCCAGAATGATTTTGGATTTTTAAAATCCATTCCATTGAATAAACTCTTATGTTGTCTCTTAAAGGGCCACTTTTCCCCTTCTCTTAGATCATATTCATTATAATATTCACTTCTATATCTTGCACTATGCACGTTTTTCTTTGAGTTTTCATCATTGTCTTTTATACTATATTTTGAGGTATCTCTGTAGAGAAAGCCCTCTTTTCCCAGTCTCTTCTTTTGCTCTTCCTTTTCTGTCATATCAAACCTTGTTTTATGCGAGTTTACTTGCAATCTGTATAAATTTCTCTCTATATCATGTATGATTTTCCTCCTTATTTCCTCCAGATTTTTCTCCTCTATCCCTACGTCCACATTGTGTAAACATGTAAAACACGAAAGCTTACCATCTACAAAACTTTTTGGGAAGCTTACCTATCTAGGGTTTAAAATGACTTCTGAAACACAAGGGCCCTTTTACTGGAATAAAAAGCTTTTTAAATCAATACACAATTTCAGCGTAAAGAGCGAGGTATTAAGGAGTGGGCGACCCCTTTCATAAACAAGACAATTATTGTTTGTTTTAATTTTTAATGTCGATCCTTACTTCAGTACAAAAAAACTGTTTGTTTTATTTTATCATAAGCAGCACAAAAGTGCTGCCTAAATAAAGAATGAAGTTGGCACAATGTATTATTTTTTTATGACCACTTAGCATAGTAGGAGTTGTCGTTGAAACTTCAAAAGGGACTCATTCAATTGAAAATTCAAAGTTCTAGTGCCCTTTTTGAGAATCAAAAGCGATTGATGGGCAACCAGCCCCCCTCCCCCACGCCCATCATTTCCCCAAACACATCAAATAAAAATTTGGAGATAGCCATTCTGTCCAGCATAGTTGAAACGTCCAGTAATTATGTCCTCATCGCCGTCGATGTCGCTCAGACGAAACATCTCCGAAGAATCGAAAGACTTCACTGGACTGACCGCGTTAGCAACCAGTTTCTCCTATCACGTACGGCTGAAACTCCTTTCTCAACGCAGCTCGCCCAGCGTACTGTTCGGTGGTATGGCCACCTCCTTCGCATGCCACGCCACGCCCCAGCACGGGTCGCAATTGACTTCGACCCCACCCTACACGGATGGAAACGACCCAGAGGACGCCTACACACTAGGTGGAAAGACAAAGCCGATGAATTCCTCACCCAAGCCCACATCCCGGTGGTAGAAGCTGCGATCCTGGCAAGCGATAGGTCAACCTGGAGGCCTAGTCTCATCGTTCTCTACGCCGAACCCTCGGCAGGAGCCTTAAGTCAAGTAAGTCAAGGCAAGGGCAATAAGTTAAACTAGTTTCCCATTATTAACATATAAGTTCTTAGAGATGGGGTGGCCATATAAGGTTAAGAGGGAGCTCATATGATTGGAAATCAGAAGTTCCAGTGTCCTTTATGAAGTCAAAAGTGATTGGAAGGTAACTAGCCCCCCCTCCTCCCCATGTCCTCTTTTCCCCAAATCCATCTAAAAGAAATTTTTAGATAATCACATTATTCAAAATAGTTCAAAGATCATATTACAAGGATTTTAGGGTCGAAACGAACCCCCAGGGCCTTGGGGCAAAGATTGTAATCTATACCCCGTGGGTATATAAGTTTTAATGGAAGGTTGGTCATATAATCTTTAGCAGAGGCTCATTTGATTAGAAATTGAAAGTTCTAATTCGTTTTTAGGAGTCAATAGGGATGGAGGTTAAATAGCCATCCCCCAGAAGCCATGAGATGGGCATTTTATTAAAAATAGTTCAAAGAACATGCAACAATGCTTCTAGAGCTGGTTAAACTCCCCAGAGCCAAGAGGCAAGGACTGTAAGCTATGCCCCAGGGGGAAAATGAGGCTCTTATAGAATGGGCGGTCGTAAAAACTTCAGATGGGGTTCATTTGATTGAAAGAATTGGAATTTTTAATTCCCTTTTCAAGAGTCAAAAGTAATTGACTCCATGCTCACATTTTCCCAAAATACACCCAATCAAAATTTTGAGATAGCTATTTTGTTCAAAATTGTTGAAAAGTCCGGTAATTGTGCCTTTGGTGATGTCAAAACCCCTAAAACCCTCTGGGCGAATACTGTAATTTAAGCAATGCCTTCAATGTTTGCATATGGTATATGTTATTTAGAAAAGTGGAGTTTTCCAAAAGAACGAAAAGCATCTAGGTGAGTAGGGAAGCCCTAATATCTCCAGGGCGACACCCCTGCTGCCATCTATAATTGAGTCTAACGCTGGGCTAACATAATTTATTCAAGGATTATTGATCGAGTCTAATGGGGTCAACGGCCCCCTTTTTAAAGGTCGATTTATTTGTTGTTTCTAGGTGTAATGACTCCGGGGCGAAGTTTGCACATGCGCATTAACGGGAAGAGATGTGTTGATCGACTCGAGGGGGAAGTGGATTTCTGAGAAATTGATTTACATAAAAGAAGGGGAAGTGGATTTCTGAGAAATTGGTTTACATAAAAGAAGGGGAATTATTGATCCACGAAGGGACCACAAATTTCTGAGAAATTGATTTGCATAATCGAGGGGAATTATTGATCCACGAAAGGAGACAGATTTCTGAGAAATTGATTTGCATAATCGAGGGGAATTATTGATTCACGAAAGGGGAATTAAGAAACATTATGGCTTCTTTGATCTTTAGGTCTGAGGGATAAATGGTCTTTAGTGACAGAGATAAATTGATGTTCTATTTTTAAATATGGCTTCTCTGATCTTTAGGCCAGAGAGATAAATTGATATTCTATCAAAGCCATAATAGTGTAGCTAGGAACACCCTCGAGATGAAGACAGATTGAATATATTTTACGTGGGAAAAAGTTTCCTAGGACTTTCAAACGTGACAACGCAGGGATGCCGAAACAATGGACCACGCAGAGATTACTTTTAGGGGATTATTTGGGCGAAACAGTTTGAGGTATTTTAGAAGATGATTTAGGCGAAACAGTTTGAGACACTTTAGAAGATGATTTAGGGTGAAACCGTTTGAGACATTTTAGAAGATAATTTTAAAAAGATGATTTAGAAGATGATTTAGGGTGAAACTCTGTGGTCGTTATAATACAAAACTACCATTTGAACAATGTTGTGAGGCCCCCTACCCAAACCCCAAAGGACCCCCCTACCCCAACCCCAAAGGCCCCCCGGGCACCCAAAGGCCCCCCGTGCCCCCAAATGGCCCCTAATGCCCCCAAAGGGCCTCCGGCACCCCCAAAGGCCCCCAACCTCGGTGCCCCCAAAGGGTCCTTCCGGGTCCCCCAAAGGCCCCCCGAGCCCCAAAGACCTCCCCGGGCCACAAGGGATCCCCCCCCCCAAAAGCCCCCAAAAGCCCCTAAAGCTCCCTCCCTTTCTCCCTCCCTTTTTTGAATTTTTTTAAGTTTTTTCGGACTGAATTTTTTAGACTTAGAAATTATACAACATTTTCCGGTTTTTTCTTTAACCAATTGACATAGAGTTTTAGCCTAGAGTCTTAGCTTAGTTTTATTTAGAGTTGAAGTTTAGTTTAGTTATAGTTAAGAGTTTAAAATTTTACCTTAGAATCTTAGCTTAGAGTTTTTGTTAGAGTTTTAGTTTAGCTTATTTTTAGTTAAGAGTTTAGAGTTTTACCTTAGAGTCTTAGCTTAGAGTTTAGTTAGAGTTCTAGTTTAGTTTAGTTATAGTTAAGAATTTAGAGTTTTAGCTTAGAGTCATAGCTTAGAGTTTTAGTTAGAGTTGTAGTTTACTTTAGTTTTAGTTAAGAGTTTAGAGTTTTAGCCTAGAGTCTTAGCTTAGAGTTTTTGTTAGAGTTCTAGTTTAGTTTAGTTTTAGTTAAGAGTTTAATTTTTAGCTTAGAGTCTTAGCTTAGAGTTTTCATTGAAGTTCTAGTTTAGTCTAGCTTTAGTTAAGAGTTTAGAGTTTTATCTTAGAGTCTTGGCTTAGAGTTTTAGTTAGAGTTGAAGTTTAGTTTAGTTATAGTTAAGAATTTAGGGTTTTAGCTTAGAGTCATAGCTTGGAGTTTTAGTTAAAGTGGTAGTTTACTTAAGTTTTAGTTAAGAGTTTAGAGTTTTAGCCTAGAGTCTTAGCTTAGAGCTTTAGTTGGAGTTGAAGTTTAGTTAAGTTATAGTTAAGAGTTTAGAGTTTTTAGCTTAGTGCCTTAGCTTAGAGTTTTTGTTAGAGTTCTAGTTTAGTTTAGCTTTAGTTAAGAGTTTAGAGTTTTACCTTAGAGTCTTAGCTTAGAATTTAGTTAGAGTTCTAGTTTAGTTTAGTTATAGTTAAGAGTTTAGAGTTTTAGCTTAGAGTCATACTTTAGAGTTTTAGTTAGAATTGAATTTTAGTTTAGTTTAGTTTTACTTTATAGTTTTAGCTTAGAGCCTTAGCTTAGAGTTTTAGTTAGAGTTGAAGTTTAGTTTAGTAATAGTTAAGAGTTATGAGTTTTAACATGTTACTTTAATACTAACATACTTTTACTGAACACACACAAATTTCTCTTAGAAATAATATTTTTCATCAGTGATAACACGTTTTCTGCTTGAAGTAGCAATTTTTCTGTCAAAGATACCAAATGTTTTCTTAGAAGTAACTTTTCTTTGATTGTGATAACAACTCTTCTGTCAGAAGTAGCAAGTTTTGCTTAACACTAACAAATTTTCTCATCGAAGTAACAACATTTTACCTTAAAACTAACATACTTTTACTGAACACACACAAATTTCTCTTAGAAATAATATTTTTCATCAGTGATAACAACTTTTCTGTCAGAAGTAGCAAGTTTTCTGCCAAAGATACCAAATTTTTTCTTAGAAGTAACAATTTTTTGATTGTGATAACAACTTTTCTCAGAAGTAGCAAGTTTTGCTTCACACTAACAAACCTTCTCATCAAAGTAACAACATTTTACCTTCAACCTAACATACTTTTACTGAACACACACAAATTTCTCTTAGAAATAATATTTTTCATCAGTGATAACACTTTTTCTGTTCAAACTAGCAAGTTTCCTACCAAAGATACCAAATTTTTTCTTAGAAGTAAAAATTTTGATTGTGATAACAATTTTTCTGTCAGAAGTAGCAAGTTTTGCTTAATACTAACAAATTTTCTCATCAAAGTAACAACATTTTACCTTCAACCTAACATACTTTTACTTAACACACACAAATTTCTCTTAGAAATAATATTTTTCATCAGTGATAACACATTTTCAGTTCGAACTAGCAAGGTTTGCTTAACACTAATAAATTTTCAAATCAAAGTAACAATATTTTATCTTAAAACTAACATACTTTTACTGAAAATATATAAATTTCTCTTAGAAAAAATATTTTTCATCAGTAATAACACTTTTTCACTTCGAACTAGCAAGTTTTGCTTAACACTAACAAATTTTTCTGTCAAAGATACTTTTTTCTTAGAAGTAAAATTTTTTTCGTTATGATAAAAAGTTTTCTGTTCGAACTAGCAAGTTTTCTGTCAAAGATACCAAATTTTTTCTTAGAAGCAACATTTTTTTTTGTGATAACAACTTTTCTGTCAAAAGTAGCAAGTTTTGCTTAACACTAACAAATTTTTCTGTCCAAGATACTTTTTTTCTTAGAAAAAACAATTTTTTCGTTATGATAACAAGTTTTCTAATCGAACTAGCAAGTTTTCTGTCAAAGATACCAAATTTTTTCTTAGAAGTAACATTTTTTGTTTGTGATAACAACTTTTCTGTCAAAAGTAGCAAGTTTTGCTTAACACTAACAAATTTTCTCATCAAAGTAACATCATTTTACCTTAAAACTAACATACTTTTACTGAACACACACAAATTTCTCTTAGAAATAATATTTTTCATCAGTGATAGCACATTTTCTGTTCGATCTAGCAAGTTTTCTACCAAAGATATCAATTTTTTTCTTAAAAGTAACTATTTTTGATTGTGATAACAACCTTTACTTTATTGTTTTTCAAATATTATTAATAAAATCACATGTATTTTAAACATTAGCGTTCTTATTTCCGAAAACTAAAACCCAACTTTATTAAAAAATCAAATATTATTAATAAAATCACGTGTATTTTAAATGTGGGCATCAAAGTAACAACATTTTACCTTAAAACTAACATAATTTTACTGAACACACACAATTTTCTCTTAGAAATAATATTTTTCATCAGTGATAAAATATTTTCTGTTCTAACTAGCAAGTTTTCTACCAAAGATACCAAATTTTATGTTAGAAGTAAAATTTTTTTATTGTGATAACAACTTTTCTGTCAGAAGTAGCAAGTTCTGCTTAACACTAACAACCCTTCTCAGCAAAGTAACATAATTTTACCTTAAAACTAACACACTTTTACTGAACACACACACAAATTTCTCTTAGAAATAATATTTTCATGAGTGATAACACTTTTTCTGTTCGAACTAGCAAGTTTTCTACCAAAGATACCGAATTTTTTCTTAGAAGTAACCCTTTTTTGGCTGTGATAACAACTTTTCTGTCCCAAGTAGCAAGTTTTGCTTAACACTAACAAATTTTCTCATCAAAGTAACAATATTTTATCTTAAAACTAACATACTTTTACTGAACACACACAAATTTCTCTTAGAAATAATATTTTTCATCAGTGATAACACTTTTTCTGTTCGAACTAGCAAGTTTTCTACCAAAGATACCAAATTTTTTCTTAGAAGTAACAATTTTTGATTGTGATAACAACTTTTGTGTCAGAAGTAGCAAGTTTTGCTTAACACTAACAAACCTTCTCATCAAAGTAACAATATTTTATCTTAAAACTAACATACTTTTACTGAACCCACACAAATTTCCCTTAAAATAATATTTTTCATCAGTGACAATACTTTTTCAGTTTGAACTAGCAAGTTTTGCTTAACAATAACAAAATTTTCTGTCAAAGATACTTTTTTCTTAGAAGTAACAATTTTCTCGTTATGATAATAAGTTTTCTGTTCGAACTAGCAAGTTTTCTACCAAAGATACCAAATTTTTTCTTAGAAGTAACAATTTTTTGTTTGTGATAACAACTTTTCTGTCACAAGTAGCAAGTTTTGCTTAACACTAACAAATTTTTCTGTCAAAGATACTTTTTTCTTAGAAGTGACAATTTTTTCGTTATGATAAAAAGTTTTTTGTTCGAACTAGCAAGTTTTCTCCCAAACATACCAAATTTTTTCTTAGAAGTAACAATTTTTTGTTTGTGATAACAACTTTTCTGTCACACGTAGCAAGCTTTGCTTAACACTAACGAATTTTCTCATCAAAGTAAAAACATTTTACCTTAAAACTAACATACTTTTACTGAACACACACAATTTTCTCTTAGAAATAATATTTTTTATCAGTGATAACAACTTTTCTGTCAGAACTAGCAAGTTTTCTGCCAAAAATACCAAATTTTTTCTTAGAAGTAACAATTTTTTCGTTATGATAAAAAGTTTTCTGTTCGAACTAGCATGTTTTCTGTGAAAGATACCAAATTTTTTCTTAGAAGTAACATTTTTTGTTGGTGATAACAACTTTTCTGTCAGAAATAGCAAGTTCTGCTTAACACTAACAAACCTTTTCATCAAAGTAACATCATTTTACCTTAAAACTAACATACTTTTACTTAACACACACCATTTTCTCTTAGAAATAACATTTTTCATCAGTGATATCACGCTTTCTGTTCGAACTAGCAACTTTTCTACCAAAGATACCAAATTTTTTCTTAGAAGTAACAATTTTTGATTGTGATAACAACTTTTCTGTCAGAAGTAGCGAGTTTTACTTAACACACACAATTTTCTCTTAGAAATAATATTTTTCATCAGTGATAACAAGTTTTCTGTTCGAACTAGCAAGTTTTCTACCAAAGATACCAAATTTTTTCTGAGAATTAAAAATATTTTGGATTGTGATAACAACTTTTCTGTCAGAACTAGCAAGTTTTGCTTAACACTAACAAATTTTTTCATCAAAGTAACAACATTTTACGTTAAAACTAACATACTCTTACTTAACACACACAAATTTCTCTTAGAAATAATATTTTTCGTCAGTTATAACACGTTTTCTGTTCGAACTAGCAAGTTTTCTGTCAAAGATACCAAATTTTTTCTCAGAAGTAACTTTTCTTTGATTGTAATAACAACTTTTCTGACAGAAGTAGCAAGTTTTGGTTAACATTAACAAATCTTCTCTTCAAAGTAACAACATTCTTCCTATGATACTACCAAACGTTTACTTAACACTAACAGATTTTCACTTCGAAGCATCAACTTTTTTCCTTAATACTAACATACTTTTACTTAACACTCTCAAATTTCTCTTAGAAATAACACTTTTCATCAGTGATAACACATTTTCTGCTTGAGCTTGCAAGTTTTCTCTCAAAGATTTTTTTTTCTTAGAAGTAGCAATTTCCATTAGAATGACAAGTTAGATGTTAGAAATAACAAGTTTTAAGTCATTCATACCAAATCTTTCTTGGAATTAACATTTTTTTTCGTTTATGATAACAATTTTTCTGTCAAAAGTAGCGAACTATCCCTAACACTAAAAAATCTTCGCATCGAAGTAACAATCTTTTCTTAATTCTAATAAACTTTTACTTAACACTATAAAATTTCTCTTAGAAGTAACAGGTTTTTAACAAGTTTTCTTTCAAAGTTAGGTTTCTCTACATTTAAGTTAGGTTCATCTAACCTCCTATAGGTTAGTTTAGGTTAGCTATAAATTAATATTAATAAATAAATAGAAACTTTTTTCCATGTTTAAGTTAGGTTAGGTTAGGTTTGCTTATCATGAGCGCTCATGGTAAGCTAACCTAACCTAACCTAACTTAAACATGGAGAAATGTTTCTATTTATTTATTAATATTTATTTATAGCTACTCTTACCTAACCTAACCGATAGGTGGTTAGATGAACCTAACTTAAATGTAGAGAAACCTAACTTTGAAAGAAAACTTGTTAAAAACCTGTTACTTCTAAGAGAAATTTAATAATGTTAAGTAAAAGTTTATTAGAATTAAGAAAAAGTTGTTACTTCGATGCGAAGATTTGTTAGTGTTAGGGATAGTTCGCTACTTCTGACAGAAAAATTGTTATCATCAACGAAAAAAAAATTGTTAATTCCAAGAAAAGATTTGGTATGAATGACTTAAAACTTGTTATATCTAACAGATAACTTGTCATCATAATGAAAATTGCTACTTCTAAGAAAATAAAAATTTGGTATCTTTGAGAGAAAACTTGCAAGCTCAAGCAGAAAATGTGTTATCACTGATGAAAAGTGTTATTTCAAAGAGAAATTTGAGTGTGTTAAGTAAAAGTATGTTAGTATTAAGGAAAAGCTGATGCTTAGAAGTGAAAATCTGTTAGTGTTAAGTAAACGTTTGGTAGTATTAAAAGAAGAATGTTGTTACTTTGAAGAGAAGATTTGTTAGTGTTAATCAAAACTTGCCACTTCTGTCAGAAAAGTTGTTATCACAATCAAAGAAAAGTTACTTCTGAGAAAAAATTTGGTATCTTTGACAGAAAACTTGCTAGTTCGAACAGAAAACGTATTATCACTGACGAAAAATATTATTTCTAAGAGAAATTTGTGTGTGTTGAGTAAGAGTATGTTAGTTTTAAGGTAAAATATTGTTACTTTGATGAGAAAATTTGTTAGTGCTAAGCAAAACTTGCTACTTCTGACAGAAAAGTTGTTATCACAATAAAAAATTGTTACTTCTAAGAAAAAATTTGGTATCTTTGGTAGAAAACTTGCTAGTTCGAACAGAAAACTTGTTATCACTGATGAAAAATATTAATTCTAAGAGAAAATTGTGTGTTAAGTAAAACTTGCTACTTCTGACAGAAAAGTTGTTATCACAATCGAAAATTGTTACTTCTAAGAAAAAATTTGGTATCTTTGGTAGAAAACTTCCTAGTTCGAACAGAAAGCGTGATATCACTAATGAAAAATATTATTTCTAAGAGAAAATTGTGTGTGTTAAGTAAAAGTATTTTAGTTTTAAGGTAAAATGATGTTACTTTGATGAGAAGGTTTGTTAGTGTTAAGCAAAACTTGCTACTTCTGACAGAAAAGTTGTTATCACAAACAAAAAATGTTACTTCTAAGAAAAAATTTGGTATCTTTGACAGAAAACTTGCTAGTTCGAACAGAAAACTTTTTATCATAACGAAAAAATTGTTACTTCTAAGAAAAAATTTGGTAACTTTGGCAGAAAACTTAATTGTTGTGACAGAAAAGTTGTTATCACTGATGAAAAATATTATTTCTAAGAGAAAATTGTATGTGTTCAGTAAAAGTATGTTAGTTTTAAGGTAAAATATTGTTACTTTGATGAGAAGGTTTGTTAGTGTTAAGCAGAACTTGCTACTTCTGACAGAAAAGTTGTTATCACAATCAAAAACTGTTACTTCTAAGAAAAAAGGTATCTTTGGTAGAAAACTTGCTAGTTCAAACAGAAAAAGTGTTATCACTGATGAAAATATTATTTCTAAGAGAAATTTGTGTGTGTTCAGTAAAAGTATGTTAGTCTTAAGATAAAATATTGTTACTTAGATGAGAAAATTTGTTAGTGTTAATCAAAACTTGCTACTGGTGACAGAAAAGTTGTTATCACAAACAAAAAATTGTTACTTCTAAGCAAAAATTTGGTATGTTTGGTAGAAAACTTGCTAGTTCGAACAGAAAACTTTTTATCATAACGAAAAATTGTTACTTCTAAGAAAAAAGTATCTTTGACAGAAAAATTTGTTACTGTTAAGCAAAACTTGCTAGTTCGAACTGAAAAATTGTTATTACGGATGAAAAATGTTATTTCTAAGAGAAATTTGTGTGTGTTCAGTAAAAGTATGTTAGTTTTAAGATAAAATATTGTTACTTTGATGAGAAAATTTGTCGGTGTTAAGCAAAACCTGCTAGTTCGAACTGAAAATGTGTTATCACGGATGAAAAATATTATTTCGAAGAGAAAATTGTGTGTGTTCAGTAAAAGTATGTAGGTTTTAAGATAAAATATTGTTACTTTGATGCGAAAATTTGTTAGTGTTAAGCAAAACTTGCTACTTGTGACAGAAAAGTTGTTAGCACAACCAAAAAATTGTATAAAAAATAGCACAACCAAAGAAAAAATTTGGTATCTTTGGTAGAAAACTTGCTAGTTCGAACAGATAAAGTGTTATCACTGATGATAATATTATTTCTAAGAGAAATTTGTGTGTTTGTTCAGTAGAAGTGTGTTAGTTTTAAGGTATTATGATGTTACTTTGATGAGAAGGTTTTTTAGTGTTAAGCAGAACTTGCTACTTCTGACAGAAAAGTTGTTATCACAATCAAAAATTGTTACTTCTAAGAAAAAATTTGGTATCTTTGGTAGAAAACTTGCTAGTTCGAACAGAAAATGTGTTATCACTGATGAAAAATATTATTTCTAAGAGAAAATTGTGTGTGTTAAGTAAAAGTATGTTAGTTTTAAGGTAAAATATTGTTACTTTGATGCCCACATTTAAAATACACGTGATTTTATTAATAATATTTGATTTTTTAATAAAGTTTGGTTTTAGTTTTCGGAAATAAGAACGCTCATGTTTAAAATACATGTGATTTTATGAATAATATTTGAAAAGCCATAATGTAAAGGTTGTTATCACAATCAAAAAATGTTACTTCTAAGAAAAAATTGGTATCTTTGGTAGAAAAGTTGCTAGTTTGAATAGAAAAGGTGTTATCACTGGTGAAAGGTGAAAATATTATTTCTAAGAGAAATTTGTGTGGGTTCAGTAAAAGTATGTTAGTTTTAAGGTAAAATAATGTTACTTTGATGAGAAAATTTGTTAGTGTTAAGCAAAACTTGCTACTTGTGACAGAAAAGTTGTTATCACAAACAAAAATGTTACTTCTAAGAAAAAATTTGGTATCTTTGACAGAAAACTTGCTAGTTCGAACAGAAAACTTTTTAAAATAACAAAAAATTGTTAGTTCTAAGAAAAAAAGTATCTTTGACAGAAAATTTTTATAGTGTTAAGCGAAACTTGCTACTTGTGACAGAAAAGTTGTTATCGCAAACAAAAAATGTTCTTAACTAAAACTAAAGTAAACTTCAACTCTAACTAAAATTCTAAGCTAAGGCTCTAAGCTAAAACTCTAAACTCTTAACTATAACTAAACTAGAACTCTAACTAAACTCTAAGCTAAGACTTGAAGGTAAAACTCTAAACTCTTAACTAAAACTAAACTAGAACTCTAAAAAAAACTCTAAGCTAAGAATCTAAGGTAAAACTTTAAACTCTTAACTATAACTAAACTAAACTTCAACTCTAAATAAAACTAAGCTAAGACTCTAGGCTAAAACTCTATGTCAATGGGTTAAAGAAAAAACCGGAAAAATGTTGGATAATTTTTAAGTCTAAAAAATTCAGTCCGAAAAAACTTAAAAAAAACTAAAAAAGGGAGGGAGAAAGGGAGATGGCTCAAGGGGCCTTTAGGGGCCCGGAGGTATTTTGGGGGTCCGGGGAGGTCTTTTGGAGCTCGGGGGGCCTTTGGGGACCCGGAGGGACCCTTCGGGGACGCCGGGGGTCCCTTTGGGGGTGCCGAAAGGGCTCCGGGGGCCTTTTGGGGGCATTGGGGGCCTTTTGGGGCACAGGGGGGCCTTTGGAGGCCCGAGGGGTCCCTTCGGAGTTGGGGTAGGGGGCCCTTTGGGGTTGGGGAAGGGGACCTCACAACATTGTTCAAATGGAACTTTTGTATTATAACGACCACAGAGTTCACCCCAAATCATCTTCTAAAATCATCTTCTAAAATGTCTCAAACGGTTTCAACCCAAATCATATTCTAAAATATCTCAAACTGTTTCGCCTAAATCATCTTCTAAAATGTCTCAAACTGTTTCCCCCAAATAATCCCCTAAAAGTAATTTCTGCGTGTTCCATTGTTTCGGTATCCCTGCACTGTCACATTTGAAATTTCTAGGAAACCCTTTTCCAAGTAAAATATATTCAGTCTGTCTTCATCTCGAAGTTGTCCCTAGCTACACTATTATGGCTTTGATAGAACATCAATTTATCTCTCTGGCCTAAAGATCAGAAAAGCCATATTTATAAAATAGAATATCAATTTATCTCTGTCACTAAAGACCATTTATCCCTCAGACCTAAAGATCAAAGAATCCATAATGTTTCTTAATTCCCCTTTCGTGAATCAATAATTCCCCTCGATTATGCAAATCAATTTCTCAGAAATTTGTCTTCCTTCGTGGATCAATAATTCCCCTTCTTTTATGTAAATAAATTTCTCAGAAATCCACTTCCCCTTCTTTTATGTAAATCAATTTCTCAGAAATCCACTTCCCCCTCGAGTCGATCAATACATCTCTACCCGTTAATGCGCATGTGCAAACTTCGCCCCGGAGTCATTACACCTAGAAACAACAAATAATTTGACCTTGAAAAAAGGGGCCGTTGACCCCATTAGACTCGATCAATAATCCTTGAATAAATTATTTTAGCCCAGCGTTAGACTCAATTATAGATGGCAGCAGTGGTGTCACCCTGGAGATATTAGGGCTTCCCTACTTAGGTGAGCCTTTCAGAGAGCGTTAAGGGACGTGTCGAACTAAATCAATACACGTTATTTGCATTCTGGTTTTCAAAAGGGCTTAACTCAGAAGTTAATAAGTATAGATAGATAAATGTATTCACACGAAAACCCTCTTGGGCCATGGAGAAACACAACAAACAAGCACAAAAAGTACAACAACAAAACTTAAACTGACATATTAGTAAAACTGATTATTCAACAAAATCTTCACAGGGTCCCATATCTACCCGGACGAACCTTCCAAAATTATTTATATCTAAATAACACATATTTTTCAAAATTTCGGAAATCTAATCTGTCCCCCAACCTCTCTACCAATATTTCTAGCCGCAATTCCCCAATTCCTGCCCTTCCCTACGAAATGCCGCAAAGACTCATCCAACTCTCCGCACATAGGGCAAATCTAGGGACCATCCCTCAATATACCCCTCTCCCCCAAATATTTTCTTTGTTCTTCAAGAGGCTTAAAATTCTCCCTTACAAAAGTTAACCGTTTTTAAATATTCCAGACTTAGTCCTTTTTTAGATAAATTTCGTCACCTCAGTTTTCCCTGACCTCCTCATAAAGCCCCAGGGACAACATGGAGGCCTTTTCAGCTTGCCGAACCTGAACTACCTGAGACTCTAGCCTAGTAGTGACTAACCTAGATATAGACCCTACCATCCCTCCTATTCCCCTTCTCTTATTCCAACAATTGCCTAGCCCTGCACGGTCTAATATATTCGTTACCTGATTTGGCCAAGAATCCTTCCTCCTACCCTCATGCATATTTGAAAATGATTATTTAACCAACCTATTTTTTTCTATCGATGTTACCCTTTCCTGATATTTAAACATACTAATTAGCTTATTATGTCTCATTGAATTTATTTCTATATCCCCTCTCAGCACCAACCCATTAAACTTATTATCGAGGTCTAGCCTAAGCTTAAAAAACATCAACTGGATTCTTTCTAAATTTACCAAAAACCCCAAATCTCTTCCCCATTATGCAAAGCCGATTTAGCCCTAGTATTTAAAATACACTTTAGCAATCCTACATCCCTAATTTCCTTAATACTGCTTTTACTTAGTATTCCCAGTAGTCTATTTCCCCCACTTTCTACCATCTTAAGATGTTACGTTCACTTCCCATCTGATAATAGCTTATAAACTAAGTGATGAAATTCATCTACACGGTCTACTGTCCCACCTTCATACGTAAACTGACACTGCGAATTGATCTTTTCTCCCCTTTTCCTTAAAACTATAACCACTGACTTCCTTACGTTTAATAGTAGTTTCTTATTCCTAAAATGAGAATATGCTAGATCTAGTAGTTGCTGCAAATGTTCTTTACTTTCTATTACCGCAAAAAGTAATGTAAGAACAAAGGTTCTTGAAAACTTAATTATTGGGGTGCCTCTGCCTCTGAAATGCTGTTAAAAATCATTAATATACAATGAAATGGCCTTGGGGAATTTGTATTTCCCTGCTTAACACCAAGTCTACTCTTAACAACCCTGAAAAAGGCCTTATCTACCTGAAAAGTCAAGAAATAGACCCAAAACACACAAGCCCTTGTCAAGGTTAACACGCACAAACTCTGTTGCATCTGAAAGTGCATGCAAGGTAGAGAAACTGGGACGAAAGCCATACTGATGGTTAGTTATGAGAGAATTACCTGCAGTCGTATTAGTACTAAATACAAATGAAGAGAGTCTACAATACACTACTTTTTCAACAACCTTAGAAATTACAGGAAGGAGAGAAATAGGTCTATAGTTTGAAATTAGAGATGAATCACCTTTTTTAAACAAAGGTACAACATTAGCAACCTTAAATAAATGAGGAAAAACACCAGAAGAAAGAGAGAGGTTAGTTATGTGTGAGATGGGGTTCGAAACAAACTGACCAATTTTTTTAAGAACATTACAGCTCAAACCAAAACCATCAACCGAACGGCTACTTGAAAGCTGAAAAATAATGTTAGAAATTTCGGTATCACTGCATGGAAAAAGGAAAAATGACTTTTCTGCTAAGGGAAAACTACTTACTCTGCTGTAGGGTGGATTAGGAACTGAAGGAAGTGAGGTGAAATACGAATTGAAGGCGCTTGCTGAAGAATTTTTGTCCACGAAAGATCCATCAGCTTTCCTGTAGCGACAAGGGGGGACTGTTTGAGTTTCTTGCGGGAAAGAGCTTCATTAACTACAGTCCAAACCTTTCGCAAATTCCCCTTACACTCATCAGTTCGACGCAAAAAATATAGCTTTTTGGCTGCACGTACTGAAGAAGTAAGCACATTTTTATAAAGTTTATACTTCAAAAGATCATCCTGTGTCTTACTTTTACATGCAGCCTTGAACAGAGACGCCTTCATATGTGTAGCATTGATCAGACCTCTAGACATCCATGGACATTTAGGTATGGAATTCCTTGGCCTCTTTCTAAGAGGAAAATGCTTATCCAACAGAGCTCCCATACGACACAAAAATAAATTCGTTGCACAATCAACATCATTAGCTTCAAGAACACTAGACCAATCATTACTCTGAAGACTATGTATTAAATTAGAAATTTCTTTATCTGTGGAAGTTCTAAAAGAAGACTCACCCTGCTCATCCACAGCAATCTCAGTTTGAGGCACAAAAAGTGAAACATAAATAGGGAAGTGATCAGAAAGATCTGTGAAAACAAGACCAGAAGTAAACTTCAAATTAGAAGAATGAGAAATGAAAATATTGTCTATTAAAGTGGCTGAATTTCTAGTAGGGTCAACACGAGAAGGAAAAAAAATTGAAGGAAGTAGACCAGCAGAAGAAAGCACATCAAAGAGATGGTCACATTCATCACTTGATCCAATATTTAACATATTACAATTAAAATCTTCCAAAACACAAATACGTTTTTTAGAGAAAGACCCCACACAAGAAAGTTGATCAAGCAAATCATAGAACAAATGTGTTGGAAAAGGAGGGGGCTTATAAAACAAACAAACAGTGTCACATGCAAACTGGCTTTTCAGATCAATAACAAGAGAATAAACTGTCCTACTATTTGACACTACTGATGTAAACAAGGATTCAAGGTCAGACCTTCTTCTAAACTCAATATCAGACTTTATAAATAAAGAAATACCTCCTGAGCACTTTGTTACCATTCTGGGGATATGGACAGCAACATAACCATGCATATCATAGGCTGTAAAATTTTCACCATCAGATAACCATGTTTCTGTTAAACCAATTACATCAAAAGGGCAAGAATTATCAGACCACAAATACGATTTCAGACTATCCCACTTATCTCTTATCCCACGCACATTCAAACAAAATACATTAAAGCTACTATTTAAAGACAGTGAGGGTATAATTTTATCACAATAATCAATGGTAGTGTGATAATTACAGCTAGAATTAACCATAGATTCAAGGAGAGGGTCAAGCGTGTGAGTCTCTTGTTTACCAGCCCTAATTGGTTGATCAAATATAACCGAATTAAGAATAGAAGAATTCAAAAGAAAAGAGAAATCACCCATAATTATCACAAATAACAAATATACACATAGAAATATAAGTGGGATGGCACAAATTATCCAAAGTATTGGACCAAAGTATAATGTGACACCAGTTGCTATTACATGAGCTGCAAGTGTGCTGGACTGACAAAAAAATAATAGAAGTTAGGCTACATGAAGGTGAGAGGATCACAAAAAGCATAATGAGATATCAGTAAAATGAAAGTAGAATCAAAGTATTGGCCCAATTTATAATGTGGGACCAGAAAATTATGTAAGCTGTAACTGACATGAGAAAAAAAAAAAATATATATAATAGTAGTCAGCCTACCTGAAGGTAATAGGATCACAGACAAATATAAATGAATATCAATGGAATGACACATATTATTCCAAATATTAGCCCAAAGTATACTATGGGTAGTAAGAAATTATGAGAGCTGCATATATACTGACATGACAAAAATTTGATAGAATTCAGGGTACACAAGGGTGATAGCATCAAAAAATAAGATAAAGAAATATCAATGAGATGGCATATATTATTCAAAATATTGACCAAAAATATAATATGGGACCAGTCAAAATTATGCAAGTTGCATGTATGCTGACATGAAAAAAATATGATAGAATTCAGGTTACAGGAAGGTGATAGGATCACTAACCCAGATAAGGAAATAATAGTGGCATGGCACATATTCATCAAAATATTGGCCCCAAGTATAATGTGGAACCAGTCAAGATTATATGAGCTGCAATTATGCTGAAATGACAAAAATATGAAAGAAATCAGCCTGCATAAAGGTGATAGGATCACAAACAAACATAAAAAAAAAATAAATAAATAACAGTGGGATAACATATATGATTCATAATATTTGCCCAAAATGCAATATAGGACCAGTGAAAATTATATGAGCTGCAAATGTGCTGACATGACAAAAACATTATAGAAGCCAAGCTACATGATGGTGAAAGGATCATAAACAAACATAAAGAAAAATCAGTGGGAAGGCACATATTATTATAAGTATTAGCACAAACTATAATGTGTGACCAGTTGATATTATGGGGGTTACAAGTATAATGACACAACAAGAATATAATGTAAATCAGACAACATGAAGGTGACAGAATCACAAACAAACATAAAGAAATATTAGTGGGAAGGGACATATCATCCAAACTATTGGCACAAAGTGTAATATGGTACCAGTCTAAATTATGTGAGGACAGTAAAGAATAATAGAGGAATATTTTAAGAACAGCAAGTAAATCCCTACAGAAACAATGCAATATATTATAAGAAAATAAATCTAAATCCATCACTTTAATTTTTCTGCATTTGCAGCACATAAATCAATTTCACTCTGATTATTAAACTTAACCACTCTTCCAGATTGGGTTTTATACAGGATATCACCTTTACTGGACCAAACATTACGTAAGCCAAGCTTTGACTTGGCATATGAAAGAAGTTGTAAGCGTGGTTTTGTAAGTGTCTCAGAAAATAGAATCCCTGATCCTTTCAAATCCTTCTTTTGTCTGAGAAGCAGTTGACGAACTCGTAAGTTGCAAAATTCAACAACTATGGGTCTGGGTTTTGCAGATGGTTTGCCAATTCTTTTGGCTGATACAACATCAGACTGAATAATTGGTATGCCAGGAAATTTCCCAGCACATAGTGACAGGAATTGACTTTCAGTGTTTTCAATGGAGGTCTCCTCTTTCACCCCAAAGACAATAATTTGGTTGCTCAAAGCCTGCTGTTCAAAACGGTCATTTAATCTTGCCAGGTTGGACTGGATAGGCTGGAAAGAGTTTTTAAGGTCTATCATGGATGACTCTAAAGTAGCCAATGAAGATTCAACAGAAAATATGCGTCTGTTATAGCTTTCAAGAGTTTTATCCACTAGATTACTAAGATCTAGGTTGAGGCCAGCATACACCTCCTGCTTGATTGCATCCAGCTTATCTGAAGAGATAGTGACATTATGTTGCATGAATGTCTGTTCCTCTTTCATTTTAACCACTGCCTCATCTACCTGGGAAGAGATCTTAGCCAATATAAGGTCATCAAGTAACCCTTTCACTGAAGATTTAAGATTGTCAGGTTGTAGTGAATCTGCTAGCATTTTATGTTTGATTTTTATGCTATTTATGTGGTTAGTGAGCATGAGTAGTTGCTCTGAAACAGATTCTGATCCAGAGAATTGGATTGAGCTGTCAGACCTTAGTTCACGAGGTGGCTTGAGTTGACTTTTCATTTCTTATCTGAAGTAAACAACAAAACAGGACCAGAATAAGCAGTGGTATAAGACAGTTTGGGTATAAGGCAGGATGTAGTCCACAATGAAGTAACAAATTTCAAATACCAAAGCAGGGGATTGTGAAATTTGAAGAATAGAAAGCAATCAGCAAAAAACATCAAGCATCAACAGTAGCAGTGGCATAAACCCAAGGATTGGTTACTGTAGTCAAATTACAAGTTAAAATTGGTATAGGTCTCACCTGATGAGTCCCCTCTTACACCCCAGGGGTGGGGGCTGCTATGTGTGCCTGCCTTTACCCACTGGTAGGCAGTCAGAACCAGTACTTCAGGAGGCTTAAAGTGTTGCTGGTTATGCCAGAAAACCTCAAATTCTGATCTGATCTGATACCCACGTCTTTTCAATTTTCCATGATCTTTCTTCTGGCAAATAATAAAAAATTTCTCATTTTTGCAGATAGGAAGTTGAAACCTCTACAATAAGGTTCTCTAATACGTTGAATCTGATGGCGTGATTTCCACTAAGATTTTTTTTTTACTTTTAAGGAGTGTTTCTTCCCTTTTTAGAAAATGAGGCAGATTTTCTCAGGCTCGTAGCCTTTGATGGGTAACACTAAACTTATTGAAACTTATATAATTGAAATCAGAATAATAAGTAAAATCTTTCGATATATCTATTTGTATTAAAATTCCAATTATAGACTTTTGGTTACTATTGAGTCGTGTCACTCCTTACCTAAAGTTCGTTACCACGAACAATTTGATGAATCTAGTGTTTTCCTTACTATCTATACTATCCCTCTCTTTCCCTAGCACCTCTAAGACTTCCTGGCGTATCCTTTGACAGTCTTCATCAAAACGTCCATAATAATTGGAGCTTTATATGGAACTTTCACTCGGAACTTTCAGCAAATGTTAACGGAATTGACCAACTGACCAAAAGGCAATATTTGCACACTACTACTACTAATACTGCAACTACTGCTACTGCTCCTCCAATAACAACTACTACTACCTCTAAAACTATTGCATCTACAGCGATTACTACCAAGGCTAAGGATATTAAAATAAACATCTGAGGAAACATTAAGAGTAAAGTTGAACCAAATCAAGACATACTATATGCATGCCGAAAATTTTGGGCAATATTGAAACTGTGTTGAACTAAAACGAAAGATACTATACCTGCACAGGTTGTGAAGAGGACGTATCAGCAATGCTTTAGAAACGGTTGATGGTATTAGGTTGAATCTTTAATCGTGTGTTAAAGGGGATGTTGAAGAAAACTAAACGTGCTATATGCAAACTGCCACTAATGATACAACTGCTACTACAACTATTGCTACTACACAAGCTAAGGGTGCTAAGATGAAGCGTTCAATGAATGTCTAAGCAGATGTTGAACTAAATCAAAACGAGCTCTGAGCATCTAGATTGTCAAAAGGGTGACAAAGCCATATCTCAAGAACAGCTTACAGCATTGAGTTAGACATTTAAGGGTAAGTTGTAGGAGATTTGAAACTAGCCAGAAGACACTATGTGTTTATTTTGAATTCTAATTCTATGGTTAACTGTAATTAATGACACTAAGGGTATTAAGGTGAAATTTTTAGGGAATGCTTCAGGGGTATTTCAATAAAACGAAAAGAGTATATGCTTGCAAGTTTTCAAAAAGGCATATAAGCAGTATCATAGGCAGCGCTGTTTTATCACAGCTAACAGCATCATTGAAACTTTAAAAGGAGCTAATTTGATTAGGTGTTAAAAGTTTATGGCCCTTTTAAAAATTTGATGATGATACATTTTAGACTTAGAGATGCTGTACACAAAGTTTCTAGAGAAGCACCGTGCAGTTTTAGGAAGGGTAGAGGATGTGTCAACCAAATTTTCACTATTAGGCAAATTGAGCAATGCCCCAGTCATCAGACACTTTTAGCCCTCATTTTTATAGATTAGGAGCAAACGTTCGATTCAGCTGATTTAAGACCTTTAGCGAAGGTTTTATCGTTTTCAAACAGTTTGTGGTAACGAACTATAACTAAGGAGTAACCCGTCTCAATAGAAACTTAAACTTTAAAAAACAGAATTTTTATAGCCTACCAATAGATATATCAAAAGGATCGGATTGTTATGCTGATTTCAAACATATAAGTTTCATTAAGTTTAGTATTACCAATTAAAGGTTACTAGCTTAAGTGAATATGCCTGATTTTCAGAAAAAGGAGGAAACACTGCTTAAAAGTCATAGAAAGCAATTTTTTTTCAGAGGTAATCGTATCAATCCAGTGGTCCTAGAATATCGGGAAAGGGCTCATTTAGACGGAAATTAAAAGTTTTAGTGCCCTTTTTAAATGTCCAAAAAAATGGGAGGGCAACTAGGCCCCCTTCCCGCGCCCCTTTTTCTCTCAAAATCGTCCGATCAAAATTTTTAGATAGCCATTTTGCTCAGTATACTAGAAAGGCTTTGAAAGAAAGGCTAGAAAGGCTTAGAAAGGCAAGATTTTGCTCAGTATAACTATGCCTTTGGAAATAGCATGACCCCCCACAGCCCCCGGGTATAGTTCTTTAAGTTACAAATTTGCCAATTTCTTACGTATACTATTTGTTATTGAGAATTATGCATACATTTTGCCAGTGGGGAAGGGGGATTTTTTTGCTGGTGGTATTTTCCACAGGGATAATTTTCCGTGGGAAGTTTTCAAGGGGTGAATTTGTCAGGGGAAATTTTACACTGTGGAAAGTTGCCAGAATTCCTATACGAAATTCTTCTTATGTATTGCTTTTTCTTTGCCGACACAATTTTACGCGTAGAGATGTTAAGGGTAATTGTCCGGGATAAATCTTTACCAAGATTGAATAATCTAGAGAATAAATCCGATGGGAGGAGGGATTTTTCCGTGGAGCTGTAGTAAAATTTCATGAGATGATTTTAAAAACGATCAGAAATTAAATAAAAAACAAGTTTTTTTCAATTGAAAGCAAGGAGCAACATTAAAACTCAAAACGAACAGAAATTATTACGTATATGAGGAAGGTTGTTCCTGCTCAACATCTCACTCTTTAGGCTAAGGCTTAAATTATGTCGCAATCCTTTAAGAACGACTTTTGTAACACTATGTTCGTTTAATTAGAAAAATCAGAAGCTTTTTTTAAAGTACTTGAAAAACTTTAGCGTAAAGAGCGAGATGTTCAGGAGGAGCAACCCCTCTCATATACGTAATAATTTCTGTTTCCTTTTAAATTTTAATATTGCTCCTTACTTCCAGATGAAAAGACTTGTTTTTTTTATTTAATTCACTATCAAAGTGAACGCTATAGCGTTGCCTGTAGTAATGGTCATACGGTTCTAATGTTTTATTATTACTATTTTTTTTCCCCAGATACACTTCATATGGCAGGGATGGTCATAAAACTGCAGAGGGGGCTCTATTAATTTCACATCAGAAGTTCTGGTGCCCTTTTTAAGGATCAAAAGTCTTTTGAGGGCAACAAGCCCCTCCCCCCCCCCCGCTACACCCTTTTCCCCCAAATACATAAGATAAGAACTTTTAGACAGTCTTTTTGTTAAAAATAGTTCAAAGGTCAGATAACGAAAACTCCGGTGTCAACGTAACCCTCCGGGCCCCGGGGCAGGCGTTTTAAGTTATGCCCTGGGGGCATATATGGCTCTAATGGAAGGGATGCTCGTAGAAACTTCAGTGAGGGCTCATTTGAGTGAAAATTGAAATTTTTAGTGCACTTTTCAAGAGTCAAAAGTGATCGGAGGGCAACTAGCCCCCCCTCCCACTCCGTACGACTTTTTTATCCAAATGCATCAGATAAAAATTTTGAGATAGTTATTTATTAAAAATAGCTCACATGTCAGGTAACAAAAATTCCAGTGTCAACAAAACCCCCAGGGCCCTGGGGCAGTCGTTGTAAATTATGCCATAGGGGCATATATGGTTCTTATAGAATGGCTGCTCGTAATAATTCAGAAAAGCTTATTTAATCGGAAATTGAAAGTTTTAGTTCTTTTTTTAAGAGTCAAGACAGATCGGAGGTCAATTAGCCCCCCCCCACGTGCTTTGTCCCCGAAAATGCATCAGATAAAATTTTTGAGGTAGCCATTTTGTTAAAACTAGTTCACAGGTCAGATAACAAAGACTCCAGCGTCGACACAACCGCCCAGGGCCTAAGGGCAGGCATTGTAAGTTATGCCTTGGCGGCGTATATGGTTCTTGTGGAAGGGATGCTCGTATATACTTCAGAGAGGGCTCATTTGAGTGGAAATCAAAAGTTTTAGTTCACTTTTTAAGAATCAAAAGAGATCCGAGTGCAACTAAACCCCCCCCCCCCCCCTGCACGCCTTTTTCCCAAAACCCATCCGATAAACATTTTGAGATAGCCATTTTTAAAAAATTATTTAAAGGTCAGATAACAAAACTCTGGTGTCGAAACAGCCCCCCAGAGCCCGGGTGCTGGCGTTGTAAGTTATGCCCTGCGGGCATATGTGGTTCTTTTAGAAGGGATGCTTGTATAAACTTCAGGGAGGGCTCATTTGATTGAAAATCAAAAGTCCTAGTTCACTTTTTTAGAGTCAAAAGAGATCCAAGGGCAACTAGCCCCCCCCCCCCACACGCCGTTTTCCTCCAAACCCATCTGATACAAATTTTGAGATAGCCATTTTTTTTAATAGTTCAAGCATCAGGTAGAAAAAACTCCGGGGTCAACAAAAACCCCAGAGCCTTGTGCCAAGTGTTTTAAGTTATGCCCCGGGGGTGTATAAGGTTTTTTATGTAAGGGATGTTCCTATAAACTTCGAAGGTGGCTCGTTTGATTGGAAATTGAAAGTTCTAGTTACTTTTTTATGAGTCAAAAGAGAAGGGAGTGCTTAAACTCCCCCCCCCCCCACTCACACACACAACCTCTTTCCCTCAAATGCATCCAATGAAACTTTTGAGATAGCCAGTCTGTTTGAAATAGTCAAACGATCAGATAACAAAACTTCGTTGTCAACATAGCCCCCTCCCCAGAGTCCGGGGAAGGCTTGTAACTTTTGCTGTGAGGGAATATAAGGTTTTTATGTAAGGGGGGTTGCATAAACTTTGGAGAGGACTCAAATGGTTACAAATTGAAAGTTCCAACTCTCCTATTATCAGTCAAAAGTGATCAGATGGCGACTAGCCCCCCTCCCAACCTTGTTATCCTGACATGCATCCAATTGCCATATAGCCCATTTGTTCAAAATAGGCCAAAGATAACATAAACAACTCCAGGGATAAAACAGCCCCCCCCCCCAGAATTCGGGGGCAAGTGTTGTAAAATGTGCCCTAGGGACATGTAGTGTTTATGGAAGGGATGGTCGTATAAAATTCGAAGGGGGCTCATTCAATTATAAGTAAGAATTTTTAGTGCCCTTTTTAAGAG
>CM051257.1:15699239-15886739 GCA_027921565.1 Artemia sinica
ACCCCCAAAGACCCTCCCCCGGTCCCCAAAGGTCCCCCAGGCTCCCAAAGGGCCCCGGACCCCCAAAGGGCCCCCCGGACCCCCAAAGGCCCATCGGGCTCTCAAAAGACCACCGGGCTCCCAAAGGGCCCCCCGGACCCCCAAAGGCCCTCACCCGGTCCCCAAAATTCCACCGGGCTCCCAAAGGACCAATCGGCCCTCAAGTGCCCCCCAGACCCCCAAAGGCCCTCCCCGGGCCCCCAAAGGCCCACCGGGCTCCCAAAAGACCACCGGGCTCCCAAAGGGCCCCCCGGACCCCCAAAGGCCCTCACCCGGTCCCCAAAGGACCACCCGGCCCTAAAGGGCCCCCCTAGAACCCCAAAGGACCCCCAGCACCCCAAAGGCCCCTGAGCCCCCATTTTTTAATACTTTTTATGGCTTTATTATATCTTTTCAGAACAAGTTATTTTCTTAATGTCCATCCTAAACCCATTTTACAAGTTGAAGTACCCATCCTTTTCACCCACAACTTTACTATACTGATTTTTGAATGCTCCAACACCAAGCAATACTTTTCAATGGCATTTCAGAACAAGTTCTTTTCTTAATGTCCCTCCTAAACCCATTTTACAAATTGAAGTACCCATCCTTTACACCCACAGCTTTACTTTACAGCTTTTTGAATGCTCCAACACCAAGCAATACTTTTCAAAGGGCATTTCAGAACAAGTTCTTTTCATAATGTCCATCCTAAACCCATTTTACAAGTTGAAGTTCCCATCCTTTTCACCCACAACTTTACTTTACAGCTTTTTGAATGCCCAACACCAAGCAATACTTTTCAAAAGGCATTTCAGAACAAGTTCTTTTCTTAATGTCCCTCCTAAACCCATTTTACAAATTGAAGTACCCATCCTTTTCACCCACAACTTAGTTATAGGTAAGAGTTTGAAGTTTTACCTTAGAGACTTAGCTTAGAGTTTTAGTTTGGTTTAGTTTTAGTTAAGAGTTTAGAGGTTTTTTTTTAGCTTAGACTCTTAGCTTAGAGTTTTGTTAGAGTTCTAGTTTAGTTTAGTTTTAGTTAAGAGTTTAGAGTTTTAGCTTAGATTCTTAGCTTAAAGTTTTAGTTTGGTTTAGTTTTAGTTAAAAGTTTAGAGTTTTTTTAGCTTAGAGTCTTAGCTTAGAGTTTTTGTTAGAGTTCTAGTTTACTTTAGTTTTAGTTAAGAGTTTAGAGGTTTTAGCTTAGATTCTTAGCTTAGAGTTTTTGTTGAAGTTTTAGTTTAGTTTAGTTTTAGTAAATAGTTTAGAGTTTTAGCTTAGAGTCTTAGCTTATAGTTTTTGTTAGAGTTCTAGTTTATTTTAGTTTTAGTTAAGAGTTTAGAGTTTTAGCTTAGAGTCTTAGCTTAGAGTTTTTGTTGAAGTTTTAGTTTAGTTTAGTTTTAGTAAATAGTTTAGAGTTTTAGCTTATAGTCTTAGCTTAGAGTTTTTGTTAGAGTTCTAGTTTAGTTAGATATAGTTAAGAGTTTGGAGTTTTACCTTAGAGACCGAGCTTAGAGTTTTAGTTTAGTTTAGTTTTAGTTAAGAGTTTGGAGTTTTTAGCTTAGAGTCTTAGCTTAGAGTTTTTGTTAGAGTTCTAGTTTAGTTTAGTTTTAGTTAAGAGTTTGGTGTTTTACCTTAGAGTCATAGCTTAGACATTTAGTTAGAGTTCTAGTTTAGTTTAGTTTTAGTTATGAGTTTAGAATTTTAGCTTAGAGTCTTAGCTTAGAGTTTTTGTTAGAGTTCTAGTTTAGTTTAGTTTTAGTTAAGAGTTTAGAGTTTTTAGCTTAGAGTCTTAGCATAGTTTTTGTCGAAGTTCTAGTTTAGTTTAGTAATAGTTAAGAGTTTAGAGTTTTAGCTTAGAGTCTTAGCTTAGAGTTTTTGTTAAAGTTGAAGTTTAGTTTAGTAATAGTTAAGAGTTTAGAGTTCTAGCTTAGAGTCTTAGCTCAGAGTTTTTGTTAAAGTTGAAGTTTAGTTTAGTAATAGTTAAGAGTTTAGAGTTTTAGCTTAGAGTCTTAGCTTAGAGTTTTTGTTAGAGTTCTAGTTTAGTTTAGTTATAGTTAAGAGTTTAGAGTTTTTAGCTTAGATTCTTAGCTTAGAGTTTTAGTTTAGTTTAATTTTATTTAAGAGTTTAGAGTTTTACCATAGAGTCTTATCTTAGGGTTTTTTAGAGTTCTAGTTTAGTTTAGTTTCAGTTAAGAGTTTAGAGTTTTTAGCTTAGAGTCATAGTTTAGAGTTTTTTGTTGCAGTTCTAGTTTAGTTTAGAGTTATAGCTTAGACTTGGAGTTTTAATTAGAGTTCTAGTTTAGTTTAGTTTTAGTTAAGAGTTTAGAGTTTTAGCTTAGAGTCTTAGCTTAGAGTTTTTGTTAGAGTCCTAGTTAAGTTTAGTTATAGTTAAGAGTTTGAAGTTTTACCTTAGAGACTTAGCTTAGAGTTTTAGTTAAGTTTAGTTTTATTTAAGAGTATAGAATTTTAGCTTAGAGTCTCAGCTTAGAGTTTTTGTTAGAGTTCTAGTTTAGTTTTAGTTAAGAGTTAAGTGTTTTTAGCTTAGAGTCTTAGTTTAGAGTTTTTGTTGAAGTTCTAGTTTAGTTTAGTTTTAGTTTAGAGTTTTAGCTTAGACTTAGAGTTTTAATTAGAGTTCTAGTTTAGTTTAGTTTTAGTTAAGAGTTTAGAGTTTTTAACTTAGAGTCTTAGCTTAGTTTTATTTAGAGTTCTAGTTTAATTTAGTTTTAGTTAAGAGTTTAGAGTTTTACCGTCGAGTCTTAGCTTAGAGTTTTAGTTAGAGTTAAAGTTTAGTTTATTTAGTTACAGTTAAGAATTTAGATTTTTAGCTTAGAGTCATAGCTTAGAGTTTTACTTAAAGTTATAGCTTGGTGAAGATTTAGTTAAGAGTTTCGAGTTTTAGCTGAGTCTTAGCTTACCGTTTTTGTTATAGTTCTAGTTTAGCTTAGTTTTACTTAAGAGTTTAGAGTTTTACCTTAGAGTCTTAGCTTGGAGTTTTTGTTAGAGTTCTAGTTTAGTTTAATTTTAGTTAAGAATTTGATGTTTCACCTTTGAGTTTCAGTTAGAGTTCTAGTTTAGTTTACTTTTAGTTAAGAGTTTAGTGTTTTACCTTAGAGTCTTAGCATAGAGTTTTAGTTAGAGTTCTAGTTTAGTTTAGTTTTAGTTAAGAGTTTAGAATTTTAGCTTAGAGTCTTAGCTTAGAGTTTTTGTTAGAGTTCTAGTTTAGTTTAATTTTAGTTAAGAATTTGATGTTTCACCTTTGAGTTTCAGTTAGAGTTCTAGTTTAGTTTACTTTTAGTTAAGAGTTTAGTGTTTTACCTTAGAGTCTTAGCTTAGAGTTTTAGTTAGAGTTCTCGTTTAGTTTAGTTTTAGTTAAGAGTTTAGAATTTTAGCTTAGAGTCTTAGCTTAGAGTTTTTGTTAGAGTTCTAGTTTAGTTTAGGTTTAGTTAATAGTTTAGAGTTTTAGCTTAGAGTCGTAGCTTAGAGTTTTTGTTAGAGTTCTAGTTTAGTTTAGATATAGTTAAGCGTCTGGAGTTTTACCTTCGAGACTTAGCTTAGAGTTTTAGTTTAGTTTAGTTTTAGTTAAGAGTTTAGAGTTTTAGCTTAGAGTCTTAGCTTAGAGTTATAGTTAGAGTTGAAGTTTAGTTATAGTTAAGAGTTTAGAGTTTTAGCTTAGAGTCGTAGTTTAGAGTCTTTGTTAGAGTTCTAGTTTAGTTTACTTAAGAGTTTAGAGTTTTATCATAGAATCATAGCTTAGAGTTTTTGTTGAAGTTTTAGTTTAGTTTAGTTTTAGTTAAGAGTTTAGAATTTTTTAGCTTAGAGTCCTAGCTTAGAGTTTTTGTTAGAGTTCTAGTTTAGTTTAGTTTTAGTTAAGAGTTTGGTGTTTTACTTAGAGTTATAGCTTAGAGTTTTAGTTAGAGTTCTAGTTTAGTTTAGTTTTAGTTAAGAGTTTAGAATTTTAGCTTAGAGTCTTAGCTTAGAGTTTTGTTAGAGTTCTAGTTTAGCTTAGTTTTAGTTAAGAGTTTAGAGTTTCAGCTTAGAGTCTTAGCTTAGAGTTTTTGTTGCAGCTATAGTTTAGTTTAGTTTTAGTTAAGAGTTTATAGTTTTAGCTTAGAGTCTTAGCTTAGAGTTTTTGTTAGAGTTTTAGTTTAGTTTAGTTTTAGTTAAGAGTTTTGAGTTTTACCTTAAAGTCTTAGATTAGAGTTTTAGTTAGGGTTGAAGTTTCGTTTAGTTTAGTTATAGTTAAGAGTTTATAGTTTTAGCTTAGAGTCATAGCTTAGAGTTTTAGTTAGAGTTATTGTTTATTTTAGTTTTACTTAAGAGTTATAGCTTAGAGGTTTAGCCTAGAATCTTAGCTTAGAGATTTAGTTAGAGTTGAAGTTTAGTCCAAACTAGCATAACCACAAAATTACACAATATTGCATAGAAATACCAAAACCATAGGTTAGATTAGGTTAGGTTAGGTTAGAGGTTAGGTTTCTCCACGTTTAAATTAGGTTAGATTAGGTTAGCTTATCATGAGCGGCTCATGATAAGCTAACCTAATCTAACCTAACTTAAACGTGGAGAAACCTAACCTCTAACCTAACCTAACCTAATCTAACCTATGGTTTTGGTATTTCTATGCAATATTGTGTAATTTTGTGGTTATGCTAGTTTGGACTAAACTTCAACTCTAACTAAATCTCTAAGCTAAGATTCTAGGCTAAACCTCTAAGCTATAACTCTTAAGTAAAACTAAAATAAACAATAACTCTAACTAAAACTCTAAGCTAAGACTCTAAGCTAAAACTATAAACTCTTAACTATAACTAAACTAAACGAAACTTCAACCCTAACTAAAACTCTAATCTAAGACTTTAAGGTAAAACTCAAAACTCTTAACTAAAACTAAACTAAACTAAAACTCTAACAAAAACTCTAAGCTAAGACTCTAAGCTAAAACTATAAACTCTTAACTAAAACTAAACTAAACTATAGCTGCAACAAAAACTCTAAGCTAAGACTCTAAGCTGAAACTCTAAACTCTTAACTAAAACTAAACTAAACTAGAACTCTAACTAAAACTCTAAGCTATAACTCTAAGGTAAAACACCAAACTCTTAACTAAAACTAAACTAAACTAGAACTCTAACAAAAACTCTAAGCTAGGACTCTAAGCTAAAAAACTCTAAACTCTTAACTAAAACTAAACTAAACTAAAACTTCAACAAAAACTCTAAGCTATGATTCTATGATAAAACTCTAAACTCTTAAGTAAACTAAACTAGAACTCTAACAAAGACTCTAAACTACGACTCTAAGCTAAAACTCTACACTCTTAACTATAACTAAACTAAACTTCAACTCTAACTATAACTCTAAGCTAAGACTCTAAGCTAAAACTCTAAACTCTTAACTAAAACTAAACTAAACTAAAACTCTAAGCTAAGTCTCGAAGGTAAAACTCCAGACGCTTAACTATATCTAAACTAAACTAGAACTCTAACAAAAACTCTAAGCTACGACTCTAAGCTAAAACTCTAAACTATTAACTAAACCTAAACTAAACTAGAACTCTAACAAAAATTCTAAGCTAAGACTCTAAGCTAAAATTCTAAACTCTTAACTAAAACTAAACTAAACGAGAACTCTAACTAAAACTCTAAGCTAAGACTCTAAGGTAAAACACTAAACTCTTAACTAAAAGTAAACTAAACTAGAACTCTAACTGAAACTCAAAGGTGAAACATCAAATTCTTAACTAAAATTAAACTAAACTAGAACTCTAACAAAAACTCTAAGCTAAAATTCTAAACTCTTAACTAAAACTAAACTAAACTAGAACTCTAACTAAAACTCTATGCTAAGACTCTAAGGTAAAACACTAAACTCTTAACTAAAAGTAAACTAAACTAGAACTCTAACTGAAACTCAAAGGTGAAACATCAAATTCTTAACTAAAGTTAAACTAAACTAGAACTCTAACAAAAACTCCAAGCTAAGACTCTAAGGTAAAACTCTAAACTCTTAAGTAAAACTAAGCTAAACTAGAACTATAACAAAAACTGTAAGCTAAGACTCAGCTAAAACTCGAAACTCTTAACTAAATCTTAACCAAGCTATAACTTTAAGTAAAACTCTAAGCTATGACTCTAAGCTAAAAATCTAAATTCTTAATTGTAACTAAACTAAACTTTAACTCTAACTTAAACTCTAAGCTAAGACTCTACGGTAAAACTCTAGACTCTTAACTAAAACTAAATTAAACTAGAACTCTAAATAAAACTAAGCTAAGACTCTAAGTTAAAAACTCTAAACTCTAACCTAAAACTAAACTAAACTAGAACTCTAATTAAAACTCTAAGTCTAAGCAAAACTCTAAACTAAAACTAAACTAAACTAGAACTTCAACAAAAACTCTAAACTAAGACTCTAAGCTAAAAACACTTAACTCTTAACTAAAACTAAACTAGAACTCTAACAAAAACTCTAAGCTGAGACTTTAAGCTAAAATTCTATACTCTTAAATAAAACTAAACTTAACTAAAACTCTAAGCTAAGTCTCTAAGGTAAAAGTTCAAACTCTTAACTATAACTAAACTTAACTAGGACTCTAACAAAAACTCTAAGCTTTTACTCTAAGCTAGAACTCTAAACTCTTAACTAAAACTAAACTAAACTAGAACTCTAACAAAAACTCTAAGCTAAGACTCTAAGCTAAAACTCTAAACTCTTAACTAAAACTAAACTAAACTAGAACTCTAATTAAAACTCCAAGTCTAAGCTAAAACTCTAAACTAAACTAGAACTGCAACAAAAAACTCTAAACTATGACTCTAAGCTAAAAACTCTAAACTCTTAACTGAAACTAAACTAAACTAGAACTCTAAAAAAAACCCTAAGATAAGACTCTATGGTAAAATTCTAAACTCTTAAATAAAATTAAACTAAACTAAAACTCTAAGCTAAGACTCTGAGCTAAAACTCTAAACTCTTAACTATTGCTAAGCTAAACTTCAACTTTAACAAAAACTCTGAGCTAAGACTTTAAGCTAGAACTCTAAACTCTTAACTATTACTAAACTAAACTTCAACTTTAACAAAAACTCTAAGCTAAGACTCTAAGCTAAAACTCTAAACTCTTAACTATTACTAAACTAAACTAGAACTTCGACAAAAACTATGCTAAGACTCTAAGCTAAAAACTCTAAACTCTTAACTAAAACTAAACTAAACTAGAACTCTAACAAAAACTCTAAGCTAAGACTCTAAGCTAAAATTCTAAACTCATAACTAAAACTAAACTAAACTAGAACTCTAACTAAATGTCTAAGCTATGAGTCTAAGGTAAACACCAAACTCTTAACTAAAACTAAACTAAACTAGAACTCTAACAAAAACTCTAAGCTAAGACTCTAAGCTAAAAACTCCAAACTCTTAACTAAAACTAAACTAAACTAAAACTCTAAGCTCGGTCTCTAAGGTAAAACTCCAAACTCTTAACTATATCTAAACTGAACTAGAACTCTAACAAAAACTCTAAGCTAAGACTATAAGCTAAAACTCTAAACTCCTAACTATTACTAAACTAAACTTCAACTCTAACAAAAACTATAAGCTAAGCCTCTAAGCTAAAACTCTAAACTATTTACTAAAACTAAACTAAACTAAATCTTCAACAAAAACTCTAAGCTAAGACTCTAAGCTAAAACTCTAAACTCTTAACTAAAACTAAAATAAACTAGAACTCTAACAAAAACTATAAGCTAAGACTCTAAGCTAAAACTCTAAACTATTTACTAAAACTAAACTAAACTAGAACTCTAACTAAAACTCTAAACTAAGGCTCTAAGCTAAAAACTCTAAACTCTTAACTAAAACTAAATTAAACTAGAACTCTAACAAAAACTCTAAGCTAAGACTCTAGGCTAAAAAACTCTAAACTCTTAACTAAAACTAAACTAAACTAAAACTCTATGCTAAGTCTCTAAGGTAAAACTCCAAACTCTTAACTATACGTAAACTAAACTAGAACTCTAACAAAAACTCTAAGCTAAGACTATAAGCTAAAACTCTAAACTCCTAACTATTGCTAAACTAAACTTCAACTCTAATAAAAACTATAAGCTAAGACTCTAAGCTAAAACTCTAAACTATTTACTAAAACTAAACTAAACTAGAACTTCAACAAAAACTCTAAGCTAAGACTCTAAGCTAAAACTCTAAACTCTTAACTAAAACTAAAATAAACTAGAACTCTAACAAAAACTATAAGCTAAGACTCTAAGCTAAAACTCTAAACTATTTACTAAAACTAAACTAAACTAGAACTCTTACTAAAACTCTAAACTAAGGCTCTAAGCTAAAAACTCTAAACTCTTGACTAATACTAAACTAAACTAGAACTGTAACAAAAACTCTAAGCTAAGACTCTAAGCTAAAAAACTCTAAACTCTTAACTAAAACTAAACTAAACTAAAACTCTATGCTAAGTCTCTAAGGTAAAACTCCAAACTCTTAACTATACGTAAACTAAACCAGAACTCAAAACTAAAATAAACTAGAACTCTAGCAAAAACTCTAAGGTAAGACTCTAAGCTAAAATTCTAAACTCTTAACTAAAACTAAACTAAACTAGAACTCTAACTAAAACTCTAAGCTAAGACTCTAAGCTAAAAAACTGTAAACTCTAAACTAAAAGTAAACTAGACTAGAACTCTAACTGAAACTCAAAGGTAAAACATCAAATTCTTAACTAAAATTAAACTAAACTTCAACTCTAACAAAAACTTTAAGCTAAGACTCTAAGCTAAAACTCTAAACTATTAACTAAAACTAAACTAAACTAGAACTTCAACAAAAACTCTAAACTAAAAACTCTAAACTCTTAACTAAAACTTAACCAAACTATAACTTTAAGTAAAACTCTAAGCTATGACTCTAAGCTAAAACTCTAAATTCTGAACTGTAACTAAAACTAAACTAAACTAGAACTCTAACTAAAACTCTAAGCTAAGACTCTAAGGTAAAACACCAAACTCTTAACTAAAACTAAACTAAACTAGAACTCTAACTGAAACTCAAAGGTAAAACATCAAACTCTTAACTAAAATTAAACTAAACTAGAACTCTAACAAAAAACTCTAAGCTAAGACTCTAAGCTAAAACTCGAAACTCTTAACTAAAACTTAGCCAAACTAAAACTTTAAGTAAAACTCTAAGCTATGACTCTAAGCTAAAACTCTAAATTCTTAACTGTAACTAAACTAAACTTCAACTCTAACTAAAACTCTAAGCTAAGACTCTAAGGTAAAACTCTAAACTCTTAACTAAAACTAAACTAAACTAGAACTCTAACAAAAACTCTGAGCTAAGACTCTAAGCTAAAACTCGAAACTCTTAACTAAAACTTAACCAAACTACAACTTTAAGTAAAATTATAAGCTATGACTCTAAGCTAAAACTCTAAATTCTGAACTGTAACTAAACTAAACTAAACTAGAACTCTGAATAAAACTCTAAGCTAAGACTCTAAGCTAAAACTCGAAACTCTTAACTAAAACTTAACCAAACTACAACTTTAAGTAAAATTATAAGCTATGACTCTAAGCTAAAACTCTAAATTCTGAACTGTAACTAAACTAAACTAAATTAGAACTCTGAATAAAACTCTAAGCTACGACTCTAAGCTAAAACCTCTAAACTCTTAACTAAAACTAAAGTAAACTAGAACTCTAACAAATACTCTAAGCTAAGACTCTAAGCTAAAAAAAAACTCTTAACTTTTAACTAAAACTAAACCAAACTAAAACTTTAAGCTAAGAATCTAAGCTAAAAACTCTAAACTCTTAACTAAAACTAAACTAAACTAGAACTCTAACAAAAACTCTAAGCTAAGAGTCTAAGCTAAAAAAAACCTCTAAACTTTTAACTAAAACTAAACCAAACTAAAACTCTAAGCTAAGTCTCTAAGGTAAAACTTTAAACTCTTACCTATAACTAAGTTGTGGGTGAAAAGGATGGGTACTTCAATTTGTAAAAAGGGTTTAGAACGGTCACTAAGAAAAGAACTTGTTCTGAAATGCCTTTTGAAAAGTATTGCTTGGTGTTGGAGCATTCAATAATCAGTATAGTAAAGTTGTGGGTGAAAAGGATGGGAACTTCAACTTGTAAAATGGGTTTAGGATGGACATTATGAAAAGAACTTGTTCTGAAATGCCCTTTGAAAAGTATTGCTTGGTGTTGGAGCATTCAAAAAGCTGTAAAGTAAAGTTGTGGGTGTAAAGGATGGGTACTTCAATTTGTAAAATGGGTTTAGGAGGGACATTAAGAAAAGAACTTGTTCTGAAATGCCATTGAAAAGTATTGCTTGGTGTTGGAGCATTCAATAATCAGTATAGTAAAGTTGTGGGTGAAAAGGATGGGTACTTCAACTTGTAAAATGGGTTTAGGATGGACATTAAGAAAATAACTTGTTCTGAAAAGATATAATAAAGCCATAAAAAGTATTAAAAATGGGGGCTCAGGGGCCTTTGGGGTGCTGGGGGTCCTTTGGGGGTCTGGGGGGGGGCCTTTAGGGCCGGGTGGTCCTTTGGGGACCGGGTGAGGGCCTTTGGGGGTCCGGGGGCCCTTTGGGAGCCCGGTGGTCTTTTGGGAGCCCGGTGGGCCTTTGGGGGCCCGGGGAGGGCCTTTGGGGGTCTGGGGGGCACTTGAGGGCCGATTGGTCCTTTGGGAGCCCGGTGGACCTTTGGGGACCGGGTGAGGGCCTTTGGGGGTCCGGGGGGCCCTTTGGGAGCCCGGTGGTCTTTTGAAAGCCCGATGGGCCTTTGGGGGTCTGGGGGGCCCTTTGGGGGTCCGGGGGCCCTTTGGGAGCCTGGGGGACCTTTGGGGACCGGGGGAGGGCCTTTGGGGGTCCGGGGGGCCCTTTGGGAGCTTGGGGGACCTTTGAGCCCCGGAGGCTTCCTTCAAGGTTGGGGTAGGGGGATTGGAACCCTTTGGGGTTGGGTTAGAGGACCTCACAACACTGTTCAAATGAAAATTGTGTATTATAACGACCACAGAGTTTCACCCTCAAATCCTCTTCTAAAATCATCTTTTAAATCATCTTTTAAAATGTCTCTAACTGTTTCGCCGAAATAATTCCATAAAATGACTAAAACGGTTTCGCCCAAATAATCCCTAAACGTAATTTCAGCGTGTTTCTTTTGTTTGGCATCTCTGTGCTGATACATTTCAAATTATTTGGAAACCCTTTCGTGAATCAATCTCTTCATCGCTAAGATCTAAACATTCGCTTGGAGACAGTTCTCTTTAGAAACAACAAATTAATTCCCTTTCGTGTCAAATCAATTCTCTTTAGAAACAACAAATTAATTCCCCTTTCATGTCAATCAATCAATCATGACATCATCTGTCATGTGTGATCTAAACTTTGCCTCGGAAACATTCTCTTTGGAAATACATGAAAGACATTAATTAACTTGACGTCATCTGTCAGACATTAATTAACCTTGCCCGGAAACAATTTGATTAATGACTCAATAACAACATTTGCCTCGGAAACAACAACAAATACTATTTCTGGATCATAAAATTCGCTGAGAGCGTGCACTTGGCCAAAAACAACAACAACATTGACCTTGACATTTGCCTCGGAAACAACAACAAATACTATTTCTGGATCATAACATTCGCTGAGAGCGTGCCAAAAACACACCTGGAGAAAGAGACCATTGACCCCATTAACCACGTGTTCTCTCTAGGGAGGCTATGCCCATATATGGTGTTCTTGTGGGGGCTTTAAAAAAAAGTGTCCGGATCGGGATTCGAAGGGGTATTGTTCTCGTGGGAGTCAATAAGGCATCTCTACTAAGATGCCCGATATTGAAAAATCTATCAGATATTCAGTGATTTAACTTTTTGCTCTTCTAGCGAAAGGAGTGGAAAACTTGATTCCCAATTCTGCCTGCCTGATTCCAGCCATTCCCCTTCAAGTTCTGTCAATTCCACGATTTTTTTTGCGGCGTTCCCACTTGTAATCTATGTTTGGTCATCGAGTATACATATTTTATTATAAATTTTCGATCAGTATCAGTTGTAAATTGGAAGGAAAAACATCTAAATCTTTTTTGGAAAAAAAGATGAAATATTCCAAGAAGACTTGTGCACATGATAAGGTTATTGTCGCATTGAATGCTGATAATGAGAAATACTTGAATTATGAAACAAGTGTTAGGGGTGATCTTATTGGAAATGTATGCGTGTGTTGTCATGACAGTAAGGAGTTAAATTCCTTTGGAAGATCAAAAAAGTTCATTATTACTGATGGTGTTTATGCAAGAGTGAGGTTTGCAGAGTTGATACTACTCAAAGAGAATGCTAGTTTAAAACTTTTAGTTGACGACGAGAGGCAACTTCATGCTTACAGTCCGGGTAACACATTACCTCTTGATAAGTCTTATCGTCATCTTTCAGGTATTAGCATACAAAGGAATACAGGACGATGACAGGCCTACTCTTCTATCAATATAATAAACCATACCATATCCAGATGTTAAAACTGCGATCTTTGCAAAAATAGTGTCGTAAATGACTGTGAAACTTCAAGTAAAATGAAAAATGTACTAGCACGCGTTATCAGCATGGAATTTAAAAATGATTTGATGAGAAACTTATTTCACGTGGATGTCACTATCACTATCATGGAAAGAGTAAGGGAAGAGTATTCCAACAAAGCCTGCCCACATTTCATTTATTTATCGATGCTGATCTGTGGTAGTGTCACACTTGGTAGATTATTTGATTTTGTTTTTGCTCATTTTTGATTTAATGGAGTTCTTTACTTTATTATGAATTTTTTTTGGAAGAAGTTTTTTCAATTAATAGTCCTAAAAACGGGATTGAACTACACTTTTTGTATAACCTACTGTTTGAAATACAGTAAGTCAGTCGGGTACCCAAAATAATTCGTAGGTAATTTCTCTGAAAAAAATCTAGCAAATCTTCTCCCGTCTTTCGGAGTGCCCATGCTTCAGAACCTTTTTTGACAAATGGCATCACTGTAGCTTCCAATATTCTAATCTTAGTTTGCAGACTTACATTCCTATTCTTCTAAACTTTTTTGAACCGTGAAACACGCCCTGGGTCTTGGCTATTCTATTTTTAACATCTTCACTGCACCCACAGTCTTACTAATAATATTACCAAGGTAGTTGATGTCCACTTGATTTATCTTTTCTTTACCCAACGTCACATTACTATAATCGTTCATTGATTTTCCTCATACTTTAATCTAGGTTGCTTAAATCATCAGCCTAGGCTATTTTCAGGAAAATTTTAATCCCCGTTTGATTCCGTTTTCTCCCTTTGAAGTCCATCAAAATAAAAAAAATTCATTAAAATGGCCCATATAAATGGGGACAGGGGAAGACTAAGGCTTTTTCTTAGCGGGGGGTGAATCATAGGATGCTCTGATAAAATTGCAAACAAAGAAATATCAAACAAATAAACTTTCAAATGGGGATAAATCCATTTATTTAGACAATGAAAAAACAGGTACAAAAGTCCAGATATTTCGGTCACATATACAGCGACCGTCTTCAGTAGAAATACTAAAATAATAAAATTGAAACTAGCATATTTATATGTAACAAAATAAATAACTTTTCGGGTCATTCACAAAATAATGAACTTCCGGATTATTCACTGGATTACTTTCAGAGAGAGTTCATTGACAAAGTTCATTCAAAGTTCTTGATGTAAATTTTCTTCTTTAATCTTGCCCAAATGTAAAACAAATTTCCAATGAAAGTGGTAAAGCCTTCCGTGTCTTCTAATTGCAAACCAAATGTTGAGTTTTTAGATGTTTACTGGGTTGGTCTCATTTCCCCATATATACGACGTATTTTCGACGTAACACCTTTAAATTAGGTGTTGTGTTCTTAGACCACACTGCCGTTCTAAGACGAACAAATAAACTTTCAAATGGGGATAAATCCATTTATTTAGACAGTGAAAAAACAGGTACAAAAGTCCAGATATTTCGGTCACATATACAGCGACCGTCTTCAGTAGAAATACTAAAATAATAAAATTGAAACTAGCATATTTATATGTAACAAAATAAATAACTTTTCGGGTCATTCACAAAATAATGAACTTCCGGATTATTCAACCAGTGAATAATCCGGAAGTTCATTATTTTGTGAATGACCCGAAAAGTTATTTATTTTGTTACATATACATATGCTAGTTTCAATTTTATTATTTTAGTATTTCCACTGAAGACGGTCGCTGTATATGTGACCAAAATATCTGGACTTTTGTACCTGTTTTTTCACTGTCTAAATAAATGGATTTATCCCCATTTGAAAGTTTATTTGTTCGTCTTAGAACGGCAGTGTGGTCTAAGAACACAACACCTAATTTAAAGGTGTTACGTCGAAAATACGTCGTATATATGGGGAAATGAGACCAACCCAGTAAACATCTAAAAACTCAACATTTGGTTTGCAATTAGAAGACACGGAAGGCTTTACCACTTTCATTGGAAATTTGTTTCACATTTGGGCAAGATTAAAGAAGAAAATTTACATCAAGAACTTTGAATGAACTTTGTCAATGAACTCTCTCTGAAAGTAATCCAGTGAATAATCCGGAAGTTCATTATTTTGTGAATGACCCGAAAAGTTATTTATTTTGTTACATATAAATATGCTAGTTTCAATTTTATTATTTTAGTATTTCTACTGAAGACAGTCGCTGTATATGTGACCGAAATATCTGGAATTTTGTACCTGTTTTTTCACTGTCTAAATAAATGGATTTATCCCCATTTGAAAGTTTATTTGTTCGTCTTAGAACGGCAGTGTGGTCTAAGAACACAACACCTAATTTAAAGGTGTTACGTCGAAAAGAAATATCAGCAATTTAAAGGAAACCTCGACAACTATAGGTCGAAGGTAGGTAGTGGAAATGGTCGTAAATTTAATCTAAAATATGGTGAGGATTAAAATTCTAATAAATCAGTCGAAGTTAAAATGATGTAAAAATATCTAAAAAAATAGCAAGTTATAAAAACCACCCTGTCATAAAAAATACAAAAAGCTGTTTACCATTAACAAAAAAATTTGACATTTAATATTTTCTGCATAATTTTTAGCCTATGTTCCGACCATTATAGCGAGAGATTTAAGCTTTGTACTGTCAACAAAATTGGTCCTGAATCATCTTTTGGATTCTTGCATTCTATGCGACTATTTATACAAGTCAAAACATTTAGTATGTCACCTAACTATAAGATAAGATAGATAAGATTTATTGCAAAAAGTCTGTGGGCCATAGCAACACATAATACAATCTACAAGCCAAAACTATCGAACAAAATACAACTTTAGATAGTAAAAATCAAAAAAAAAAAGAACAAAAAAACGACAAAAGAAGATACACACCAAGTGTAGCGATGGAAAAATTTTTATTTGTAGTAATGGAAAGATTTGCTACTTGTGGCGATAGAAATTTCTCCGATAGCGCCGCTTATAGCGCTAGAGATTGTGTCAACTAGGCTAGCGCCGCTCTCAATTAATGGGGGAAAATTGAGTATGTAGACATATAAATGTGGCCTCTTTTTTCTCGAGCTATCTGGAGGTCAGATTCCTTTGGGAGCATTTACCTTGGAGACTTACGAACTAATTACCTATTATTAGACTAGACGCAGACATATAAATGAAATAAACACAGATAAGAAAGACAATAGATTTATTGAACTTACATGCTTAGTCGCACAGCAACGGGTCACTTCAATGACAATAACGGTGACCAAAATATAACGATTGGTGCTAATCGTTTCAGATCTGACTTCATATTAAAATTAAAAAACACATTTACCCCACTCCCAAACGCAGTTCTTTCGTCCTGCGCTGTAAGGATTGCTCGCCATTGGACCAAGAGGGCCAAGGATGTAAATCTTTCGTCCAATAATCTTTTTTAAATATTTTTGATGATTCAAGCATTCACACGGTTTTTTGCCGTTTAAACTTCCTTAGAAATATCGTACGTAGCAATTTTTTGCTACTAAATATCTTAGCAAAATTCGAACGACCAGCGTCGTTGTTTGACTGGAGCTAGAAATGCAATTTCTCTTTTTGCTGATTAAGAATTTAGACTCTTGGAAGCGGTTTTTGAACTCAATTAAGGGACGTTTAATTTCTACCCGAATCATCTTTCGAAGGAAAGAATCTTATATTTTAAATATATGGTATTCTACTGCTGGTGCACATCACCCTTCCCATCAAATAATGACGTCCTGTCATTAGTAACTGCTCATTAGGAGTGCTTAAAATTTTTCAATTATTTTTCTTATTTTATTCTACATCCCTATCTAAAATTCATCTACCGGACTAAGATTATTTATGGTTCTAGGTTAGCTACTATACTAAGGATTTTTTTTCTATATCTAGCACTGATTAATTTTACATTTCCAACAAAGTTGGGGCTATTCTACTTTTAAATTAGTTTTTTTTTGATTTTGCTGTCTATATGACGTACTACATACTATCTACACTACGTTAAGTGAATAACATGATAATATTACACCTAATTCTACTTGTGGTACATACATGAATGATTTATAACATACAATATTGGGTTCATCATATTCACTGATAACATTAAAACACTTTCACTATTGGGATTTTTGAATTGTCAAAGTTATTAGGAAGTAACACATGTAGCTTCACATCTATTCATCACCTTTCGTGTCCTTAGTGTACTACACCCTTCTGTTGTAAATTATTGTCCTTCACTCCTTTTGTCCTGGCAAAAATTTCGAAGCACTTACGTTATGGTTTCTTCATAGAACAGTTTGAGTCTAGTTGTCTTCACACGGTAAGTTTTCCTTAATAGTCAACTTGGAAATGGCCGTTAAATATCGTTCTAATAGTCAACTGGGAAATGATTCTTCCCACTACAGGTGTTGGTGTTTTTCTTCTCAGCATATCATTTTTAGGATTTTTTGAGGCACATAGAGAATGTATTCTCGCGTAAAATTGTTCATTTGTGCCTTTTGAAACGGGTTGTCGTCATACTATAGTGACTTATATATTGTCTTTAAATTCAACTTCAAACATCTTCAAATATCATTTGACTTCAAATATCGTTTATCTTGTACTGCTCGAAGGGGTTCTCAGAATTAAACTTCAAATTGTCTTTAATTTCGTCTTCAAATATCTTCAAATGTCTTTAAGTATCTTTCAACTTCAAATATCGTTAAATATCGTCTATCTTGTTCTGATCGATGGGGTTCTCAGAATTAAACTTCAAATTGTCTTTAACTTCAGCTTCAAATATCTTCAACTGTCTTTAAGTATCATTTAACTTCAAATATCGTTAAATATCGTTTATCTTGTTCTAATCGACGGGGTTCTCAGAATTAAACTTCAAATTGTCTTTAACTTCAGCTTCAAATATCTTCAAATGTCTTTAAGTATCTTTTAACTTCAAATATCGTTAAATATCGTTTATCTTGTTCTGATCGATGGGGTTCTCAGCATTTATGTGATTATATAGTTCATTAAAGCACTTGATACTGAGGTTCAAATATAGTGTTACCTGATATGTAATATGGTTCATGGTCGAAGAAACGACGGTCGAAGGTAACTGTTGTTTTCGTAGACGAAGCTGGGATGAAAATTGCCTGGAGTCTATTGTGAGTACTCTTCGTTGGTTGAGATATGATGAAAATAGATGCTACTGGGTCGTATCTGTACTGGGCAGCTCATTGTAATGCTCAATAACCAATTTGCCATTTACTTCCTGTAATAAAAATAGCGAGGCAGAATCACACGTTCTTTAAAGTAAACACTTATAGTACAAATAAGTCACGTATTAATTGGGTACATTAATTTCTAAGCTATGAGACAGAATTAAATAAATACACTAATATTAGTACTCACAATGAAAATCTAAAACAGAAATGTCTTCAAATGAGAACGGAAATATCGATATTAAATAAACATAATTTACCCTACATTATTAAGTTTGAGGTCTACTTTTACAATATTTTTCATGCCTGCATTGGTCACCCACGTCCGTGCTGTTTAAGAAACGCATGTTGCAGCGTCATAACCACACGGTTTTACGCAAACAGTACTACAATGAGGGAACAAGACATAACAAGGACGAGTGGAGACCTCTATACCCACTCGTTTTCTAATGTCTTCCCTATTTCTTGGCTTAGACGTTCTCATGGGGCTCCGGGTTTAACCTCAGTTGAAATGCAGAGGTGTTCTTCTTTGTTTCCCCGTGTTCTTTTCTTGGATTTTCCGTAATTACAAGTCAACATTGGTGCCTCATATTCGCCTTTCGAATAAGGTCGAATGCAGGATTCCAAGTTTGCCTGCGTAGATTCCAGTTGATACTTGGCAAAGAATATAGTGTAATGAAGAACTGACATCAATATCTTTTTAGAAGGCTATTGTTTGAGCAAATCCTTCAGCACTAAATAAATAAATATGATATTAAAGTTTTATTAGAATCTGTTAAGCGAAAAACACCTTCACATTAATAGGGAATTCCTTGTGGGTTTCACTTAGTCACCATTGGACATACACAGGGTTTCAATCCATGTATCTTAACTGTTCAAATGGTTTTAAAATTTTACATATTATTATTGAGATATAATTTCACATCCGCCGTGAAATTCTACATATAAACGTACCATAGGTTGTTTGGTTATAGTTACCAATAGTTGGCTATTGGTACATATATTACTCGAGTAAGAAACACATGAATGAGCAATGTGTAGGCCTAAAATAATTATAATCTGCACTAAGATAAAATATTTCATATAATTAGACGCTTCTGTACTGATAATATCTTGTTTTGGATACTATCCATCTTAGTTAGGGCATGGGCCGATTTTTCATGGAAAATCCGAGGGAGACCTGAGTCAGTATAGGTAAGATATAACGTGACTGACTTGAGAAAATATGTCACAAAAATTAGAGCACAATATATTTCATAGATAAACCAATGAAATTAAAGAACATTTTTGTCACAGAACTATAGAACGGTGATCTCTCTGTTATTGTATACGTCATAGATATAAACTAATGAAATTAAAACGCTTTTCTCTTCTTCTTTTTTTTTTGCCTCGGAGCTATAAGAAAGTAAACTCTCTGTTTCTCTTTCAAAGCATTCTGATCCAAAAAACGAAAACTTAACTAGCTCACAGAAGTTTCTATTCAACCTTTAAGTATTGTTTTGACTGGCCCTGATTGGCATAAAAATACTAATTTCTTACACTTGAAGGACAGAAAAATATCCCTTCCTACGATCGTAAAAAAATTACAAAAAACAATCATGGGCCTTGAGTTCCTCCCCAGGCTTCCCACAAGACGTGGTCCAACACCACTTGTCGTTCTCAGTCGACCACGAGGTTCCTACCTTTGGTTATTTTCTGTTCCCACCTTTCTCTCTGATCACCAATGTTTTGAGATCACTTGTATTATTTTTTCTTTCATTAATATTGACTTGGTTAACTTTATTGCACACTGTTACATTTATTATGGTGTTAATTTTATTATATTTGAAATTTGTCTTTACATTAATTAAGGATATTTCCATCTGTCAGGTTTTTTAACCGTTCTACCTGACTGTGTCGTTATTTTCTCCTCTGTTTCTTGCGGTTTTTTCTTTTTCGGTTTGTCTAGCGAAATAAGGTCAAACTTTTTGTATTGTTTTTTCAAAAATTCTTGCCCTTTTAATTTCGGCTGCTGAGGTCGGCCTTGATTTCCCTATTTCTTTAGCTACTATATGGTCTGATTCACCATCAGACTCTTCGGAGCTAGTTTCCGACGAATCCGGATTAGAACTTTTAGAGGTGGCACTTTTTGAGGTGTCACCTGCCCTTCCTTCGTAAATTTCCACTCCTCTGGAAGTAGAAGGTTTATTCTCTAAGTCCTCGCCTTGAGTTCTTAACTCGGGGGGATTTGAAAGATTCTTGAGAGCTTTGGGAGGAATCAAAAGTTTTTGCGGGGTTCCTCCATTGTTTGAAGGCCATGTCTTCAGGGGGATGGGGCATTCTTTGCACAAAGGTTTCCCTCCAAGTAGTCCACTTTTTAGGTTTGACCTTGGACACAGTTATATCATGATGTTGACCTTGCTGGTCATCCTCGGGAGTTTTATTCTCGGGCAATGTACTTTGACTCGTTTTTATGGGGAAATTAATTAAATCCATAGCTTCTCGCAGGTTTGTTTTATTTAAATCTTTGAGAGGAGTTTTCTTTACAGCAATACCGGGGGTTTCTACAGCTCTGTTTAATTCTTCCTGTAAAGACAGGGGCCTTTCTATTGGTGTTGCAGGGGAAACCATATCGTCTGGAAATCTTTTGGGGGGGCATGGGGTCGAAATTCTATCGGGGAAAAATTGGGTTTTTGGAGATATTGTATAATCTAAATCTCCTGCACTCGCCGATGAATAACTTTTTGGGCTTTTTTGCGTTCTTATTCTTACTGGTGTTAGGGATTTTTTCTCTGGAATAACTAGATTTTCCATAGCTAAAAATTCTTCAAAGTTTTCCTGGTCACTGTCATTCTCAAAATAGTCTTGCTTGAAATTGAAGGGTTTTAGCTCTGCCAATCTTGATTTAGGGGGTTCATTTTCCGAATCAGACGAATCAGTAGAGGAGGGCTGTGATACCCATCTCTCTGGAAATTTGGCTCTTTTTATTCGGCTAACATGCGCCTTGTAAGTTCTTCCACTATCGGGGTTTTCCATTTTAAAGGTATATTCATTATCGTACTTTTTGACTATTCTGTACGGCCCAGAATATTTGTTGGAAAGTTTTTTTCCTTCCGTTTTTGCCTCGTTATTTAGGTAACCGAAGTCTCCTACTTTGAAATCTATATTCCCCTTAACTTTGGGTTGTTTTCTTAGCTCTTGGTTTATTTTACATTTTTCCAGCTCTTGCCTAACTATTTTATAAGTTTTCTTCATTCTATTTATGAATTCTTGTTTATAATCTTCTGAGCTATTATAATACTGCCGATATTCAATAATCTCATCATACGGGATTCTAAAATCTCGACCAAAAAGTAAATAAAATGGATTGTCTCTGGTTGTTTCGGAATAGGCAGTGTTGATTATGTTAGTTAAATAAGGTAAGATTTTATCCCAGTCGCTCCTATGGTCTTTCGTATAAATACTTAGACCGTTCGAAAATATTTTATGCCTGTTTTCCATTTTGCCATTAGCTTGTGGATGGTACGGCGCTGTCACCATTTTCTCTATATTAAGGAAACTCATTAAATCTTTTGTTATTTTTGCAACAAAATTGCTCCCGTTGTCGCTCAAAATTTTATTAGGAATGCCAAATTGTAAAAATAATTTTGCTAATGCCTTACTTGTGGCATAAGCACCTTGATTTTTTAATGCTTTTGCAAAAGTAAATCCAGAAAAATGATCTACAACCGAAAGAATACAAGTATTACCTCTGCTAGAAACAGGTAAGCCTCCGCTTGTACCGTATAGGTCAAACGAGATAATATCGAAGGGGTACTTTGCTACCGGGACCCTTCCCATTGGAGGATTTGGATAAGCCGGGGGTTTTTTCTCAAGTTACATGCTTCGCATGTACTTACAAATTCTTTAAGTTTTGTCAGTGCAGATTGTGCGTAAAAGTATTGTTTTAACTTATGGAACGTTTTCATAACTCCTAAATGTCCACCTGTGTCCGAATGAAAATATTCAAATGCAGGCCCTATCAAGTTTTGTGGTAACACAGGTATTATCGAGGTTTGGTTTCTATTTGTCTCAGCAGTCACGATTCTACACAGTATTTCTTCATCAAGATCATAGTAAAAATTATCTATCTCTTTTCTAAGAGTTTTGAATTTATCCGGTAACGCCTCATCATTCACAAAATAATCAATTAGTGCTACACACATTTCGTCCTTTTTTTGCTTTCTTTTTATATGTTCCAAAGACAAGGGACAATAATTAATCTTATTTTCTTTTACTGCGTGTTTGACTTTGGTTTTCTTACATCCATGTTTGCTTTTAGCATTAATAGCATTAACTTTATTTTCTTCAGTTTCCGACGGACTATTTTCTGGATATCTACTCAAAAAGTCGCAAGCTGCGTTTTGTTTTCCCTTTAAATGTTCAAATTCATAATCTAGGTCTTGGATTTTCATAATCCATCTAGCTAGAATGCCCGTGGGGTTTTTAAATGTGCGCAGGTACTGCAAGCTTTTATGGTCTGATCTTAAAATAAATTTTCTACCAATTAAATAATGTCTAAATTTGTCCAAGTGGTAGATAATAGATAACAATACTAAGTTTGTGGCGGAATAACTACTTTCGCCTTTTGATAAAGTTTTACTTGAATAGCATATAACTTTTTCAATTTGTTTGGGTGTTCCCTGTAGAGGGTTAGGGTCTTCTATCGGGATTATTTGCGAAAGAATTGCGCCTATGCCTTTTGAACTAGCATCAGTGGTAAGGATGAATTTTCCGTTTTCGAAATCAGGGAGTGATAAAATTGGTTCAGAAGTGAGTGCCTTTTTTAGACGGTCTAGGGAAGTTTGAGCTTCCTGGGACCAGGTAACATTATGGGAATTCCCTTTGGTTAATTCCGTGAGGGGTTTCGCAATTTGGGCATAATTGCGTACGAATTTTCTAAAGTAGCCAGTAAGGCCTAAAATTCCCCTTAATTCTTTCATAGTTCTGGGGGGCTTGAGGTTTTCAACACATTTTATTTTATCAGGGTCTGGGGATATCTCTCCCTGGGTTACTACTACTCCTAAAAATTTAATTTTGGATTGAAATAAATTTACTTTCTCAGGCCGGCATTTTAAATTGCCTTGCCTGAACTTCTCGAACACCTTAGCTAACGTTGCTAAGTGTTGTTCAGTGTTTTTCCCCACACATATAATATCATCAACAAAATGAATTATATTCTTTAATCCTCTTAACAGGTGCAATAGGGGTCTACATAGCGCGCTTGAACTTGTTTTAAGCCCAAATGGTACCCTTAAGTATTCATAAGAACCATATTCGGATGCTGAAAATGCAGTTTTATGGACATCCTTTTCGGCTATTTTCACTTGGTGGTAGCCTTGGGTAAGGTCCAAAGAAGTAAAAATTTTGTTTTTGCTTGAAATTTAGTCAAGAATTTCGTCTATTCTTGGTAGAGGAAATTTATCGCTAACTACTTGTTTGTTGAGAGCCCTATAATCTACTACGAGTCTAAGATCGCCATTCTTTTTTGGTACTAAGATCACTGGTGCACTATACGGACTTATACTTGGGCGTATAATTTCGTTTTTTTGTAATTCATGGATTTTATTTTTTAACCACTCTTTGTGCTTATATGGCACATGGTATGGCTGTTTTGCAACGGGATTACCAGTCGTTAAAATTGAATGTTCGTAAAATGGAATTAGCCCGATATCATCTTCAGATGCAGAAAATACATCCTCAAATTTCCATAATAATTCGCATAATTTTTTCTTAAGTTCCAAGTCCGTAATATGATCCATATTAAATTTGTTTAAAAATTGCGATTTAGTCAAAGGATATTCGTTATTTGAAGTTTTAATGCCGTTAACTAGGTTTCTTTTAGAATTTTCCCATTTATTTAAATCATTTTCCGTTAAAACCTCGATTTGGACTAAACAAGTCCCCTTTTTAATTGTAATTGTATCGTTTTCATGGTTATTGGTTACCCAAATAAAACATTCCCCTTTGTCATAAGATATAATCTGTTCCTCGCATAACAGATTTTCAGGTATTTCAGACGGTGTCGCAAACCATATTTCTGATTTGCTAATTATTGGCTCGATCATTTGTGATATTTGGATTTTTTGCATCGTTTTGGGAGGGATTTTTGTTTTCCTTATCGCAAATCCGTAATATTTCTTTTCATTTTCATTGTTTATTAGATTCATACTGGCGCTATGCTGCGCCTCAAGTTTGGAGATCGTGTCATTACAGATGCTGATTTTGCCGATGACTTGGCCATTCTGGCGGACTCCATGGAGCAGTTGCTGGAAGCGCTTCGAATCCTACGAGAAGAGGCTGCAAAAGTAGGACTGCAGATAAACTGGACTAAAACGAAAATTATGGCCATAGACCCATCCTCTCCTGCTGCCAATCCTTCAGTTAGCCTGGATAGCACCACTAGCATCGAAGTTGTCCAAAGGTTCACTTACCTGGGCTCCATAATTTCTTCAGATGGCTCGCTTCTTTCTGAACTACAAGCGAGAATATCCAAAGCGTCTTCTGCCATGGGCAGACTGAACCGTCACCTCTGGCGAAAACCGAACATCAGTCGCACAACGAAGCTGCGGATTTTCAACGCCCTCGTCGGCTCTGTGATGCTCTATGGAGCTGAGACGTGGCAAGCTTCAGCCGCAACCCTCAAGACAATTGATGTCTTTCAGTCGAAGAGCCTGAGGAGGATCGAAGGTCTACGATGGTTCGACTTTTTCAGCAATGAGAAGCTGCTGCAGCTCACCAAGCAGTCTCGGTTTTCGACCCAAGCAGCCGAGCGAACACTACGATGGTTCGGACACCTACTTCGAATGCCTCCACACATACCTGCGAAAACGATCCATGACTTCGACCCTGTCAAAGCCGGTTGGAAGCGACCTCGCGGCCGACCGAAGAAACGATGGTCTGACAGCCTGTCCGAGTTCCTGGCGATGGCAAATATCAGGTTGAGCGATGTGCAAACGCTTGCCATGGACCGAAGTGGATGGAGGAGGCAGACGTCACTCTCTACGCCGAGCAGCGCCCGGCAGGAGACATAAGTCAAAGTAAGTCTATGCTGCGCCATTGCGGCATTTTGCGGCGTCACGTTGGGTTTTATTATGTTCTTCCATAATTCCGCTATTTTTTGAATTTCGTTTGACCTGTACAGTTGTATATTTTCTATTTTTATTTTCGCAGCTTCAATACTGTTATTATTTAAATATACTTCATTTCTGCAATATCTCTTAGGGTAATTGAATAAATTTCCAATTATGCCATGTCTTTGCGAGACATGAGGTTCAAAATACTTCGCCATTATACCATTAGAAATTTTGTTTACTGTTATGTTATCTTCGTAACCTCTGTTACGATTTCTTAAGGTAGAAATTTATTCCCCTACCTTAACTGGGTATACAAGCTTCTCGTTGGCTACGTCTAATAGTATTCTATTAGACCTTAGAAAATTTGCCCCTATAATAGCTTCATATGGGAGATTGTCACATATAATAAAATTCGTCATGAAGGTTTTATTGTCTCTTTTTACGTTTAGGCAAATTGACCCTTTTGCATTTAATTTATGACCTGTAACGCTTGTTAAATTGGGATTATTAGGGTTCTTTTGTCGCCTAATGTGCAGAGGCAACATATTAAATACGTAAAAGTTTATGATATTTACAGTAGCTCCACTGTCAACTAAGGCCGTAAAGTAAACGTTTTCTACACAAAAATCATTAAATATAGGTAACTTGTTAATAATATCACTACAAGAAGGCACTAGTATTGTTTTGGACCTATTAAATATTCCTGGCACCCTCTGGGTCCAACTTATGTTTCTGAGGGGCCTGAAGCGTTTCCCTGAGAATTTATTTCATTTGTCGGTGCCTGTAATAGATATTCAGACGTATTAGGTTCCGTAGGCACATTTAAATGATTTAAGTCTGTCTGTCTTCTCCATGTATTATTATGGTAACGTGGATGTCTCGTGTCAGTGCCGTTTGCTGGCGTTGACTGCCAGTGCCGTTGGCTTGTAAAATTTTCTTTTCTCATTGGCAAATTTTCATGATTTTTGTATTGCATTCTCGCATTATATTGGCCTTGGCGAGTATTTGGGTTTTCAAACCGATTATTAATTTGCCTGTTGGGGATAGGGTTATACAAATTTGGTTGGTACGCATTATAAGGTACTGATTGGCGCAATCCCCCCTGGCTTTAGCCTATTGCACGACCGGTGCTAAAATTTGTTCTTCTGAACAAATGGTTACCGTAATTTTCCGTATTACCGACAGCATTTCTTGGTATGGGATTGGGGACATAGTGGCACTCTCTTGCTATGTGGCCAACACGATTGAAGTTATAGCACCTTATTATTATAGGGTTAATGGGCTGAAAACGTACTGTTCTCTGCCTAGCGGGTTCTGGCGTTTTGTTTCTTTGTGCTACTGGGGAGTTATCCCTTGAAAAGAAATTGGGGGATGCCTGATCGCCCTTGAAGATTAGGTTCGCGTTTGAGTCGTTTAGGCTATTTATTTTTGCATTCCTATGATTAGCGACCATTTTATCAACTTCGATTAGTCGCTCTACCTCTTGGACTGCAAGATCCAACGTCTGAATATTTTTGGATATTACTACTCTATATAGTTTTGGGGGTAGCCCTTGCAAAAAGGTATTTAGTATGACTTTTTCATACAGTTGCGCAGAACCACTTCCGTATTTTGCTTCTACAGAAATGCGTATAATATCCAGATAATCTCGTATATTCTGTGAAAAATCAAAGTTCACTACTCCATGTTTTAATTTATTTATTGAACTGGTTTCTATAAATCTCTCTTTGAATGCTTTTAACAAGTCATCAACCGTATTTATTGGCAAGTTGGCGTTATTGCCTATGGTATGTTCGACCTGTTTTAGAAAGGTTAAGGCCTGGCCTCTTAATCTTAGTAGGAGCATGTCTTTTAACGCTCCAACGTCTGCTTTTGTTAGTTGTACAAACTGGGTCAATTGGATATTAAATTCGTCAATATCTGACTGACCATTGTACTCCGGGATAGATTTCGCTATTTCTATATTTTTCGCGACCAATTTCTGCACTATTCATTTTTCTTCTAAATCTTCAGACATTTTTTTTTTGTGTTTATATCAACTTAAAATTTTACTTAACCTATTTTGGGGGACTCTATTATCTCCTATGAGATATAAGGGGTTTCCTATCGTAGCTTAGCGGTTATAGGCCTAATAATTTTTCTTATATGTCTGTATCTTTCCAACAATTAAATTTAAATTACAAAGTTTTAATAGCCTAATTAGTTCGCAGTTTTCCTCCAATTTCCGACTCGCGCCATTTGTTATGTAAAGTCTTGTGAGTAATTAAGGATTATTGAACTATAAATTTTGACGTCTCAGAGCTTTGTTTCCCTGGCACAATTAGATCTTGCTTCAGAGACGCGAATACTTATAGGCTAGCAGGGGTTAGAAACATTCTTCTAAGCTGTGGCGATGACAACTTTTGGTGTTTGCAGGGATGAAAAAGCGTGGCCTCTTCTTTCTTGAGCTATCTGGAGGTCAGATTCCTTTGGGAGCATTTACCTTGGAGACTTACGAACTAATTACCTATTATTAGACTAGACGCAGACATATAAATGAAATAAACACAGATAAGAAAGACAATAGATTTATTGAACTTACATGCTTAGTCGCACAGCAACGGGTCACTTCAATGACAATAACGGTGACCAAAATATAACGATTGGTACTAATCGTTTCAGATCTGACTTCATATTAAAATTAAAAAACACATTTACCCCACTCCCAAACGCAGTTCTTTCGTCCTGCGCTGTAAGGATTGCTCGCCATTGGACCAAGAGGGCCAAGGATGTAAATCTTTCGTGCAATAATCTTTTTTAAATATTTTTGATGATTCAAGCATTCACACGGTTTTTTGCCGTTTAAACTTCCTTAGAAATATCGTACGTAGCAATTTTTTGCTACTAATTATCTTAGCAAAATTCGAACGACCAGCGTCGTTGTTTGACTGGAGCTAGAAATGCAATTTCTCTTTTTGCTGATTTAGAATTTAGACTCTTGGAAGCGGTATTTGAACTCAATTAAGAGACGTTTAATTTCTACCCGAATCATCTTTAGAAGGAAAGAATCTTATATTTTAAATATATGGTATTCTACTGCTGGTGCACAAGGTTCGACTTTTAACCAACAAACACCATATAATAAAATTCAAATCATAAAAATATTATCAGGCTATCCCCTCAAACATGATTCCCTATATTTAATCCCTAAACGAAGAAACTTACACAACTGTTTAATAGCACATGCGTTCCTCTCAGCCATCCGCTCTATTAACCAGCATTTGCTCCCAAACACTCGTCCAAAACATTCATTCCGCAACTCAGACAGCTCTTCACACTCGGATACAAAATGAAATAAGTTTTCATTCACCAATCCACACATTGGGCAGAAATAAGGGCCAGCCGCCAGCCTAAACTTTCCCAAAAATTTCCTTCTCTCACCTAAATCCAAACTATCCCCTCTTACCAACAACAAATTCTTCAAATTCTTTTTATTCAACACAAATTTAAGATAAACCTCCTCCCCCCAACTGTCTTTGGCTTGGGAGTAAAACCTCAAAGACATAGATTGGTCCTTATGAGCTTGCCACTCTTAGATTTCTTGGTCCTTTAGGGTTCGCTGGATTTCCTTCCCTACTGACACGGTTTCATCCATAGGGCCTTTTCCTTCGTTCCACATCTCCGAAAGTCCATAAAGGTCCAGTATTTTCTTGACCTGATTTGACCATGAATCACGTCAACCATCATTCAAGCTCTCCAAATAAGCTGCTTTAAGAAGCCGAAATCTAGGTAGCCTAATTATCTTCTCCCAGAATTTTACCATTCTAACCAATCTAACACTCCTTAAAGAAAAAAGCCCCAAATCTCCTTTCAGTACCACTTAACTAAATGAATCCTTCAAGCCTAGAATTCTCTTAAAATATCTTAGCTGAACTACTTCTAGCTTAGCTCCTTTAGCAAAACCCCAAGCCTCAGAGCCCCAATGTAGACTAGAAGCTACCTTTGTCTGGAAAACTCTTTTCTGGATCCTCATGTCAGCTAGCTGATTTAAATTACTTCTCAAAAGCATATTTATTAGCCTATTACCCCTTAAATTACAATCTTCTACATGCCTAGACATCCCCCTTAAAGCCGAGGGGTAACAACTGGGCATATTGAGGGACACCTGGAGGCATGAGGCACGGAGGCACGCCGGAGGCATATTCCAAAGGGTGCAACATGTAAATATATACAGCTTGCCTGTTATTCGGTATCTGTCGAATATTTCAGCACCTTCAAAAGCGATCTTTTAAAACTTGGAAAAAATCATTTACGGGTTTATTTGGCAAGGAAAAGAACCCCCCAAGACTGAAAACAACTGATATGTACCTAAAGAAGAAGAACGGAGGACTGCAAGTTGTTGATATTCATGCAAAAACTAGGTAACCCTACGATGGCACTGATGGTGTCACTTTTTCCTATTAGACATGCAGCGTTGCCACCGGCTCAAAAATAAAATTCCGATTTTTCTTCAGAAAAAATCCCGAAATTTCAAAAAAAATCCCGGAACACGGTTTTTAAGTTATACAACATAGGGCTGCGCGGTGATGACGTAAAAAGCAAGGTGCGAAATTCAAAGTACCGTGAAAAGTGGTTTTTAGTTGTAACTAACAACTGATTGTCAATATTCCTAGTATTATTTCGACGTGAAAACGTTCTGGTGGATTAGTAGGATCTACGTCAAATATTTTAGGCCAAAACAATTCGGCAGAGTTCCGAAAAAACGTGTCTACGCATCCACGTTTCATCCTTATTTGAATTTCCCGCCCAAGAATTGACGTTACGCTTCGCAGCCCTATTCAATATGACTTGACCAGCGGTAAGAGTTGCCTTTTATCACGTCTTCACACGTCCCTTTCCCTTTTATCATACCTGCTTTTCTGTTTAGTGGCTGTGCCAAGACGCACCCTTGGATCTCGGATTCTTAATTGTACTAAAAAAAAAGGAATCTGCTGCTTTGACACGAAAGAATCTGGAAGACACACAGATCCCTTTTTCCCGAATGTACTTAGAATCCAACTTTCTTGGTATTAAACACAGGCCTTTGGGTATTTGAAGAGAAAACTGTAAAGCAACAGTCAGAAAAACTGTTACTACCGAGTTATTAGTAAAAAGCGCTAAGCAAAGCAGCCAACTAAAAAAAATAACTAGTTTCTCAAATATTTATTGGTACGTTTCAGTAATCATCTCGATAATCACAGCTCAAATGACAACCCTAAGAAAATGGACAAATGAGCTTCAGTAAATCAAACTAAGCTCGGTTAGCACAAGTATAAACACTAAGTCTTCTACTACTAAAGTAGAAGGGGAGGTGCTACTCCGACGACTCACCCCTGCTGCCACCTATAACTTTTTTTTACATAGTTTATGTCTGTTTGTTGTCAGTGAGAATGAAAAAACAGGAATTTTGTCACATTTATGTCTGTTTTCATGGATGGTTATGTGTGTTGGTCGATTTATTTGATGTTTTTCATGGATGTTTTATGGTTTTTGTCAGTGAGAATTTGAAAAACAGGAATTTTGTCACATTTATGGATGGTTTTATGGATTTTGTCAGTGAGAATGAAAAAACAGGAATTTTGTCACATTTATGTCTGTTTTCATGGATGGTTATGTGTGTTGATCAATTTATTTGATGTTTTTATGGATTTTGTCAGTGAGAATGGAAAAACAGGAACTTTGTCACTCCCTTCTTGTTGTTGTTCGATGCAGATGTTATGAGTTTCCGGGGAACACCTGTGCTGTCAGTCATTAATCAAATTGTTTCCAGGGAATGTCTGACAGATGACGTCAAGTTAATTAATGTCTTTGATGCATTTCCAAAGAGAATTGTCTCCGGGACAAAGTTTAGATCACACGTGACAGATGATGTCATGATTGATTGACTGACACGAAAGGGGAATTAATTTGTTGTTCTAAAGAGAATTGATTCACGAAAGGGGAATTAATTTGGAGTTCTAACAAGAGAATCGTTTCCGAGGCAAAGTTTAGATCTTAGCGATGAATTTTTTTAGCGCGGGAATCAGGTTTCCAAATAATTGAAATGTGCCAGCGCAGGGATGCCAAACAAAAGGAACACGCTGAATTACGTTTAGGGATTATTTGGGCGAAACCCTTTTAGCCATTTTATGGAATTATTTCGACGAAACAGTTAGAGACATTATAAAATATGATTTTTGAAGAGATTTTAGAAGAGAATTTAATGGTGAAACTCTGTGGTCGTTATAATGCACAAGTTCCATTTGAACAGTGTTGTGAGATCCTCTACCACAACCCGAAAGGGCTCCGATCCCTCTACCCCAACCCCAAAGGGTTCCGATCCCCCTACCCCTACCCCAAATGGTTCCAATCCCTCTACCCCAACCCCAAAGGTCCACTGGGCTCCCAAAGGGCCACCCGGCCCTCAAGTGTCGCCCAGACCCCCAAAGGCCATTCCCAGACTCCCAAAGGCCCTCCCCCGATCCCCAAAGGTCCACCGGGCTCCCAAAGGACCAATCGGTGCTCAAGGGTCCCCTCAGACCCCCCAAAGGCCCTCCCTGGGCCCTCAAAGGCCCTCCCCCGGTCCCCAAAGATCCCCCGGGCTCCCAAAAGACCACTCAATCCTCAAGGTCCCCCGGACCCCCAAACACCCTCCCCGGGCCTCCCAAAGAGTCCTCTCTCCATTTTTTAAATACTTTTTTATGGCTTTACTATATCTTTTCTTAACAAGTTCCTTTCATAATGTCATTCCTAAACCCATTTTCCAACCTCAAAGAGTCCCCTCCCCATTTCGTAAATACTTTCTTGAATTTTTTAACATGGTATTTTTTTAACTTTTTACGTATCTTAAAATGACATGAACACAAAAAAAACTCGCACACACACACACACACACACAAAAACTTACACACACACACACACACACAAAACTTACACACACACACACGAAAACTTACACACACGCCAAAACTTACACACACAAAAACTTACACACACACACACAAACTTACACACACACACACACAAAACTTACACCCACATACAAAAGCTTACACACACAAAAACTTACACACGCACACAAAAACTTACACCCACACGCAAAAACTTACATGCACACAAAAACTTACATGCACACAAAAACTTACACACACAAAAAAACTTACACACACACACAAAAACTTACACACACACACACACACACACAAAAAAAAACTTACACACACGCACAAAAACTTACACACACACACAAAAACTTACACACACACACGAAAACTTACACACACACACACGAAAACTTACACACACGCCAAAACTTACACACACACAAAAACTTACACACACACACACACACAAACTTACACATGCACACGAAAACTTACATGCACACAAAAACTTACATGCACACAAAAACTTACACACACACACAATTAGACAAAAAAATTACGATATTTATGCACAGTTATGTTTAAGCAATAAATATCCTAAGCCTCAACCGTTTTTATTCTTTAGAATAGTCCATCGCCACGAAAATTATACTTTCAGATTCAACGTGTCAGGGAACAAACTTTCAGGTTCAGCATGTAAGAGAACCCTAAATGCTCATCCCAAAAAAAAGGTAAGTTAACCCTAAACGCCCAAAGAATTTCTCTGAAATTACACTTTCAGGTTCAGCATGTAAGAGAACCCTAAATGCTCATCCCAAAAAAAAGGTAAGTTAACCCTAAACGCTCAAAAAATTTCTCTGAAATTACACTTTCAGGTTCAGCATGTAAGAGAACCCTAAATGCTCATCCCAAAAAAAGGTAAGTTAACCCTAAACGCTTAAAGAATTTCGTCACAAAACTTACACACACACACGCCAAAACTTACACACACAAAAACTTACACACACACACACAAACTTACACACACACAAAAAAAACTTACACCCACACACAAAAGCTTACACACACAAAAACTTACACACACACACACACAAAAACTTACACCCATACGCAAAAACTTACATGCACACAAAAACTTACATGCACACAAAAACTTACACACACACAAAAACTTACACACACACACAAAAACTTACACACACACACACAAAAACTTACACACACGCACAAAAACTTACACACACACACACAAAAACTTACACACACACACACGAAAACTTACACACACACACACGAAAACTTACACACACACGCCAAAACTTACACACACACAAAAACTTACACACACACACACACACACAAACTTACACATGCACACGAAAACTTACATGCACACAAAAACTTACATGCACACAAAACTTACACACACACACAATTAGACAAAAAATTACGATATTTATGCACAGTTATGTTTAAGCAATAAATATCTTAAGCCTCAACCGTTTTTACTCTTTAGAATAGTCCATCACCATGAAAATTACACTTTCAGATTCAACATGTCAGGGAACAAACTTTCAGGTTCAGCATGTAAGAGAACCCTAAATGCTCATCCCAAAAAAGGTAAGTTAACCCTAAACGCCCAAAGAATTTCTCTGAAATTACACTTTCAGGTTCAGCATGTAAGAGAACCCTAAATGCTCATCCCAAAAAAAAAGGTAAGTTAACCCTAAACGCTCAAAGAATTTCTCTGAAATTACACTTTTAGGTTCAGCATGTAAGAGAACCCTAAATGCTCATCCCAAAAAAAGGTAAGTTAACCCTAAACGCTTAAAGAATTTCGTCACAAAACTTACACACACACACGAAAACTTACACACACACGCCAAAACTTACACACACAAAAACTTACACACACACAAACAAACTTACACACACACACAAAAACTTACACCCACACACAAAAGCTTACACACACAAAAACTTACACACACACACACAAACTTACACCCACACGCAAAAACTTACATGCACACAAAAACTTACATGCACACAAAAACTTACACACACACAAAAACTTACACACACACACAAAAACTTACACACACACACACAAAAACTTACACACACGCACAAAAACTTACACACACACACACAAAAAATTACACACACACACGAAAACTTACACACACACACATACGAAAACTTACACACACATGCCAAAACTTACACACACACAACAACTTACACACACACACACACACACACACAAAAAAAAAAACTTACACATGCACACGAAAACTTACATGCACACAAAAACTTACATGCACACAAAAACTTACACACACACACAATTAGACAAAAAAAATTACGATATTTATGCACAGTTTCAACTAACTACGGCTAAGCATGTTAAAGGCGAGCCATTTTCTTGCAAGAAAACAAAAATCAGAACACACACACACCTTAGAAAATATAGCCTCCTTACAAGTTGCAATCGTCTTTAAGAATCGACAGATTGTTAATGCTTAAACTTTTACGTTTCTTATAGAGTAATAAACAGGATTACTTAATATTTTTCAATATAACCATAATTTTCTTGTATAAAATTCATCAATTAGCCGGATATGGTTTTTTTTTACATACGGGGAGAGATTTAATGTCCATGGTAGAAGTCTATACAAGATTTAATGTCCTTGGTAAAAGCTTACATGAGATTTAATGTTCTTGGTAAAAGCCTGTACGTAATTTAATGTCCAGTTTTTATAAAGGGGGGAGGGGGGAATTATGTGCTATTAATGAAAATGACGCCACATCAACCGAAAACCGTCAACGCGAACTCCGATTAACCATCACCAAAGTGTCACAATACCATCAGTGCACCAACACCTCTCGGAAAATAGGGGGGTAAAGGTCAACTGCGAAGATATTTAGCATACAGAAAAAATTGCTCATTCTTCCTTTAGTAGCCACACAATTAGACTAAAAATTACGATATTTATGCACAGTTTCAACTAACTACGGCTAAGCATGTTAAAGGCGAGCCATTTTCTTGCGGGAACACAAAAATCAGAACACACACACGCACAAAAACTTACACACACACAAAAACTTACACACACACAAAAACTTACACACACACAAAAATTTACAAACACACAAAAACTTACCCACACACACAAAAACTCACACACACACACAAAAAAAAACTTACACACACAAAAACTTACACACACACAAAAACTTACACACACAAAAAAAATTACACACACACAAAAATTCACACACGCACAATTAGACAAAAAATTACGATATTTATGTACAGTTTCAACTAACTACGGCTAAGTATCTTAAAAGGCGAGCCATTTTCTTGCGAGAAAACAAAAATTTACACACACACAAAAACTTACACACACAAAAAAAATTGCACACACACAAAAATTCACACACACACACACACACAATTAGACAAAAAATTACGATATTTATGCACAGTTTCAACTAACTACGGCTAAGTATCTTAAAAGGCGAGGTATTTTTCTTGCGAGAACTCAAAAAATCATTAAGTGGTATTAATGAAAATGATGATAATCAACCGAAAACCGTCAACGAGAACACCGATTAACCATCACCAAAGCATCACAATGCTGTCAGTGTGTCAACACCCCTCGGAAAATAGGGGGTAAAGGTCAACTGCGAAGATATTTAGCCTACAGAAAAAATTGCTCATTGTTCCTTTAGTAGCCACACAATTAGACTAAAAATTACGATATTTATGCACAGTTTCAACTAACTACGGCTAAGCATGTTAAAGGCGAACCATTTTCTTGCGAGAACACAAAAATCAGGACACACACACACAAAAAGTTACACACACACAAAAACTTACACACACACAAAAACTTACACACGCACAAAAATTTACACACACACAAAAACTTACACACACACACAAAGACTCACACACACACACAAAAAAAACTTACACACACACAAAAACTTACACACACACAAAAACTTACACACACAAAAAAATTACACACACACAAAAATTTACACACACACGCACAATTAGACAAAAAATTACGATATTTATGCACAGTTTCAACTAACTACGGCTAAGTATCTTAAAAGACGAGGTATTTTTCTTGCGAGAACACAAAAAATCATTAAGTGCTATTAATGAAAATGATAAAAAGTGCGCGCAGAAAAAAGCAAATATAATAGTCGTTTAAAATCCCCCCCCCCCCAAACTCAAATTTCTGGGGGGGGGAGGCATATTTCCATTGTATTTTGAATATTTTCCTTTGGAAAACACACCGAAAAGCCATATTAAGGGCTAAGTTTGTAAGTTTTTCACTGACAATTCCTTTTTAGCCAAACCTTGACCTCCCTAATTAAAGGATATGAATTAGAACCATGGGAACGTAATTTCGTCGTATTTTGCGTATTTTCGTTGTAAAAAACACTAAAAAGCCATATTAAGAGCTATATTTTTGAGTTTTTCACTGAAAATTCCCTTTTTTGCCAAGCCCTGACATTCCTAATTAAAGGATATGAATTTAGAACCAAGGAAACGTAATTTCATCATATTTTGCGCATTTTCGTTGGAAAAAACACTGAAAAGCCATATTAAGGGCTATATTTGTGAGTTTTTCATTGAAAATTCCTTTTTTTGCCAAGCCTTGACCTCCCTAATTAAAGGATATGAATTAGAACCAAGGGAACGTAATTTCATCACATTTTGCGTATTTCCGATGGAAAAACACTGAAAAGCCATATTAAGAGCTGTATTTGTGACTTTTTCACCGACATTTCCTTTTAGCCATGCCTTTATAATCAATGGAACATAGTTCATTGTATTTTACATGTTTCGATTGGAAAACACACCGAAAGGTCATATTATTTGAACTTACATCAAACGTTGGAGAGCTTACATTTGAAGAACTATCCATTATTTGCATATATTGTTCAATATTTCAACCTATACTGATTTCTAAAACTTCAAAACCCAGAAATATACACACTTAACGATTATCTATTCGCGAAAATCGTACTAGGTCACGCTATTAGAACAAAAATTACCTCTCTATCTATCGCTCACAGGGAACAGATTCAAAACAATACTTCATACATCATTTGGTCTAATTGCGACAAACGTGGCATGTCCAATGCAGATTAAAACCAGAAAAGACCAAAAACGCATAAAAATAAGAAAAAAGGGAATTGCAATCAATCTTGTGTCGAAGCACTAGCGCTGTCTAAGTAAAGAATGATGTGGGACATAACATGTTCTTTAGGTTTTTCTACATAGCCGGACACTTCATATAGAAGGTGTTGTCGTAGAAACTTCAAAACAGGCTCATTTGATTTGAAATTAAAGTGGATAATGCCCAATTCACAGGAGGGGTATGAAAACTATGGTTTTTAACAACGATATGCAAGACTAGAAAGAAAAGTCTTTAGGAGTTACCCCCCCCCCCTTCCACCTCAACCATCGCTCTTGAAATCACCACACATCCACCTCAGCCATCGCTCTTGAAATCACCACACCCCCATACCCCCAAAACTCAAATTTTCCAGAGGATTTTAAACCCGCCCCCCCATACACAAAATTTCTAGGAACGTATCTTCATCATATTTAAATATTTTCGCCGGAAAACCTGCTTACCGAAGCGCTAGTGCTACCTAAGTTAAGAACTATGTGACTACAATATGTTGTTTTTGGTTTTTTCATCATAGCCAGGGCACTTCGTATAGAAGGAGTCATCGCAAAAACTTTGAAAAGGACTCAGTTGATTTGAAATTAAAGTGGATAGTGACCAATTCACACGAGGGGGGCGTGAAAACTATGGTTTTTAACTATGATATGCACGACTAGAAAGAAAAGTCTTTAGGAGTGGGGCTGCCCATCACCTCAACCCTCGCTCTTGTACACGTTAGCACTCTAAAGAGAAATTTGAGTCTTTCAGAGAACTTTCAGGAATGGGTCTACAGGCTAATCAGTTCATGATAAAAAGGTGACCCCCCCCCCCACCGCCAGGCCACGGGGGCTGAAAGCCTGATACGGATGAGACCCTCACCACCAAGGTCAGGTTAGGTTAGATTAGGTTAGCTCACCTAACATTTCTAGGTTAACTTACATCAGGTTAAGTGGCGCGCCACTTACCACTTAACCTGATGTAAGTTAACCTAGAAATGTTAGGTGAGCTAACCTAATCTAACCTAACCTGACCTTGGTGGTGAGGGTCTCATCCGTATCAGGCTTTCAGCCCCCGTGGCCTGGCGGTGGGGGGGGGTCACCTTTTTATCATGAACTGATTAGCCTGTAGACCCATTCCTGAAAGTTCTCTGAAAGACTCAAATTTCTCTTTAGAGTGCTAACGTGTACAAGAGCGAGGGTTGAGGTGATGGGCAGCCCCACTCCTAAAGACTTTTCTTTCTAGTCGTGCATATCATAGTTAAAAACCATAGTTAACACGCCCCCCTCCTGTGAATTGGTCACTATCCACTTTAATTTCAAATCAACTGAGTCCTTTTCAAAGTTTTTGTGATGACTCCTTCTATACGAAGTGCCCTGACTATGATGAAAAAACCAAAAACAACATATTGTAGTCACATAGTTCTTAACTTAGGTAGCACTAGCGCTTCGGTAAGCAGGTTTTCCGGCGAAAATATTTAAATATGATGAAGATACGTTCCTAGAAATTTTGTGTTTGGGGGGGGGGATTTTAAAATCCTCTGGAAAATTTGAGTTTTGGGGGTATGGGGTGTGGTGATTTCAAGAGCGATGGCTGAGGTGGATGTGTGGTGATTTCAAGAGCGATGGTTGAGGTGGAAGGGGGGGGGGGGTAACTCCTAAAGACTTTTCTTTCTAGTCTTGCATATCGTTGTTAAAAACCATAGTTTTCATACCCCTCCTGTGAATTGGGCATTATCCACTTTAATTTCAAATCAAATGAGCCTGTTTTGAAGTTTCTACGACAACACCTTCTATATGAAGTGTCCGGCTATGTAGAAAAACCTAAACAACATGTTATGTCCCACATCATTCTTTACTTAGACAGCGCTAGCGCTTCGACACAAGATTGATTGCAATTCCCTTTTTTCTTATTTTTATGCGTTTTTGGTCTTTTCTGGTTTTAATCTGCATTGGACATGCCACGTTTGTCGCAATTAGACCAAATGATGTATGAAGTATTGTTTTGAATCTGTTCCCTGTGAGCGATAGATAGAGAGGTAATTATTGTTCTAATAGCGTGACCTAGTACGATTTTCGCGAATAGATAATCGTTAAGTGTGTATATTTCTGGGTTTTGAAGTTTTAGAAATCAGTATAGGTTGAAATATTGAACAATATATGCAAATAATGGATAGTTCTTCAAATGTAAGCTCTCCAACGTTTGATGTAAGTTCAAATAATATGACCTTTCGGTGTGTTTTCCAATCAAAACATGTAAAATACAATGAACTATGTTCCATTGATTATAAAGGCATGGCTAAAAAGGAAATGTCGGTGAAAAAGTCACAAATATAGCTCTTAATATGGCTTTTCAGTGTTTTTCCATCGGAAATACGCAAAATGTGATGAAATTACGTTCCCTTGGTTCTAATTCATATCCTTTAATTAGGAAGGTCAAGGCTTGGCAAAAAAAGGAATTTTCAGTGAAAAACTCACAAATATAGCCCTTAATATGGCTTTTCAGTGTTTTTTCAAACGAAAATACGCAAAATACGACGAAATTACGTTCCCATGGTTCTAATTCATATCCTTTAATTAGGGAGGTCAAGGTTTGGCTAAAAAGGAATTGTCAGTGAAAAACTTACAAATTTAGCCCTTAATATGGCTTTTCGGTGTGTTTTCCAAAGGAAAATATTCAAAATACAATGAAAATATGCCTCCCCCCCCAGAAATTTGAGTTTGGGGGGGGGATTTTAAACGACTATTATATTTGCTTTTTTCTGCGCGCACTTTTTATCATTTTCATTAATAGCACTCAATGATTTTTTGTGTTCTCGCAAGAAAAATACCTCGTCTTTTAAGATACTTAGCCGTAGTTAGTTGAAACTGTGCATAAATATCGTAATTTTTTGTCTAATTGTGTGTGTGTGTGTAAATTTTTATGTGTGTGTAATTTTTTTGTGTGTGTAAGTTTTTGTGTGTGTGTAAGTTTTTGTGTATGTGTAAGTTTTTTTTTGTGTGTGTGTGTGTCTTTGTGTGTGTGGGTAAGTTTTTGTGTGTGTGTAAATGTTTGTGCGTGTGTAAGTTTTTGTGTGTGTGTAAGTTTTTGTGTGTGTGTAACTTTTTGTGTGTGTGTGTCCTGATTTTTGTGTTCTCGCAAGAAAATGGTTCGCCTTTAACATGCTTAGCCGTAGTTAGTTGAAACTGTGCATAAATATCGTAATTTTTAGTCTAATTGTGTGGCTACTAAAGGAACAATGAGCAATTTTTTCTGTAGGCTAAATATCTTCGCAGTTGACCTTTACCCCCTATTTTCCGAGGGGTGTTGACACACTGACAGCATTGTGATGCTTTGGTGATGGTTAATCGGTGTTCTCGTTGACGGTTTTCGGTTGATTATCATCATTTTCATTAATACCACTTAATGATTTTTTGTGTTCTCGCAAGAAAAATACCTCGCCTTTTAAGATACTTAGCCGTAGTTAGTTGAAACTGTGCATAAATATCGTAATTTTTTGTCTAATTGTGTGTGTGTGTGTGTGTGAATTTTTGTGTGTGTGCAATTTTTTTTGTGTGTGTAAGTTTTTGTGTGTGTGTAAATTTTTGTTTTCTCGCAAGAAAATGGCTCGCCTTTTAAGATACTTAGCCGTAGTTAGTTGAAACTGTACATAAATATCGTAATTTTTTGTCTAATTGTGCGTGTGTGTGTGAATTTTTGTGTGTGTGTAATTTTTTTTGTGTGTGTAAGTTTTTGTGTGTGTAAGTTTTTGTGTGTAAGTTTTTTGTGTGTGTGTGTGAGTTTTGTGTGTGTGGGTAAGTTTTTGTGTGTGTGTAAATTTTTGTGTGTGTGTAAGTTTTTGTGTGTGTGTAAGTTTTTGTGTGTGTGTAAGTTTTTGTGCGTGTGTGTGTTCTGATTTTTGTGTTCCCGCAAGAAAATGGCTCGCCTTTAACATGCTTAGCCGTAGTTAGTTGAAACTGTACATAAATATCGTAATTTTTAGTCTAATTGTGTGGCTACTAAAGGAACAATGAGCAATTTTTTCTGTAGGCTAAATATCTTCGCAGTTGACCTTTACCCCCCTATTTTCCGAGAGGTGTTGGTGCACTGATGGTATTGTGACTCTTTGGTGATGGTTAATCGGAGTTCGCGTTGACGGTTTTCGGTTGATGTGGCGTCATTTTCATTAATAGCACATAATTCCCCCCTCCCTTCTTTATAAAAACTGGACATTAAATTACGTACAGGCTTTTACCAAGAACATTAAATCTCATGTAAGCTTTTACCAAGGAGATTAAATCTTGTATAGACTTCTACCATGGACATTAAATCTCTCCCCGTATGTAAAAAAAAACCATATCCGGCTAATTGATGAATTTTATACAAGAAAATTATGGTTATATTGAAAAATATTAAGTAATCCTGTTTATTACTCTATAAGAAACGTAAAAGTTTAAGCATTAACAATCTGTCGATTCTTAAAGACGATTGCAACTTCAAAGGAGGCTATATTTTCTAAGGTGTGTGTGTGTTCTGATTTTTGTTTTCTCGCAAGAAAATGGCTCGCCTTTAACATGCTTAGCCGTAGTTAGTTGAAACTGTGCATAAATATCGTAATTTTTTTTGTCTAATTGTGTGTGTGTGTAAGTTTTTGTGTGCATGTAAGTTTTTGTGTGCATGTAAGTTTTCGTGTGCATGTGTAAGTTTTTGTGTGTGTGTGTGTGTGTGTAAGTTTTTGTGTGTGTGTAAGTTTTGGCATGTGTGTGTAAGTTTTCGTGTGTGTGTGTGTGTAAGTTTTCGTGTGTGTGTGTAAGTTTTTGTGTGTGTGTGTAAGTTTTTGTGCGTTTGTGTAAGTTTTTGTGTGTGTGTGTGTAAGTTTTTGTGTGTGTGTGTAAGTTTTTGTGTGTGTGTAAGTTTTTGTGTGCATGTAAGTTTTTGTGTGCATGTAAGTTTTTGCGTATGGGTGTAAGTTTTTGTGTGTGTGTGTGTAAGTTTTTGTGTGTGTAAGCTTTTGTGTGTGGGTGTAAGTTTTTGTGTGTGTGTGTAAGTTTGTGTGTGTGTGTGTAAGTTTTTGTGTGTGTAAGTTTTGGCGTGTGTGTGTAAGTTTTCGTGTGTGTGTGTAAGTTTTGTGACGAAATTCTTTAAGCGTTTAGGGTTAACTTACCTTTTTTTGGGATGAGCATTTAGGGTTCTCTTACATGCTGAACCTGAAAGTGTAATTTCAGAGAAATTCTTTGAGCGTTTAGGGTTAACTTACCTTTTTTTTTGGGATGAGCATTTAGGGTTCTCTTACATGCTGAACCTGAAAGTGTAATTTCAGAGAAATTCTTTGGGCGTTTAGGGTTAACTTACCTTTTTTGGGATGAGCATTTAGGGTTCTCTTACATGCTGAACCTGAAAGTTTGTTCCCTGACATGTTGAATCTGAAAGTATAATTTTCATGGCGATGGACTATTCTAAAGAATAAAAACGGTTGAGGCTTAAGATATTTATTGCTTAAACATAACTGTGCATAAATATCGTAATTTTTTGTCTAATTGTGTGTGTGTGTAAGTTTTGTGTGCATATAAGTTTTTGTGTGCATGTAAGTTTTCGTGTGCATGTGTAAGTTTTTGTGTGTGTGTGTGTGTGTGTGTGTAAGTTTTTGTGTGTGTGTAAGTTTTGGCGTGTGTGTGTAAGTTTTCGTGTGTGTGTGTGTGTAAGTTTTCGTGTGTGTGTGTAAGTTTTTGTGTGTGTGTGTAAGTTTTTGTGCGTGTGTGTAAGTTTTTGTGTGTGTGTGTGTAAGTTTTTGTGTGTGTGTGTAAGTTTTTGTGTGTGTGTAAGTTTTTGTGTGCATGTAAGTTTTTGTGTGCATGTAAGTTTTTGCGTGTGGGTGTAAGTTTTTGTGTGCGTGTGTAAGTTTTTGTGTGTGTAAGCTTTTGTATGTGGGTGTAAGTTTTGTGTGTGTGTGTGTGTAAGTTTGTGTGTGTGTGTGTGTAAGTTTTTGTGTGTGTAAGTTTTGGCGTGTGTGTGTAAGTTTTCGTTTGTGTGTGTGTAAGTTTTGTGTGTGTGTGTGTGTGTGTGTAAGTTTTTGTGTGTGTGTGTGTGTGTGCGAGTTTTTTTTGTGTTCATGTCATTTTAAGATACGTAAAAAAGTTAAAAAATACCATGTTAAAAAATTCAAGAAAGTATTTACGAAATGGGGAGGGGACTCTTTGAGGTTGGAAAATGGGTTTAAGAATGACATTATGAAAGGAACTTGTTAAGAAAAGATATAATAAAGCCATAAAAAAAGTATTTAAAAAATGGAGAGAGGACTCTTTGGGGGGCCCGGGGAGGGCGTTTGGGGGTCCGGGGGCCCTTGAGGATTGAGTGTTTTTTTGGGAGCCCGGGAGACCTTTGGCGATCTGGGGAGGGCCTTTGGGGGCCCAGGGAGGGCCTTTGGGGGGTCTGAGGGGACCCTTGAGCACCGATTGGTCCTTTGGAAGCCCGGTGGACCTTTGGGGATCGGGGGAGGGCCTTTGGGAGTCTGGGGATGGCCTTTGGGGGTCTGGGCGACACTTGAGGGCCGGGTGGCCCTTTGGGAGCCCAGTGGACCTTTGGGGCTGGGGTAGAGGGATTGGAATCATTTGGGGTTGGGGTAGGGGGATCGGAACCCTTTGGGGTTGGGGTAGGGGGATCGGAGCCCTTTGGGGTTGTGGTAGAGGATCTCACAACACTGTTCAAATGGAACTTGTGTATTATAACGACCACAGAGTTTCACCATTAAATTCTCTTCTAAAATCTCTTCAAAAATCATATTTTATAATGTCTCTAACTGTTTCGTCGAAATAATTCCATAAAATGGTTAAAAAGGGTTTCGCCCAAATAATCCCTAAACGTAATTCAGCGTGTTCCTTTTGTTTGGCATCCCTGCGCTGGCACATTTCAATTATTTGGAAACCTGATTCCCGCGCTAAAACAATTCATCGCTAAGATCTAAACTTTGCCTCGGAAACGATTCTCTTGTTAGAACTCCAAATTAATTCCCCTTTCGTGAATCAATTCTCTTTAGAACAACAAATTAATTACCCTTTCGTGTCAATCAATCAATCATGACATCATCTGTCACGTGTGATCTGAACTTTGTCCCGGAGACAATTCTCTTTGGAAATGCATCAAAGACATTAATTAACTTGACGTCATCTGTCAGACATTCCCTGGAAACAATTTGATTAATGACTGACAGCACAGGTGTTCCCTGGAAACTCATAACATCTGCATCGAACAACAACAAGAAGGGAGTGACAAAGTTCCTGTTTTTCCATTCTCACTGACAAAATCCATAAAAACATCAAATAAATTGATCAACACACATAACCATCCATGAAAACAGACATAAATGTGACAAAATTCCTGTTTTTTCATTCTCACTGACAAAATCCATAAAACCATCCATAAATGTGACAAAATTCCTGTTTTTCAAATTCTCACTGACAAAAACCATAAAACATCCATGAAAAACATCAAATAAATCGACCAACACACATAACCATCCATGAAAACAGACATAAATGTGACAAAATTCCTGTTTTTTCATTCTCACTGACAACAAACAGACATAAACTATGTCAAAAAAGTTATAGGTGGCAGCAGGGGTGAGTCGTCGGAGTAGCACCTCCTCTTCTACTTACTAAGTCTTCTACTGAGCATAACAAGTTTTCCGATGGTATTCATCGCTTCCGCTGCCCTAGATCTTGGAATGCATTTGAGACTCATAAAATTATATCAAGAACTCAAGCAAATGGGGGACGAGGGGCACACGCACTTGAGCTGGAAGGACCAGCCCAGCCGTGGATGGCCTCCTCGTCCGTAGGAGACATGGTTCAAGATTCTGTTCAGTTCTGTGCCCCCATGCACGTCGGTTGTTTTTGGTTTTTTGTTGATGGGTTGGTTGTATTTTGTTTTTTTTTTGTTGATTAAGGTTGGTCATAAAAAGGGCTGAAAAAACAGAAAAGAAAGAAGGAAAAAAGTGCCACCGCAAGAATGGGTTTCTTGTGGACGGAGGACGCCCAGTCTACGGGACAGCAAATATTTTTTGTGTGTGTTAAAAAATTTTAAAGTTGTAAGAGTAAGCCTTTTGGAAGACCACCTTTAAAATTTGAATTCGTATTAGTGAAAATTGAAGGATATGAATTTGAAGAAATTGAAGTAAAAACGCCACCAAAAAAGCGTCTCCTAGAGGGGGAAGGACACCCTGGAACGGGGGGAGCGATAGATATTTGGCAAGAAACAAGTTAAATGGTAGTGGGCCTTCATGTCCACTAATACATTGACTGGTATATAATAATTCTTTTTTTTAAGTTTAGGTGATATGATAATGCATAAAATTGTAAGATTTATATGTTTTTGTATTAAAATATCACCGAGTGGAGAGGAGGAGGGGAGGGAAAAAAATAACAACTACCTCTGATAAATGTTAAACAAAATTCCTTCTGTTGACACAGTGAACATGGTGATGGTGGTGGTTATGGTCTTGAGGTCAGTTTTGGGTTTAGGTGCCATTTTTAACATGATGATTGCGATGCTGACGAGACATCAAAAAAGTGGAACCCTTTCTTCTGGATAAATGAATTCAGCTTTGTGAAGAAGTCTGAGTCAAAGCAAAAGACAACGTTGGTGCCGATTTCCATAGAAACGGGTTCTGCTGAATGCATGATATACAGGCTGGAGTCACAGTAACCCTGGTCTACAAATGCGGCAGTTAATGTGAGATCAGCATTCAGCCGGAACCCCTGGCACAGAATTCCTATGTCGTCAGGGAACAGCATCGCCATATTCTGCGTGTCAACAGAGTGGCATCTTCGCCCAGATAAGTAGCCAAACTGTTTGACCCGCCTAACTATTACTCTCTTTCCCCTGCCAACCGGTCTGTAAACGCACCATTCACCGATACGCAATTCTGATTTCACACCGACCTCTGCATTGGCTTGTGGCGACTCACGTAGTCCTACTCGTCGGCCCTGGACCATCACCCGTTTTAATCGGTCACTACTCAGCTTCTCAGAGCTTTCCCTCAGAAGCCACAACAGCGTGGATTTTTTTTATTTGTGTTATGGAGCCGTCAGAAGTCTTGACAAGACAAAACCTAGAATTCTTTATGTTCGTCACAGGCTCACTAACCCAATTTTTCTCAACTTGGTGTTTCACACAGTGAGCAATCACTGGCAAATCTTCAAATGCAAGCAAATGTTGACGGCATATTCATACCAAAATTACCCCTTATTTAGTTATTTTCCTTGTGTTTTCTATAATTATACAAACTTTCTTGTGTTCTAACAATTGTACTAATTGCTAATAAACAAAAACATATTTAAGATCTCCATAAAAAGCTGATTCTTAGACTGAATGTTATCAATAGTTAGGCTCTTATACTTTCGTTATTGACAAGGATCGTTATTTACTTACCATTCATTATTATGGAGAATGTTTTTTTTTGTTTTTTTTTTGTTCCAACCAAATCATATAGAAAAAACATTTGTGGAAAACTGGTTAGGAGTTACTCAGTCACAAATTAGAACTTACATTTTCCTTATTGTGGGTCACAATCCACTGGCAGGCATCCAACAATGGGGCAACAAACATTTTTTCCATGGTTTTTACCTATTCTGCTTTTCCTTTGCTTTCCTTATAATTACTTTATAGTCCCAAATTTCTAGGGGGGAATGCCCCCCCCCTGCCCTTCCTTGCCGGCATCCATGACTTAGGCCACAATATTAAGTTTCTCGTATAAATTTGAGACAAATTTCGATTTTTCAGGTTTATTGTGATGATTTTCATCTTCTATTTTCGCCAGTGGTTGGTATCGCTAATTTCGGCAATTTGTTGAAAGATTTCTTATCCGAACTGAACATTATAATAAAAAAAAATATCTTAATTCATTACGCTCAAAAAGTTTCTACCTAATGGGAGTTCATTCAGTATAACTCCCTCTCTCCTAATTCCAATATATATCGCTAGACTATGCCCATTTTTTTTTTTCAAGAAAGTGCTATTTGGTAATAACAAACAGCTGGAGCACCAGAATCACCCTGTATTTAGATATCCTTCCTCTAGACCTAGCCTATATTTACACAGCATGGTATAGCCTATTATTTAAGTAGGCTGGACCCCCACCCCCACACAAAAAAACTATCACTTGCCCTAACTCTATACCTATGCTTGGCTTATCTAAAATTTGGTTCCTCTTGATCTGGGCCCTCCATATCAGCAAAATTACATCAGAATAATTTCAAACAACGGTGAGAATCAGTGTTGCCAGCTTCTGGTACGAATCCCCTGTTAAGTCTAAAAAAATCCCTAATTTTTGAACAAGCAACGAGGCCAGGTGTCTCGGAGGCACAGAGGCAGGCCGGAGGCACGGAGGCATGCCAGAGGCACGGAGGCACAGTCGGAGGCACGAAGGAAGGGACACCTGCGACGGTCAGTTATTAGCCCCTCGCTTAAAGCACGAAACTTAACACCCAAATTAACAAATTCTTCTTTAACCTCTAAAACCTTTCCTCCAAAATTAAATTGAACCTCTGAAACAACATCTCCTTTACTCCTAAATACTAATTCTACTGATTTCTTAGCGTTCAACTCTAACTCCTTCTTTTCTAAATAATTTTTTTTATATCTAATTGCTTCTGAAGGTTATCTCTGCTATCCGCCAATAGAGCTATATCATCCACGAATAATATGCATGATAGCCTAAACCAATCCAAAGATACATAAGGGGCTCCATTATTTTTCATAAACCTATCTAAATCATTAACAAACAAGAAGAAGAGCTTAGGAGATAATGTACATCCTTGTTTCACACCCACATGAGACGTGACCAGCCTAGAAAAGTTTCCCATAACCTTCACAGAAGATTTCTTCCTCCGATACATATCTGCTATTATTGCTACAAAACAAGACGGCAAGCCTATTTCTAACAGACTTTCAATTAATAACCTCCTATTTACCGGATCAAAAGCACTTTTCAGGTCTAAAAAGGCTACGAATAGCCGAACATTGTCAATAGTACTGTCAATATGGTCAATAGTACTGAATGTCGATCTGAATCCCGCTTGTATCTGGCTAAGTATTTCCTTTTTATCTAACCAATCTCTTAGCCTAAATTCCAGAACCTTACAAAACAATTTACTTACCACATTCCCCATAAAGATAAACCTAAAGTTTTCATGTAACTTCCTATTACCTTTCTTAAAAAGAGGCACTGCTACAGAAATGTCCCATGAGCGAGGCCAACCAGCTTTCTCTACTACAAACGAGAAAATTGCAGCCAACATTGGTATTAAAGTTGTCCTTCCTAACTTTAGAACCTTTGTAGATATACCATCTGTTCCGGGACACGAATTTTCATTCATCCTTTTCAACTGATCCCAAATTTCTTGTTGATATACAGGCCTAACTAAATCATAATCATTCTGCCTTAAAGGATATGTTGCCGTCCCTAGACCTGACTCTCTATCCTCTGAACCATTCGACTCATTCACCCTAACATATTCTGACTCTATTCTCAAAATAATCTGGCCACGTCTCAACTGCTGGGACGTCTCCTCTTATTCCCGGGCCCTGGATTGAACATTTAACAACCGACCAAAACTCTCTTGAGTTATTCACACTATAAGCTCTCTTAATTTCCTCATTAGTTTTCATATGCCTCTCTCTCTTTTTAACTCTTTTAACACTATTATAATCTGACCTTAGTTTCCTATATTCAGCTAACCTGCGCAAATTTGTTTCCTGATCCAATGGGTCTGTTGCTTTAAGTAGCCTGAAAACCCTAATTACCTCTTCCTGTCATGATTCGAAATACTACTTAAAAATAATGTGTTTCTTATTTTTGTATTTGATAGAAATATAGATTGGTTATTTGAAATCTGAGGGTTTCAAGGTGTGAGTAGATATGGCCATATGTGTTTGGTTACGGCAATAGAAATCACCATGCTATTTGGTTACGGCCATAGGAACCACTAAAGCGTATCAAGTTGAATGACCTTTATCAAGGCCATCCCCTAGAGCACTTTTCACCTTTCAAAGAGAGTGAGTATCCCCTCTTAATGTCTTATGGATTTGGTTACTGCCAAAGGAACCACTGAAGCGTATCAAGTTGAATGATCTTTATCAAGGTCATCCCCTATGGCACTTTTCACTTTTCAAAGAGAGTGAGTATCCCATACAGAATTACTTATCATGGTCCTACCATGATGATTTGTGATACATGCTGGACAGACAATTTCTTCTGATGCTTGGGCCCCAAGTCCTCGCCAAGTTCCCCCCAGAGTTTCCCCCCCAAAAAAGGTCAACTTCTCTTCTGGATATTTTCCTGGAAGTGTGAAAAATAAAAAAACGTCTAAGCTAAACACAAAATGTCACAAAAAAAGCGTCATGAATTTTGATAAATGAACAGAATGTAATATTGACAGGGTAAGCCTCGAATCAACACTACAAAAGTATTCCAAGTCTTACATTTCAACGAAAAAGCTCCATAATGAACTTTGAAATATCTGTGACTACACGTAGTTTCTCGGGTGTGCTCTGAGTAAGATCTGGCAAAATGTAGCCGTAGGGCTTATTTGTCGCCTGAGTGTACGCTGACAGCAGAAGTTTGGGAGCGCCGGGGTATATTTGCTTATTGAGAGTTATTAGCGAGCTAGAATCACGAACAACTCGGTAGATAATATAGATGGTGCAATTCAAAGCAAGGGTTCTCATACATTTGCTCTGATGAAAGAGATTGTGTTGAACTAGGGCTATGGAAATGTTTTCGTGATGAGAGCGAACAGTGAACAGCTGTAGCATTTCCTGTGAGAACTGTTCAATGGATTCAGCCAAATAATCAATAATCAGCCATGAGTTTGGTTCAATACTATTGAAAACATCAAGTCCCCGTATGAATTGTATTGGTATGAATGTGGTAATAGCTTTTATTTGATCGTAGGGTTCCTGCCAAATACTATAGCAATAATAAATTTTCTTTGGTTTTTCCAAAAACATTTATTACAATTTTGAATTATTTTAGCTAAAAGTATCGTTTTCCCCGACATTGATGGGCCACACAGGAACGACCTGAATGGTGTTTAAATTGATACATACTGCTGCTGCTGTTGACAAAAGTCGGACTACAACTAACTGTAAACCATACTTGTCCAATATATAAATAATAATTTTTACTTAGATCTATCTAGTACAAGAACACCAAAAACAATATTTCATTCATTTATTCGACATAAAAACTCTATTTTTTCAAAATGAACAACATAAAAAATACTTCTGTTCAACAAGAACAACAACTCTATTAACACCTTTTGTACAACATTTAGAAAAAAACACGAACTCTTAAAATAGCACAGTTGAACACTACGAATTTAAACCCCCCACCCTCCTGGAGCTGCGGACGGGACCCCCCACCCCCCGGTAACCCCGGCCGAAAGCCAGCCGTGGGCGGGCCCCCACCCCCCACCCCCGGGGGAAAAACTGTATACAATAGCTGTCGTCACTGCTGCAGGCTAGAGCATTTATTTTATAAAAGGTTAGGTTAGGTTTGATTGTTTTCAGGTGAGGTTGGGTTAGGTTGGGTTAAGTTTGAGGTTAGGTTAATTTATCCAGACCAAGTTGATTGCAATAGTCTATGCATTCAATCCGGTCTTAAATACGGTAGTGACCGTGGGGCAGTACACTTACACCATTCTCGAGCACAAAGACTTTGTCAGATATACATGAAATTGTATTCTTTTCCACTCTTAGAGTATAATTTTTATACTGTAGAGAGTGAATTGCAAGCACTTGTGCTCTCGGCACTAGGCTACTTTCTACACAGTCTCTGTACACACTCATGTTGAAATTGTTCTTTACAAAATGTATAGGCACCCCTTTACACGCCAGCTTTACATCCCTGTTATGAGTTTCAACGCAATAAACTTTAGGACCCGGGAGCACCCCCTTGGATATCAAATCACTCCCTGTCTCTGATTTTAACATTAGTAGTTGGTTGGGGGCCTGAAGTTTCACCGACTCGGGGTAGAGGGATGGATTCCAGTTCGTGAAATCCATCCGCGAGCTGATGTGTTTCCCATTTTCTAAATCTCCCAATAAATCCCCGGTTTTAACTTTTAACAGCAGAGAATCTGTATCCCCATAGTAAACTTGAACCTCCCCCTTCCTTGGCCATTGCACCTTGCACACATTGTAAAAAAAACGACAACATGAGCTTCTTGGAAATTTCAAGTACTCAACTGCCTCCTGCTATATTCTTGTTCAGTACCACATTTCTCTTTTCCTGTGTAGAAGAACCATGCTTGTTTCTATGCTCGTGAACCTTGTAAAATTGGGGTCAGCAATAATTTGTGCACACTCTTTAAGGTCAGTCACGACGTCGCAACGAGATTTTTTCCGTACGCTTTCACATATTTTGCCAAACGCTGAATTTAGAATGAGTTTGTACATTTCCTTTTCTACTTTAGTGTTTGCCCGAGAGCGTATATCAACAAACGTGTTGATAAACGTCTTTAAGTAGGGTTTTTGATTGAATTGCAGGACCTTATGTATATTGGTGATCTTGAAACCATTGTTCACCATCCAGTGCAAAAGCACATGATGAACAACGATATTCTCTTTAGGGTTCAGATCTGCAATCAGTTTTTGCTTAGAGGGGGTCCAGTGCAACCCCATATCCTCAACCAATGATCCATTGTATGGACTCAGTGAGTCCTTGGTCACTGGTCGATTGATACAGGGAAAAACAAAATCCCTGACTGAATCATGAAGTGCCAATGGAATTTGACCATCAATTTCAAAGAACCATCCTTGTGGCTCATTGTCCTCGGCGGTGTTAATGTCAGGGAACTCTGAAGGATTCTCAAGTCATTTATAGTTCCCACACGGCAAAGAGTAGTGAGGCAATGCCGAAGGGTACAATGAGTTCATGTCCAAGAAAACTGCATTTGACTTTACACCGGTGCTGTTTTGTCCGCTTGGATCTGTTGTCAAAACCCGATCCCCATGAAAAACACACCCACCCCTCATTGATCTTTCTACAAAAAGGTGTTGATCTACATCAGTTTTTAAGCCTATTTCCTCCCCACAGTTTTTAAAATCAAGTTCATCACCAAATGTGGTGTGGAAAAAAATATCCTATATCTAGTCCAGACTCTGTCTGGACCAGACTTGGTCTGTGTTCTTGCAGACAATATCTAACAGAGTTAAAACGTCACTGGCCAAGTACAGTCTACAATAATCCCACCCAGTTTTACAATTCCCCTAAGCCCACACCTTCTTGGCAAATTGATATTCCTTGGCTGTGCATTCACTTTTGGTGAGTGAATTATAGAAAGCTTCAATTGGAGGTAGTTTCAACTCGGTTAAACAAGCACCAGAACAGTAATAGTCGTATGCATATACACCTTTACAGGTCAATAGGTCATACCTTTCACTGTCTGGAAAGTGCTGTTTAAGCAAAGGAAAACTATCAAAATTGTCGCTTTTCTGCACTTGAATCAATTGACTCAATGCCTTGGGAAAAAAATAAAAGAATTTAAAAACCTGATTTTATTCAAGCACGTATGCCCATTATTTACTACCTGCCATTTCAACTCGAGAAGCACCAAGTTCTCTGCTGATTTGGGGATGATGTTATAGGTAAATGAATTATTTACCCATGGACCATCTACTCCCCTTCCCTCCCTATGCATACGTGCCAACACCGGTAAAATAAATTTTAAATCATAATTTGAATTATGAATAAAAACTGGAATAAAAAACTGCTGGCTAACGTTTATGTTGCATGATTGATGTGCTACCCCTCTAAAATTACAACCCCCAGAGGATATTTCCTGCCACAAGTGATTGTGATCTCTGACTTTTCCTTTTCCCCTCTTTTCCCTCTAGTCCCTTTCCCCTTATCCCCCTCTTCAAATTCCCCCTTACAAACCCAGCATATTTTTGGATTTTCAATCGCGAGACGATCCTCTGCAGACAACAACATAGGATCATGGGTTTTTCTCAAACGAGAAATAGCTCCATTAGCGGTGCCAATTAATTGAGTCAGTGCCTTGACCGTGCACTCTCCCTCATCCAACGTTTCAACTATTTCTAACAACTGCATAGTGTTAGAACTGTCTCTTTGCGCGTGGGCATAGGAGACTGCAATGGCTCGATGTTCTATGATTCGATTTGGAAATCGAGGATCGTTCACTTCCACTAGCTTTGCCTCACAGTCCAAAGTGATTTTATTTCTCTGGAGGAGGGTATTTTGAAAATTTTTAAAACGTAAAATGGCCCTATCCCCCAAAACCGTTTCCACTGACTGGTAACCATGCCGTCTACAATGCTTCGTATGATCCCGTAGTTTGAAATCGCTACAAAATCCAGACAGGCATGTTGGACAGTAGAAACATACCCTCCGCCCCTTTTTACCCTCCCCCAGAACTCTACTGATGTCTGTAATTGGGTTGAAATGGCCAATTGCATTGGGGTCACTAGGTGGTGTGTAGAACAACCAAACCCAGTGCTTCACCAATTCAGTTAACGGGCCTCTTACTGGGAACACAACCCCCTTCTTTTTAGAACGAACCCCATCCTCAAATTCGGTTTCATATTGAACCACAGTAACGCCGATACTTAAATGGGCATTCGCCCTTTCAAAAATATCAATAGACCTGAGCGTTACTGGGTATTTTCCCTCTAAACAAGAAAATCTACAATGGGAAAATCGGGTCCTACCTTCCAATGCATAGCCCAATATTCTTGATTTTTCTTTGTAGCGTCTTGTGCTAGAGGCTCAAATGCTGATATGAGGAAAGCGTACTTGAAACATTTTTGACCTGTTTCAAAACAGATTCGCTGAACACCTTTGCAACCCTCTAAATCAGGATCATATTTTAAAACTACAGACCTTTCCCCCGCCCCACCTGAACCCCTTCTTAAAATAAAATCTTTTTTAAATTTACAAAAATTAACGCTTAAATTTCCAACAAATAAAACCACAGACCCACTTCCCTTTTCACTATAATTCTCGAGATGGGTAATAATGTTGTCTATCCAATCCATAAAAACACCCTCAAAATTTTCTAAATGCGGATAGACGACCATAATCTCAGTATGTACATCATGATGATAAACCTCACTTTTTCCCTCATTTAAATAAAACAACTTTAAAACAATTGAAACCTTAATTGAATCCCTACCACCACACAACTGAATTTGGTTTTCTAGCAGCGCACAATTCTATCTACATATTCATGGACAATTTCTACAGGGTCAAACACAAAATTATCCCTCAAAAGCGAATTAAAAGGGTACCCAAAAGTTTCAGTGTAGACAACTATTGTATTAAATTTGAGTTTGAGAGCTGGAAGTCAGAAAATGATGTAAATTGGATATTACCCTCCCCTTTTCCCCTCTTGTATATTATCATCACCCCTAGCCCACATTGTTCATCAATAGGATTGTTCGAAGACATTTCATCCTCCCCCTCCCCCTCATGTATATTATCACCACCCCCTCTCCAATATTGTTCAATAATAGGGTTTTCGATGCCACTTCATTCGATTGAAGTGGAAATATGTAATCAGTGGGGACAGGGCTCCCTGTTAACTCATAGGCAAAATCCACTAAAAGCTGTAAAGTATTTGGACTCAAGTCCCCCTACTCAACTGCGCTATCATTAACATTAAAATAATTGGTTAAAATATCATCAAAATTATCTGGTATTTCCAGCGAATTCATATTCCATGTTGAATTGTTGTAGAGCTCCATAGTAGTTGTATCTATATACACAGTTTCAAACTTACATGAAAAAACACATGGAATTACACAAGAACCGGGACAAGAATATACAGTGTGGTTACACGTGGACATTGCAAAAAAGTTGGCAAGCTATAAAGTGTCCAAGCATGTTTTGAAACAATAGTCAAGGTTGTATAAGACAATCATACTGTTTTTTTTGCTATTGATATCAATTGCACAAGGAATTTCACAAGAATATACAGTGTGGTTACACGTGGATATTTTAAAAAGCTGGAAACCTATAGAGTGGTCCAACATGTTCTGAGAGTATAGTCGAAATTATATAACACAAGCAGAGTGGTTTTTGAGGCAACATCCGTTTTTTAGGGGTCCAATCAGAGACAGCTGAGGTTGCTAAATATACGATAACTTGATTGTTGATTGATTACAAATAAAAGGAGTGATTTTTTATTCGTCCTTGAGATTTTGTATAAAATGCCCATACCTTACGATTAAATTTTCATAATGATTTAACATATCATGGATAATACACTAAATATTATTGACATTGAAGTTATGCCTAGTTCGTTTTATAATGTGAGTACAGCTTAGTAAATTTCTTAATTTACTTCCAAATAAAATCATTTTACCACCCCACTAGTAAATTCAAATTCAGGGGCATAGCCCCCTCCCCCAACAATACAAACCCTACAATATAATGACTATAGTCGCCAGAAAACGTAAAGTACGCTCTTTTTTCTATTATGTAAATAAAATCCCTCCTCCCCTGCTCTGTTTACGAGCTTAATTCTTTAGAAATAGTTATTTCGTTCAAAATATTACTTTTCCCATTATCAAAAATAGAGTTTCCGGTCTAAAAGCATCTGTGTCTAATCCTGTTAGCAAGAGTGACAATTTCCAAACAACCTTTTGCATGTGCATTATCTGAAATTATTAATACCACATGTTTAAGGATAGCGGCAAGGGTTTCCTTGACAAATAGATTTTTTTTTATGGTCAAATTAAACGTGAGTAAAGCCTTTGAAATGCGAAGCATAAGTAATGTTTGAACAATGTTGTCAATTTAAAATAGGGTCTAGCGTTATGGTATACTAAAAAATTGATATTAAAATCGTTAATTAAAGAATACTACACTAAACTCAGAATTGACTTTAGGGGGCAATTTATATCATGGGAAGATGCTTTTGAAATCCCCCTTCCCCCAAACTCAAAATTTTCCAAAATTTTACTTTAGAAGCTTTTTTAAATATTTCTAAAGCGCTAAGACATAGAGCACTACAAACATCAGAATCAAATTTAGAGGACAAATTATATTATGAGAAGATGTTTTTGAAATCCCCCTTCCCCCCAAACTCAAATTTTTCCAAAATTTTACTTCAGAAACTTTTTTAAATATTTCTAAAGCGCTAAGACATAGAGTGCTACAATCATCAGAATCGGCTTTAGAGGACAAATTATATTATGGGAAGATGTTTTTGAAATCCCCCTTCCCCCCAAACTCAAAATTTTACAAAATTTTACTTTAGAAGCTTTTTTAAATATTTCTAAAGCGCTAAGACATAGAGCACTACAAACATCAGAATCAACTTTAGAGGACAAATTATATTATGGGAAGATGTTTTTGAAATCCCCTTTCCCCCTAAACTCAAAATTTTCCAAAATTTTACTTTAGAAGCTTTTTTAAATATTCCTAAAGCGCTAAGACATAGAGCGCTACAAACATCAGAATCAATTTTAGAGGACAAATTATATTATGGGAAGATGTTTTTGAAATCCCCCTTCCCCCCAAACTCAAAATTTTACAAAATTTTACTTTAGAAGCTTTTTAAAATATTTCTAAAGCGCTAAGACACAGAGCGTTACAAACATCAGAATCAACTTTGGAGTACAAATTATGTTATGGGAAGATGTTTTTGAAATCCCCCTTTCCCCCCAAACTCAAAATTTTCCAAAATTTTACTTTAGAAGCTTTTTTAAATATTTGTAAAGCGCTAAGACATAGAGCGTTACAAACATCAGAATAAAATTTAGAGGACAATTTATCTGTAAAAGAGGGATCATTATTTCAATCTAAATTTTTCTTCTTTTTTAAGGAGGAGGAAGATTCTTACAATTACTCCCCCCCCTGAAAAAAGAACAAGATGGAACGATGCCACATTGATGCAAGCTACAAGGCCTTCCAACATCAGATATGCTGATTCAATTACACATGCTCTAGACCAACCAATGACCACACAACTTTTAATGCCAGGAGCCTCTCAAGCCAGTGTCAGCTCTGCACAAACCTCTATGCAACCTTGCAGAAAATTCAAGAGGGAGTGGATGGATTCTCATAATGCATCAGCCTCATCTAGTCAAGATCGGGAGGTCAACCCCCTTCATGCTTTGCCAGGGGCTTCAGGCATACAAGTGCAGTCTGAATTTGGAAATGTAGATATTTTACCTCTACCTTCTACCTTATTATAGAAATAGCTACCTATTTCTTACCAACATTTCTTTTTTTTGTCTTTTCTTTTCACCTTTTTTTCAACACTCTAAGAGTGTATGTCAGAGATATTAAAATATTAATCCCTCGCCCCCCAACCATTGTTTTAAATTTCTCTGAGTTTTGAGGATTGGGGTGAAAAATGGTACTTATTCAATATCCTGGTAAACATATGACTAGAAATGCTTCAGCATAAATATGGATATTGTGTCTTTCTGAACTTTCTGGGGAGGGGGTGGGGGCAAGTATTTACTTAAATAATGCAAGGAGGAATTGAGTTTTGTGAGTGGGGTGGAAAAATGAACATTTTATTTTAACTTTATAAAATAATTAGAAAGGTTATTTCACATAGAAAATAAACCTGTTTTCTATAGATTAATGATTTAGCAGCGTCATCTTCATTGGGTCATGAAACATCAACATTTAGTGGACTTGAACCAATTCTAGCACCACCAATGGAGTTTAGAGATGAACCTACGCTAGTTCTAGACAATATGGAATGGCATAGGGGTTTTCTAAATGATTTTTTTGGGGACATGGCTAGCCTAGACGATTTAACTTGTGACATTGACATGGTGGAGGACCCGGAATGGACAGATAGATTTATGAAAGAGCATTTAGGCGATGTTAGTAGTGCATCTGAACCGGGTCCTCATAAAGAATTTCCGTCACAGGACAATACAGTGTGGCTTGATCAGCTATCCCCAAACACCTTGGAATACATACAAACAGGCTTAGAGGACTTCATGCCATCTCCATCCATTGCAATAGAACAGACTGGTGGTGGTACTATTGACAATTGTATGCCACCCCCCGCCAATCGGGTTAATGATACAGCCAGTAGTAGTAGTAACGATATAGTAACAACACAAGTATCCCCTCTTCCAGATTTTTTTCTTTCCAACTCTGCCTTGCACCACACAAAGGTCTACAGCGCAAAATTCGGTGACCCCTTTAACTCTCTAGTGTCAGGGGATATAATAACAGATCCCCAGGCCATTTCACATTTATATACTAATAAGATTCGAGCCATTCTTGAACAACAGATGGGGGTGTGGGGGGTGGGGGTCAGTTTAAAAGCATCAATAGCACTAAAAATATTTTTTTAAATGAAAATGCGGGCGAGATGTATTTGAAATACTTGCACACAGAGATGTTGGCAATTCGTCCGCATTTATCAAATTATGAGTTTTTCTAAATTGGGTTAATAGTATTCAAAGTAAGTAAGAAAATTATAACGAGGGGGGTAATCGGTCGATGGTTTTATATATTGAAAGTTTAAACGTTAATATTTGTAGATTTAAAAAGGATTTTAATTTAAGAGGTGGTGGGGCTGGTGAGACGGCCATAGTTTTAAAATATCATTCAGATTTAGAGGGATGTAGGGGGATACAACGAATCTTTTTCGATACGAGGCTACAGTGTTTCAAGTATGCATTTGTAATTGCCGCTTACAGACCTCTTCAAATAGATGCATCTAAGAAAAAGTTGGATGAAATGGCAGTTAATGGTAGGGTGGGTTCAAAGCTCCCAATAGTAGATTTTAATTGTTTAAATGATCAATTTCCCGTGACACTAAAAGGAATAGATATTTTCGAGCGGGCTAATGCACATTTAAAGATTGGTGTCACGGTGTTACAGTATGAAACAGAATTTGAGGAGGGTCACCGTTCCTATAAGAAGGGCGTATTATTTCCAGTGAGGGCTCCTTCAATTGAATCAGTGGGATATTGGGTGTGGCTTCTATACACGCCACCCACAGACCCCGATTCCATTGGACATTTTAATCCAATTACCGATATTAGTAGGGTTCTAAGTGAGGGTAAACATCGGGGTGGTGTGTGTTATTACTGTCCAACATGCCTCTCAAGATTTCACTCTGATTTAAAGTTAAAGCATCACATGAAACACTGTAAACGTCATGGCTACCAGGCTGTGGAGACGGTAAGCGGAGATAGAGCCATCTTACGTTTTAAAAATTTCCAAAACACGCTCTTGCAGAGCAATAAGATCGCTTTAGACTGCGAAGCGAAACTGACAGACGTGTACGATTCGTCAACTTCAAATCGTGTTAAAATACATGAAGCCATAGGGGTCTCTTACGCTCACGCGCAACGAGATTCCAATAATACCATGCAAGTGCTGGATGTAGTTGAGATGTTGGGTGACGGTGAAGACTTCATGCTCTCGGCATTGGTCAGTCTAATCAAAAACGCGAACGGTGCAATTTCGCGACTTCCTTACACAAACTATCCTATGCTCCTATCACCAGATGACAGATTGGCCATTAAAAATCGTAAAATGTGTTGGGTTTGCAAGGGATTGGCCATTAAAAATCGTAAAATGTGTTGGGTTTTTATGGTGGTGTTGGGAATGGGGAGAGGAGGAAGGTGATCGACCATGATCATTTGTGGCAGGAAAATACATCGGGGGGAGTAACTTTAGGGGGTAGCATATCAGTCGTGCAGTTTAAACGTTAGACAGCAATATTTCGTACCTGTTTTTATACACAATTCCAATTATGACTTAAAGTTTGTTCTACTGGCGTTGGCCCGAATTGCCAAGGGTGGAGTTGTAGATGACGCATGGATAGATGGTTCTTTTTCATATAATATCATACCCAAGTCATCAGAGAAGCTACTGCTGCTACAATTCGTGTGGAAAACAGTTGACAAGGGTAACACGTGCCTGAATAAAATCCGTTTTTTAGACTCTTTCAGCTTCTTCCCAAATCTTTAAGTCAATTGATTCAGGTACAGAAAAGTGACAATTTTGATAGCTTCCCCCTCCTCAAACAGCGCTTCCCCGATGATGAAATTTATGATTTATTAACGTGTAAGGGTATATACCCATATGATTATTACAACAGCTAGATGAGGTGTCATTGCCGCCCATTGAAGCTTTTTACTATTCTCTTTCTGAGAGAGAGTGCACCACTAGCGACTACGAATTTGCTAAGAGGGTTTGGGCAAAGGGTGGATGTAAAAATGGGTGGGATTATTGTAAACTATACTTGGCCAGTGACGTGCTCACTCTTCTGGACATTGTGTGCAAAAATACGGATAAACTTTATGGGGAATCTGGGTTGGATTTAGGTTATTATTTTTCCACTCCTCATCTGGTGAGGGAATTGATACTTAAAATCAGCAAAAAAGAAATAGGTCTGATCGCCGATGTGGATCAGCATCTGTTTGTAGAGAGATCAATGAGGGGTGGGTATGTTTTTCACGGGGACCGTATCATGAAAACTGATGCGACCGGACATCACACAGATGAAAATATCGGACGCAGTTTTTTTGGATATGAATTCTCCTTACCCATCGGCAATGTCTCACTACTGTTTGCCGTGTGGCAATTATAAATGGCTTGACAATCCGTCTGCTTCGAATTTCCCCGACATTTCTAGAGTGTTGAGAAGAATGGGGCACAGGGATGGTTTTTTGAAATTGACGGTGAAATACCCATGAAAATCCATGACTCGGTAAAAGACTTTGTTTTTCCGTGCATAAATAGACCGATGGGTAGGGACTTTCTGAGCCCCTACAATTTATCTTTAGTAGAGGATGGGAGTATGCACTGGGTACCTTCAAAACAAAAACTAATAGCCGACCTCAACCCGAAACAGAATATCGTTGTTCATCACGTGCTATTGAAATGGATGGTGTCCAATGGTTTCAAGGTCACAAAGATTCATAGAGCCCTCCAATTTGACATTGTAACCAATCCCAAAGATTGTTCTCGAATCATTGCGGATCCAAACTTCACATCGTTCACAATCAAAGACTCTGATATGGTGCTCCTACACCGCAAGAAAAGAAACATTGTTTTAAATAAAAATATTGCAGGCGGGAGTGCGATAACTGAAATATCTAAGAAACTCATGCTGTCATTTTATTATAATGTATGCAAGGTACAGTGGCCGATTGAGGGAGAAGTTCAAGTGTATTACGGGGACACTGATTCACTCCTATTAAAAGTAAAAACTGAAAATCTATTGAAAGATTTGGAAAATGGTGAGTACATTAGCTCACGAATGGACTACACTAATTGGGCTGAATCTCTCTACCCAGAGCTAGTGAAACACCAGGCCCCAAATCAATTTTTAATGTTAAAATCTGAAACGGGTAGCGATCTGATATCCAGTGGTGTGTTTCCTCGACCGAAGGTATACTGTGTGGAAAAGCAAAACAAGGATATCAAACAAGTTTGCAAGGGGGTACCTACACACTTTGTAAAAAATAATTTCGACATGAGTGTGTATAGAAACTGTGTGGAACGTAGTTTAGTCCCAAGAGCGAAAGTCATGGCGATTCGCTCTTTACAATTAAAAAACCACACAGTTAGAGTTGAAAAAACGCCATGTCGGCCATATCGGACAAACTCTATGTACTTGAGGATGGTGTGAAGTTACTACCACACGGACATTATTTAATTTCAGACCGAGTTGAATGTATAGAGTACAGAAAACAACTCGGTCTAGAAAAATTAACTTAAATTCATTAAAAAAGTATAAATTGGGCGGGAGGGTTTTTTGGGTAATGGGTGTTTTTAAATTCTTTTTTTCTATATCACAAATAATTTTTGAATATGTGTGCAAGGCAGATCAATTTTCACTATTTAATGCCCCCCTCCGGCCCGGACCGCCGCAGCAGGCCCCCGCTTCCCGGCCCCGCGGCGGCTGCCCTTGGGGGGGGGGGGGCCCATTTAAAATGCTGTAAATAACAGTGATATTATTTTAAGATCATTATTCATTAAATGTTGTATTTTTTATAAATAAATAAATAAAAAGTGTATTTATTAAAGTGTTTTTTCTAGTGCCTATGTAAATGTTGTATTTTTTATTATAAATAAATTAAAAAAAGTGTATTTTTTCATGTTTAATGTGCTTTTTTCAATGTAGTATTTTTTAAGTGTTGTTACTTTTATTCGTATAATAAAAGAAAATATGATTCTTTATACGTCTTCTTATTATTCTTGAACGGAGTAGTAGTAGTAGTAGGGAAATTATTTAGTCATTAGACAGCTATAGTCTACAGTTAGTTGTCTAGGTCAACTGTTGAAGAGAACATGTATCAATTTAAAACACCATTCAGATCGTTTCTGTGTGGACCGTCAATGTCAGGCAAAACAACACTCTTAACTAAAATAATTAAAATTGCGATAAAATGTTTGTGGAAAAGCCGGAAAAAATCTACTATTGTTACAGTATTTGGCAAGAGTCATACGATAAAATAAAAGCAATTGCCACGACGGGATTGGTGCAGATACAATTCATACAGGGACTTGAGGTTTTCAGTATTATTGAACCAAACTCTTGGCTGATTATTGACGATCTGGCTGAATCTATTGAACAATGATCTTAGGAAATGCTACAACTGTTCACTGTTCCTTCTCAACATGAACAGATTTCCGTTACTCTGGTTCTACACAAGCTTTTTCATCAGAGCAAATGTATGCGAACACTTGCATTGAACTGCATCTACTATATCATCTACAGAGTTGTTCGTGATTCTATCTCGCTAATGACTCTCAATAAACAAATATACCCCGGTGCCCCCAAATTTCTGCTCTCAGCAAACAATCAGGCAACTAATAAACCCTATAGCTATATCCTATTGGATCTTAATCAAAATACACCCGAGGATCTGCATGTAGTCACAGATATTTTTGACAATGAAATTACAGTATATCTCCCCGTGAACACTAAAAAGACCTATTAGTTGCTATCATGACATTGAAGAAACTACATGAAAATAGACATTTATTTTCAGTTCTAAGCACTTCAAAACCCTCGCTTAGGAAAGCCATACTCAAACATGGTATTGACAATGATTTCATTAATTTAATATCTGAACTTTGTTTAAATTTGACCGAGGGCACTGTTCAACTGCCAGAAGTAGTTACGCAACAGGCAAAGCAACATCGTTCCATTTTTCGTACATTGGCCTCTAAAAAGAAAGGAAATAATTTTAAAAAGAAACGTCTTCTTCAGGCGGGTGGTAGCTTTTTCACACTTTTACTGCCAATAATTGCAGGACTTGTAAACAGTTTTCTCTAGAGAATGGCAAAACCCTATAAATTGACTCCAATAGAACTCGCTCTCTCACCCGTGGAACACTTTGAGAACAATCTGAGTAAATTCATTGACAACAAGAATATTGAGGATGATAAAAAAACTGCTTTTACTTCAAGATGCACTTCGCCGAGTGGACAAACATAAGCCCTATCGTGCGAAGGCCAGTGGTATTGATCACAAAAAAGAGACATCTCAGGATTCTGCTGCTGCGGCTGGAACACAATTAAAGAAGGAGGAATTGGATTCAATTGTATTGAAAATTTGAAATCTAATGCCCCACTCATATCGTGAACAAAGTAAATGACTCCTAACTTATCTCATGGAAAGTGGTCAAGATCATATTCAAGTTGATGGCAATGGGAAAGGGATTATAATTCAGGGCAAGAGCTATAATCTATTTGATTTAATCTATGATATGGTTACAAATCGTAAAGGACTATTATCATTTGACGCTCATCTATACAACTTTCTAAATACATTAAACTTCCCCAAAAGTCTTATTAGCAATAGAAAAATTTTAAAAAAATTAAATGAACATATATCATCATCATCAACAACACCACTAAAATGTGAAGAGGAAGAAGAAGAAGAAGATTTTAAATCAATCTTGGAAAATACTAGCACACCTAGTGGAAACTTGACAATGGTGGCGAGGAGGAGCACACCATTGATAGCTAGACAAAAGTGAAAACGTATCAAGTCATCATCACCCCCATCACCAACCACAACTAGTATACGAAAGGGTAGCGGACGTTACACTACGTGTTTACGTTCAAAATGGTTGAAGTTCTGAAAGGTGTTTATGAAAATATTGGTGAGGTGGGGTGTTTAAGTTCCCCCACCACTCTTTCCAAAGTCACTGGTGCTCACACTAAAAGTGTACAAGACTATCTACAAAATGAATCAAGTTACACTCCGTATAGAAATCATAGACTTCGTGCTAATCATTATCGAAGCACTAAAGCCATTTTCCCATTGCATATAATGCAAGCAGATCTCCTAACTCTAGATGAGATTCAACAACGTCACAATACATCGTACAAGTACATTCTACTTGCAATCAGTGTTTATAGTCGTTATGCATATGCAATTCCATTGCGCTCGAAGAGAGGTGTTGAAGTTGCTCAGGCTATAGAAAGTATTCTCGAACAGGATTCGTATAAAAAAATTCAAACGGATCGCGGTAGTGAATCTGTTAATCCCCATGTTGCAAAAGTACTAATGAAATATAGTACACTGCTCTACCATAGTCATAGTCCTATAAAGGCTGCATTGGCCGAACGATTGATAAGAACTATTCGACTTTTAATTTCAAGATATTGTACATTGAAAAATACACCGGCTTTTATTCAAGATCTAGATAAAATCATGATGATTTATAATCAACGAGCTCATCCATCATTGTCCAACTCAACCCCAACGGAAGTTCATCATTCTGATCATGATACAATTGACACTTCTCTGAAACAATATTCCAATGAAACGATTGTCAAGAAGAAAAATAAATTCAATGTTGGTGATACTGTTCGAATTAATAGAACAACTAATGTTTTTGAAAAGGAGAATTACTTGTGGTCCACAGAACTTTTTAAAGTGGCGAAAATCCTAGACACTAAACCCATAACTTATCGTTTGCGCGATACCAAAGATGAAGAGATTCTCGGCGGCTTTTATGACTATGAACTACAAAAGGTTAAAAAAAATAGTGAAATCTATCAAATTGAAAAGATATTAAAGACTCGCAGGGGAAGGAAACAGTTACTTGTTCGGTGGCTAGGATACAACTCTGATTTTGATTCTTGGATCGGTGTTGAAGATATTGACAATGCCCAATGATTTCTATGTAACATTTATGTCCAACGTTTCCAATCCTCTCTACAACGACTTGAATAAGACAAGTGATTTTTGGACAAAACTCTCCCCCGCCATCAAATTTGACGGTGCGTATGAAGTGGCTCTTGTCGACTGTATTCTCAAAAATACCTATGACATCCTGGGAAAGGATCGTGTGTATGATATAAAAGTTATATCATTCGATTGGTCACTCTTTGTAGACTATGAATGGGTTGAAGCCCTTAAATCTAGCGAATATCACATGTTAAATTGAAATATATTGAATACGATAATATGACAGATTTGTGTCGTACAATCAATAGAAAAATCTCACATCGTAAGAATGGTACATTCCATTTTAATTATTCATTGGAACACGATAGGATTTACTTTACCTCACCTGTTGACACTGAAATAATTATTCTCAATGATAATCTGAGAGACATTCTTGGCTTTAAACTGAATATGATCAATGGGAAAAATGCTGGCACCGTTTACGGGATGGATCAAGTTATTTTTGCTGATTATCCACCTGGTTTCGCCTCGGACATTTGCATATTTCTCTATGCATCCTTTGTGGAAACATCGAGAGTTGGTAATTCAAATGTCCCTCTCCTACGTGTTCTTGAACGAAAAACAACTCATGAACTTGTACATCACTATAATATAAAGCATCTTCAGTATGTTCCTGTAAACACTTCGTATTTGGAACTCTGTCAGTTAACACTAAGAAGTGAATTGGGTGATCCTCTAGCAATAACAAAAGGCTTAGCAGTGATTACATGTCATTTTTGACCCATTGTCGGCGACAAAATCACCTAAAATGAACAATGGAAGAATTCCATTTGTCTGTCCCGATATCGATTGCTATGTTAGTGCTCTGAGGCTACGTCAAATAGGCAATGGATTGGACTACTACAAGGGGCGTACTACAATGTCTGGCTAGGGTCTTGGTAGCTGGTTTGCTAGGCTATTTCGTTCTGCACTACCACTTGCCAGAAAATATTTTGCGCCGCTGGTGAGCAATTAAAACCTCGGCAAAATGGGGAGGGATTGAAAAGGATGCGTGCGCGTCATTCAATCATCAGTCTCCACCCAGGCGGGAAGCGAAGGACATCAACAAGGACTTTGAGGAATAAAACAAGGAAGACCAATAAGCAGAAGTAGAAAAAGAAAAAGACTGTTAGATCAAAGAAGGATTTCTTCTCTTAAGAGGACTTATCTCTCCACAAGGAATCATATCCATCAATCAGTTCATCATTGAATCTATTCAATGCTAAAAATGTTGATGTCAGTGTCAAGTATGGCTACTATGAACAATTTCACCCCCAACAACCCCTCTTGGAAAATATACACTTTGAAATATTTTCCAATGAAGACTATTTCATTGATTTATCATCAACATTTATTGATTTAAATGTTGCGTTGAAGAAAAAGTCAGATAATACAACTCCAACTGTTGCCGATGGTCTCTCCTATGAAAAATGTATTCTACACAATCTGTTGAAACAAATTAATGTATTTATTAATGGTACATTGGTGAGCACTAGCAATAATTTATCCAACTATGCAAGCTACATACAATTTATGATGATGACACCAAAGGCATACAAGGAGTTGAGAGGACAATCATTGGGCTATGAATATCGATCAGGTGTTGATACTAACGGCGAGTTGACTACTGCAGTAAGCCAGGAGTATCACCTGGTGGGAAAATTAAATCATTAGATATTCAATATATCCCAATGGCTACCCCCCATTGTCAAGATTGACATAAAGTTGCAACTGGCCCCATTGAATTTCATTTTGAGAAAAACACTTCCTGCAGCACCCAATGGAAATGTCATTATAACATCGGCAATCCTCCACGTCCGAAAACAACAGGTTATGAGCTCGGTTGCATTGGCAGTGGAAAAGCTAAGATCCAATGGTAACAACATTAAACTTCTTGTCCCCCATACGATCACCAATCAACGTCACATTGCCACCGGCTCCCGTAGCTATAGCGATTCATCATTTATCAATGGAGAAATCCCATCAAAATTGGCTTTGGCCTTTGTGAAGAGTGGTAGTGCCGTTGGATCCTGGACTGAATCCCCCCATGATTTTAATTTTTTTGGTCTATCTAGCCTTGTGTGCAAAGTGAATGGTATTCCACTGTACACTCTATCATTTGACAAAAAATCCTATAGAACTCTGTACGAGTTGACCATGCAATCCCTAGATCATGACTCTCAACTATTTGAAAATGGTATAACCGATTCAATGTTTTCAAAAAATCATGGGGTAATTGTTTTGGACTTGTCTGGGACTCAGGATATGAGCATAGTACGAACAGGGAATGTACGTTTAGAGTGTACATTTGCCAATGCTTTGACTGAGAGTATCACGCTAATATCACTGAGTCAATTTGAAACCTATTGGGAAATCACACCCGACGGCAGTGTTCTACTAGACCTAGCACCATGAACACAAACCAAATAATCAACGTATTTTGTATGAATCCATACATGTCCCAGTACAAGTCCTATTGCATACCGTCGGACTTCATTGAAAAAATTCCCAGTGTTAACAATACCCTAATCATTGTTAATAGCAGTCCATCGAATTTGAAGACCGGCCATTGGCTATGCATCTTTCAAACAACGAAGAATATTGAATTTTTTGATCCTCTGGGCCTATCGTATAAATTCTGTACTCCATACATCAGCAACTTTATTGAAAGCAGTGGGAAAACTATTATTCAAAATGTAACGGTCCTGATGTACTGCAATGTCAGGGTCACATTTTCTACAGTAGAGTGTAACTTCACTCTTGTCATATCTCTTTGTATAGTCAATGATACTATTCTCATTCATTCTGTAGAATTCACATGTTTCAATTTGTTTATTTGAAGCAATGTCACAAACAGTGTCCTCAAGTGGCGGATCACATTCCGTCACAGCCAAATAAAAATCAGTGGGCTTATAATCATAACACCCATTGTCTTCACAATGATGACGTAGAAACCATATTCTTTTGTTGTTCCAACAGTTGAATCGCTGACCCGGTTCCTCCTCCCAGAACAATCTAAAACCACGACGAAACCAATCTCGTAGCAATAAACTAAAATCACGCTTAGGATTCTTTCCAATCATACCGGGATATGTATTCTCCCATTGATTACATTTATCATAGTGGCAATTGGAGCATAGGTGCCCTCTAGGATGAGATTCATACACCTCTTCAAGACAGGAATTACAACCTTTAATTTGCACAGCATATCCTTTATGCAATTTACACGGGTTGCATAATCTACACTTTTCATCACACTCATCAATCATTGTGCAATTCTCACATGATAACCAGCTGCCCTGTGTGTACATACATAGTGGGCATGTATGGAACATTTTTTCATGTGTTGACACTCACTGCCACAATGAAACTGAGCTACCAACAACAAAAAATTGACTGGGATAGAGAGAGAGAGAGAGGAGTAAATCATCCTTGAACACCATCTTTCTCATGAGAAAAAAGTCCTAAATTTCTAAACTAATGTTTAAGAGCATATCCACAATATCATTTTGCCGTGTCGTGATCAATATATCAATAAATTGTGTAAGTGCATTTGGACCACGACGTAAAAGCTTCATACAATAGTATAATGATGGAGAATTAGTTTTCATTATATCGACAAGCATTCCCTGAGAAAATATCTTCCTTTGAATAGACAGCTCTAGAAAATCGTCATCTAGAATCAAACGGTTTTCCATATGCACTAGGTTCCCCATGATTAGCTCTTTCTCAAATCTATCCATTTTTTAGAGTCCTAACACTCTCACAACCAACTTCAGACTAACCAGAATTTTTTCTACTCTAAAAAATATACGCTAGTCTACTATAGAAAGAAAAATACCTTTGATTTAGAAACAATTTTATTGAGCATAATTACAACAATAATATTCACTGACGCATTTTGTTCCCATCAATATATTTCACTAGCACATCTAATGCTGCCCGAAGTCTATTTATATGCACAATATTCAGTTTCGCAGCAAATCATAATTGCTCCTCCTGCTTAAATTTGCTTAATGATATCACGTATCTAGCATACATATCGTCCCATTCAAGGCATAGTCTACAGCCTCCGGTTATTTCCACAGCCACATTTGGTACTCGTATATCATTGCTGCTGCCGGCTCCAGCATCAATCTCCAATAATGTAAATGCACCACTCATTGTCTCTACTAATATCCTCTAAAATAAACTATTCTCTCTGAATTCAATTCTCTTACTAATATGAATTGCAATGAAAATCACTCCTTTTATTCAAATCCAATCACCAATCAAATTATCGTATATTGACCAACCTCCGCTGTCTCTGATTGGCCCATTAAAACGGATTTTGCCTCAAAAACCAGTCCGATTGTCTTATACAACCATGACCATACTCTCAAAACATGTTGGACCACTTTATCCAACTTTTTTGCAATGTCCACGTGTAACCACACTGTGTATTCTTGTCCCGGTTCTTATGTAATTCCATGTATTTTTTCATGTAAGTTTGAAACTGTGTATGTAGATACTACTCATCGTCACGTCTTCTTCTTCTTCAATCGATGAGGATTATGATGGCGAATATGATACCAATACAACCTATAAAAGAAAATTGCTTATCTTCAAAGTGTCTAAATCATCCTTATTTTTAAAATTGGATCATTATTTAAAACGCGCTTAGTAGCATTTGGTTCCCTACTCTATATATTCTGAAAGTTCCAACTTGATATAATCTAGAAGATAACATAGAAGGTTTTGATTTTGTTCAAACAACCCCTCAAAAAATTTCATATTAATACTCTATCTGCTTTGAAAACGGTACATTCTCTAACATTCAAATTGACTTGGGAGAAAATTCATTAGCGGAAATAATATTTAAAAACTTACATTATGATTTGCAGCTTGCAAGTGGAGGGTTGAATGAGGCTCATTCTTGCCTTACATAGTCAGCGTTTGTCTTGAAGGCCCAGGCGTTGTATCTTTTGCTGAAAGCCCTGCTGTATGATTGGGGTTCAAATGGATCATATCATGTCCATCACGATCTTTTGCAGCCGGGCCAGCGATATACCGGGCTCGTGCAGCCGAGGTTGTAACTTGATGAGGCAGCATTGAGGCTCGATTAAGAGGGGATTGCATAGATATGGTGTCGATGTCGCTGGCTTGTACAGCGGGGCTCTCCATCCTTGTGGCCCATTGTATTTTCGGTTTTTGACCACACTGCATAGAGGCTGGCACTGATGGAGCTGCCTCACCCTCTCTTGCTCTCTTTCATGGAGGAGGCACACATTTTTCACAATTGGTCTTAAAAAGGAAGAAAACATTTAGTATGAAATAATGATACCTCTTTTACAGAAGAAAAATAAGTACCCCCGCACCCATAGCCATAATTTTGTCTAGAAGCCCCCTCCCCCCCCCTTTCAGTAAAGCAAAAAGAGAAAAATTGCGATAAATATACTAGGCTTAGAAATCAAACTTTTTTATTATGCAACTTGTGAAAAAATAAAACTTGACAATCAGTAGTCTATAGCCTTAGGATAGAAATCAATGTTTCTATTTTTACCATTTAGAAAAAAAAAATTAAATGTTCCAGTCTATAGGCTTTAAAATAGAAAAAAAGCTTGTTAACACACAGTTTATAGGCCTAAAATTTGCGATCACAGGTAAAAATGCTATTCAATTTACGCATAATATAAGCTTCATGCAACTCCTAAAGACTTTTCTTTCTAGCCTTGCGTATCAAAGTTAAAAAAATATAGTTTTCACCCCCCCTCCTGGAAATATAAAAGAAACTTACTTGAAAGAAAGCTTGAAAAAAATTAAAAACATGCCTAGAGACGCAACGCATATATTTACACATTATTTATCTATAGTCAAAGGATGTACATGTCGACACAAAGAATCCTCCCTCGCCTTACTTTTTACGCAAAGAAACAGTTTGTTTTCACCTTACAACGAAGGTGTTAGAATCGAGACATTGCCCCTTCCCCGCCTCGCCCTTTTACATAATATCCTAAAAATATATGTAATAGGTATTAATTTTGGAAATAACTCGTTCCCTCTCCAATACAACATAGAATTTCGCAAAGCCTGTAGCCTTACAAGTTTAATTAACGATAATCTCTTTCCATGCGAAACTGTTTTTAATTCAATGGGAAAAAACTATTCTTTTCAGCGGAAGCTTTCGCTATCTAAATTCTTGCATATTTACCAAAGCCGGATGTACTTTAAAGGGTGTCAGTAATTATCAGCTATTTAAATCTTTGCGGGAAATCTGCAAGTCAAACCGTAGTGGCTTAATAACTAAGGGTTGACAGAAATTTGAGTGTCATTTTTAGGTAATTGTGCAGAATTTATCAAAAACAGAATTAAAGTCGTAAACAGGGGGGAAGGGAGGATGGGGTTTACGTAATGGAAAAAGAGTAAATTTTACGCTTTCTATCGAGTATAAACATCATATAGTGGAGTTTGTATTGTGGGGGGGGGTATCCCCTGAATTTGAGTTTACTGGAGGGATGACTATGTAAAATGGTTTTATTTGAAAATAAACTAAGAAAATTTACTAAACTGAACTCACATTATAAATCGATGTAGCCAAAGCTTCCAAGTCAATAATATCAGATGCTTTATCCATGGTGTCTTAGAACTTTATGAAAGTTTAATCACAACGCATGTCTGTTATATACAAAATCTCAAGGGTGAATTTTGATGTAATGGGAAACCTTACATAACTTTCCTGATTGGCTTAGAAGGAGACACGTGATCCTGTTCCCATTAGACTCGTGGATCAATACATTCCCCCACCGATTATTTTAAATCAATTTCTCAGAAATCCACTTCCCCCTCTTGTCTTAGATCAATACATCTCTTCCCTGTTAATGCACACGAGCAAACTTCCCCTTGGAGTCATTACACCTAGACAAACAACAACAAATAAATCGACCTTGACCCCATTAGACTTAATCGATAATCCCTGAATAAATTATAAGCTCTCGGCGTTAGACTCAATTGTAGATGGCAGCACATGTGTTCGTACGGGAGATATTATGCCCTTCCTACTGTCGTGTTTATGAGCAAGAACATAGCACGATTGGTAACGCTTCAAGCATTTTTCATGTCATTTTAAGATATGCAAAAAAAGGTTAAATAATTATCTAAGTCCAAAAAAAATTCAGTCCAAAAAAAAGTGCTACTACAAACATTATTTTTCTAATAGTAAGTCACGACTAACATCTCTATATCATTCTCATTCTGAATTTGGAAAATATTAAATATAAATTTTCTATGTTTTAAGTATGTTTTATGTCATTCGAAGACATGTGAAAAAAAGTTAAAAAAAAATTACTATGTTAAAAAAATAAATAAAAAAAAGTTCAAAAACTTCAAAAAAGTACAAAAATTGAGGAAAGGGGTCCAAAAAGTTGGAGGGAGGGGCCCCTTTGAGGTGGGGAATAGGGGTACCTTGGAGGCTGAGGTCCTTGGTGGTTAGGGTGGTTCAAATCCATAGGCATCTCACTAGTTGATTTCTAAGGATTTCTAAGGATTGTCCTGAATTTCTATATTAAAATTCTTTTCTCGGCATCTACAACTTCATTAGTTTCAACTTTTTTCTAGTATAATCCATTGCTAAAGAATATTATACATTACCCACATCTTTCAATATGAACTTGAGTATTATAGTGACCATGTCCGAGAAGTGAAAGCTAGGTCAATTCAGAAGCTAGGCAAATTGTATTTTTGTATGATACAGAACACAGCCAAGAAGTAAAGCCAATTTAAGTCACAAAATCTTCTTGTCATCGCTAACAGTTTCCATAGATTGATACCAATGATTTTATTCCAAATTTATATTAAATTGCGTAAGAATTACCACCCCCTTAGATTTACCTTAACTGGTAAGTGGTTTTAACCTTTTTTACCCCTTTCACACAATCCAATTAAAAATAAGAATATTATCGAGCTCTGTTTCATCCCAATTACTCAATCACCAATTAAGATCACTCAGAGCAGATTTACGGAAATGGAATACCTTTTCGCAAATTTAGTTAGCTTTATGCAAATGATATAACTTTTTGATATCTCTAATAATGTATGCAATAACTAAATCTAACTATGAATACATTACAAGCTTGGCTGTTAACCTCAGAAACCTGTCTGGCATGTAAATCTGTCTCTGTAACTGCAGAAAGTTGTCTGACAGGTAAATCTGTCTTCCTTATATTGAATCTGGTATGGGGTTGACTCAGAATCTTGTCTGGCAGTTCTTGTGTCTCTGAAAGTATGCCCCCAGGGCATAAATAACAAACATTACCCTAAGGGCTGTGAGGGTGGTTGTCATCCTCTAAGACCTAATTTCCAGAACTTTCAACTGCGTAAAACAAAATGGCTATCTCAAAATTTTGATTGGATGTGTTTGGAAAAATGGTGGGCGTGAGAGAGGCGTTAGTCGCTCTCCCATCACTTTCAACTATTAAAAAAGCACTAGCCATTTCAATTTGCAATCAAATGAGCTCTTTTGAAGTTTCTAGGACAACACTTTCAATAAAAACCATATATGCCCCCCGGGCAAAACTTACAACCCTTGCCCTGAGGGATGGAGGGGTGTAATCCTCAAAGACCTAATTTCCAGAACTTTCTACTACATTTAACACAATGGCTATCTGAAAATTTTCATTGGATGTGTTTGGGGGAATTGTGCGCGTGAGAGGGTGGTTAATTACCCTCCAATCCCTTTCGACTCTTGAAAAGTGCACTAGCCCTCTCAATTCCCAATTTAATTAGCCCTTTTTGAGGTTGTTACGACAACTCTATCTATAAAAACATTACATGCCCCCAGGACATATTTTACAACCTCTGCCCTGGGGACTCTGGGGGACTTGTCATCCTTAAATACATATTTTCCAGATCTTTTTACTACGTTGAACAAAATGGCTATCTCAAAACTTTCATTGAACGTGTTTAGGGAAATGGTAGGCGTGAGATGGGGGTCAATTACTCTCCAATCACTTTGTACTATTAAAAAGGGTAATTTCAATTTCCAAACAAATGAGCCCTTTTTGAAATTTTTACAAAAACTTTCTATATAAAACTTATATGTCCCCAGGGCATAACTTATAACCCTTGCAATGAGGGCTCTGAGGGGGGTATCATCCTAAAATACCTAATTTCCAGAACTTTCGACTACGTTGAACAAAATGGATATCACAAAATTTTGATTGGATGTGTTTGGGGAAATGGTGGCTGTGAGAGGGGGATTAGTTGCCCTTCAATCCCTTTCGACTGTTGAGAGGGCACTAGCCCTTTCAACTTTCAATTGAATGAGCCTTTTTGTATGTTTTTACAGCATCGCTTTCTATAAAAACCTTACATGTTCCCAGGGCATAACTTACAACTCTTGCCCTGAGGGTTGGGGAGGGGGGGGTTGTCATCCTTAAAGACCTAATTTCCAAAACTTTCAACTACGTTGAATAAAGTAGTTATCTGAAAATTTTGATTGGATGTGTTTGGGGAAAAGGTGGGCGTCAGAAGGGGTTTAGTTGCCCTCAAATCAGTTTCGAGACTATTAAAAAGGGCACTAACCCTTTGAATTTCTAATTGAATTAGCTCTTTTTCCAGTTTCTACGATAAAGATTTCAATAAAAACTTATATTTTCCAGGCCATAACTTATAACCCTTGCCCTGGAGACTGTGGGGGGAGTGCCCTGCTCAAAGGTATATTTTCCTTATCTTTAAACTGCGTGGAACAAAATGGCTATCTAAAAACTTTGATTGGATATGTTTGAAGTTTCTACGACAACGCTTTCAATTAAACCTTATATGGCCCCAGGGCATAACTTACAACCCTTGCATTGAGGGCTCTGAGGGGTTATCATCCTAGAAGACCTAATTTTCAGAACTTCCAACTACGTTGAACAAAATAGATATCTCAAAATTTTGATTGGATGTTTTTGGGAAAATCAATCACTTTCGACTATTAAAAAGGGCACTAGCAATTTCAATTTCCAATTATATGAGCCCTTTTTGAGGTTTCTACAACATTACTTTCTATAAGAACCTTATATGCCCCCAAGTCATAACTTACAACCCTTGCCCTGAGGGCGGTGGGGGAAAAGAGTTGTAATCCTTAAACACCTAATTTTCAAAACTTTCAACTACGTTGAATAAAATGGCTATCTAAAAATTTTAATTGTATATGTTTGGGGAAAAGGTGGGCGTGAGAGGGGGATTAGGTGCCCTCAAATCACTTTCGATTATTAAAAAGTGCACTAGACCTTTGAATTTCCAATCGAAAGAGCCCTTTTTCAAGTTTTTACGACAAAGATTTCAATAGAAACCCTATGTGCCCCCATGGCATAACTTATAACCCTTGCCCTGAAGACTGTGGGGGGAGTGTCCTGCTCAAAGGTATAATTTTCTGAACTTTAAACTACGTGGAACAAAATTGTTATCTCAAAATTTTGATTGGATATGTCTGGGGAAATGGCGGGCGTGGAAATGGTGTTAGTTGCCTTCCAATCACTTTCGACTATTAAAAAGGGCACAAGCAAATCCAATTTCCAATTGAATCAGCCCTTTTCGAAGTTAGCCATTTCAATTTCCAATCAAATAAGCCCTTTTTAAGTTTTTATGACAACACGTTCTATCAAAACCTAATATGCCCCCAGGGCATAACTCACAACCCTTGCACTGAGGGCTGTGGGGGAGTGTCCTCCTCAAAAAAATAATTTCTATTTGAAAATCAATTACGCTGAACAAAATGGCTATCTAAAAATTTTGATTGGATGTGTTTCGGAAAAAGGTGGGCGAAAGGGGGGAGTGTTTAGTTGCCCTGAAATCACTTTCGATTATTAAAAAGTGCACTAGACCTTTGAATTTCCAATCGAAAGAGCCCTTTTTCAAGTTTTTACGACAAAGATTTCAATAAAAACTTACATGCCCCAGGGCATGATTTATAACCCTTGCCCTGAAGACTGTGGGGGATTGTCCTGCTCAAAGGTATAATTTCCTGAACTTTAAACTGCGTGGAACAAAATGGCTATCTCAAAATTTTGATTGGGTGTGTTTGGGGAAATGGTGGACGTGGAAGGGGTGTTAGTTGCCTTCCAATTAATTTCAACTATTAAAAAGGGCACTAGCCATTTCAATTTGTAATTGAATGAGCCCTATTTGAAGTTTCTACGACAACGCTTTCTATAAAAACCTTATATGCCCCCAGGGCATTAACTTACAACCCTTGCACATAGGGCTGTGAGATGGTTGTCATCCTCAAAGACCTAATTTACAGAACTTAAAACTACATTGAATAAAAAGGCTAGCTCAAAATTTTCATTAGATGTGTTTGGGAAAGGGTGGGCGTGAGAGGGGATTAGTTGCCCTCCAATCACTTTTGACTGTTAAAAACTGGGCATAACTCACAACCCTTGCCCTGAAGGTTGTGGAGGAGTGTCCTCCTCAAAAACATAATTTTTATCTGTAAATCAACTGCGCTGAAAAAAAAATGGCTACGCTGAACAAATGGCTATCTCAAATTTTGATTTGATCTGCTTCGGGAATTTTTGGGCGTGCAAGGGGTGTTAGTTGCCTTCCAATCACTTTTGACTATTAAAAAGGGCACAAGCAACTGCAATATCCAACTGAATGAGCCCTTTTCGAAGTTTCTACGACAACTTCTTCGATACGAAGTGCCCTGCTCTAAAGGAAAAAATAATAAATAATACATTGTGCCAACATCGTTCTTATATGCCCTCAGGGCATAACTTAAAACACTTGCCCCGAGGGTTGTGGGGGGTGCCCTCCTCAAAAACATAATTTCTGTCTGGAAATCAACTACGCTGAACAAAATGGCAAATCTCAAAATTTTGATTGGATATGTTTGGGGGAATGATGGGTGTTGGAGGGGGGGGGGCTATTTGCCCTCCAATCACTTTCGACTATTGAAAAGAGCACTAGCCCTATGAATTTCCAATCGAATTAGCCTTTTTTGAAGTTTCTACGACAACGCCTTCTATAAAAACCTAATATGCCCCCAGGCCATAACTTACAACTCTTGTCCTGTCCAATCCCTTTCGACTGTTAAAAAGGACACAAGCCACTCGTATTTCCAATTGAATGAGCCCTTTTCGAAGTTTTTACGACAACTTCTTCGATACGAAGTGCCCTACTCTAAAGAAAAAACAATAATAAATAATACATTGTGACAACATCGTTCTTATGTGCCCTCAGGGCCTAACTTTAAACCCTTGCCCAGTGGGTTGTGGGGGGTGTCCTCCTCAAAACATATTTTCTATCTGGAAATCAACTAGTCTGAACAAAATACCTATCTCAAAATTTTGATTGGATGTGTTTAGGGGAATGATGGGCATTGGGAGGGGGGTTGCTATTTGCCCTCCAATCACTCTAGAGTATTAAAAAGGGCACTAGCCCTTTGAATTTCCTATTGAATGAGCCTTTTTTGAAGTTTCTATGACAACGCCTTCTATAAAAACCTTATATAACCCCGGGGCAAAACTTACAACCCTTGCCCTGAAGGCTGTGGGGGAGTGTCCTCCCCAAAAACTTAATTACTATCTGGAAATCAACTACGCTGAACAAAATGACTATCCTCAAAATTTTGATTGGATGTTTTTCGGGAAATGGTGGGCGTGGAAGGAGTGTTAATTGCCTTCCAATCAGTTTCAACTATGAGAAAGGGCACAAGCCACTCCAATTTCCAATTGAATGAGCCCTTTTCGATGTTTCTACGACAACTTCTTCGATACGAAGTGCCCTGCTCTAAAGGAAAAAAATAATAAATAATACATTGTGCCAACATCGTTCTTATATGCCCTCAGGGCATAACTTAAAACCCTTACCCTGAGGGTTGTGGGGGAGTGCCCTTCTCAAAAACATAATTTCTATCTGGAAATCAACTACGCAGAACAAAATGGCAAATCTCACAATTTTGATTGGATATGTTTAGGGGAATGATGGATGTTGGAGGGGGGGCTATTTGCCCTCCAATAACTTTCGACTATTGAAAAGAGCACTAGCCCTATGAATTTCCAATCGAATGAGCCTTTTTTGAAGTTTCTACGACAACGCCTTCTATAAGAACCTTATATGCCCCCGGGCCATAACTTACAACCCTTGTCCTGAGGGCTCTGAGGGGGTTGTTATCCTTAAAGACGTAATTTACAGAACTTAAAATACGTTGAATAAAATGGCTATCTCAAAATTTTGATTGGATGTGTTTCGGGAACTGGTGGGCGTGGAAGGGGTGTTAATTGCCTTACAATCAGTTTCGACTATGAAAAAGGGCACAAGAAACTGCAATATCATCTTCGTATTCTTCGTATTCTTCTATAAAAACCTTATATAACCCCGGGGCATAACTTACAACCCTTGCCCTGAAGGCTGTGGGGGAGTGTCCTCCTCAAAAACTTAATTACTATCTGGAAATCAACTACGCTGAGCAAAATGGCTATCTCAAAATTTTGATTGGATGTTTTTCGGGAAATGGTGGGCGTGGAAGGGGTGTTAATTTTCTTCCAATCAGTTTCGACTATTAAAAAGGGCACAAGTCACTCCAATTTCCAATTGAATGAGCCCTTTTCGAAGTTTCTACGACAACTTCTTCGATACGAAGTGCCCTGCTCTAAAGGAAAAAAATAATAAATAATATATTGTGCCAACATCGTTCTTATATGCCCTCAGGGCATAACTTAAAACCCTTGCCCCGAGGGTTGTATGGGAGTGCCCTCCTCAAAAACATAATTTTATCTGGAAATCAACTACGCTGAACAAAATGGCAAATCTCAAAATTTTGATTGCATATGTTTGGGGGAATGATGGGCATGGGGGGACTAGTTTCCCTCCCATCACTTTCAACTATTAAAAGGGGCACTAGCCACTCCAAATACCAATCGAATGAGGCCCTTTCGAAGTTTCTACGACAACTCCTTCGATACGAAGTGCCCAAGTATGGAAACAAAAAATAAATAATACATTGTGACAACATCGTTCTTTACTTAGGCAGCGCTATTGCGCTGCCTATGAAACATTTTCGCTTTTTTCCTAGTTTTCTTTTCGTGTTAATTGGGATATAATATAAGAAGATATTTATGTATCCATCATCGGTTTTACCATGAAAAAAAAAATATAATCGGCTATAATCGAAAAAAAATATTTACTTATCCATCACGGGTTTTACCATTAAAGATAGAGTAATGAAAGACGGTGACAAAAAGATAAGATGATACTATAAAGTCAAGCAAGTGCCTTAGACATATCAAGTTCTTTGTTGGTTTTCTTTAAGTAGACCAATATGGAAGGAGTGAGTTTTTGTTGTTGTTTTTATTGACAGTCGTTGCACAGTGCTTGTTTTAAATGTTTTAAATGATCAAGAGAGAACTTATTCGAACGGAATTCAAAAGTTCTAGTGTTCTTTTTCACTGACCAGAAAGAATGCAGGGCAACTAGCCCTCCTCTCACGTTTGTTTTTCCACAAATACAACCGATAAAATTTTTAAGATAGGATTTATTCATAAAAATAAATAATTGAAAAATCCTATAACTATACTTCTGGTGATGACTTGACCATTCATAGTTCTTCGGGAAATGGCTTTCAGTTACGTGGTTTGCCCATATTTTTCTAATATAGTATTTGTTAATGGGATATATACGGATATTTTTCAGGGTAACTTTCTGAATGGAGGAGGGGGAGGAAAAATTTTCCACAGGGTGAATATTTCATGGGTAAAAAAGTTTCCAACATGAACTTTCGAGGAGCAATGTTATACAGGTGGGTGGAGGGAGGGAGTTTCTTGGCATGATTTGAAAAGCGGTTAGAAGTTAGATAAATAAAAATTAGTTTTCCGACTGGATGTAAGGAGTAGCTTTAAAACTTAAAATGAACATAAATTATTCTATATATGAGGGGGGTGCCCCTTCCTCAACTCTCGTTCTTCATGCTAAAGTTTGACTTTTCGTCCGGATTCTTTAGGAAAAACTACTTAAACACAAAGGCCGTTGATTTTGAACGAAATTTATTTTAAAGAATCTTAAGAGTTTAGCGTTAAGAGCGACGGTCGAGGAAGATATAGCCCCCCCCCCTCTATAGATAGAATAGTGTGTGTTTGTTTTATAATTAAAAGTTGACCCGCACTTTCAATTGAATTTTTTTAAGTTAATTCTCCCACAAAAGACACAACTTGTGTTTTTACCATATGAGTATTTTCCTACTCACACAATTTTACATTAAGTGTTTTCTTCATTTATTTCTAAAACGGTTCGGCCCTGACTCTTAGAGCTAAACCAGAATACTAATGCCAGTTTGCATTGTATGTAGCATGAAAACTTAAAAATTAGGATAATAAAAGACTTAGAGATTAGTGTCTGAGTAATTGACGAGATCTTTCGGTATTAAGAAGAAAAAAAATGTAGACATGGTGGAATATTTAAAAAAGAGTTTTTATCTTTTAACAGTCACTTGAGGTTAGCTTTGTGACCTGACCTTAATAGAACTCCGTTGAACTATAGATTTAGTTTAATTAATTTAGTAAAATTGGTTTAGTAAAACAGGCATGAATACAATTTTAAACAGCATAATTAATTATCGTGCAAGCCGTGAAAAGTTTGATATACAATTGATGATAAAAATAGGAACCTTGCCTACGGAAATCTGTAACGGTGTTATAATATGGATTGGTCTCTTTCTTTGCCCGTATATAGTTTTCACTTGAGAGCTGTTTTTACATACAATTTAAAAAAAAACTTTAGACAAGTTTTTCAAAAGAAAAGTAAAGACCTTAAAGACCTTGGTAATTAACTAAAATTGAACAGAAATAAAGTCAAATGATCTTCCACGCGTAAAACATCTACAAATCACCATCAATAAATAAATGAAACCCAAAACGAGCAGAAATTACGACAAATGACCGAGGGAAACTCAACACGAACAACAATTAACACGAGTAGAGCTGACAACCCCCATACCTTCTCAAGACCAGAATATAACTTACACCTAAGTGAAAAGAAAAACATTTTAAATGTTTTCACTTTTTTACTTTAATAGATAAAAATTTATTAGTACTTTATGTAATTAATGTCAGAATATGTACTATATTAAACTGACAATCCATGGTCATTAGTTTTTATTTGTCATTTGGTTTAATAGAGTTCATTCCTTTTTTTTGAAAAACTCATTTTGTGGGAAAAGTTTCTTAAAGTAACCTCTGTTGGTTTATATTACCCTGGTCTTTTTCATGAAAAGAAAAACATTTTATGTCTTTTCGGTTTTTTTCTATAATTGTCCATAGTTTGGCTTTATAAATAATTTCTGAGACCACACTGGCTAATCATGATAAACAAAAAATCGCGAAGAAAGGAAACGAGGACAATTAACAGCCAGTGAAAAATTGAAAAATTATGCAAATATTTCGGTCAAGACCTCCGCTTGACCGTCCTCAGTGCAGAATAAAACTGATAAAAATGTAAAAACCAAACCTTAAAATAAAAACACCAAACTAAAATTGGACGACCCTTTCCTAGTAACGGTGAAAGGGTTACCCTTTCACCGTTACTAGGAAAGGGTCGTCCAATTTTAGTTTGGTGTTTTTATTTTAAGGTTTGGTTTTTACATTTTTATCAGTTTTATTCTGCACTGAGGACGGTCAAGCGGAGGTCTTGACCGAAATATTTGCATAATTTTTCAATTTTTTCACTGGCTGTTAATTGTCCTCGTTTCCTTTCTTCGCGATTTTTTGGCTTTATATTTAGGCTACATGCTGGAGAAACTTTTTCAACAATTTTAAGACTTAGGGCAGGCACATATCATCTTTAATTTTTTTTTTCATTGGATTTTTAGTATTCAATTGTAAAATAATTTCTCAAAACAAGTGTTCGGTACCTTGAAAACATATTTATGCTTGTGCTTTTCATAATTTTTCCCACACACCTTTCTCTTGAAAGATATCCCATGCCCCTTGAATTCCTGGATGTGGCCCCCTCTTTGCACTCCCCCCAACAAAAATTCTGGAGCTACGCTCCTGTTGGCAGCCATACACACAGTTTTCTTTGATTTTGTTTTAAAGCAAAATTTAGTTTTAACACATAATGGGTAAATTGCATAACTGTGCGGGGGTTGACACTCTAAATATCCCTAGAGACATAGTTACTGGATCATTCAACTATGTTGAACAAAATAGCCGTCTCGGAATTCGACTGGATGTACTTGGAAAATGAATTAGCTTAGGACAAGGGCCGTATGGACTCCAATCACCTTTGGCTCTTAAATTAGGACACTAGAACTTTTGATTTCCAATCGAATTGGCTACTTTAAATGTTTCAATGATTTTTGAGTGGGACACTCCGTAGAGCCCTCAGGGCAAGGGTTGTAAGTTGTGCCCTGGGGGCAAAAAAGTTTTTTTTTTATAGAAAGTGTTGTCGTAGAAACTTCAAAAATGGCTCGTTCGATTGGAAATTCAAAGTGCTAGTGCCCATTTTAATAGTCGAAAGTGATTGGAGGGCAACTAACCCCCCTGTCACGCCCACCTTTTCCCTAAACACATCCAATCAGAATTTTGAGATAGCCATTTTGTTCAACGCAGTTGAATGTTCTGGAAATTAGGTCTTTGAGAATAACAACCCCCACAACCCTCAGGACAAGGGATGCAAGTTAAACTCTGGGGGCATATAAGGTTTTTTATAGAAAGCGTTGTCTTAGAAACTTCAAAAAGCGCTCATTTGATTGGAAATTAAAATGGCTAGTGCCCTTTTTAATAGTCAAAAGTGATTGGAAGGCACCTAACACCCCTACTACGCACACTATTTATCCAGACACGTCCAATCAAAATTTTGAGATAGCCATATGTTCGAAGTAGTAGAAAGGTCCGGAAAATATATCTTTGAGGGTGGCACTTTCAGGGTAAGGGTTGTAAGTCTATCTATCTTTCAGGGTAAGGGTTGTAAGTTCTGCCCTGGGGGCATATAAGGTTTTCATTGAAAGCTTTGTCGTAGAAACTTGAAAAAGGGCTCATTCGATTGGAAATTCAAAGGGCTTGTGCCCTTTTTTACAGTCAAAAGTGATTTGAGGGCAACTAACCCCCCCCCCCCTCACGCCCACTTTTTCCCCAAACACATCCAATCAAAGTTTTTAGATAGCCATTTTCTTCAAAGTAGTTAGCAGTTTTAGAAATTAGGTCTTTGAGGATGATAACCCCCCTCAGAGCCCTCGGGACAAGGGCTGTAAGTTATGTCCAGGGGGCATATAAGGTTTTTATAGGTAGTGATGTTGTAAAAACTTCAAAAAGGGCTCTCTCGATAGGAAATTAGAAGGACTTGTGTCCTTTTCTAATGATCGAAAGTAATTGGAGGATAACTAACACCCCTCTTACACCCACCATATTCCCCAAACGCATCCAATCAAATTTTTGAGATAGCCATTTTGTCTCCCAACAGCCCTCAGGGCAAGGGTTGTAAGTTATTCCCTGGGGGTACATAAGGTTTTTTTTCAAACAGTTCATAGTAACGAACTGAAAGTTAGGAAAGACCCGGCTCAATAGTAACCGAAACTCTAAAAACAGAACTTTAATACCAATAGATACATCATTGGAATCAAATTTTTATGCTGATTTCAAATATATAAGTTTCATTAAGTTTAATCCTACTCATCAAAAGTTAAGCTACTGAGAACATTTGCTTTTTTTTAAAAAAAAAGGGGAAATAACCCCTAACAATCATAGAACTTTAATGGAAATCACACTATCAGGTTCAGCGTACCAGAGAACCCTACTATACAAGCTTCAAGCTCCTATCTGCAAAAATGTGGAATCTTGTATTTTTTACCAGACGAAAGATCAAGGATGCATGTTTATGTGTTTTTTTTTCCCCAGGGGTGACCGTGTCGATCCAGTAGTCCTATAATATCATGAGAGGGCTCACTCTAACGGAAGTTGAAAGTTCTAGTGCCCTTTTTCAGTGACCAAAAAAATTAGAGGGCAAATTGGCCTCCTCCCACGCTTATTTTTTCCCGAAGTCACCCAATCAAAATTTTGAGACAGTTATTTTGTTCAGCATATTCAAAAATTTAATAAATATATCTTTGAAGATGACTGAATCTCCCACGATTCCCGGGGGAAGGGTTTGCAAGTTATGAACTTTACCCATTGTTTACACATATAGTATTGGTTAATGGGAAGTATACAGACGTTTCAGAAGGGATTTTTTCTGGTGAGGGGGGGGGGAGGTTGGAGAAAGGGTTTTACGGGGGAGGTTCTTTCCATGGAGGATATTTTCTTGTGGGAAGAGACATTTCTATGAAGGGGACGCCGGATTTCCCAGAATTATTTAAAAAACGATCAGAAATTAAATAAAAAAATAAGTTCTTTCAGCTGAAAGCAAGGAGCAACATTAAAACTTAAAAAAACAGAAATTATTACGTATATGAGGGGGTTCCCTCCCCAGTCAATACCTCTCCCTTTACGCTACAGTTTTTTGTAGAACTTTCAAAAGAGCAATCTATTCTAATTAACCGGCCTTTGTGATTCAGGGGTTTGTGGTTCAAACGAAATTCGAACTTTAGCGTAAAGAGCCAGGTTTTGAAAAGGGGGCAAAGTCCCTAATATATATTATAAAAACATACGAATTTAGAAGTTAGTTACGTAAGTTAATTCGTAAGTTACGTCAGAACAAAATGTCGAGAAAGCCATTTAGCCAAAAAAAGTAAAATTGATATGCAAATTTCGTTTTAATTATTCATGTACGGTGAACCAAAATGAAAGCGCCATTAATTCAAAAACTTTCAGAACCTAAATAAAAAAAAAAAGTTTTTATAACTGAAAGTAAGGAGCGACATTAAAACTTAAAACGACAAGAAATTATTCCGTATATGAAAGGGGCTGTCCCCTCCTCAACGCCTCCCTCTTTACGCTAAAGTTTGACTCTGTCACGTAACTTTATTTTTTACAACAATAAAAAGGCTTTAGCGTAAAGAACGAGCCGTTGAGGAGGGGACAGCCCCATTCATATACGGAATAATTTCTGTTCGTTTTAACTTTTAATGTCACTCCTTACTTTAAGTTAAAAAAACTTGTTTTTTATTTAATTATAGAAAGCGTTGTCGTAGAAACTTCAAAAGGGAATCATTCGAATGGAAATTGAAACGGCTAGTGCCCTTTTTAATAGTCGAAAGTGATTGGAGGCTAAGTAGCCCCCCTCTCACGCCCATCATTTCCCCAAACACATATAATCAAAATTTTGAGATAACCATTTGGTTCAACGTAGTTGAAAGGTCCGGTAATTATGCTTTTGAGGATGACACTCTCCCTACAGCCCTCAGGGCAAGGGTTGTAAGTTATACTCTGGGGGCATATAAGGTGTTTTTTTTTTATAGAAAGCGTTATTTTAGAAACTTCAAAAAGGGCGCATTCGACTGGAAATTAAAAGGGCTAGTGCCCTTTTTGATAGTCGGAAATGATTGGAGGGCAACTAACCCCCCTCTCACGCCCAAAATTTCCCCAAACACATCCAATCAAAATTTTGAGATAGCAATTTTCTTCAACGTAGTTGAAAGTTCCAGAAATTAGATCTTTGAGGATGACACCCCCCCTAGCCCACAGGGCAAAGGTTGTAAATTGTGCCCTGGGGCATATAAGGTTTTTATTGAAAGCATTGTCGTAGAAACTTCAAAAGGAGTCATTCGATTGGAAGCTGGAAGGGCTATTGCCTTTTTTAATAGTTGAAAGTAATTGGAGAGCAACTAACGCCCCTTTTACACCCACCACCTCCCCAAACACAGCCAATCAAAATTTTGAGACAGCCATTTTGTTTAACGTAGTGGAAAGTTCTGGAAATTAGGTCTTTGAGGATGACAGCCCCCTCACCGCCCTCAGGGCAAGGGTTTTAATTTATGCCTTGGGGGCATCAAAGTTCTTTTGATGCCCCCATTTTTTTTTTGTGTAGACCAGGGCATTTGGTATCGAAGGAGTTGTCTTAGGAAATTCGAAAAGGGCTCAATCGATTTAAAATAGGAAGGGCTAATGCTCTTGTTAATAGTCGAAAGTGACTGGAGGTCAACTAGTCCCCTTCCCATGATTACCCTTCCATTTGCCCATTATGTTTAAAAACTAAATGTTGCCTTACGATTAAATCAAAATGCGCTGTGTTAATGCTATTTCCCAATAAGGCATATCAGCAATATCCCAAGACTGACTGAAGATATTATGTTCAAACTTTCGGGATTAATTCTACTCTTAAAATTTAACCAAATCAAAGTAGCATAAGTTTATCCAAGCTATCAAAGAAAGTAAACAGATTTTTTTGCAAATGGTATCAAGTTTTCTATTTCAGGTCAACTAGAGGAGGTATGAAACTAATTAAACACTACTATTTGTGTCCAGATTTTTAAAAGGATGTGATTTTCTTTTAAAAGGATTTAAAAGAATGATTTTCTTTTTCCCTGAAAAGATTATTTCAATGTAAAACCAACAGAAATTAAATAGAAAAAAACTTTTTCCACGCAATAAGTTATTCAAAGAACAGCAAAGAACTCCATTAAAGCAAAAATGAGCAAAAATAAAACCAAATAATCTAACTAGCGTGAAACTACCATAAATCAGCATCGATAAATATATGAAACCCAAAACAAATAGAAATTACAATAAATAACCGAGTCAAACTCAAAACGAGCAGAAATTAACATGAGTATAGCTCAAAACCCCTATGCCTTCCCAAGGCCAGAACATAATTTGCACTTTACTGAAAAAAAATACAAATGAATTTACATTGTCAGTTAAATATACATATAATGCTATTTAGTAATAAAAATGTTAATATTATTTGATTTATTAAAGTTGCGTTATATTTTTTCAGTAAAGTGCAAATTATGTTCTGGTCTTGGGAAGGCATAGAGGTTTTGAGCCCTACTCATGTTAATTTCTGCTCGTTTTGAGTTTGACCCGGTTATTTATTGTAATTTATGTTCGTTTTGAGTTTCATTTCTTTATCAATGCTGATTTGTGGTGGTTTCATGCTTGGTAGATTATTTATTTTATTTTTGCTCATTTTTGGTTTAATGGAATTCTTTACTTTTCTTTGAAAAACTTATTTTGTGGAAAAAGTTTTTCTAATTAATAAGCAAAAAAGATATCACGCTGCAGTCAAGTAACGATGTCTGATATTTTATCTGTGATCGAGCAAGAACTCTTAAGAATTTTGCATGCAGTCAAAAAAACTATTATATTATCGTAAACCGGTTTTCCGATAAAACTAACTATTATGGCCAGGGCTTCTACTATCCCCGAATTTTCAGCTATTTTCCCAAAAATCTATGCGTCTCCCCGAAAAAAATTTGGTTCCTCGAATCCCCGAAATTTCCGCGAAAATCACCCAACCACAGTATCACCCTTAGTGACTATCCCTAGCAAACATTACTTTACGTACAATAATTTCTCGTTACTATCTTCTCCGTTAATTTTCGTCTCCTGTGTTGCTTTGCATAGAAACCAGACTGATAAAATTTAAGTATAGACGGTTCTTCATATGTTTACAAAAGTATCATTTTCCAGCATTTAGATTAAACCAGTTCGAATGGAGTATTCCAAATACTATAAGATTCTTGCATTTACATTATTCGTGGTCCAGACAATCTTAAAAAAATTAACCAAGATTTATTTTTGAAGTTGTTTAACGGAACGCTCAGTATGATTTTGGGTTTTGAAATTGAACTTCTAAAGAAGGGGAATTGTTTTGAAAGCCAAATCATAAGTTTAAATTTAGTTTTCTTCTGCTATTTTTGGTTTGGGAGATATAGTATAAATGTTTAATACTTAATGATGAACGCATATTATATTGAAGGAATTGATGTTTTGCCAGGAATTCTTATCATTTAAATTTTTGTTTCATTCGTTGTGTAAAATTTAAGTTCTTTTTTATTATCGGATAATTGTACTTGTTATACCACCTTTTACCTCAAACGTATTTACCCAGCACTCCCCTCACAATTATTATTCAGGTCCTTTCACCCGTGTAATATTTTCAGTGGGTGTAATATTTTAAACTGCAGTTTTAAGATGTTTGTACGGATTTGCAAAACTGTTAGCTAGGGGAAAGAAATTTGACGGAAAAAATATTCTGCTCAAATTCGGGAGAGCCAAATCAATTTGTTTAAATATCTAGGCCTATCCTTACAACTTCTAATGCTTGAACAATTAGTAATCCTGTGTGAAGGCTAAATCTAAGATAGAAACAAAAGAATTTAAAGAAATTGTGGTATAATTTATTTCTTCTTTGAAAAATCCCTAAATACAGTCTTCTTACCATAAAAAATGCACCCCCTCCCCCTCCTAATGAGAATTTTTTATAGATTATATACAAGGTCGGGGGATAGGGAAATTAAGCGAAAGTGACCCCAAAAATATTATTCATAAGAAAATTTACATTACAGCTGAAAGTAAAAATTTGGTTATTAGACTCAAATTGGTTTCTTGTCAACTTTTACATTTTTTTCCGACTTATTTATCGTGAACTTTTGGTTACTAATGACAAATAATGTTAGTGTGAAGAAAAGGAATAAGTGATTTTTGTATGGTTTGGAGCCTATAGCTATCATGTCCAGGCATTAGATGGGCTGATATAAAAATGAGACTACAATGAATATTATATTTGCAGCATGGATGGCCGCAGGATTGGGGGTTAATCGGTGACTATATAGTGATTATGAGGTAATCAAAAGAAAGGAAAGTATAGTAGAAACAAAGAATGAAAAAAATTGTATTTTCTGAAGGGGTATTTTCCACAGGGGGGGTGAGTATTTTCCGAAGGTATTTTTAGCGGGGGTACTTTCCGCGGAGGTATTTTCCACGGGTGGTATTTTCCACGGGGGTACTTTTCATTGGGAGTATCTTCTGCAGGGTTATTTTGTGAGGGGGGGGGGGTATTTTCTGGTTTTTGTGAGGGGGAATTTCTTGGGGGGGGGGGTAAACGCTTTAAGACCTTAGAATCAGCAAGAAAAACCAATAATGTGTCAATTGTCATCACAATTCCCTTTTCAATTTAAGTTTAAATTTGCTTGTTTAATTTAGTTTTTATTTGTTCTAAGTTTTAATGTTGCCCCGTACTTATAGGTTTAATTTGTCAATTTAATTTACCTATGTAGAAACCTCAAACATTTTTTTTTATATTATTTATAAATTACTGATATCATGACCTAATGAAAAATTACTACTGGTATTTACAATTCACATGTGTTCATTTTTTTTAATTTGAAAACAATTTTGAAGTTTTTACCGCAATATCAGCAATAAGCGTTTTCACCTATGGGTTCCAATCCCCTGCTCAGGCTCTAAAACCTATTCTGTAAAAGGCTTAGGGCCGTTCGTTTACTCATCTTTGTGCTGAGATCTTACATCTTTTGACAAAGAACGCTTAAAAGTGAAATCTTAGCACTAAGATCTTACATCTTCTAGCTTTCTTTTGCAAACGTCTTTCATCATTCTTCTCTGATCAGCGGTCTAAGAACAATGATGAGTCTGTCATCAAAGTTCTCTCATCATTTTTCTATATGGCAGAAAGATGGCGTCTTTCACATTTTCCGCTAATATCAGTGAGCTGTAAGATCTTAGAACAAAGATGAGTTAAAAGAACGGATATCTTTGCAGAAAGATGTGAGATCTTAGATGTAATATCCTAGTGCAAAAGAACGGGCCTCTAGATTTACTATGCGGATCCATACCCTACTTGAGCCTGAAAAAGAAGCTAAAACTTCTTGGCTCCTAAATGTTCACAAGAAAATTTCATTTTGTTTTTCCGAAAATCCCCGAATCTTGAAGACTTGTCCCGAAAACTCCCTGAATTCTTAAGACTTGTCCCTGAATTTTTATATTCGAGAGTGGAAGCCCTGATTATGGCATATCGTATAGTTAACCTCCAGTGATTAGGATGAATGTCAACAGATTTTTTAATGGAATGGGCAAGTACGGATAAAGATCCTCAAGAGTCATTGTTGCGCATAGGGCGTGAAATTGACGTTTCAGTGGACTGGTATTTTTTACAAGGGTAAGTAGCAAGCTTGTTGCCCAAATTAAAAAAGAGGTTTCCTAAAAAAAAGTTTTGAACAGCCCTATTAATCATTAACCAAAACCATTAGCAATATTATGCATAACAAGTTGAGGGCCATCAGAAATAAATCAAAACTCTTTTCCGTCTTTTCTTTTACATGATTCATTATAAAAGCAAAACTAGTCTATTGCTTCTGAAAGAGTGATGAACATATACTAAGATTTAATTTGGTTTTATGTTTTAACTTTGCTGTGTGTTTTTACTTTAAAACACTTTTTGTTTATGCTTTAGCTCAACGTTTACAATACAAAAAGTAATCAGAATAAGCATAGAATGTGCAATCTCATTATTTAATGGTTTTGTAAATGAATTAAAACATAAAGTAATATTGTAGCTCAGCATCATTCATTTTCAAGTGCCACCATTCACCTTGTCGGTTAAGATTTTCGTTTCGCCTTTTATTCACCTGAAAATCTATTTGTTTTTATAAATAATTCATATAATGCAATACACGTTCAATAAATAATAAACATTCATTTTGCCGAAGGATTGGTTAGAAAGTAGGTCAGTATTTTTTGTAAGGGAAACAATTTCTCTTTTTAGGTAAGACATCGGGCATCAATTTTACTGCTAGCTCTTTCGGTATGTAATGCAGTCTTAACTAATGTCAATTATGAGATCGTTAATGGAATACCTTACAATAAAGATGCACCAAGAGATGATCAGTATCCGTTCTGTCCCAGAAATGGAACAATCGAGCTAGAGCCTGGTACCACGGATGATATAAACTGTGCTTGCTCGCATCCCGACGACGAGTTTCTGCCATCGTTTGTCTGCAATGATCTACCTAATATTACCTATCTTGAAGCGTACTTTAATCGGCTATTTCCAACGTACTTGGCTGCTAGAATAACAGTATCAAGTTCGAATATAATTTCAATTCCCGCTAATGTATTTTCTGATAAACAGCCAATAGTAATTGCATTTTATAACAACAGATTAACTGAAATTCATCCAGATGCTTTTAGATCGACGAGACCTACGCTAGAAGTTTTAGCAATAGACTATGAACCTGAGCTAGTGTACTTCCCATTTACTAGTTTAAACGAATTCCCAGTATTAACAGAGCTTCTCCTTAACAATAATGAACTTAAGAACATAACGGAACTAGCTGATATACGTCTTTCCATGTTACAAGTACTAAATTTAGACAATAATGCCATAGAAACAGAGTTCCCTAAACTGAGATTCCTTACTGAGCTGAGAATTTTAACTGCTCGGAATTCAAAACTCACAGCCGTCAGCACCGAGTTGCCTTTTGAAGAACTTCAAAAACTAGAAGTAATAAACTTCAGTGGAAACAACTTAGAAAGCATTCAATCTGGATCGTTTGTTTTTGACCAGCAAACTGAAATTAGAACCATTGATCTTAGCGAATGCAATATTAACTCAGTGGAAGCAGGGTCATTTGTTGGTAAGAGATTAGCTTCCTAATATCAAAATTGAAATAAAACAGGCTACAGAGGTGCTGTTTGTTTCTTTTTTCATTGCTTCTTTCAAGTCGGAAAGCCACAAATACCTGATTAAAATTATAAGTTATATGCAAAAAAGTGTAAAAAAAAATATTCACTCATTTAACTAGTTTAATGTCAAACAAAATTAACTTTCAGGGACTTAAAATGGCTCTGCATAAATTTTGGAAGTTTTGAGTAGTTTTAAATAAAAAATATGTATGATAAGTAATCTAATTGACCTTGTTCGAATTTTTCTACTTCCTCCTGATGAACTATTAAAAAAAAAATTCTCAGTTAATTAAGGCACAATTATTACGTAAAAAATGATTCCATCCTCGACCATTTCCTTATTGTGCAATTTTTAATAAATCAAGACAAATATCCTGGTAGCTTTTGCTATCCTGAGGATAGGTGACATTTGTGGTTGAGTTCATGGTATCTATGCAACCGCCAGTTTAGGAAGCATATGTGATCTGTTTTCAAACAGTTCGTGGTAACGAGCTGTAAGTAAGGAGCGACCCGGCTCAATGGTAACCGAAACTCTAGAAAACGGGTTTTTGATACCAATAGATATATCAAAAGAATCAGATTTCAATGCTGATTTCAAATATATAACTTTCATCAAGTTTAGTGCTACCCATCAAAAGTTACGAGCCTGAGAAAATTTGGCTGATTTTCAAAAAAAGGGGGAAAGACCCCTTAAAAGTTATAGAACCTTAATGAAAATCACACCATCATATTCAGCGTATCAGAGAACCCTACTGTAGAGGTTTCAAGCTCCTATCTACAAAAATGTGGAATTTTACATTTTTTGCCAGAAGAAAGATCACGGATGCGTGTTTATTTGTTTGTTTGTTTGTTTTTTTTTTGTTTTTTTTTTTCCCAGGGGTGATCGTATCGACCCAGTGGTCCTAGAATATCGTGGGAGGGCTCATTGGAACGGAAATTAAAAGTTCTAGTGCCCTTTTTAAGTGACCAAAAAAAATGGAGGGCAACTAGGCCCCCTCCCACGCTTATTTTTTTCCCAAAGTCACCCGATCAAAATTCTGAGATAGCCATTTTGTTCAGAATGGTCGAAAATATGATAAATATGTCTTTTAGGATGACTTAATCCCCCGAAGTTCCCAGAGGGAGGGCTAAAAGTTATGAACTTTACCCAATGTTAACATATAGTATTGGTTATTGGGAAGTATACAGAAGTTTTCAGGAGGTTTTTTTCTGGCAGTGGGAGGGAAGGGTTGGTCGGTGGTTATGTTGGAGGATCTGTTCATGAAGGAAGTTTTCATGGGGGAAGGGAAATTGCCATGAAGGGGGCGCCGGACTTGCCAGCATTATTTATTGGTTATTGGGAAGTATACAACCATTTTCAGGAAGGATTTTTTCTGGAGGGGGGGGGGCTAGACGAGGGGGTTAATCCGGAGAATATTTCCGTGGAGGATGTTTCTTTGGGGTAAGGGAAATTTCTATGAAGGGGGCGCCGGATTTCCAAGCATTATTTAAAAAACGATCAGAAATTAAATAAAAAAAAAACAAGTTTTTTCAACTGAAATGTAAGAAAGAATATTAGAACTTAAAACGAACAGAAATCATAACGTATGTGAGGGGGTTCTCCCCAAGTCAATACCTCGCTCTTTACGCTACAGTTTTTTTTTAGTGCTTTCAAAAGAGCTATCTATTCTAATTAAACGGCCTTTGTGATTCAGGGGTTTGTGAATCAAATTTTTTTTAAACTTTTAACGTAAAGAGCGTGGTATTGACTAAGGGGAGAACCCCCTCATATACGTAATAACATATACGTAATAAAAAAAACAATAAAAAAACAAGCGATACGGCTCAATAGTAATCGAAACTTTTAAAAACGGAATTTTGATGTCAATAAATGTATCAAAAGAATGTGTTTATAATGCTGATTCTAAATATATAAATTTTATTACGTTTAGCATTACTCATCAAAGGCTACGAGCCTGAGAAAATTTACTCGATTTTTTAAAGAGGGGGGAAACATCCCCTGCATTAACTAAAAAACGATCAGAAATTAAATAAAAAAAACAAGTTTTTTAAACTGAAAGTAAGGAGCGACATTAAAACTTAAAACGAACAGAAATTATTCCGTATATGAAAGGGGCTGTCCCCTCCTCAACGCCTCGCTCTTTACGCTAAAGTTTTTTATTGTTTTAAAAAATAAAGTTGTGAGACAGAGTCAAACTTTAGCGTAAAGAGCGAGGCGTTGAGGAGGGGACAGCCCCTTTCATATACGGAATAATTTCTGTTCGTTTTAAGTTTTAATGTCGCTCCTTACTTTCAGTTTAAAAAACTTGTTTTTTTTTATTTAATTTTCAATCAACAGTGAATGAGTTTTAGCTTCAACAGATACCTCTGTGTCATTCGCAACATAACTACTAGGCTATTCACAGGGGGTAAACAATTAGGGGGTCATTTGCATCAACTGGAAATAATCACGGTTCTAATATAAATACCTGGGGAACACAAAATATCACCCAGAGAATTTGGTTGAGACAGATGGTTTTGAACTTCTACTTGGATTTCATGATTTCGTAAGTATGAATGTATCAAATCAGTATAGCACAAATCTCGCTGTGGTCTCTACAAGATTTAGAGAAATTTTAGAGAACCCTTCCGAAATTCATGGTAATTTCCAATTGTTCAAGGTCTGAATTTTGGTTAATTTCAATTTTGGTTTGATTCATGTTACATTTATTCATTTTTAGTAAATATTGTTCGTTATAAGTTTGAGTTATAAGTTTGTTCTACTTTTGTTCCTGTTTCTTTTTGTTCTATGTTATAATATGGTTCTTTGCTTTTATTTGAAGGGTTTCCTTTTTGTAATATTATCTTCAAATTAATAGATGGGTAAATGGACTAGCCAGAGAATCGGCTTGCTTCTTTGCTCTTAGCTTAGTCACTCTCCCCTTACTCGTGCATACAGCTCTGGCAGACGATCCCTATATTCAACCAGAATTAATATCCTAAGCTTTTTCGTTAATTCCTTTTTAAAGAGGGGTAAATTTACTGAAGAATCTTCTTTTAAGGATAGGGGAGAGAAGTTTTTCAAATATTAATTTTATTCTTTCCTAGTTGCTCCAATTAGGTTGTGTTTCCGTTCAATTATAGACAAATTGTTTTGCTCAAGCTGCCAAGACTTAGTTGTCCCGCGACTTGAAAAAATAGGTTTGAAGTCCCGCAACTTGAAAAGACTCCCCTTACGCTCTGCCCAAGAAATAGGAGGAAGGTAATGACAAGCCATAATAAAAAAGAGAAAGAAAATAAAAAAGTGCGACAAAGTGTAAAGAGTGACGAAAAAACATAAGAAACAGAAAACAGATAAGACATACAAATCTAAAACAATATGAGTGGAAAAGGGAGCTATATTTAGAGTCTTGAGAATAATTAAATAAAAAAAACAAGTTTTTTAAACTGAAAGTAAGGAGCGACATTAAAACTTAAAACGAACAGAAATTATTCCGTATATGAAAGGGGCTGTCCCCTCCTCAACGCCTCGCTCTTTACGCTAAAGTTTGACTCTGTCTCACAACTTTATTTTTTAAAACAATAAAAAACTTTAGCGTAAAGAGCGAGGCGTTGAGGAGGGGACAGCCCCTTTCATATACGGAATAATTTCTGTTCGTTTTAAGTTTTAATGTCGCTCCTTACTTTCAGTTTAAAAAACTTGTTTTTTTATTTAATTTCTGATCGTTTTTTAGTTAATGCAGGGGATGTCTCCCCCCTCTTTAAAAAATCGAGTAAATTTTCTCAGGCTCGTAGCCTTTGATGAGTAATAATAAACTTAATAAAATTTATATATTTAGAATCAGCATTATAAACACATTCTTTTGATACATTTATTGACATCAAAATTCCGTTTTTAAAAGTTTCGATTACTATTGAGCCGTATCGCTTGTTTTTTTATTGTTTTTTTTATTACGTATATGTTATTACGTATATGAGGGGGTTCTCCCCTTAGTCAATACCACGCTCTTTACGTTAAAAGTTTAAAAAAAATTTGATTCACAAACCCCTGAATCACAAAGGCCGTTTAATTAGAATAGATAGCTCTTTTGAAAGCACTAAAAAAAACTGTAGCGTAAAGAGCGAGGTATTGACTTGGGGGAGAACCCCCTCACATACGTTATAATTTCTGTTCGTTTTAAGTTCTAATATTCCTTCTTACATTTCAGTTGAAAAAACTTGTTTTTTTTTTATTTAATTTCTGATCGTTTTTTAAATAGTGCTTGGAAATCCGGCGCCCCCTTCATAGAAATTTCCCTTACCCCAAAGAAACATCCTCCACGGAAATATTATCCGGATTAACCCCCTCGTCTAGCCCCCCCCCCCTCCAGAAAAAATCCTTCCTGAAAATGGTTGTATACTTCCCAATAACCAATAAATAATGCTGGCAAGTCCGGCGCCCCCTTCATGGCAATTTCCCTTCCCCCATGAAAACTTCCTTCATGAACAGATCCTCCAACATAACCACCGACCAACCCTTCCCTCCCACTACCAGAAAAAAAAACCCTGAAAACTTCTGTATACTTCCCAATAACCAATACTATATGTTAACATTGGGTAAAGTTCATAACTTTTAGCCCTCCCTCTGGGAACTTTGGGGGATTAAGTCATCCTAAAAGACATATTTATCATATTTTCGACCATTCTGAACAAAATGGCTATCTCAGAATTTTGATCGGGTGACTTTGGGAAAAAAATAAGCGTGGGAGGGGGCCTAGTTGCCCTCCATTTTTTTTGGTCACTTAAAAAGGGCACTAGAACTTTTAATTTCCGTTCCAATGAGCCCTCCCACGATATTCTAGGACCACTGGGTCGATACGATAACCCCTGGGAAAAAAAAACAAAACAAAAACAAACAAACAAATAAACACGCATCCGTGATCTTTCTTCTGCCAAAAAATGTAAAATTCCACATTTTTGTAGATAGGAGCTTGAAACCTCTACAGTAGGGTTCTCTGATACGCTGAATATGATGGTGTGATTTTCATTAAGGTTCTATAGCTTTTAGGGGTCTTTCCCCCTTTTTTTGAAAATCAGCCAAATTTCTCAGGCTCGTAACTTTTGATGGGTAGCACTAAACTTGATGAAAGTTATATATTTGAAATCAGCATTAAAATCTGATTCTTTTGATATATCTATTGGTATCAAAAACCCGTTTTCTAGAGTTTCGGTTACCATTGAGCCGGGTCGCTCCTTACTTACAGTTCGTTACCACGAACTGTTTGATTTAATGACTGAAATGAATTAAGTTATCCAGTGGTTTGCTCGCAAATGCTTAATTTCAAATTTTTCTAAAAGGAATATATGGTTTTTGGTACAATTTTTCCAGCAATTCTAGTAAAAATTGTTAAAATTAAAATCGATGAGCTAGTTATATTTGGATTTAGAATCAGAAGGGCTAAGAGATATACATATTCGGCAATTATACTTGATAAGTTTTTACCTTTCCGTAGCCATTATGATCATTTGTGTACAAAACTAGCCAAAAATTCGGTTTATGCAGCGAATAAAATATGTTTTTCCTTTCCCAATTATCAAAAATTTTAATCATCAAACAGTTCGTGTTGACGAACTGTATGTAAGGAGAGACACGGCTCAATAGTAACCGAAACTTTAAAAAGAAGAATTTCAAATATATAAAAATATGTCAAAAGAAATATATCAGCTCATAATGCTGGTTCTAAATATATTAAGATTCACTAAGTTTAATGTTACCCATCAAAAGCTAAGAACCCGAGAAAATTTGCCTTATTTTCCAAAAGGAGAGAAAATTTCCCCTAAACGTCAAGGAATCTTAATGAAAATCACACCCTCAAATTCAGCGTATTCGTGAGCCCTACTGTAGAAGTTTCAAGCTTCCATTTGCGAAAATGTGGAATTTTTCATCTTTTGCCAGGTCACGAATGCTTGTTACCAGGTCACGGATTATTATCATTTTTTTTTTTGTTTATTATCCCCAGGAGTGGACTCATCAAACCTGTAGTCCTAGAGCACCAATAAACTGCTTAAAATGCCTTTTGTAAATAAACTAATTACACCTGGTATTTTGTATTTATCTATGTTCCTTTTGTAATGTTACCTGCGTCATAGATACTAAAAGCGATAAAATCATTTCTCGGGTGGGGGGGGGGAGGGATGATGTAATTTATTCTCTTGAAATGTGCTCATAAATATGACGTTACTCGCTAGATTATTTTTCCCAAAATTAAGGCTCTTAACGAATTTTTTCAAATTTGTGATCGTTCTTTTAGGTCAGAAAATCCCAGGATGCTAATTTCCCGAAAAAAAAATATTGAGCCGTTTTTGAGAAAAATACATAAACAGACAATTATTGCTCGCTTAAAGAGAGTAGATATATGTGCAAAAAAGACAAATAAAATGGACTTGATAATATCACTGCAGTTTGAATGTTTTTAGGTCTACTTGATAGCACAGAACTTAGACTAGAAAATAACAAACTGACGACGTTGCCAGAAGATTCGTTCCGGGAAACTATTGAAACAATGATAGGTGGAACTGGCAAAATTTTCTTGGAAGGTAATACATTTTTATTTAAAGCGTAGTTATACATTTTGTTTTAACAAACAGTTTATTGAAACCAAGTTCAGGCATTTTCAGTTGTAACCTAAAAAACAGGTTTGTTTTTTTGTGGTAGTTTTCAAGGGCACCAGGAAAATCTATTTTATCCAGTCAATTTTGGCTAACATAAAGATGATAATAAAAGAGATTTAAAACCAAATTTTGTTCATTAAAAAAAATATTTGACATCTTACTTATAGTCTCGTTACCGTAAATTAAAAAATAATTAAAAATATTTAAACAAAACCAGTGTTTTATTACTTTGAAGCATAGCACAAGGCTAAACTTTAAGAGTAAATTCAAACCTTCTCGCTTCAAGCACTATATAGGAATTTCCATAAGTATGTTTGTTATTCTGCTTGTTAACAGTTTTTCATTGATTTACGTTCTCTATGGACCAAATAATCAATAAAGGACAAAACTCTCTATGGATTATCGTGAATTAAATTGTTTACCCGTGTGGTACTTTACACTTCACGGGCAAAATTGACTCTACCTAAAATTGACAAAGTTAGCCATCGGATTATGATGCCAATTTTGGAATGACAAATATGCTGATTATCTCTATATTAAATGACATAAAATTGAATTTAGTTACATATTTTTTTCAGTCTAACTGTATTTTGGTCACCTCAATTCCAAACCCTTGCTCTATTTACAAAGTTTCGACGGATTGGAAATAAGCGTTATTCGATATGTCCTGGAGACAGGGAATTTTTTCTAAGCAAGTGACAACTTTTGAGGTGTGTCTTCAGTAGAAATGCCCTTATTGATCCGAACGGGGCACCAAATATGTGCATAGCCTCCCTAGGGAAAACACGTGGTTAATGGGGTCAATGACCTCTTTTTCCAAGGTCGATGTTGTTGTTGTTGTAAGTGCACGCTCTCAGCGAATTTCAAGGTGTCCAGAAATAGGAAACAGCATTTGTTGTTGTTTTGGGCACGCTCTCAACGAATGTTATGAGTTTCCAGAAATAGAAAACAGCATTTGTTGTTGTTTTGGACATGGACATGCTCGAGGCGACTGTCAAGGTGTCCAGAAATAGGAAACAGCATTTGTTGTTGTTTTGGGCACGCTCTCAACGAATGTTATGAGTTTCCGGAAATCCTGGAAACAGTTAGATCACGTGTTTCCTTCTCAGCCAATCAGAGGGCTTGCTTACATAAAAATTCACCCTTGAGATTTCGTATATAACGGGCATGCAATGTGATTAAATTATCAGAAAGTATATTGACATAGTTGATACAACAATGCATAAATTTGACTCTTTTGAAGCATTGACAGTCACAATTAGCAATGTGAGTACATTTTTTATTTTCATTGGTCACCCTCCAGTATATTCAGGTAAATCCCCTCCCCCCTCCCACTCTAATACAAACATCACTATGCAATCTTTATACTCGATAGAAAACATAAAATATGTTCTATATACCCTCAAAACCTAACTCATCCCCCATTGTTTTACAAACAAAATTCTCGCAAAAAGAAATAATTATCTTTTCAATAAATTTAGCTTTTCACTATTGTAATCTTTCTTTAACTGTGACATTCGTCACTGTTGTTATTAACCGCTCTGGTTTGACACAAGGCTCCAGCGCGAGGCCTAAAATTAGCTCTGACCCTTTTTTAAAGCACTTCCTGTAAAAGGTTTCTCAGATCAAAATGGGATGTTTTTCTCCTGTCAAATTAAAACGGTTTCATGCAGACAATTGCAATGTATTAAGCGCAGGTCTATACAATCTCTATTCGGAGAACCGGTGAAATCTCGTTATTTTCAAATTAAGGTCGAACAATATATTTAGGACATTGGCGAAAGGGGAGGGAGCCATGCCTCTATTCTATCGCCATCATTGTAAAGCGAAAACTTCACATGAAAAGTAAGGGGCCCGGGATTTCTAAGAAAAAAAAAGATAGCCTTATTTTGTCTGCAAAATTTACATCCTAGATTGTAATTTAGGCCTATAAGCTGCTGCTGGGTTAACAATCATTTATCTATTTTAAAGTCTACAGACGGGAAAATTTTAAAAATTTTTCTGAAAGGTAAAAATAGAAACATTGATTTCTATCCTAAGGCTATAGACTACTGTTTGTCAAGGTTTATTTTTCTCACAAGTTTTCTCACAATATGATTTCCATACATAGCATATTCTCGTAATTTTACTTTTTGCTTTGCAGAAAAAGGGTGGAAGAGGGGGCTTCTTTGAGATAAATGCTTTTCTAGACAAAATTATATGGATGATGATACTAACTTTCTTTCTGTAAAAAGGGGGAAATTATTTATCATACTAACTTTTTCTCTTCTTTTAAGGCCAATTGTGAAGAATGTGCCCCACCTCCTAGTAAGAAAGCAAGAGAGGGTGAGGCAGCCCCTGTAAGAGCATCAGTTATACAATATGGTCATCGGCCGAAACCCCCCAGCTCCACGCTGCCTGACCCAATGCAGCCTCTCAGAAAACCAAAAAGAGAGTGGGTGGATAGCTACAATGTCGAAGCCCCACCTACGCAAGATTGTGAGGTTGTCTCTCATCATACTTTTTCAATGGTCTCAGGATCTGCCCCGGCTGCACATCCATGTGGCATTGCTGGCTCAGCTGCACAAGATCATGAGGTCCAACTCGCGCTACCTGGACCATCTGGTACCCAAGTGCAGTCAGGATTTGCAAATGTGAGCATTTTTTCCTACCTATCATATAGAAATATAAATCTATTTCTTCCAATGTTTTTTCCTTTTCACTATTTTTCAACACTGTGTAAAAGTGTATCTCAGTGGGATAGTAACCCCTCGCCCCCAACCATTGTTTTCTCTGCTCCCCCTCCCTCGGAGATATCTAAATATAATGTAATTTTTTTTGCAAAGAAACCGCTCCTCTTTTTTCTAATCTTTGCTATTTTCGCTGTTGCTATTGCTTCGATATCTCATAAGCGAATATTTTTAGGTAATTTTCTAGTTTTTACTGCAATCTCTCACCACCATGAAACTCTGTGAATGCTATTTTTCACAATTGAATATTATCTTGTTTTAATCTTTGGCTTAAAGCTCCTTACAAGCATATAAATAGATCTGTTTCACCGCTTTTCCTGTCTTGTTCTTTCATTAGCGGTTAGGCTAATGAAGTCTAGGATTTCAATGCTTTTACGTAATTCTGTGTATATTTCTGAAAATAGCGGAATTGTTTGCAAAATTAGCAATAGGTATTTAGGAAATTGGAATTCTATGTAAGAGCGAAACAAGTTATATTCCCAAAAAATAATAATTGCTATTTATGACATTGCTGAAAAGGGGGGGGGGCAGAGTTGCCCTCCATTTTTTTGGTCACTTAAAAAGTGCAGTCAATTACTGCTAATGCTCACCGCCTTTGAAACTCTGTGAATGCTATTCCGTTCACAATTGAATATTCCATAGTTTTAAGAGAAGAAGAAGGAACTGAGAGAGATTACCCCATTTATCTATCTGGCACATATCGGCGTTCTAATTTGCACTGAATATTTTTAAAAATAGCTTTCAATCTTACAACTTGCCGCCACGATTTTAGCGATGGGAAACATTCTGACAAAGTCTGAGTTAACGGTTCCCTTGCATTTAATTGTGTATTTTCCTGCCTGTTGAAGTTCAGTCTTGGAAATCGGAACAGACGCGCTGCTTACAAATAATCTAGGCTCATTTGGAGTCCTAGACAACCTGTACGGGAAGTAGGCGAAACGACTTATGCCGCCTAACAATACGGTTTTTTAGGACATTATGTAAACGGTTGGGAGCCACCACGGCTCACGGGAAGCTATGGTGGGCGCAGAGAAGCGCCGCGGGAAGCGCTGCAGGCCCGAGAAGCATCGCGGGAAGCGCTGCGGGGAAGCGCCGTGATGGCCGGCTCGGAGGGGGGAGCATTAAATACTGGAAATTTGGTGGGGTTGTTTGAGCAAAATCAAAATTTTGTTCTATGAAAAACGTTTTAGATTTTCGTTAAGCAGAATATCGTTAGAGTATACCAAATGCTATTAAGCGTGTTTTAAGCAATAATAATCCAAATTTTAAAAACAGTAGGGATGATTTGAACACTTTGAAAATAAGCTATTTTTTTCATTTATAGATTGGTGCATTGGTCCCTTATTCATTATCGCCATCGTCCTCATCAGCTGGTGAAGGAGAGGACGCATCGGTGGACTTACAGAGCAATTCAACATGGGACGGTATCATTAACAATATTCCAGATAATATTGATGAGTTTATAGATGATTTTTTAAATGTAGATTATAGCGCAGTTGGGCAGGGGGACTTGAGCCCAAACACCTTACAAGTTTTAGAGGATTTTACAAACGAATTAACTGGGAACCCTCCTCTATCCCCCACTGATTACCTACTTCCACTTCAAACAACTGAAGTGGAATATACCCCAAATATTGTTGAACAACTTGGGGGAGGGGGTAATATACAAGAGAGGGAGGGGGATACAACTTTTCCCGATTTTCAATTATCTAGTACAATTTTAAATGCAATAGTTGTTTACACTGCGACGTTTGGGGATCCTTTTAATTCACTAAGGGGGGAAAATTTGTTTTTGACCCCGTAGAAATTGTGCATGCCTATGTAGATAAAATTCGTGCACTACTGGAGAACCAAATTCAGTTGTGGGGGAGGGATTCAATTAAGGTTTCTATTGTTTTAAAAGTGTTCTATTTAAATGAGGGGAAAAGTGAAGTTTATCATCATTATGTACATTCCGAGATGCGTTTGGTTTATTCGAATTTAGAAAATTTTGAGGGTGTTTTCATGGATTGGGTAGGTCAAATTATAACGCATCTTGAAAACTTTAACGAAAACGGTAGTGGGTCTCTAGTTCTTTTTGTTGAAAATTTAAGTGTAAATATTTGTAAATTTAAGAAAGATTTTATTTTAAGAGGGGGGCATAGGGACACGGGTACAGTTGTAAAATATAATCCAGATCTAGAAGGTTGTCAAGGTGTCCAGCGGATCTGTTTTGAAACAGATCAAAAATGTTTCAGGTATGCTTTCCTCATATCAGCATTCGAGCCTCTAGCACGTGACGCTACCAAGAAGAATTTAGATCACTGGGCTGTACATGGGAAGGACGGGTCCAATTTCCCCATTGTAGATTTCTCATGTTTAGAGGGGAAATACCCAGTAACGCTACGATCTATTGATATTTTTGAAAGGGCTAATGCCCATTTAAATATCGGCGTTACTGTGGTTCAGTATGAAACTGAATTTGAAGATGGGATTCGTTTAAAAAAGAAGGGGGTGGTCTTCCCTGTAAGGGGCCCGTCAATTGATTTGGTCAGACACTGGGTTTGGTTGTTATACACACCCCCATCTAGTGAACCGAATGCAATTTGCCATTTTAATCCGATTACAGACATTAGTAGAGTTCTGGGGGAGGGTAAGAAACAGAGTTCACGTTTCTACTGTCCAACATGTCTCTCTAGATTTTGGACTGAATTAAAGTTGCAAAATCACATGAGGCATTGTAGCCGGCATGGCTACCAGACAGTGGAAACGGTTTCTGGTGATAGGGCCATTTTACGTTTTAAAAATTTTCAGAACACCCTTCTCCAGTGCAACAAAATATCTTTAGACTGTGAAGCTAAGCTGGTGGAGGTGAACGATTCCCAATTTCCAAACCGAGTCAAAGAACACCAGGCTGTTACAGTGTCCTATGCTCACGCGCAAAGAGACAGTTCTAACACCTTGCGGTTGTTAGAAATAGTAGAAACATTGGATGAGGACGAGTTCATGGTCAAGGCACTGACTAAACTAATTGGCACGGCTAATGGTTCTATTTCTCGTTTGAGAAATACCCATTACCCAGTGGTTTTGTCTGCAGAGGATCGTCTCGCGATTAAAAATCAAAAAATATGTTGGGTTTGTAAGGGGGAGTTTGTAGAGGGGGATAAGGGGACTAAAGGGAAAAGAGGGGGGAGGGGGAAAGTCAGAGATCATAATCACTTGTGGCAGGAAATATTCTCGGGGGGTAGTAATTTTAGAGGGGTTGCGCATCAATCGTGTAACTTAAATGTTAGCCAGCAGTTTTTCATCCCTGTTTTTATTCACAACTCTAATTATGACTTAAAATTTATTTTACCAGCACTGGCACGTATGCATAGGGAGGGAGGGGGAGTAGACAGTCCATGCGTAAACAGTTCGTTTACCTATAACATTATTCCCAAATCGGCCGAGAAGTTGTTGCTTCTCGAACTGAAATGGCAGGCAGTGGATAATGGGCATACGTCTTGGAATAAAATCAGGTTTTTAGATTCATTTAGTTTTTTTCCCAAGGCATTGAGTCAATTGATTCAAGTGCAGAAAAGCGACAATTTTGAGAGCTTTCCCTTGCTTAAACAGCACTTTCCAGACAGTGAAATGTATGATCTGTTGACCTGCAAAGGTGTATACGCATACGATTATTACTGTTCTGGCGCTCGCTTAAGCGAGGTGAAACTACCTCCAATTGAAGCTTTTTACAATTCACTGACCAGCAGTGAATGCACAGCCGAGGAGTATGAGTTTGCCAAGAAGGTGTGGTCTAAGGGGGATTGTAAAAATGGGTGGGTTATTGTAGACTGTACTTGGCCAGTGACGTTCTAACTCTGTTGGGTATAGTCTGTAAGAACACAGACCAAATCTATTCAGAGTTCTGGTTAGATATAGGCTACTATTTTTCCACACCCCATTTAGTGATGGATTTGATTTTAAAAATTAGTAGGGAGGAAATAGGCCTAATCACCGACGTAGATCAGCACCTTTTTGTAGAGCGTTCAATGAGGGGAGGGTATGTTTTTCATGGGGACCGCGTCTTATCAACCGATCCGAGCGGACAAAGCACTGGTGCAAAGTCAAATGCAGTGTTCTTGGACATGAACTCATTGTACCCCTCGGCAATGTCTCACTACTCTTTGCCGTGTGGGAACTATCAATGGCTTGAGAATCCTTGTGAGTTCCCCGACATTACCACCGTCGAGGACAATGGGCCACAAGGATGGTTCTTTGAAATTGACGGTCACATTCCGCTGGCGCTTCACGACTCCGTCAAAGATTTTGTTTTTCCCTGTATCAATCGACCCGTGAGCAGGGACTCGCTGAGCCCCTACAAGCGATCATTGGTTGAGGATATGGGGATGCACTGGACTCCCTCCAAACAGAAACTGATTGCTGATTTGGACCCTAAGGAGAATATCGTTGTTCACCATGTGCTCTTGCGCTCCACTGTACGAACAATGGTTTCAAAATCACTAAAATACACAGGGTCCTGCAGTTCAATCAGCGACCATACTTGAAAACGTTTATCGATACTTTTGTCGATAAACGCTCTAGGGCAAACTCAAAGGTGGAGAAGGAAATGTACAAACTCATCCTAAATTCAGCGTTTGGCAAAATGTGTGAAAGCGTACGTAATAGATCTTGCTGCGACGTTGTGACTGACCCTATAGAGTGTGCACGAATTATTGCCGATCCCAATTTTACATCGTTCACGAGCATAGAGACTGGCATGGTTCTTCTACACAGGCGAAAGCGAAATGTGGTACTGAACAAGAATATAGCAGGCGGCAGTTCAGTACTGGAAATTTCCAAAAAGCTCATGTTGTCGTTTTTTTACAATGTGTGCAAGGTGCAATGGCCACGGGAGGGGGAGGTTCAAGTTTACTACGGGGATACAGATTCTCTGCTGTTAAAGGTAAATGGGACCGAAGATTTATTGGGTGATTTAGAAAAGGGGGAACACATCAGCTCGCGGATGGATTTCACCAACTGGAATCCATCACTCTACCCCGAGTTGGTGAAACGTCAAGCCCCCAACCAACTATTAATGTTAAAATCAGAGACGGGGAGTGATTTGATATCCAGGGGGGTGTTCCCGGGCCCCAAAGTTTATTGCGTTAAAACTCATAGTGGGGATGAAAAGAAGGCGTGTAAAGGGGTGCCTACACACTTTGTAAAGAGCAATTTCAACATGAGCGTGTACAGAGACTGTGTAGAAAGTAGCCTAGTGCCGAGAGCACAAGTGCTTGCAATTCGCTCTCTACAGTATAGAAATTATACTGTGAGAGTGGAAAAGAATGCAATGTCGTGTATATCCGACAAAGTCTATGTGCTCGAGAATGGTGTGAGTGTCCTGCCTCATGGCCACTACCGTATTTCAGACCGAGTTGAATGCATAGACTATCGCAATCAACTTGGTCTGGATAAATTAACCTAACCTGACTAACCAACTAACCATCACCAACCTTTCATAATTAACTAACCATCCAACCCGTTCATAAATTAAATGCTCCAACCTCACCTAACCCAACCTCAACTAACCACCTTAACCACCACCACTAACCCAACTAACCTGTAGCAGCAGCAGTGACGACAACTATTGTACAGTTTTCACCCCGCGGTTCCCGGGGGGGGGGGGCCTTCCCGCGGCCAGCTCCCGGGGGGGGGGGTCCCGCCCACGACCGGCTCCCGGGGGGGGGGCCACCTTTAAATTCACTGTAATGTTCAACTGTGCTATCCCGTGATTTTCAAGTGTTGTTTTCAAGTGTTTTTTTTTTGTACAAAAAAAAGTGTTGATGTTGTTGTACAGAAAAGTGTTTAAAGACAATAAGTTTTCTTGCTGTTGATGGACAAAAGTGTTGTTGTTGTACAGAAAAGTGTTTTTAAAGACAATAAGTGTTCTTGCTGTTGATGGACAAAAAGTGTTTTTATTTATATTGTACATAAAGTGTTATCATTGTTCATGTTGAACAAATATTTGTTTTCATATTGCCGTTAAAATAAATGCTACCATGAAATATTGTTTTTTGTTGTTCTTGAATAGATAGATCTATGGGAAAATTATTGCTACTACTTATTCATTGGACACGTATGTTTTACAGTTAGTCATAGTCCGACTGTTGTCAACAGCATGTATCAATTTAAAACACCCTTCAGGTGTTTTCTGTGCGGTCCCTCAATGTCGGGGAAAACAACACTTTTAAGTAAAATAATTCAAAATTGCGATAAAATGTTTTTGGAAAAACCGAAAAAATCTACTATTGCTATAGTATTTGGCAAGAGTCCTATGATCAAATAAAAGCTATTGCCACAACCATACCAATACAATTCATACGGGGACTTGATGTTTTCAATAGTATTGAATCGAACTCTTGGTTGATTGTTGATGATTTGGCTGAACCCATTGAATAGTTCTCACAGGAAATGCTACAACTGTTCACCGTTCGCTCCCACCATGAACACATTTCCATAACCCTAGTTCTACACAATCTGTTTCATCAGAGCAAATGTATGCGAACCCTTGCTTTGAATTGCACTATCTATATTATCTATCGAGTTGTTCGTGATTCTAGCTCGCTCATAACTCTCAATAAACAGATATACCCCGGCGCCCCTAAATTTCTGTTGTCAGCGTACACTCAGGCGACTAGCAAGCCCTACGGGTACATTTTGCTGGATCTTAATCAGAGCACACCCGAGGATCTACGCGTAGTCACCGACATTTTCAACAATGAAATTACAGTATATCTTCCGGTGAACAGTAGAAAAGGCTATTAGTTGCCATTATGACACTGAAGAAACTACACGAACAACAGCATTTATTTTCCGTTTTAAGCACTTCAAAACCCTTGCTTAGGAAGGCTATACTCAAACATGGTGTTGACAATGATTTCATTAATCTAATATCTGAACTTTGTTTAAATTTAACTGAGGGCAATGTTCAACTGTCAGAAGGTGTTAGACAACAGACAAAGCAACATCGTTCCACTGTACGCGCCTTGGCTTGTAAAAACAAGGGAAAAATTTTTAAAAGAAAACGGCTCCTTCAAGCGGGCGGTAGCTTTTTCACACTTTTACTGCCAATAATTGCAGGACTTGTAAACAGTTTTCTCTAGAGAATGGCTAAACCCTATAAATTGACACCATTTGAACTTGTCCTCTCGCCCGTCGAACATTTTGAAGACAATCTAGGCAAATTCATTAATGATGAGAATATTGCCGATGATAAAAAATTGCTTTTACTTCAAGATGCATTGCGAAGTGTGGACAAACATAAACCCTATCGTGAGAGACCCACCGTCGCCCCCACCGATCCATCTAAACAGGAAACATCTCCTCAAGATTCTGCACAATCAAAGGAGAAGGAATTGAATTCAATTGTATCGAAAATTGGAAACCTATTGCCAGTGACCTATCGAGAACAGAGTAAAAGAGTATTATCATATCTCATGTTAGAAACTGGTGATGAACAACTTCAAGTCGATAGCACAGGGAAACGAATTATAATTCAGGGAAAAAGTTATAATCTAGTTGATTTAATTTGTGATATGGTAACGAATCGTAAAGGACTATTATCCTTTGACAATAATCTATACACCTTTCTAAATGTATCAAACTTTCCCAAAAGTTTTATTGGCAATAAGCAAATTCTAAAGAAACTAAGAGAATATAGTCCTCCAACAACACCAACATCACCATTTAAAAAAGAAGAGGAAGATTCAATATTTGAAAATACTATCAGTAGCAATGATTTTACAACACCTGTGGCTACTAGTCAAAAGCGAAGACGAATTGATTCACCCTCCAGTGTGCAAAAGGGGAGTGGACATTACACTACGTGTTTGCGTTCAAAATGGTTAAAGTTCTGAAAGGTGTCTATGAAAATATTGGTCAAGCAGGAAGTTTAAGTTCTCCCAAAACGCTTTCTAAAGCTGTCTCCGGCACCACCACATTGAAAAAAGCAAAAGAGTATCTAGAGAATGAATTGAGTTACACACTGCATCGGAATCACAGGCTTCGCAGCAAACAATATCGACAAACTAAAGCCTTTTTCCCTCTGCATATAATGCAAACGGATCTTTTAACTTTAGACGCAGTTCAACGGCGTCACAATGCACCCTACAAATATATTCTGGTGGCAATCAATGTCTTTAGTCGCTATGCCTATGCCATTCCACTGCGATCAAAGAGAGGTGTTGAAGTTGCTCAGGCCATTGAAAGTATTCTTGAACAGAATTCATATAGAAAAATTCAATCGGATCGTGGCAGTGAATTTGTTAATCCCCATGTGCAAAAGGTTCTATTGAAATATAATACATCACTTTATCATAGTCACAGCCCAATAAAGGCTGCATTGGCTGAACGATTAATAAGAACGATTCGTCTATTAATTTCAAGATATTGTACCCTGAAAAATACATCGGCTTTTATTCATGATTTAGATAAAATCATGCAGATATACAACCATCGACCTCATCGATCTCTGTCCAACTCAAGCCCTCGGGATGTTCACTACAATGAAAATACATTTGATGCTTTTCTAAAGCAATATTCCAATGGTGAAAAAGAAAAAAAAATGTGAAGAAGAAATTCAATGTTGGTGATACTGTTCGAATTAATGGAACCACCAATATTTTTGAAAAGGGGAATTATTTATGGAGCACTGAACTTTTTAAAGTGTCCAAAATCCTGGACACCGAGCCCACGACATATCATCTGCGAGACACCAAAGATGATGAGATTCTCGGCGGTTTTTATGAATATGAACTGCAAAAAGTTAGAAACACTAGTGAAATTTATCAAATTGAAAAGATATTAAAGAGTCGCACACGCCATGGCAAGAGACAGTTGCTTGTTCGCTGGCTAGGATACAACTCAGATTTTGATTCTTGGGTCAGTGCTGAAGATATTGACAATGCCCAATGATTTCTATGTGACTTTCATGTCCAATGTTTCCGATCCTCTCTACAATGACTTAAATAGAACAAGTGATTTTTGGACGAAACTCTCCCCCACCATCAAATTCGATGGTGCGTATGAAGTGGCTCTTGTCGACTGTATTCTCAAAAATACCTACGACATCCTGAGAAAGGATCGTAAATATGATATAAAAATTAGACCCTATGATTGGCCGCCACCACCTTCAGGTGATCAAGAACAAATTCAAAAAATCAATTGGATGAATTATCCATATATTGAATTACCCTACGAGTAACTCACCTGTATGAATGATTTATGTCGTTCTATTAATAAAAGAATTTCCGCTCGTAAAAAAGGAGCTTTTCATTTCAACTATTCAAAGGAGGAGGGTAAGATCTACATTAGTTCACCAATTGCCAACGAAAAGGTTATTCTCAATGATAATCTAAAGGATGTTCTTGGCTTTAAGCTCAATATAATCAATGGTAAAAGTGCCGGAAACACTAATTTCATTTTTGCTGACTACCCGCCTGCCTTCTCCACAGACACTTGTATATTTCTCTACGCTTCATTTGTGGAAACATCTCGGGTTGGTAATTCAAATGTTCCCCTCCTACGAGTTCTTGAACGAAAAACCAATCAAGAACATATTCACCATTACAATATAAAGCATCTTCAGTATATTCCCGTAAACACTTCCTATTTGGAACTCTGTCAGTTAACACTAAGAACTGAATTGGGTGATCCCATAGCAATTTCAAAAGGTTTGGCTGTGATTACATGCCATTTTCGTCCCATCGTTCAACAGCAAGATGTCTAATAGAAAAGTGGTATTCACTTGTCCTGATATTGACTGCTATGTTAATACTCTTGGCCCAAGACAACAGGGCAATGGAATGGACTATTACAAAGGTCGCTCGTCAATGTCTGGCTACGGTCTTGGCAGTTGGTTTGCTAAGCTGTTTCGCTCTTCACTACCACTGGCTAGAAAATATCTTGTACCGGCTGCGACAGATTTTACATCCTCTACACTATACGATTGGGGCTCTGGCAAGGATTTTAAAAAAAGTGCTACGGAAAATCTTAGGTCCAGTGCGCGAACCCTTGGCGAGAGATTAAAACAAAATGGTAAAGGCTTAAAAAGGTCGAGAAACAATGCATCACTCATCAGTCTCCACTCAGGACGGAAACGAAAGACATCATCCCTCTTGTCAAAGAAAAGAAGGAAAAAGCCGACACGTGCTGTAAACAGAAGAAGAAGCCCCGGGAAGAAAATTGTTAGATCAAAACTAGATTTCTTCTCCTAAGATGTCCTACCTGCCGCATAAGGATTCTCAACCTTCAATCACCGCCTCATTGAATCTATTCAATGCTGAAAATGTTGATGTGAGTGTCAAGCATGGATACTATGAACAATTTTATCCACAACAACCCCTCTCCGATAATATCCACTTTCAAATTTATTCCAATGAAGACTACTTTATGGACATGTCTTCGTCATTTATAGATTTGCAAATGAAAGTCCGGAAATCCGATAATACAATGCCAATTCGGACCGATGGAATATCCTATGAAAATTGTATATTGCATAATTTATTTCGTCAAATTAGTGTCTACATCAATGGCACGCTGGTGAGCACAAGCAACAATCTCTCAAATTATACAAGCTATTTGCAATTCATGCTGATGACACCCAAGTCATACAAGGAATTGAGAGGTATCTCCAATGGATATGAATATATTACTAATACTGATAGTACAGATGCACTTAAAAATGCTACAACTAGTGAATTACATCTAGTTGGAAAAATATATCATGAAATATTTAATATACCCCAATGGCTGCCGCCCAATGTTAAAGTGGATATAAAACTGACGCTTGCACCCTCCAATTTCATATTGAGAAAAGAACTTGCTGCCAATCCTGATGTAAGTCTCTCCCTCACCTCGGCAATACTTCATGTACGCAAACAACAGGTCATGAGTTCTGTTGCTTTGGCAGTGGAAAAACTGAGAGCCAATGGAAATAATATTAAACTACTTGTTCCTCATACTATCACCAATCAAAGTCATATTGCCATGGGCTCACGCACCTTCACCGATTCATCCTTTATCAATGGTGAAATTCCATCAAAACTCGCTTTGGCATTTGTAAAAAGCGTAAGTGCAATAGGATCGTGGACTGAATGCCCACATAAATTCGAGATGTTTGGACTTTCATCTCTTGTGTGCAAAGTAAACGGTATCCCACTCTACAATCTATCTTTTGATAAATCCTATAGAACATTGTATGAGTTGACCATGCAAACCCTAGATCATGACTCTCAACTATTTGAAAATGGTATAACCGAAGAAATGTTTGCTAAAATACATGGTATCATTGTTCTGGATTTGTCTGGCACACAGGATATGAGTATAGTACGTACGGGGAGTATGCGTTTAGAGTGTACATTTACCGACCCATTGGCTGAGAGTATTGCACTAATGTCACTAAATCAATATGAAACCTGTTGGGAAATCACTCCCGAAGGCAGTGTTCTACTAGACTTGGCGCCATGAACACCAGTCAAATAATTAATGTATTTAATATGGACCCCTACATGTCCCAGTACAAATCCTATTGTCTGCCCTCGGACTTTCTTGGAAAAATTCAAAGTGCCAACAATACCTTGATTATTGTTAATAGCAGTCCGTCGACTGTGCTGACGGGTCATTGGCTGTGCATCTTTCAAACAAAGAAGACGATTGAATTTTTTGATCCTCTTGGTCTACCCTATACATTCTACACGCCACACATCAGCAACTATATTGAGAGCAGTGGGAAAACTATTATTCAAAATCGGAAGAGGGTGCAGGATCTAACGACTAAAAGCTGTGGCTTCCATGCACTACTATATTTTGTGTTCCGATGTCGTGGCTATACTTACAAGCAGTTTCTCCACATTTATAGTGACAATCCTCGTCTGAACGACTTTCTAGGGGAAAATATCCTCTCAGACCTATACAGTATTGATTTCAGTGCCCTAAGAGTAAAGTGCTTAAAAAATGTTTGTGAATTTGTTTATTAATAAAATGCATATATATATATATACAACAATGTCTTTAAATCTTCACTTTAGATTTCTTCTTCGGTGTATAGGCAACTGTCGTGAACCACTAATGCTGGTAAATTATTTGGATTCACTGTATATTGATCTTGATTGACTGCAAAGTCAGGGTCACATTTTCTACAGTACAATGTAACTTCACTCTTGTCATATCTCTTTGTATAGTCAATGATGCTATTTGCATTCATATTATGAAATTCATGAGTTTCAATCTGTCTATTTGAAGCAATATCACATACAGTGTTTTCAAATGGTGAATCACATTCGGTAACTGCCAAATAAAAATCATTTGGTTTATAGTCATAGTAGGCAGTGTCGTCACAACAATGACGTAGAAACCAAATTGTCTTGTTACCCCAATAGTTGAATCGTAGACCAGATTCCTCTTCCCAGAATAATTTAAATCCAGGACGATACCAATCTCGTAGAAATAAACTAAAATCATGTTTAGGATTCTTTCCAATCATAGCGGGGTAAGTATTCTCCCACTGATCACATTTATCATAGTGACAATTGGAGCACAGGTACCCTCTAGGGTGCGAGTCACACACCTCCTCAAGACATGAATTACATCCTTTAATTTGTACTGCATAGCCTCTATGTAATTTACAAGGATTACATAAATTGCACTTTTCACTATAGTCATCAATAATTGTACAATTCTCACATTGAGTCCCACTGCCAAGAGTGTACATGCACAATGGACATATATAGAACATTTTTGGTTTCCGATGTCAACTCACTCACAGCTAAAACGAAACTGATCGTTCCTGCCGATGGATAAATTCAGTGAGGGGAAATGTGGGGAGAGGAGTAGCTCTGTAACGTTACCTCTTTCGAATGACGGGGGGGCCATCTACATTGAATCCATTGGCAATGTTTTCAAAAGTATATCCACGATATGATTCTGCTTTGTTCCAATTAATATATCAATAAATTGACTATAAGCATTTGAATCACATTTTAAAAGTTTCATACAATAGTCCCATGGGGGAGAATCAGTCCTCATTATATTGTCAAGTGTTCCCTGACGAGAGAATATCCTGCGTTGAAGAGACAACTCGAAAAAATCGTCATCCAAAATCAAATGTTTTTCCATAAACACTAGATTTGATCTAATTCTCTCTTTCTCAAATCTATTCATTTTTCAATCCTTTCACTCTGACTGCTGACTCTAGACTGACCCTGATTCGTTAGCCACATAACCAGAAAAGAAAGGGAACATTTTCGATTTCGAAACAATTTTATTGAATAATTACAACAATAATACTATGCATGTACAATTAGCGATACAGTTTATTGTGTTCGATATGTTTCACCAATGCACTTAAAGCACATTGAAGTCTATTCACATGTGCTATATCAACTTTTGCAGCGAAACATAATTGATCTTCCATTTTAAATTTGCTCAAGGATATCACATATCTTGCATATACTTCATCCCATTCCAGACAAAGCCGTTATCCTCTCGTGATTTCCACCGCAATGTTTGGTGCTCTTGTATTATTACCATCAACTCCACTATCAACTTCTAGGAGGGTAAACATTCCACTCGTCATCATCACACAAATATATATATCCAAATGAGTAAAGTCAAACTGTTCTTCTCACTCCTTTGAATTCTATTCACAGACTAATAAAACTATAGCAAAAATCCTTCCCTCATATTCCCTCCATCGCTAATATGTAACCAGCCCTCTGATTGGCTGAGAAGGAAGATGTATCCGACTCTCTGATTGGCTGAGAAGGAAACACGTGATCTAACTGTTTTCTATTTCTGGAAACTCATAACATTCGTTGAGAGCGTGCCCAAAACAACAACAAATGCTGTTTCCTATTTCTGGACACCTTGACATTCGCTGAGAGCGTGCACTTACAACAACAACAACATCGACCTTGGAAAAAGAGGTCATTGACCCCATTAACCACGTGTTCTCCCTAGGGAGGCTATGCCCATATTTGGTGCCCCGTTCGGATCAATAGGGGCATTTCTACTGTCTTCGTTGCCTGGATTTGAGGAAGGATTAGAGAATCTTCATCTGGGAATTGCTCTGCAAAAAAAGTTACAGAAACTAGAACTTTTTTTTTCATTACCCAATGAATTTGATATCTCCCTGCTTTGAAATTCTTAAGGAAAATTACTCCCACCCCTTTGTCTCCCAAATTCGTGTTAACACATCGTGTTAACACCTTCGTGATGCACAAAAGAACTGTGCATCAGTACATCAGTAGAAAATTTCCTTGCGGTTCGCCAACACTGCCCCCCCCCGTAAAACGTGGGAAAATTCCTATCCCCAGTTCAATTTTTCCCTCTTTGAACTTGCCTTCCTCGATCTACTTCCACAAAAATCACCTTTGTGAACCTAATAAAATTCCCAACAAAATAGTAGAGATGAACTTTTGTCCTATAGTAAGTAAATATGTTAAATTAATGAATTTTTATCCCCATCCATTCTAGCCCTTTTTAGCTTCTAATTGTTGAATATTTATTACTAAAGTGGGCAATATCAGCAACGGGAAGATTTTTACCATTTGGTGTTACCTTGAATTACCTTAAATTGCAGCTAGGAACAATCTAAGGATTTCTCCTTGTAGAGCTCCGGAATAATGATTAATTGTATGCAAGAATCACTGGTGACCAGGTGCTTCTCCATCTTCGATAGCATCCCAATTGAATTTACACTCTTTGGAACTCAGCATCTAGCCTTCGTTTAAGAACATCAACGTATTTAGCAGTAACAGTTTCATTAGATAATTTGTTCCAATTGTTGACAATACGTGTTGAGAAGAATTGAGTACGAACTCTAGATGTCGTAGACTGCTTGACAAGTTTCAGTTGATGACCTCTAGTTCTTGAATTGGTGCTAACAGCAGGGAATAATGCTGGGAGAATGTTAGCCCTCGATATATCAAGCAACTTGGTGACATGATCATATGATTCAAGGAGATTGGTGTCAACAGATCTTCAGAACGAAAGCCATGTTGTGAACCGTGTAAAACATTATTTGCTTCAAGGTGTTTAACAACTGCAGAATTAATTATTTTTCAAGAACCTTAACAACTGCTGATGTCATGCTGATGGGTCGATAATTTTCAGCAAGGTCCTTTCTACCTTTTTAAAAATAAAAATAATCTGTGCAGTTTTCCAATCCTGAGGTAGTCTAGAAAGATTTAATGATAAATTGAACAGCAGGGAAAGAGGTTGACGCAAGACTTTGCGATATTCGTGTAGGATACGTGGGTGAATGTCGTCTGGGCCAGCAGATTTATTCAAGTTGAGGGATGTCAGTTCCTTTAGAGCCAAAGTATCTGTAATCAGAATTGGTTCCATATTATGTGATACATCATACAAGGGAGGTGTAGGATATACAATACTGGGGTTGGACAAACAAACAGAAGAGAAATATTGATTGAAAATTTTAAATTTCAGTTAAGGATCAGCAACTGATTTACTATCATGCAGGATATCCGGGATTTTGCGTCTGCTGCTACATTTTTGAGTGGCATAACACCAGAAAGATTTAGGGTTAACCTTAACTTTCTCTGCCAGTTTTTCCTCAAACCTTCTCTTCAACACTTTTATTTGGTTCGTTGTTTGATTACGAAAGGATTTGAAGACTAGATAATTTTCTGTGCTCTTATTTTTTCTATAAAAAATATACTTTTGTTGCTTAAGGACAAGATCATAGCTGGCAAAATTGGTCATCATATGGGACAACATGGCAGCCAAATTTGATTCCAAGTCCATAATACATGGAGCACTGGGGCTTCTATAAGCAACACCCACTACAATTGAAGTTCTTTGATTGTGTAATTTAATCCACACAGACTCAAATCCATCAGTATTCAGAGAATTGAATTGAATGCGACTAACATTTAGTCCATCTCTTATATAAAGGCACACTCCTCGAAGGCAGAGTGGGGAATTCAGATTAGAAAATAGTTGGTAAGCATCAACTTTGACTTCATCAGGAGTTAAAACTGACAAGGTATTTTTTGGTGAAACTTCTGTAATTGCAGCAACATCCACTCCTTCAGATTTCATACGAAAAAAGAGTTCAGAAAGCTTATTAGGGAGGCTATCAATATTGGAGCTAAGGAATCTCATCCCCTTAGAGGTAGAAATCAGCGAGGATGCAGGAACTAAATAGCTGTTAAGGCTATTGGATGCGGCACTAAGAAACGACAAGGAAGAAACATCAGTTAAACAAATTGTTGTTGAAGAAACAAGAGAAGTGTCAGCATCAGAAAGCAAACTATTATTATTGTGTTCACTACTAGACCATTGAGAGACAGAATTAGATGATGCAAGTCCATAAACATTTAAACAATTATTAGAGGTAGAAGGAGGCGCGTACATTAGCGGGACATTGGAGCGGTCTGGGGGATCGCTCCAACTGGCAAGTATTTTTTTAATGATGGCACACATTATCAAATCTGCTTCTCCCTTAGCTTTTCTGCATTTCAGCTCCTCAACTAGAGTTTGTGTTCAGTTGATGGTACAGAAAAGAGAAGAGGAGGGAGGCGGCTACCAGATAGTTGATGTCTATTAGAAAGTCTTTTTACTTGGGCTGGGGGGGCACCAATGTCAACTCCATAATTACGTAAGAGATAATTGTACAGAAAAACTGCATTATCAGTCTGGGGGGGGATACCATAAGCAACAATATTAAGACGTCTTTCAAAACGCTGGTGCTCTGAACGTGCTATCCAACGAACATCAGATTCAGATCATATGTCTGTTCTCAGTTGGGAAAGTGTTTGTGTCAACTGACTAGTGGTGGCAAACTCCTGCTTAAGATCTTCCCTAACAGATTTCAAGGAATTCTCCATAACTTATTTGTTATAAATTATAAATTATTTGCAATATCGATGTCGCTTTTAATGTCTGTTCTCAGTTGGGAAAGTGTTCTAAGCTTTTCTGCATTTCAGCTCCTAAACTAGAGCTTTGTGCTTTATGCGATCTTCCTTAGGTCTATCTCCATAAAAACTAATTGATCCTTTTGTTTCACAGGATTTCTGTATAATTTGCTTTCTAAATTCAGTTGATGGTACAGAGAAGAGAAGAGGAGGAGGGCGGCTACCAGATAGTTGATGCCTATTAGAAAGTCTTTTTACTTGGGCTGGGGGGGGGGCACCAACGTCAACTCCATAATTACGTAAGAGATAATTGTACAGAAAAACTGCATCATCAGACTGGGGGGGGGGGGTACTATAAGCAAAAATATTAGGACGTATTTCAAAACGCTGGCGCTCTGAACGTGCTATCCAACGAACATAAGATTCAGATAGTTGGGCTGACGGAAATTGAGACAACTTAGAGGACACTGTAGATACCGCTAGGTCCTGAACTGTTGAGGTAGAGCAAACTGATTGTAATGAATTTTCAATAGAATAGAATAGAATAGAATAAAATAGAATATGAGATATTGGCTAAAATAGGGCAAAAGCTAGCATAAGCACGTCAGAATTACCGTAACAAAACAAATGTTATGGGATAAACATAAAACAAAAAATTGAATCAATAATCAAACTGATGTTAGGGGATAAACATAAATCAAAAGTTATATCAATTATTAAAATGGGAAACAAATGTGTGATACCCTATTTGCAATATCGCTAACTTGTGCAGAAATGTCACTTTTTATGTCTGTTCTCAGTTGGGAAAGTGTTTGTCTCAACTGACTAGTTGTTGCAAACTCCTGCTTAAGATCTTCCGTGAAAGATTTCAAGGAATTGTCCATAACTGATGCTAACTTATTTATCACAGCTTGCTCACTAGAGGGGGGAGGGGGAGGGTTAATTTTGCAGGCTGGACATGACCAGGAACATGCAAGAGATTGCATCATCTTAGTTAGCAGTTTATATTCTCCAGGGGACAGGTCCAGACATTCACCACAGATCCACTTCTCACAAATACCAAACTCAATAGCAGAGAACCCTTCGTCCAGTTCAGTAGAACAGGCAGCACATTTCTCATTGCCTTTGATTGGGTTAATTTAATTGGGTGTTGGGAGAAAGTATCTGGGAAGTGAGAAGTCTGAGTTAGGTCTTTACTTTTGCCCAATGTGTGGGTATGAAGAGGATGACTTCATTAATTTTTTTGTGTTTTTGAGGAAAATCAAATGGTCTGAAGGAGGAATTTCTCCTGAGGTGGAACGCAAGGGAGGAATGAGTCGAGATAGAATTAAGCTATTGAAGTTTTATGGTGGTTAAGAAGTTGGGTAAGTTTTGTAGGTAGAGGTATGATACATAAGGACCAATTCTTATAATTTATTTATAATTTAATCTGGGTCCAAAAATAAGTTTATCATTTGTACTGTGTATTAACTTTGTATTAACCACTGCCCATAAAGGTTTTTAAAATTAACAAATATCATATCATATGCATTTTATAAATGCCAAACTTTCTCTTATAGTCTTAATTTACTAAATACTGTTTTATATCATTTTAGTCACAAGACTTGACTGTCTTTTTTTTTTTGTTGCTGTATTCATTTTAAATTCTGCGAAATTTTAACTTTTTTTTGCCTTTTCTTTGCAGATCTCATTTTTTTTTTCCTGGCCTGTCCTATCCTATCGCATTCTTCTTTTTCTTATTATACTGTGTTTATTGACTCTGAACTATGAATTCAGTCCATTTGGGCTTGTGATTGCCATTTTTGAAAATACATCTTATCTTTAAAACTCATCTTTGGCTGGTTATTTGAACGGTTTGACAAAAATAAGTCTTTTAATTTCGTTTTTTAGGCAATTTAATCACACACTTTTAATTTTTCGTTTTTTAGGCAATTTAATCACACGCTTTTAATTTTTGTCTTTTTTTCTAGGCAATTTAATCACGTGCTGTTGTGACATTAATTGGATTGTAAGTAACATACCGTTGCAAGTTCCGCTTGATGGTGCAACGTGTGCGGGCAAAGTTCTTTTGACGCAACTTCCTCCAGATTACCTTGACCCTTTGTGTCCTTCTGCTTTACCTTAATTTATGACTATTAAAGTTGTCTGTAGATTTTTTGCTTTGTTTTTAATCTATTAAAGTTGCTTTAATAAAGTAAATACGTTCTAAGACCACACTGGCTATGCATGACATATGAAAACAAGAAAGGAAAGGAAATAAAAAAAAAAAAATCAAAGGTGAGAAAATGAGGGTTTTGTCAGCCAATGGCAAAATATGAAGACGAAGAACAAGCAAATATTTTGACAAGGGCCTCCGCCAAGTCGTCTTCAGTGCTAAAAAAAAATAAAAAATAAAAAATAAAAAATAAAAAGAAAAACCTTGATTGTTTGATTTTTTTGCCACTGGCTGACAAAATCCTCATTTTCTCCCCTATTTGATTTGATTTTTCATTTTTTATTTCCTTTCATCTCTTGTATTCATACGTTAAATAAAGTAATATTGGTACCAACCTTCCCCCGGCAAGCTATTACATGTTTTGTATAAACAATAATTTTCGAAAGTAATTGGAGGATAATTAACACCCCTCTCACACCCACCTTTCCCCAAACACATCCAATTAAAATTTTGAGATAGCTATTTTATTCGACGTTGTTAAAAAGTCTGGAAATTATGTCTTTAAGGATGAAACTCCCCCAGAGCCCTCAGGGTAAGGGTTGTAATTTATGCCCTGTGGGCATATAAGGTTTTTTTTTACAGAAAGCGTTGTGGTTGAGACTTCAAAAAGGAATCATTCGATTGCAAATTGAAACGGCTAGTGCCCTTTTAAATAATCGAGAGTTATTGGATGGAAAGTAACCCCCCTCTCACGCCCACATTTCCCCAAGCACATCCAATCAAAATTTTGAGATAGCAATTTTGTTCAACGTAGTTGAAAGGTCCAGAAATTATTTCTTTGAGGATGACAACCCCATCACAGCCCATAGAAAGCGTCTCATAGAAAGCGTTGTCGTAGAAACTTCAAAAAAGACTCATTCGAATGGAAATTAAAAGAGCTAGTGCCTTTATTAATAGTCGGAAGTGATTGGAGGGCAACTAACCCTCCTCTCACACCCTCCATTTCCCCAAACACATCCAATCAAAATTTTTAGATAGCAGTTTTGGAAATTAGGTCTTTGAGGATGAAACCCCCCCCCCCCCCAGCCCTCAGAGCAAGGGTTGTAAGTTATGCCCTTGGGACATATAAAGTTTTTATTGAAAGTGTTGTCGCAGGAACTTCAAAAGGGCTCATTCGATTGGAATTGAAAGGGCTAGTGCCTTTTCTAATAGTTGAAAGTGATTGGAGAGCAACTAACGCCCCTCTCACGCCCATCATTTCCCCAAACACATCCAATCAAAATTTTGAGATAGCCATTTTTTTAACGTAGTAGAAAGTTCTGAAAATTAGGTCTTTGAGGATGAAAACCCCCTCACAGCCGTCAGGGCAAGGGTTGTAATTTATGCCCTGGGGGAATACAAAGTGTTTATAGAAAGCGTTGTCTTAGAAACTCAAAAAGGCCTCATTCGAGTGGAAATTGAAAGGGTTAGTGCCCTTTTTAATAGTCGAAAGCGATTGGAAGGCTTGACATTTTATAGTAGGCTAAACATCGATGTGGGTACAATTTTTTATTATTATTTTTTTTTTTTTGTTTAGACCAGGGCACTTCGTATTGAAGGAGTTGTCGTAGGAACTTCGAAAAGGGCTCATTCGATGGAAAATACTAAAGCTAAGGGTATTAAGGTGAAAATTTCAGGGAATGTTGAAAGGACCTAGAACTAAATCCAAACACACTTTGTGCATACAGGTTGGTAAAAGGAAGTATCAGCGATGTCACAGGAACTGTTTAGGGTATGAAGTTGAAACTCTTAGCGTATGTTGAGGGAGATATTGAAAAAAGGGTGCTTTGTGCATACTGCTACCAATAATACTAATATTACTGCAACTATTGCTAATACGAAAGCTAAGGGTATGAAAGTGGAGCTTTCAAGGAATGTTTATATTTTTTTTTTTATTTACAAACGGGTTACAATAAATAAATAAACAAACATCTCATTTAAAAAACACAATCCAATGCATTACTGCATGCCGGACAAAACCCGAAAAAAAAACACTTAAAAAAAAATATATAATATTTTCTTTTATTATCTTTTATTTCCTCGGACCCTAATATAACCCAAAAAGGGTCCAACCCAAAAACAAATAAATATCTTCTCTCGCCTCCCTCTCCCACCCCTCCAACAAAAAAGTGGGAACTTGAGAATCATCCACGCAAACAACCCAACACAACTCACAACATTCACAAAAAGAGAGGAGAAAAAAAAATAAATAAAAATAAAAAAAAGGAAATAAATCACTCATCCATTCAAAACCCAAACAATCATCTCACCAACAACATTCAACCAATCATTCTCTACACACAACCACTAAAATCTTACATATTGAGAAAAACAGCTTACTCTGAGGGAATTTCGAAATTCATCCAGATCTGTCTTGTTTTTACCTCCTCGGGAAGTTTGTTCCATACAGCCGGGCCATAAAAACGGATAGAAATGTAGACCTTGTTGTTACAGGGAACGGGGTTCGAATTGAATGGGCATTTCTTGTCTCATACCTGTGTTGAGATTCAGTAAATGCAATCGAGAAACATGAAGGTAGCAGGTTATTAAAACTTTTAAACATGAATCATGCCGTGTAAAACTTAACTAGGCCGAACAGTGGCAGAATCTTAATACCGTCGTATTGCCTTTGAACCGAGTCAGAACCTCGCATTCCAGATAAAACACGAACAGCTTTATTTTGTAGAACCCTCAGTGGCAGTAGATAAGTAATAAATGTCGCTGACCAAACACTTACACAATACAACGAATACGGATGAACCAGCGAGAAATACAGCATTCTTAAAATTTTCGGAGGGAAAAATGTTTCAGTTTCCGCAGCATTCCAACATTCCTGGCAATTTTTGTACACAGTGATTCAATATGAGGTTTAAACATAAGACACTCGTCAACTTGGACACCAAGATATTGGACCTAACTATGTCTCTGGAGATATCCACTTTCTAGTTGAATACCATGGATCCAAGGATAATAATTAGTATTTCTTCCATATAGAATAAATTTACTTTTACTATGATTCAAACATAATTTATCTACACGCATCCATCTTTCAATGCAACTCATACCTGTATTTAAAAGCAGAAATAAATCTGCCTCAGTCACAGCTGCCACAGAATACTGTGTGTCATCAGCGAAGCTAGGCAATATCATCTTTGACCTTCTAGCTGCAGGTCCCACATGACTAAATATCCTTTTAAGACACGCATTCAAATCATTAATATAGATTAAAAACAACAAGGGTCCAAGCACAGAACCCTGTGATACTCCACATCTCACATTCATATAATCAGAATGAACACTCCCAACCCCAACATACTGTTTCCTTCCACTCAAAAAAGACAAAATCAAACTATGAAAATTACCACGAATACCGGCATGCTCTAATTTTGATAATAATGCACTATGGTCAACAGAGTCGAATCGTTCATAATGTCCAGAAATATAGACGCAACTTTCAACCCCGCATCCAACGAATCATTGACAAATGTTGTTAAAAAAAGCAAAGCTTGCTCTGTTGACATCCCATGACGAAACCCGAACTGAGTAGGGTGAACATAAGAATTTGTATTTAAAAATCCACCATTCTTACATAAATCAGTTTTTCAAACAGACGCGATATTATTGGGAGCATTGATATTGGTCTGTAATTATTCATATCATTCTTATCACCATTCTTAAACAGGGGTACCACATGAGCACTTTTCAAACAATCCGGGTAAACTCCACTCTTAAAACATGAATTAATCAAATACAATAAATGACCTGAAATAATAGAGAAAACTGAACGAAGAATTCTAACACTGAAAAAATCCGACCCAGCTGCTGAATTCTTCATTGACTTCACCGTCGTCTCAAGCTCTGCAAGAGTCACTGGTCTTAAGAATATAGAGACTTCAGCTGCCTCGTCGAGAAAATCATTATAAGAGCCATCACTGGGTGACTGCACAACACTATCAGATACACTCTTACCAATATCTGTAAAATGTGCACACATGTTATTAGCAACTTGATTATCCGAGTGAGCATCAGGAATGTCAGGGATAGTCGGGGCAGTACTAGGGTTTGCTACCAACTTGATGATTCTCCACGTTTTCGCAGGATTGCCTTCTGCTTCTATAAATTTATTTTCAAAGTAGAGCTTTTTAGCCTGTCTTAGAAGGGTGTTAAGATTTTTAAGATTTTTAACTTTTGTAAATATCTTTATCTGATTGAGATTCAGTTTTAGTAGACCTTTCATAGAGCTCTTGTCTTTTATCCATCGATTTAAGTAGTGCTTTCGATATCCATGGTTTCTTTGCAACATCATAACGTGTACGCTTTTGTTTGAACTCTAGACTTTCATATAACATCTGAATCAGTTTATCATACCATTTACCAAATTTATCATTAACACAATCAGTACCATCAAGGCATTCAAATGACTCATTCGTAAGTTTAGTCCTATATTTGTATATAGCTTTCTTATCAATTATAGGCTGTTTAACTCCAGTCATACCATCTCCTTGACGACAACAACTAATAGCTGCACGGTGATGAACGTCGTGATGGAACGTCACGTGATGAAACGTCACAATAGCACAGTGATGGAAACGTCGTTCACTAACACTCGCGACAAGTCGCAGCTAACATTCAAAAACAGATTATCAATCACAGATGCAGAAGCTCCAGATATTCTAGTTGGAATATTAACAGAAGGGGAAAGGCCATAACTATACATAATATTCAAAAAACTTCTTGCCTTCGAATTCACATTTTGCACATTATTCAAATCAATATTAAAATCACCACTTATAAAGCAAGGCACTCGCGAATCCGGTATTTTATCCAACATATTATCCATCAGGTCCAAAAACTCATCCACATTTCCTGAAGGGGGCCTATAAACAACAACAAGAAATAACTTGCGCCCAGACAATGAAACCTCTAACACCATTGATTCAAAAATCATTTCTCGATATACAGCAATATCCGGCCTTGGCTTAACATTATATCCATTTTTCACATAAATTGCAAGACCACCATGCTGTCTTTCCACTGGATTCCGAAGAAACAACCTATAGCCTGGTATATAAAATAATGAAGAGTTGTGGTCTATCAGCCAAGTTTCTGTCAAAGCCATTACATCAGGTTCCAGCCTAGATGAAACTTCATTAATATAATTAAACGAACTATTTAAACCACGACAATTCATACCATACATTTTCAGCTCCTGCATAACTTTCCATTCATTCAATTCATTCAGGCACACATATTTTGAATCAGCACACTCAACATTCATTCCACCCTCAACCTGGTCTTCATTCATGATACCCTCACTCATCTGTGAAAAATCAACACAACGACTCTCAAGTTCCCCCAATCTATTCAAATTTATCTCAACCATTATCAAACATCAAAGACGGGCAAGAGAACAAAGCGAGAGAAACTAAACCATTTAACTTACCCCAAATTTTCATTCTACCATCAAGGTTCGAAGAAATAATGGGGCCATAACCAGGCACCAAAACACAAAAACCTGAAACAAACAAAAAACAAAATGAAATAAAATAAAACAAAAACTAATAAACGGTAATAGCCTTATAAAAGGCCACATCCAAATCACTCTAAACTCATATAGCTAAGGGCTACTAGCCAAATATACATAACTGCATCATACACAAGAAAAAAAATATATATAACATTACTTAACAAAACATCTCTCTTTTTACCATACATAACTCTTCCAAAAAAAAGAACCATCTTAGATAAATAAATATACAAAAAAAAGATATAAAGAGAAAAAAAAAACAACATCAACATGCAGATTTCATAGCTTCATACCATCCCATTTTTTTAACTTCCCAGTTTTCACGAATACACAATACCGGAGGAACCACCGGAGGCACCCAACATTGGATCCCCCTTCCTTGTAGAATCTTCCTTTTCTCAAGCAGTTCCCTCCTAATCAATCTAACTTCCTTGCTTACGTCATCACTCACAAAAACGGGTTTGCTAAAACCTAAGTCTTTTCCTTTCAGTTTCTTCGCATTACTCATAATAGCGAATCGACCTTGATATTCCGCAGTTTTAATCTTTACGAAATTGTCCGTAACATTAACAACAGAAAAAGATGGAATATCCGAAGCAGGAATCCCGAGCCCATCAACTAGAACACGTTTGACAGTGCTTTCAGTATCTGCACTCGGTCCAGGCTTAACATTCAAAAACAGAACATTATTCTTCTTATCCGTATTTTGAACCAACATCGACTGGTTCTTTAACAGGGCAACTTGAGTACAAAGTCCATTTATTATGACCTCTTGCGCATGCGTCTTATCAGTAAGTTTACCCACTTCATCATTAGTTTTGCTTGCATTAGCTTCAATAACCGCACACCGCGAGCCAAGGTGATCGACTGATTTTTTTTTTATAATCTCCATATCAGATTCTACGGTTTTCAGTGAGCACTTAATATCTGAAACATCTTTTTGTAATGTTTCGTAACATTTCTAAAATCATGGAAATGCTACCAGCATTTGTCCTTTCGCAATCTCGCACAAGACTAACATCAAAAGTTGAGTCCATTCCTGAGACTTCATCACAAGGCCTTTTCTGGCCTGTCTTTACTGGAGTAGATTTGTAAATTTCTCCAGCTTCTTGGGATACATTTTGATCATCCTGTTTCAACTTCTTCTTGTCATTATTTCCTTTATTCTTCTTCTTATTCCCCATTCTCGGCTAATAAAAAAAATAAAAAATCTGGCGCTTACCTCAATCGGAACCTTTTTTTACCCACGCGATTCTAGCGTGCTGTATATCAGCCGTTAAAAGGCACGGCAAACACCATTCATCCAAGATCAGCTACGGTCCTCAAAAAATCCACACTTTTACTCCTGCATCAACCAGCTACGAAATTACCTGCATGACATCATTTATTCTACAATGCAATTTGGCCAGCACTAGCCCCTACACAAATGTTAACATAATGAATGCATGATCGCAATTTTTATGCTTACACCTGAACTGTCCACTGTAATTTATTCTAAATTTAATCTGGCTTAAAAACAAAACAAATGTTTGCAGGTTAGATGCCAAACAAGAACTCAATAGTGATATATAACTAAATCAAAACATCCTACGAGTATATAGATTGTTAAGAGGATGTATTGGCTATACCCCAGGAATGGCTTAGAGCATTAAGTTGAAAATTTCCGGGGAAAAGAAAATAATTCTTTAAATCTTTTCGTTTTTTTAAGACTTTATGGTTTGGCCTGCTATTTGTATTTTGGAGAAAAATTTTCAGCTCTTTTTAAAAACATACACTCATTTAAAAATCTGGACACAAATAATAGTGTTTAATTTAGTTTCAGACCTCTTCTAGTTGACCTAAAATAGAAAACTTGATACCATTCGCAAAAAAAAACCCATCTGTTTGCTTACTTTGATAGCTTGGATACGCTTATGCTAATTTGATTTGGCTAAATTTTAGAGCAGAAGTAGCCCTGAAAGTTTGAACATAATACCCAGAGTCGTTCTTGGGATACTGCTGAGATGCCTTATTGGGAATTAGCATTAACACTGTGCATTTTGATTTAATCTTAAGGCAACATTTAGTTTTTAAATGTAATGGGCAAATGGGGGTTTTTCTAGTGGGAGGGGGACTAGTTGCCCTCCAATGACGTTCGACTATTAAAAAGGGCATTAGCCCTTTCTATTTTCAATCGAATGAGCCCTTTTCGAAGTTCAAATTTCGCTCAAATTCCTTGAAATTTTCACCTTCATACCCTTAGCATTAGTGGCAGCAGTAGTCACAGTAGTAGTAGTAGAAGTATCAGTAGCAGTAATAATAATAGTAGTAGCAGTAGCAGCGTTAGCAATAGTAGTAGTGTGCACATATTACCTTTTGGTCAGTTTAACATCCTGTCATTATGGTCTGGAGTTTTCAACTTAATACTCAAAGAAGTTCCTAAGATATTGCTAAGTTCTTTTGACAACCTGCATGCACACATAGTTTTTCGATTTTTTTTTTAACTTTGCCCTTAATATTGCTTGAAACTTTCACCTTAATACCCTTAGCCATAGAAGTAGCAGGAGCCATAATAATAGTAATAGTATTGTTGTAGTAGTTGTTGTTGTATTGGTAGTACTAGTAGCAGCAGTAGTATTAGTATTCATAGTATTATTCACATATTGACTTTTGGTCTGTTCAACACCCACCCCCCATCATTATTGGGAAGTTTCAACTTAATATGCCAAGTCGCTAATAAGATATTGCTGGCAAACCCCTTTTTGACACCCCACATGCACATAGTGTGTTTTGGTTTGTTTCAGTTTTTGCCATACCGTTTCCTGACATTTTCACCTTGTAATCCTTAGCCTTGGTAGCAGTCACAATAGAAGTAATAATTGTAGCAGCAGTAGTAGTAGCAATGGTGGTAATAGTAGGAGCAGTAGTGGTAGTAGTGGTAGTACCAGTGCTAGTAGTAGCGTGAACATCTGGCCTTTTAGTAAATTGATCACCCTTCCTGTAATTCCCTGAAAGTCCAACTTGATACCATAAGTCATTTCTGAGATACACTCTTTTGACAACCTGCATACACATAGGGTGTTTTGATTTAGTTAAACACTCCCCTCAACATTCCCTGAAAACTTCACCTGAATGCCCTTGGCCCTCTTGGACACTAAAGGTCAAATATTTCCCCCTATCCCGATAAAAATACTATGTGTAAACAATGGACGAATTGCATAACTTACAGCTCATGCTTCGAGGTCTTAGGAGGGATTGTCGTTCCAAGATTCCTAGTTGTTGGAATCTCGAAATTTTGAGCGGGTGTCTTCAGGGAAAAAATGATTGGAAGGGGGTCTTGTTGCCCTCCATTTACTTTGGCTCCTAAAAAGGACAATAGAACATGTAATTTCCAATCAAAGAGCCCATTCAATTATTTCACAACAACACCTTCCATAAGAAATGCCTTAGTAAAAAAAAAGAAGAAAAAACAAATAATACATTTGTCCAATTTTGCTCTTTACTTAAGCAGCACTATTGTACAACCAAAGGATCAAAACATGTTTTCAACGCTTTTTCTTGTATAATGTTAATCAACTCAAGATTGCTGAGACCTTCAGGAATGAGTATCAGCGTTTATTAGACTGTCATTCTACATTATTTTCAGTAATCTTGGTTATCATGTTGTTATTATTTCTTTTTTATTAATGTTGTGACAAATTAAACACAAAACTTGGAATAAATATTGTTTTCAGTAAGCAAAAATGATATTCTGCCCTTTAGAAGGCAATTGAGAATATTATCCCTACACCTATTTGCCATAGTTCTGTTTAATTCAAGTTTAACTTTATTGTTTATTGTAATTTCTGTTCGTTTTGGGCTTCAATTATCGACTGAAAGTGATTTATGTCCATTTTAAACTTGAATTACTATTTGACTTCATTTCCGCTCGTTTTGGGCTTTCTGTACCTTTTTACTTTTCTTTGACAAACTTCATTTGTTGAAAAGTGTTTTTTTTTTCTTCGAAAGAAATACCTTTGTCTAGACCGGCATTAGACTAGCATAAAAAGAATGTGGTGCCATTTTTCTGAAAAAGAAAAGATTCTCTTTTGGATATACCATTTTTAAAATTTGGAGGGGTTTACCAAATTTTAAGCTGAAACAAAATTTACAGTGACGAACGAAAGCACCACTCCCATTGAGATAAAAAAAAAAGAATAGAGGCCTGATTCTTTAAAATTTCGTGGTCAGATTTTGCCACCCACTGGAAGTCTTTTTATTTTGAACTCATCGTTATAATCTCAAAAGTTTTGTCTACTGCTTGCCTTGTTTTGTATGGTTTTGGGTAGAATAGTCATAACATCTTTTTTTTATGTGACTAAACTCTTGGAATTCTGACCAAGATTTTTAGATATTAAAATAAACCGTGAATCAAGATTGACAAAAAGTTTTGAGGAATCTCGTCTTCTTATTAAAACCCTATGATTGCTCCAGCCACCCTTTGTTTGCAAAGGTGTTCAAGAGTCAGTAGAACAGTTGACATGGAGTCTCACTTCTATATTTAAAAATGCTCGTAGCACTATCTTGATGCTCATTTAAGTTTATGTCTCAACTGAACTATTTTCTTTTCTTGTTTTTACTGTTAGATTTAATGAAGCAGGGAGGGGAGAGGGAGGTTATAAAAAACAGATGAGTGTTCTGAATTTCAAATACCCCTGATAACTTGTACGCCTACTGGAGCACTTTGAAAAATGTAAATGTACCGCCATATGGTTCCTAGATTGTGAAAAAGATCGTCCAAAGGATATACTTGCCGTGTGATTGTATCAAAAGCAAACACCACATCTTACATTTCCTTGATTCGAAAGGAAAAGCGGAGATAATATTTTTTTAAGCTTTGTGTAAGACGATATTACTTGATAGTATATTACAGTGAGAGCTGTGATTTTATTATAGTCTTATCCACCTAACTACTGTTTCAGCAATTTTTTCTGCCAATCTTCTGAAGTCTTTTCAATTTTCACAAAATCATAGATCTGGTCGACAGAAAGTAGATGACATCAACTGCTCCCAAACCATGAAAATTAGTCAGTGATTCTCCTATATATATTTTTATTTTATCAAGCTTATCTTTAATGTCTTGTTTCGGTCACTCCTGAATTACTATCAATAAAGTTTTTAAGCGATAAAATTGCTGTCGTAAAAGCTAAGACAATAACTTAATTAATTTCACCGTAAGATTTAAATTCACAAAAGAGAAATTAGGTGAAAATTACCTTTTTAGCATTCAGCTGCAGTAGCGTTCTGAGACAAAGGTTATACGTCATCATTTATTATTAGCCCCCCACCTTCGTCTTTGTCTTATAAAATATTTGATATATGATAATTTAATTTTACTGTAGTTTCATTTTTATTTTCAATGTTGTAATAAGTATTTAAGAAAATATTTGTAATATAATTCATTTTCATTAAAGCACCAATGATGTAGTAAGTTTTATACTTTCATAGACAGCGCAATAGCGCTGCCTAAGTAAAGAACGATGTGGGCACAATGTTTTTTTTTTTTCCTCCATACCCGGGCACTTCGTATCGAAGGAGTTGTCGTAGAAACTTCGAAAAGGGCTCATTCCATTGGAAAGTGGAGTGGCTAGTGCCCTTTTTAATAGTCGAAAGTGATTAGAGGTTAACTAGCCCCCCCCCCCCACGTCCATCATTCCCCAAACAGATCCAATCAAAATTTTGAGATAGCTATTTTGTTCAGCGTAGTTGATTTCCGGATAGAAAATATGTTTTTGAGGAGGACACTCCCCCGCAACCCTCAGGGCAAGGGTTTTAGGATATGCCCTGAGGGCATATAAGAACGATGTTGGCACAATGTATCATTTTTTATTTTTTTCCTTTGGAGCAAGGAACTTTTTATGGACGGGGGCGTCGTAGAAACTTCAAAAGGGGCTCATTCGATTGGAAATTGAGAGTTCTAGTGCCCTTTTTAATAGTTGAAAGTGATTGAAGGGCAACTAGCCCCCCACGCCCATCATTAATTTTGAGATAGCCATTTTGTTCAGCGTAGTTGATTTCCAGATAGAAAATATGTTTTTGAGAAAGACCTTCACCAACAACCCTCAGGGCAAGGGTTTTAAGTTATGCCCTGGGGGCATTTAAGGTTTTTACAGAAGGCGTTGTCGTAGAAACTTCAAAACAGGCTCATTCGATTGGAAATTCAAAAGGCTAGTGCCCTTTTTAAGAGTCGAAAGTGATTGGAGGTCACGCCCATCATTCCACCAAACACATCCAATCAAAACTTTGAGACAGCTATTTTATTCAGCCTAGTTCATTTCAAGATAGAAAATATGCTTTTTAGGAGGCAACTCCCCAACAACCCTCAGGACAAGGGTTTTAAGTTACGCCCTGGGGGCATATAAGGTTTTTACAGAAGGCGTTGTCGTAGAAACTTCAAAAAAGGCTCATTCGATTGGAAATTCAAAGGGCTAGTGCCCTTTTTAATAGTCAAAAGTGATTGGAGGGCAACTAGCCCCCCACGCCCATCATTCCTCAAAACACATCCAATAAAAATTTTGAGATAGCCATTTTGCTCAGCCTTGTTGATCTCCAGATAGAAAATATGTTTTTGAGGAGGACACTCCCCCAGAGCCCTCAGGGCTAGGGTTTTAAGTTATGCCCAGGAGGCATATAAGGATTTTATAGAAGGCGTTGTCGTAGAAACTTCAAAAAAAGCTAATTCGATTGAAAATTCAAAGGGCTAGGGCCCTTTTTAAGAGTCGAAAGTGATTTGAGGGAAACTAGCCCCCCCCCACACCCATCATTCCCCCAAACACATCCAATAAAAATTTTGAGATAACCATTTTGTTCAGCGTAGCTGATTTCCAGATAGAAAATATGTTTTTGAGGAGGACACTCCCCCACAACCCTCTGGGCATGGGTTATAAGTTATGCCCTGGGGGCATATAAGGTTTTCATTGAAATCTTTGTCATAGAAACTTGAAAAAGGGCTCATTCGATTTGAAATTCAAAGATCTATAAACATTTTTAATGTTCGAAAGTGATTTGAAGGTAACTAACCAGTTACCCCCTCTCACGCCCACCTTTTCCCCAAACACATTCAATCAAAGTTTTTAGATAGCCGTTTTATTCAACGTAGTTGAAAGTTTTGTAAATTAGGTCTTTAAGGATGACAACCCCTCCCCCCACAGCCCTCAGGGCAAGGGTTGTAAGTTGTGCCCTGCGGGCATATAAATTTTTATTAAAACCGTTGTCGTAGAAACTTCAAAAGGGCTCATTCAATTTGAAATTGAAAGGGCTAGTACCTTTTTTAATAGTTGAATGTGATTGGATAGTGAATAACGCCCCTCTTATGCCCACCATTCTCCCAAACACATCCAATCAAAATTTTGAGATATCCATTTTGTTCTACGTTGTTGAACGTTCTGGAAATTAGGTCTTTTAGGACTATAGCCCCTCAGAGCCCTCAGTGCAAGGGTTGTAAGTTATGCCCTGGGGGGAAATAAAGTTTTTATTGAAAGCATTGTCGTAGAAACTTCGAAAAGGCTCATTCAATTGGAAATTGAAAGGGCTAGGGCCTTTTTTAATAGTTGAAATTTATTGGATAGCAACTAACAACCCTCTCACGTCCACCATTTTCCAAAACACATCCAATCATTATTTTGAGATATCCATTTTGTTCAACGGAGTTGAACGTTCTGGAGATTAGGTCTTTTAGGATGATAACCCCCTCAGAGCCCTCAGTGCAAGGGTTGTAAGTCATGCCCTGGGGGCATATAAGGTTTATATAGAAAGTTGTTGTATAAATCATAGGCAGTGCGATCGCGCTGCCTAAGTAAAGTACGGGGAAACTCGAGAACGAGACAAGAAACGGGGGCTAAGTAAAGAGGAAGACACTCCCCACAACCCTTAGGGCAAATGTTTTAAGTTATGCCCTGGGGTATATAAGAACAGTGTTGGCACAATGTTTTATCTATTAATTTTCTTCTTTAGAGCAGGGCACTTTGTATCAAATAAGTTGTCGTAGAAACTTCAAAAAGGGCTCATTCAATTAGAAATTGGAGTGGCTTGTGCCCTTTTTAATAGTCGAAAGTTATTGGAAGGCAACTGACACCTCTTCCACGCCCACCATTTGCCGAAACACATCCAATCAAAGTTTTGATATAGCCATTTTGTTCAGCGTAGTTGATTTCCAGATGGTAATTATGTTTTTGAGGAGGACAGTCCCTAACAGCCCTTAGGGCAAGGGTTTTATCTTATGCCATGGGGGCATATAAGGTTTTATATAGAAGGTGTTGTCGTAGAAACTTAAAAAAGGCTCATTCGATTGGAAATTCAAAGGGCTAGTGCCCTTTTTAATAGACGAAAGTGATTAGAGGACAACTAACCCGCCTCTCACGCCCACCTTTTCCCAAACACATCTAATCAAAACTTTGAGATAGCCATTTTTTCAACGTAGTTTTAAGTTCTGGAAATCAGGTCTTTGAGGATGACAACCCCCCCCCCCCCACACACACACACAGCCCTCAAGGAAAGGGTTGTAAATATGCCCAGGATGCATATAAGGTTTTATATTACCCGTTGTCGTAGAAACTTCAAAAAGGGTTCATTCGATTGGAAATTGAAATGGCTACTGCCCATTTTAATAGTCAAAAGTAATTGGAAAGCAACTAATACCCATTCCACGCCCACCATTTCCCCAAAACACATCCAATAAAGATTTTGAGATAGCCATTTTGTTCCACACAGTTCAAAGTTCAGGAAATTATTTCTTTGAGAAGGACACTCCTCCCACAGTCTTCGGGGCAAGGGTTATAAGTTATGCCCTTGGGCATGTAAGGTTTTATTGAAATCTTTGTCGTAGAAACTTGAAAAATCGCTCATTCGATTGGAAATTCAAAGGGCTAGTGCTCTTTTGATAGTCCAAAGTAATTTGAGGGCAACTATCCCCCCTCTCACGCCCATCTTTTTCGCAACACATCCAATCAATATTTTAGATAGACATTTTATTCAACGTAGTTGAAATTTTTGGAAATTAGGTATTTAAGGATGACAGCCCCTCCCACTCCCACAGCCCACAGGGCAAGGGTTGTAAGTTATGCCCTCGGGGCATATAAGGTTTTTATTGAAAACTTCAAAAGGCCTCATTCAATTGGAAATTGAAGGGCTAGTGCCTTTTTTAATAATTGAAAGTGATTGGAGGGCGACTAACACCTATCTCACGCCCACCATTTTCCCAAACACATCCAATCAAAATTTTGAGATATCCATTTTGTTCAACGTAGTTGAAAGTTCTTGAAATTAGGTGTTTTAGGACGATAACCCCCTCAGAGCCCTCAGTGCAAGTTATTCCCTTGTAAGGTTTGTAAGTTATGTCCTTTGGGCATATAAAGTTTATATAGAAAGTTGTTATAGAAATTTAAAAAGGGCTCTTTTGATTGAAAATTGAAATTGCCCATTTTAATAGTCGTAAGTGTGTGGAGGGTAATTAACCCCCCTCTTACGCCCAACATTTCCCCAAAAAACATTCAATCAAAGCTTAGAGATAGCCATTTTGTTCAACGTAGTTGAAAGTTCTGGAAATTATGTATTTAAGGATGACAAACCCCCAGAGCCCCAAGGGCAAATGTTGCAAGTTCTGCCCAGGGGGCATACAAGTTTTTATAGATAGAGTTGTCGTAAAACTTGAAAAGGGGCTTATCAATTGGAAATTTAGAGGGCTAGTGTCCTTTTTAATAATCAGAAGTGATTGGAGGGTAACTAACCCCCCTCCCATGCCCATCATTCCTCTAAACACATCCAATCAAAATTTTCACATAGCCGTTTTTTCAACGTAGTAGAAAGTTCTGGAAATTAGGTCTTTGAGAATGACAACCCCCCCAGCACTCAGGGCAAGGGTTGTAAGTTATGTCCTGGGGGCATATAAGATTTTTATTGAAAGTTTTTGTCTTAGAAACTTCAAAAGAGCTCATTTGATTGGAAATTGAAAGGACAAGGGCTATTTTTAATAGTTAAAAGTGATTGGAGAGTGACTAACGCCCCTCTCACGCCCACCATTTCCCCAGACACATATTTTGATACAGCCATTTTGTTTAACGTAGTTGAAAGATCTGGAAATTGGGTCTTAGAGGATGATAACCACCCTAACAAACCTTAGGGTAAGGGTTGTAATTTATGCCCTGGGGGCATATAAGGTGTTTGTAGAAAGCGTTTTTCGTTTCCAAAAGGGCTCATTCGATCGGAAATCGAAAGGCCTAGTGCCCTTTTTAATAGTTGAAAGTGATTGGAAGGCTTGACATTTTTAAAGTAAAGATCGAAGTGGGTTGAGTGGGATATTTATTGTAATTTCTGTTCGTTTCTGGGTTTCATTTATTTATCGATGCTGATTTGTGGTAGTTTCACGCTTGGTAGATTATTTGATTTTATATTTGCTCATTTTTTGTTTAATGGAGTTCTTTACTTTTCTTTGAAAACCTTATTTTGTGGAAAAAATTTTTTTTTAATTAATTACAGTTATAGAAGGAAACAGTACCCATACTCTTGTTTGTAGTGATTTTTGTTCGTTTCAATTTTGTTTCGCATATTTAATTAAAGTTTTATTCTTTTTAAGGATTGTTTCATTTATACTACAATAGTTAGATTTTTTTTTCGTTTTAAGTCTGATTTGCATATTTATTTTAGCTGAACTCGCTTTAAGATTTATTTATTCAATTATACTAGTACAAAAAAAGAATAAAAACGAAAGCAATACTAAACCAGAAGAATGGAACAAAAAGAACAGTGCAAGAAGGGATAAGAAAAGTAGAAGCAATATTTTTTTTTAAAGAAAACCAAAAACAATTGACCTCCCCCCTCCACAAAAAAAATATCAAACCAAATGTATTTAAGCTACTCCAACCCCGTCCAGGTGATAAGAGTCCAGCCTAATGCAGGTTAGAATTTAATTACTCTAAGCTTTATTGACGAGAGTAATATCCCATCACTGCTTTCAAGCACATGCCCTTTTTAGTTTTAAGTGCATGCCCTTCCTTTTCCCATAGAATTCAAGCGTACCTGCTTCTAGCTGGCAAAGAGTTTAATGTCCTTGGCAAGAGTTCAATGGTTAGGTCAGGTGTTTTTCTATGACACCCCCTTTGTTCTTCTATAAAAGTCCTCTGACGTCGTGGTACACCCCCCCCCCCAGTTTCAACGCGCATGTTACACCATGCAACACACCCTTGCCTTTAAAGGGTCAGATAAGTGGAGCTAACAAACCCTGAAGCCGTCCCACCTACGCAACGTGGTTACTGGTTCTTTTAAAGGGAACACAGTTGCCAAGACTCCATGACACACCCCTCTGGACTCTAATGACGACTTACACAATTTCAAACGGGCAGATATGTACTTTTTGACAGGAACCTATGGGGGAATCCTCGCTTGTAACGTAATGACAGCTCACTCCTTACGTAATTATTGTGCAACACTGTCATGTGGTACTTTTTTTTGCCAAAATCCTCCAAAGCATTTTTTTCATTAACTTAAGGACGGTACACACTTTATGTAAGGTCAGCGCATCTTACGCAGAAACGGATCATCTATCACTGCCAGATAATACCATTTCGAAATTTTTACCCCAAAAGCCTCAAGACATTTTCTTTTTTTCGGTGTTTCATTTTTCAATCGAAACACCTTTCATTTTTTTCTATAGTTCTTGACCCCGCCAGGACTTGAAAGGTCATTCTCTTCTAATGGTAAAGCGCCCCAAGCAAGTCGTTCATGAAATCATTTCCAGTATTTTGTATCTTGAACCATATTCTAAAATAACCTATTGCATGACAGCTAAGACTCAACATTTTTGGCCACTCGTTAGAATGTTGCGTTTACGGCCAAAATTTGGCACGGACTTGGAAAACATCTATTTCCAGAGATAATACCTCAAGAAGGAAAATCCATTTCTTGCAGTACCTGTTATATTCTCACCTCTTCCAAGGGAGAAACTCCTTAGTGTCTTCACTCTAACTTTTAAGCTGTACTTCATCCCCACAATGACATTACATGACCCCCCTCCGAACCCTGACAAATTATCATCTCCACTAAGACATTTTTCAAGCATTTCATATTAAAAATCGTGTCTTTAAATCCCATAATTCAAGTTTTTTGCATCCAAAACCAATCTTAATGTCCCAAAAATACTCTACGCCACCATGGCATTTCACCCATGTGACACCGGCCCACCCCCAACCCTCTTGATGACCTGATATTAATAATATATTTAAGCCATGTTAAGAGATTTTTTTGAAGAACCTTTAACGAAATGCACCATTTCATTGAGTATTGTTAGATTTCACTCCCCCTCTAGCAAAAAATTTATTTAACACCTCCCCTCTTATCCTTAAGATCTACTGTATACTAGTCAATGACAATGCATACCACCTTGGTAAATTATGGATGATATTAAACACCCCCATGACATCGCTATATCCCCCACCCTCAGTACATCTTCAGGCATTCTCTAATAAAAATTATGTTTTTTAAATTCCGTGATTCAAGTTTTTGCAGCACAGCCCTATCAAGATGCCCCAAAAAACACTACACCGCCATGGCATCACCCCCATCCGTCACCATATGGCACCAGACCCCCCCCCCCCCCCGGCGCCTGCTGATATAAGTAGTATAATTAACCATATTAAGAGGTATTATTGAAAGACTGTTAACAAAAATATCCACTTCTTTGAGTGGGATGTTAGATTTTTCAATATCCTAACAACAGATTCCACCCTCCACCTAGCAATCATTTTCAGAGGGAGCCTTGACAATAGATGCAATTTTTAGGCATTATTTTGACTTATAAAAGCATAAAATATAAGCAATAACATGTGTAATTTAAGAAAAACGAGGGGAGAGGACTCCAGGGGAGGAGAGGCTGTTTTTCTCAGTCCGTAAACAACCCCGGGCACATTTTTTCGGTAATAATATCAAAACACGCAAAGGCGGGAAAATTCTATTTCGAGAAATTCTTGTTCCCACCAATCCAGCGCACTGCGGGTGAGTTTGGTCAGTGCCTACCCATTTTGGGGATAAAATCCTGGCTTCAGCTAGGCGATAAAGGAGGTTAAAAAATGGTCTTGCTCGAGATAATTCAAAAAGTAGTAGTAATAGGGAAATCATCATTGGGCTTCTACGACAACCCTTTAACGTCACATTATCCCTGTTTCTGCTGGCAAGCAGAAACAGGAGCTCCCTGTTTCTGGAGTTCAGCTGGCAAAGATCCCCACCCCTGGAAAATCGCCCAAGATTCCAGGCGTTCTAATGTTTCATCTTTATTGGCATGATTCCTAGTGATTTTGGTGCATTGTTTTTCAAGAAGATTCCCAGGATTTCCGTGACCAGGTCTATAATGAATGATGCCAGTGATTCTCGCAAGCTAGACTAAAGGGAGCTCCAGCACGGCAAACACACACGTGCTGCGTATTAACGGCGATGCATATATTAAGCAAAGATACTTAATGGAAGAGCTTGGAAGATAATCTTGCGAGAAGGGTAGATACCCACACAATTAAAAAGTACACTTATGGCCCCGAGCGGAATAGAGCTACGACACTGTTTTCACAGTAGCACCAGCCCTCCACATGACACTAGCCCTCAACCCCTAGGACATTTTCAACCTATTTCTCCCCAAAAATAAACTAAAATATCCCATTAAATAATATATTTTTGAAAAAAGAGAAGTATCACACTATATACACCTCACAGTATCACACTATAACTACTCTCTTGAAGCCCTCTGTCAACGCCCCCAATCTCCACCAAAACACTTTTCAGACATTTCTTGCTAAAATTTTATTTTCAACTCATTCAATCGGGTTCTTGCAAGTAATTCACCCCATAGTACCAAACTATAACTATTCTAAGACACCCCCAGCCATCATCACATCTCCCCCAAAACACTTTTCAGACTTTTCTTTTTTAAATTTTTATTCAAGTCATTCATTTGGGTTTTTGCAAGCAATTCACGCCACACTACCACACAAAAACGAATCTCTAGCAGTCCTCTGTTATAGTCCCATCTCCCCCAAAACACTTTTCAGATATTTCTTGTTAAAAAATTTATTTTCAAGTCATTCATTTCGGTTCTTGCAAACAATTCAGCCCACAGTACCACACTATAACTACTCTAAGACACCCCTCTGTCATCGTTCCCATCACCCCTAAAACACTCTTCAGACATTTCTAGTTAAAAATTTTATTTTCAACTCATTCATTAGGGTTTTTGCATGCAATTCAGAACAGAGTACAGCACTATAACTACTCTAAGACACCCCTCTCTCATCACCATATCTCCCACAAAATACTATTCAGACATTTCTTGTTAAAAAGTTTATTTCAAGTTATTCATTCGGGTCTTCGCAAGCAATTCACGCCACAGTACAGCACTATAACTACTCTAAGACACCCCTCTGCCATCACCCCCATCTCCCCACAAAACACTTTCCAGAAATTTCTTGTTAAAAATTTTATTAAAAATCAATCATTCGGGTTATTGCAAGGAATTCACTCCAAGTAGAGCACTATAACTACTCTAAGACACCCTCTGCTATCGTCCCATCTCCCGCAAAACACTTTTAAGACATTTCTTGTTAAAAATTTTATTTCAAGTTATTCATTCGGATTATTGTAAGTAATTCACACCCCAGTACTGCACTATAACTACTTTAAGACAGCCCTCTACCATCCCCCATCTCCCCACAAAACACTTTTCAGACATTTCCTGTTAGAAATTTTATTTTCAATTCATTCATTCGGGTTTTCGTAAGCAATTCAAGTCGTAGTACAGCACTATAACTACTCTAAGACATCCATCTGCCATCACTCCATCTCCCTCAAAACACTTTTCAGACATTTCTTGTTAAAAATTAATTTCAAGTCATTTATTCGGGTTTTTTTCATGCAAGTAACACCGCATTACCACACTATAACTACTCTAAGACCCCCTATATGATCACCCACCCCCTCCCCAAAAACAAAACACTTTTTAGACATTTCTTTTTAAAATTTTATTTTCATTCATTCATTCGGATTTTCGCTAGCAATTCAGCCCAAACTACCAAACTATGACTACTCTAAGACACCCCTCTGTCATCGCCACATCTCCCCCAAAACATATTTTAGACATTTTTTGTTAAAAATTTTATTTTCAATTCATTCATTCGAGTTTTTGCAAGCAATTCACACCACAGTACCACACTATAATTACTCTAAGACACCCCTCTGCCATCACGCCATCTCACCCAAAACACTTTTTAGACATTTCTTGTTAAAAATTTTATTTTCAACTCATTCATTCTTTTTTTTCATTAGCCTGGGGGGGGGGGGGTAGTTAGTAATTTCAAAGAGACCCTCCTAACATAACCACCAGAGGATCATAGGGCCTAATTCAACTGGGGAATTCCTAGCGAGGATTTCCAACAGGGTCTCCCTAATCCAACCACCAGAGGAACCCAGCAACCATTTCAAATGGAACGCGAAATTCCAATTCAACAAGGGCCCTAGCAATCATTTCCAACGAGGGTGAAACCCCCCCCCCCACCTAACCTAACCACCGAAAGACCGCAGCAAGCAATTCAACTGAGGCCCATGCTCTGTTCATGGAGCTTGTAGCATGCTGATTTTTATTAGTGGAGCTTATCGCATGATTTTTTGTTCGTTCATCTTCTTGCACGCTAGTTTTCTCTATGTGAAACTTTTCTCCTCACGAAACTGATTTTCTTCACGGATCTGATGTGCTGATTTTTGCTCATGGAATTTGTTGAATGCTGATTTTTGTTCGTGAAACACGTTACATGTTGATTTAACTCTTCATGAAACTTTTATATTGTTTCTTTTTGTCCTCGTGAAACTGATTTTGTTCATGGAACCTGTCGAGTCCTGATTTTTTTGCTCATGAAACTTCTTGCTTGTTGATTTTTTTTCTCTTCGTGAACCTCTTACATTGATTGTTCTCCTCGCGAGACTGATTTTATTCATGGAAATTATGCTTACCTTTGTCCATAGAACTTGTTTCATGCTGAGTTTTTATTCATGAAACTTATTGCATGTTGAATTTCCCCTTCGTGAAACTCGTACATTGATTTTTTCCTGATGAAACTGAGTTTGTCCAAGGAAGTTCTTACATTTTACTTTTTTGTCAGTGGAACATCTTGCATGCTGTTTTTTTTTTTTGTGAAACTTGTTACACCTTGATTTTCTTTTCATGAAACATGTACATTGATTTTTTCTCCTTTTGAAACTGTATTTCTTTATGGAACTTACTGCGTAGTGATTTCTTTTTTTTGTTCATGGAACTTTTTTGCATGCGTATTTTTATTCGTGAAACTAGTCACATGGTGATTTTGTTTTCTTTGTGAAACTTTCACATTTTTTCTCTTCGTAAAATTTATGCATTGATTTTTCTTATCGTGAAACCTATTTTCATATGGAACTCGTCGTATGCTGATTTTTTTTGTGAAAAGTGTTGTTTGCTGCTTTTTTATTGCTCATAAGACATATCGCATGCTAATTTGTCTCCTGACAAAACTGATTTTCTTCATTGAACTTGCTGCGTGTTGCTTTTTTTCCCTGAAACATTTCGCATGCTGATTTTTTGTTTGTGGAATGTAGTACATGTTGATTTTTCTCTTCATGAAACATTAACATTTACATTGATTGATCTCCTTTTGAAACTGATTTTCGTCATAGAACTGACAGCAAGGTGATTGCCTTTTTTTTTCATGAAACCTGTTGCATGCGTATTTTTGTTTGTGATGCTACTCACATGATGATTATATTTTCCGTGTGAAGCTTTCACATTTTTTCTTCGTAAAATTTATACAATAATTTTTCCTCATCGTAAAACTTATTTTCTTATTGAGCTTGCTGAGAGCTGATTTCTTCTGTTCATGGAACTTGCTGCGTACCATTCTTGTTTGCAAAACTTGTTGCATGCTGTTTTGTTTTTTTCTCTTCGTGAAATATATACATTGACTTTTTTTTTCATTGTGAAACTTAGTTTCTTATGGAACTCTTTGCGTGCTGATTTTTGTTCATGGAACTTATTGCGCGCCGATTCAAGTTCGCAAAACTTGTTGCATGTTGTTTTTTTTCTCTTCGTGAAATTTGCACATTTTTTCTCCCCCGTGAAACTCATTTTGTTCATGGAACTTGTTGGCTGCTGATTTTTGTTTGCGGAACTTGTAGAGTGATGATTTTTGTTCCTGAAACTTGTTGCATGTTGATTTTCTCTACATGAAACTCGTACTTGTTATAATCTGACTTTTTTTTCGTGAAACAAAATTTATTAGTAGGTTAACCTAACTTAACATACGCAGGCTAGATTAGGTTAAGTTAGGTAAGATGACGCGTCACAAGTTAGATTAACCTACTAGTATATAATAATAAATTAAATTTCACCAAAAAAATTAAAAAAGAAGATGAACGAACAAAAAATCATGCGAAGAGCACCACTAATAAAAAATCAGCGAGCTACAAGCTCCATAAACAGAGCATTGGCCTCAGTTGAATTGCTTGCTAGGGTCTTCCGGTGGTTAAGTTGGGGGGGGGGGTGTAGCCCCCCTCTTTGGAAAGGATTGCTAGGGCCCCTGTTGAATTGAATGTTTGGGTTCCACTTGAAATGGCTGCTAGGTGCCTCTGGTGGTTGGGTTAGGGAGACCCTGTTGTAAATCCTCGCTAGGGAATCCCCTGTTGAATTAGGCGCTAGGGTCCTTTGGTGGTTAGGTTAGGGGGGAGGCTCTTTAAAACTACTAACTAGCCCCCCCAGGATAGTGAAAAACCCGAATGAATTTGTTGAAAATAAGATATTTAACAAGAAATGTCTGAAAAGTGTTTTGGGGGAGATGGAGTGATGGCAGAAGGCTGTCTTGGAGTAGTTATAGTGTGGTACTGTGGTGTGAATTTCTTGCAAAAACGCGAATGAATGAATTGAAAATAAAATTTTTAACAAGAAATGTCTAAAAAGTGTTTTGGCGAGATATGGTGATGACAGAGGGGTGTCTTAGAGGTTATAGTGTGGTATGGTGGGCTGCATTGCTTGCGAAAATCCGAATGAATGAGTTGAAAATAAAGTTTTTAACAAGAAATGTCTGAAAATTGTTTTTTTTTTGGGGGGGGAGGGAGGGGTGATGATAAAGGGGTGACTTAGAGTATTTATAGTATTGTACTGTGGTGTGAATTACTTGCGAAAGCCCAAATGAATGAGTTTAAATAAAATTTTAACAAGAAATGTCTAAAAATTGTTTTGGGGAGATGGGGCGATCACAGAGGGGTTTCTAACAGAACTTATAGCGCTGTACTGTGGGCTGAATTGCTTGCAATAACTCAAATGAATGGGTTGAAATAAAACTTTTAACAAGAAATGTCTGAAAAGTATTTTGTGGGGAGTTGGGGTGATGGCAGAGGGCCGTCTTAGAGTAGTTACAGTGCTGTAATGTGGCGTGAATCGCTTGCGAAGACTCGAATGAATGACTTGAAATAAAATTTTAACAAGAAATGTCTGAATACTGTTTTGGGGGAGATGTGGTTATGACACAGGGGTGTCTTAGAGTAGTTATAGTGCTGTACTCTGGGCTGAGTACTCTAAAATAAAATTTTTAACAAGAATTGTCTTAAAATTGTTTTAGGGGTGATGGGAACGATGACAGGGGGGTGTCATAGAGTAGTTACAGTGTGGTACTGTGGGCTAAATTGCTTGTGGAAACCCAAAAGAATGACTTGAAAATGAAATGTTTAACAAGAAATGTCTGAAAAGTGTTTTGGGGGGAGATATGCCTACAAATTGCATCTATTGTCAAGGCGTCCTCTAAAAATGATTGCAATTTGGAGGGTGGAATCTATTGTTAGGATATTCTGAAATCTAAAATCCCTCTCAAAGAAATTGATATTTTTGATAAAATTCTTTTAATAATACCTTTTAATATGGTTTAAATATACCACTAATATCAGCTCGCCCGGAGGGGGTGTCTGGAGCCATATGGTGATGGATTGGGGGGGGGATGTCATGGCGGTGTGGAGTGTTTTTGTGGGGCCTCATGACAGAGCTGTGTTGCAAAAACGTGAATCGCAGGATGTAAAAGAATAGCTTTTTATTAGGAAATTCCTGAAAGATGTCTTGGGGGGTGGGGAGATGTAGCGATGTCATGGCGGTGTTTAATATCATCCATAATTTACGAAGTTGGTGTATATTGTCATTGACTAGTATACTCTAGAGCTTAAGGATAAGGTTGGAGGTGTTTAAATGAATTTTTGCTAGAGGGGGAGTGAAATCTAACAATATTCAATAAAATGGTGCATTTCGTTAAAGGTCCTTCAAATAAATCTCTTAATATGGTTTTAAATATATTAGTAATATCAGGTCATCCAGGGGTTGGGGGGGGGTGTGTTGTCACCTGGTTGAAATGCCATGGCAGTGTGGAGTATTTTGTCGGACATTATGATTGGCTTTGGTTGCAAAAAACTTGAATCACGGGATTTAAAGACACAATTTTCAATACGAAATGCTTGAAAGATGTCTTGGTGGAGATGATTTCTTGTTTTAGTGTGGGGGGGGGTCATGTAATGTCATTGTGGGATGAACTACTGCTTAAAAGTTAGGGTGGAGACATTAAGGAACTTTTCCCTTGGAAGAGGTGAAAATTTAACAGGTACTATAAGAAATTGACATTTTCCTTAAAAGCTCCTAATATGTCTTAAATTTGCATGTAAAATCAACCTTATTCCTCCAAACCCATGTCTAATATCACTCTCCCTCCTCTACCCTCCGGGGTTGCAGGCTAGAAGCCCCGGTTATCTATACTAGATGGTTCTTTTTTGCGTATATGATAATATGATATTTTCATCTTTTATTTGTTTTCGTGTGTTTTTTTTTAGTTGTTTTTTTTGTTTTATTGCTTGTCAATTTGTTTTTATTTAAAGTGGCTGTGTTTTTAAGATTTATTGTTTGGGATTCGTCTCTCATACCTAGGTATTTACATATTTTAACCACGCATTTCCCCTTAATTACTAAAAATAACTTGAGAGCTATTGTCTCTGGAAATAGAAGTTTTCCGAGTTTGTGACAAATTTTGGCCGTAAACGCATCATTTGGTCGTAACAACTGTCATGCAATACGTTATTTTTAGAATATGGTTCAAGATACAAAATCCTAGAAGTGATTTCATGGGTGACTTGCTTGGGACGCTGTACCATTGGAAGGGAATGACATTTTAAATCCTGGCGAGGTAAAGAACTATAGAAAAAAAATGAAAGGTGTTTCGAGCGAAAAATGAAACTCCGAAAAAAAGAAAATGGCTTGAAGCTTTTGGGCGAAAAATGTCAAAATTATTTTATCTGGCAGTGATGGATTCGCCGTACATGCATAAGATAAGCTGACCTTCCATAAAGTGTGTACCGTCATTAAGTTAATGAAGGAAAATGCTTTGGGGGTTTCGGGCAAAGAAAAGTACCCCATGACAGTGGTGCACAATAATTACGTAAGGTGTGAGCTGTTATTACGTTAAAAGCAGGGATTCCCACATGGGTTCCTGTCAAAAAGTACATATCTGTAGGTTTGAAATTGGGTAATTACCATGAAGTTATTGGAGTCCAGAGGGGTGGGTCTTGGAGTCTTGGCAACTGTGTTCCCTTTAATAGAACCGGTAACCGCATTGCGTAGTTGTGACGGCTTGAGGGGTGGGTAGCTCCACTTATCTGACCTTTTAAAGGCGAGGTTGTGTCGCATGGTGTAACATTCACTTGAAACGGGGGTGTGTACCGTGACGCCAGAGGACTGTAAAAGAAAAAAAAGGGGGTGTGTCCTAGAAAAACACCTGACCTAACTATTGAAATCTTGCCAAGGACATTAAACTCTTGCCAGTTAGAAACGGGTGCGAGGGGTTAGGAACTTCAGTTGTTATTAAAACTTATGTATTATACGGACCACATTCAAAGTAATCATATAATATAAAACTGAAATCCTGTAAATCTTGCCAGGACTGGGAATTTCACCTAGAAACAGGGCATGCGCTCGGAATCTTGCCAGCCATCTGCTAGAAACAGGGACGCCGTGACGTCAGAGGGCATGCGCTTGAATTCTACGGGAAAAGGGAGGACATGCGCTTGAAACTAGGGAGGGCATGTGCTTGAAAGCAGTGATGGAATACTACTGACGAGTAATTCTGATTTTGCCCTTCTCTTCTTCACTTGATTAGTTCCAATTCCTTTTTTCTTATTGTTAGACGTTTCTGTTTTTTTTCTGGTTTTATCGGCATGCCTCGTTTGACGTATTTAAAGGTATACGTTTTAAAAAGTTTCTTTTGTAAAAAAGAAGTAGTGGGGCCCCTGAGGTTTCAACGGCAGCCCATCCCTTTGAATCCCAATCCGGAGACTTAATTTTTTATTTTTAACATAGGAAAATTAGCAGGTAAAGTTCCTAGCCCCTTGCACCTGTTTTTAGCTGGTAAGATTCCCATTTTTGGCCAGATTTCAATGTCCATGGCAAAGATTCAATGGTTTGGTTAGGTCAGGTGTTTTTCTGACACATCCCATTGTTTCTCTACGGCATTCCTCTGACGTCACAACACCCCTATCAAATTCCCTGGATAGCCCTCACTGCTTCCTGTTACATGCCCTCCCCGGATTCATGTGACATGCCCTCTCTTTTCCAATAGAAGTCATATGACATGCCTTCTGATGTCAAAACAACCCTGGGAAGAGTTCAATGTCCTTTTCGTTTAGGTTAGGCGTTTTTCTATGACAAGCTTCTTTGCTTTTCTGTGACAGTCCTCTGACGTCACGGTAAACACCCCCGTTACAAGTGCTTGTTTCACCACGAGACACACCCTCACCTTTAAAGGGTCAGTTAATTGAAGCTACCAACCCCTTTAGTTGATCACACCGACGAAATGCGGTTACAGGTTCCATTAAAGGGAACACGGTTGCCAAGTCTTCTCATACTTTTTTTGCCCGAAATCCCCAAAGCGTTTTTTCATTAACTTGCTGGCAGTACAAATATTATTTAAGGTCAGCGTATTTTGCGCATGGACGGCGCGTCCATCACTGTCAGATAATACCATATTGACATTTTTCACCCAAGAGCCTCAGGACATTTTTTTTTTGGACTTTTCATTTTTCGCTCGAAACACCTTTTACATTTTTTCTTTTTTTTCTTTTTTTAGAGTTCTTAACCCAGCCAGGACTTGATAGTTCATTCCCTTCGAATGGTACAGCGCCCCAAACAAGTCGTTCATGAAATTATTTCCAGTATTTTGTATCTGGAACCATACTCTAGAAATAACCTATTGTGTGACAACTAAGATTCCCCATTTTATGGCACTTGCTAGAATGATGCGTTACTCTCCCAATTTGATACACCCCAGGAGACACTTGCTCTCAAGATATTAATAACGATAAAAAAAATGTATCGTTTCTTTACATGGGTCATTAGATTTCACACTATCGTGATAATACGTGCCCCCCCCCTAGCATGAAACACTGGAGGAATAAAGTTGATATTAGATACAAATTTACGACACATTAGGAGCTTTTAAGGAAAATATCCATTTCTTTAGTACCTGTAAGATTTTCACCTCTTCCATGGGAAAAATTCCTTAATGTCTCTGAGCTAACTTTTAAGCTGTATTTCACACTACAAAGACATTTCATGACTCCCCCCCCCCCCAACTCTGAAAACACATCATCTCCACCAAGACATTTTTCAGGCCGTCCCTATTAAAAATTATGTCTTTAAATCCCGTGATTCAAGTTTTTTGCAACCCAAGGCAATCATGATGCCTCACAAACTATTCTACAACGCCATAGCATTTCACCCATCTGACACCAGCATCCCCTCCCTCCCAGATGACTTGATACTAGTGATACATTTAAACCATACTAAGAGGTATTATTGAAAAACTTTTAACGATATGCACCGTTTCATTGAGTATTGTTAGATTTCACTCCCCTCTAGTGAAAAATTCATTTAACACCTCCCACCTTATCTTTGAACTTTAGAGTATACTAGTCAATGACAATGCACACCACCTTGGTAAATTATGAATGATATTGAACACCCTCATGACATCGCTACCTCTCCCCCAAGACATCTTTCAAGCATTTACTAGTAAAAATTATGTTTTTAAATCCCGTGAAACAAAATTTTGCAACACAACCCTATCATGATGCCCCACAAAACACTCAACATCGCCATGACATCAGCCCCATCCATCACCATATGGCACCAGACCCCCCCCCCAGATGACCTAATATTGGTGGTATATTTAAACCAAATTAAGAGGCATTATTGAAAGACTTTTAAGGAAATACGCTTTTTTCATTTAGATAAATTTATGGATATTTCACATTATCCTAACAATAGATTCCACCCTCCACCTAGCATTCATTTTCAGAGGGTGCCTTGACAATAGATGCAATTTTTAGGCATTATTGTGAGTTATAAAAGGATACAAATTAAGCAATAACATGCGTAATTTAGGCAAAGAGGAGGGGTGAGGACTCCAAGGGAGGAGAGGCGTCGAAGGAGGGATGAGGCCAGTTTTTCCGTCACCAGCTCAGCTCTGAATTTTTATCTAGCCATTTAGATTTATTTTAGTTTTTTCGTTGCACAAACGGGTAATTTTAAATTGTTTTTTAAATGTTTTCTTATTTATTGTTAGCCAGCAACGGGCCTCCGTCCAGTAGGGTGCCGGCCTGCTCAATGGCAGCCCCCAAAGGCGGGTCCAGTCCCTTGAGCGGTTTCTTTCAGCCCTTATAAAACCCAGGGCACATTTTTCTCAGCAAAAACATCAAAGCACGGAAAGGGGGGAACTTTATTTTGAGAAATTATTGTTCCCACCCATCCCGCGAACTGCGGGGGAGTTTGGTCAGTGTCTACTAATTCCGGGGGTGGAAGCTGGACTTTGGCTAGGCGATAATGGAGGTTAAAAAATGATCCTGCCCGAGATACCTTAAAATGTAGTAATAACAGGAAAATTATCATTCAGTTTCTATGGAAACCCTCTAAAATCACATCATCCCTGCTTCTATTGCTCAGCTAGCAAGATTCATACCCCTTGCAAACCACCCAAGATTCCAGGATTTCTAATATTTCTTCTTTATTGGCGTGATGCTTAGCGATTTTGGTGCATTGATTTTCTGGAAGATTTCCTTTATTTCCGTGACCAAGTCTAATATGAATGACGCTAGTGTATCTTGCAAGCTAGACTAGAAGGACCCCATGGGGCTCCAGCACGGCAAAAACACACGCGTGCTGAGTATTAACGGTGATTTATATCTTAAGCAAAGATACCTAATGGGAGAGCTTGGAAGATCATCTTGCGAGAAGGGTAGACACCCAAACCATTAAAAGGTATACTTACGGCCCAGAGCGGAATTGCGCTACGAGACTGTTTTCACACTAGCACCAGCCCTCCACATGACACCAGCCCTCACCCCCTAGGACATTTTCAACCTATTTTGCCCAAAATAATAAACTAAAATATCCCATTAAACACTATATTTTGAAATCAGAGAAGTCCCCCCTTTCTTTACTAGTGTTTGATACTCTAAGCATTTCATCTCACAATGTTTACAGTATTACTGCCCTTTGACATACCACTGTCATCGCCTTATCTCCCCCAAAAATACTTTTCAGACATTTCTTGTTAAAAATGTTACTTCAAGTCATTCATTTGGGTTTTCTCAGGCAATTCACGCCACACTACCACAGAAAAACTACTCTCTAGAAGTCCTCTGTCATTTTTGATCCACCCAAAAACACTTTTCAGACATTGCTTTTTAAAATCCTTACTTCAACTCATTTATTCGGGTTTTCGCAAGCATTTCACGCCACAGTACAAATACACAAAGACACGTGAACACAAAACACACGCAAACAAAAACACGCACACACACACAAACACATAGACACAAAAACACAAAAACATGTACACAAAGACACGCACACACACAAACACGAACACAAAACACACACACGCAAAAACACACAAACACACCAAAAAAACACACACAAAAAACACATATACACACACAAAAACAAACACAAAAAAAACAGACACGAACACATTACACACACAAAAAAAACTCACAAAAATACACAAAAACACACACAAACACACACGAACACAAAACACACACAAACACAAACACAAAAAAACACAAAGACACACTCACACACATAAACGCACAAACACAGACACACAAGCACAGACACACACACACACAGACACAAACACATACACACACACACACACACACGAACACAAAACACACACACACTCAGAAACACGCACAAACACACTCACACACAAAAAAGATACATACACACACACAAGCACACACAAACACACAAAAAACATACACACACACAAACATACACACAAAAAAACACAAAGCACCACGCAATCGGAACTTTTTCCTTGAACTGTAAGATCTACAATAGATTTATACGGATGTACCGTGTCACTGCCACATTCTGTTGATGTTTCAAAGTTCATTTCGGGATATTTTCATTAAAATGTAAGACTTGGAATATTTATTAGTGGTTTACCTTGTCATTGTTACATTCTGCAGATGTTTCAAAGTTCATTTTGTAATTTTTTCATTGATACTTAAGACTTAAAATACTTTTTTACTGTTTCGTCGTTGTTTACCTTGAGATTGCTAAATTCTTTCGATGTTTCAAAGTTCATTTTGGAATTGTTTTCTTGAAATGTAAGACTTCGAATATTTTTATTGTGGTTTACCTTGTCACTGTTACATTCTGTTAATGTTTCATAGTTATTTTAGGATTTTCTCGTTGATATGTGCTACTTGGAATATTTTCGTAGTTATGTGTCTCGTCACTATCACATTCAGTTGTTGTTTCAAAATTCATTTGGAATTTTTTCCTTCCAATGTAAGACTTGGAATATTTCTGTACTCTTGTCTCCTGGTTCACCATGTCTCTGTTACATTATGCTGATGTTTCAAAGTTCTTTTAGGATTTTTTCCTTGAAATGTAAGACTTGGAATATTTTTTTCTGGTTTACCTTGTCACTGCTAAATTCAGTTGATGTTTCAACATTAACTTGCAATTTTTCCTTCAAATGTAAGACTTGGAATATTTTTTGTAGTGTTATATCATGATTTACCATGTCAGACTTACACTCTCTTTATGTTTCCAAGTTCATTTTGGAATTTCTTCGTTGAAATGTAAGACTTGGAATATTTTAGTAGTGGTTTACCTTTTCACTGTTACACTCTCTTAATGTTTCACAGTTTATTTTGGAATTTTTGTCTCTAAATGTAAGACTTGGAATATTTTCGTAGTGGTGTGTCTTGTCACTGCTATATTTATTTGATGTTTCAACATTCATTTGGAACTTTTTCCTTCAAATGTAAGACTTCGAATATTTTTTAGTGGTTTACCTTGTCACTGTTACATTCTGGTAGCAAGATTTCTGTCAAAGTTAGGTTTCTCTACGTTTAAGTTGGGTTCATCTAACATAGGTTATCATAAGTGCTAGGTTCATCTAACTTAGGTTATTATGAGAGTAGTTATAGTGTGGTACTGTAGCGTGAATTGCTTGTGAAAACCCGACTGAATGAGTTAAAGTAAAAAATATTTAACAAGAAATGACTGAAAATTGTTTTGGGGGGAGATGGGGCGATGACAGAGGGGTGCCAGAGAGTAGTTATAGCGTTGTAATGTGGCGAGAATTGCTTGCGAAAACCCGAATGAATGAGTTGAAGTAAAATTTTTAACAAGAAATGACTGAAAAGTGTATTGGGGAAGATGGGGCTATGACAGAGGGGTGTTAGAGAGTATTTAAGTTGTAATACTCTGGCGTGAATTGCTTGTGAAAACCCAAATGAATGACTTGAAGTAAAAATTTTAGCAAGAAATGTCTGAAAAAATGTTTTTGGGGGAGATGGGGCGATGACAGAGGGATGTCAAAGGGGAAGTAATAGTGTAAAATTGTGAGAGTTCTAGAGTTCTTCACCCCGCAGGGACTCAAAAGGTCATTCCCTCCCAATGGCACAGCGTCCCAAGCAAGTCGTCCATGAAACCATTTCCAGTATTTTGTATCTGGAACCATGTTCTAAAAATAACCTATTGCGTGAAAGCTAAGATTCCCCATTTTTTGGCACTCGTTAGAATGATGCGTTACTCTGCCTATTTGATACACCCCAGGAGACATTTACTCTTAAGATATTAATTACGATAAAACGAAATTGTATCGTTTCTTTACGTGGGTTATTAAATTTCACACTATCGCGACAATACGCCCCCCCCCCTCTAGCATGCAACACCACAGGGAAAAGGTTGATATTAGATGTAAATTTAGGAAATAATAAGAGATTTTAAGGAAAATATACATTTCTTTTAGTATCTGTTAGATTTTCACCTCTTCCATGGGAAATTGCTTAATGTCTCCAAACTAGATTTTAAGCTGTAGTTCACCCCACAATGGCATTACTTGAGCCACCCTCCCCTTTGAAAACACATCATTTCCACCAAGACATTTTTATGGCACTTCCTATTAAAAATTATGCCTTTAAATCCCGTGATTAAAGTTTTTTACAACCCAAGCGAAGCATAATACCCCATAAAATACTCTACAACGCGATAGCATTCACTAATATGACACCAGCATCCCCCCCCCCGGGTGACCTAATATTAGTGATACCTTTAAACCATATTAAGAGGTATTATTGAAAGACTTTTAACGAAATGCACCGTTTCATTGAGTATTTTTAGATTTCTCTCCCCATCTAGTGAAAAATTCCTTTAACACCTCCCAGCTTATCATTAAGCTTTAGAGTTATACTAGTCAATGACAATGCATACCACCTTGATAAATTATGGATGATATTAAACACCCCCAAGACATCGCTTCATGTCCATCAAGACATGTTTCAGGCAATTCCTAATAAAAATTATGCTTTTAAATCCAATGAAACAAGTTTTTGCAATAAAAACCTTACCATGATACCCTACAAAACACTCTACACCACCAAGCCATCAGCCCCATCCATCACCATATGGCACCAGAGTCCCCCCCCCCTGGAATAACTAACATTAGTGGTATAAATAACCATAATAAGAGGTATTATTGAAAGACTTTTAAGGAAATACCATTTTTTTCATTGAGATAAATTTATCGACATTTCACATTATCCTAACAATAGATTCCACCCTCTACCTAGCATTCATATTCAGAGGGTGCTTGACAATAGATGTAATGTTTAGGCATTATTGTGGCTTATAAAAGGATAAAAAATAAACAATAAAATGCGTAATTTATGCAAAGACAAGGGGAGAGGACTCCAGGGGAGAGAAGGCGTCTTTGGAGGGAGGAGGCCCGTGTTTCCGTCACCAGCTCCGCTCTGTATTTTTATCTAGTCCTTTAGGTTTTTTTTCGTTGCGCAGACCGATAATTTTCAAGTGTTTTTTAAGTGTTTTGCATACCACCTTGGTAATTATGGATGATATTAACCACCTCCATGACATCGCTTCATGTCCATCAAGACATCTTTCAGGCAATTCCTAATAAAAAATATGCTTTTAAATCCAATGAAACAACTTTTTGCAACAAAGCCTTATCATGATGCCCTACAAAACACTCCACACCACCAAGCCATCAGCCCATCCATCACCATATGGCACCAGAGTCCCCCCCCCTGGAAGACCTAACATTAGTTGTATATATAAACCATAATAAGAGGTATTATTGAAAGACTTTTAAGGAAATATCATTTTTTTCATTGAGATAAATTTATCGACATTTCACATTATCCTAACGATAGATTCCACCCTCTACCTAGCATTCATATTCAGAGGGCGTTTGACAATAGATTTAATGTTTAGGCATTATTGTGGCTAATAAAAGGATAAAAAATAAGCAATAAAATGCGTAATTTATGCAAAGACGAGGGGAGAGTACTCCAGGGGAGAGAAGGCGTCTGTGGAGGGAGGAGGCCCGTTTTTCCGTCACCAGCTCCGCTCTGTATTTTTATCTAGTCATTTAGATTTTTTTTCGTTGCGCAGACCGGTAATTTTCAAGTGTTTTTTAAGTGTTTTTTTATTTATTGTTAACCCGCAGCGGGCCTCCGCCGAGTAAGGTGCCGGCCCACTCACTGGCAACCTCTGAGGGCGTGTCCAGTCCCCCGAGTGGTTTCTCTCACCCCTTACGTAACCCAGGGCCCATTTTTTTCAGCAAAAATATCAAAACACGCAAAAGGGGAAATTCTATTTTGAGAAATTCTCGTTCCCACTCATTACGCGCACTGCGGGGGAGTTTGGTCAGTATCTATTCATTCCAGAGACGGAAACCGGACTTCGGCTAGGCCATAATGGAGGTTAAAAAATGATCCTTCACAAGATACCTTAAAATGTAGTAATAATAGAGAAATTATCATTGACTTTCTACGGCAACTCTCTAAAATCACATCATCCCTGTTTCTAGCACTCAGCTAGCAAGATTCACACCCCTGGTGACCCACCCAAGATTCAAGTCGTTCCAATATTTCTTCTTCACTGGAATGATTCCTAACGATTTTGGTGTATTTTTTTTCTGGAAGATTTCCAGGATTTCCGTGACCAAGTCTAATATGAATGGTGCTAGTGTATCTCGCAAGCGAGACTAAATGGACCCCATGGGGCTCCAGCACGGCAAACACACACGCGTGCTGTGTATTAATGGCGATGTATATCTTAAGCAAAGATTCCTAATGGGAGAGCTTGGAAGATCATCTTGCGAGAAGGGTAGATATCCAAACCATTAGAAGGTATACTTATGGCCCAGAGCGGAATAGCCCTACGACACTGTTTTCACACTAGCATCAGCCCTCCACATAACACCAGTCCTCACCCCTTAGGAAATTTTCAACCAATTTCACCCCGAAAATAAACTGAAATATCACATTCAACACTATATGTTTGAAAACAGAGAAGTCCCCCTTTCTTTACTAGTTTTGATACTCTAAGCATTTCACCTCACAATTTTACACTATTACTGCCCCTTTGACATACCTCTGTCATCGCCTCATCTCCCAAAACATACCTTTCAGACATTTCTCGTTAAAAGTTTTACTTCAAGTCATTCATTTGGGTTTTCACAGGCAATTCACGCCACGCTACCACACAAAAACCACTCTCTAGCAGTCCTCTGTCATCATCCCATCTCCTTCAAAACACTTTTCAGACATTTCTTGTTAAAAGTTTTACTTCAAATCATTCATTTGGGTTTTGCAAGCAATGCACGGCAGAGTTCCATACTATAAATACTCTTTAACGTCCCTCTATCATCGCCCCATCTCCCCCAAAAACACTTTTCAGACATTTCTTGCTGAAAGTTTTACTTCAAGTCATTCATTAGGGTTTTTTCAAGCGAAATTGTATCGTTTCTTTATGTGGGTTATTAAATTTCACACTATCGCGGCAATACGCCCCCCTCTAGCATGCAACACCAGAGGGAAAAGGTTGATATTAGATGTATATTTAAGACATATTAAAAGCTTTTAAGGAAAATATACATTTCTTTTAGTACCTGTTAGATTTTCACCTCTTCCATGGGAAATTACTTAATGTCTCCAAGCTAACTTTTAAGCTGTAGTTCACCCACAATGGCATTACATGACCCCCCCCCCCCTTCTCTGACAACACATCATTTCCACCAAGACATTTTTATGGCACTTTCTATTAAAAATTATGTCTTTAAATCCCGTGATTAAAGTTTTTTACAACCCAAGCCAAGCATAATACCCCATAAAATGATCTACAACTCGATAGCATTTTACTAATCTAACACCAGCACACCCCCCCCCCCGGGTGACCTAATATTAGTGATACATTTAAACCATATTAAGAGGTATTATTGAAAGAATTTTAACGAAATGCACCGTTTCATTGAGTATTGTTAGATTTCTCTCCCCATCTAGTGAAAAATTCCTTTAACACCTCCCAGCTTATCATTAAGCTTTAGAGTATACTAGTCAATGACAATGCATATCACCTTGGTAAATTATGGATGATATTAAACACCCCCATGACATCGCTTCATGTCCATCAAGACATCTTTCAGGCAAGTCCTAATAAAAATTATGCTTTTAAATCCAATGAAACAAGTTTTTGCAACAAAACCTTATCATGATGCCCTACAAAACACTCCACATCACCAAGCCATCAGCCCCATCCATCACCATATGGCACCAGAGTCCCCCCCCCCTGGAAGACCTAACATTAGTGGTATATATAAACCATAATAAGAGGTATTATTGAAAGACTTTTAAGGAAATATCATTTTTTTCACTGAGATAAATTTATCGACATTTGACATTATCCTAACGATAGATTCCACCCTCTACCTAGCATTCATATTCAAAGGGCGCTTGACAATAGATGTAATGTTTAGGCATTATTTTGGCTAATAAAAGGATAAAAAAATAAGCAATAAAATGCGTAATTTATGCAAAGACGAGGGGAGAGGACTCCAGGGGAGAGAAGGCGTCTGTGGAGGGAGGAGACCCGTGTTTTCGTCACCAGCTCCGCTCTGTATTTTTATCTAGTCATTTAGGTTTTTATTCGTTGCGCAGACCGGTAATTTTCAAGTGTTTTTTAAGTGTTTTTTTATTTATTGTTAACCCGCAGCGGGCCTCCGCCGAGTAAGGTGCCGGCCCACTCACTGGCAACCTCTGAGGGCGTTTCCAGTCCCCCGAGTGGTTTCTCTCATCCCTTACGTAACCCAGGGCCCATTTTTTTCAGCAAAAATATCAAAACACGCAAAAGGGGAAATTCTATTTTGAGATATTCTCGTTCCCACTCATTACGCAAACTGCGGGGGAGTTTGGTCAATGTCTATTCATTCCAGAGAAGGAAACCGGACTTCGGCTAGGCCATAATGGAGGTTAAAAAATGATCCTTCTCAAGATACCTTAAAATGTAGTAATAATAGAGAAATTATCATTGACTTTCTACGGCAACTCTCTAAAATCACATCATCCCTGTTTCTAGCACTCATCTAGCAAGATTCACACCCCTGGTAACCCACCCAAGATTCAAGGCGTTCTAATATTTCTTCTTCACTGGAATGATTCCTAACGATTTTGGTGCATTTTTTTTCTGGAAGATTTCCAGGATTTCCGTGACCAAGTCTAATATGAATGATGCTAGTGTATCTCGCAAGCTAGGACTAAATGGACCCCATGGGGCTCAAGCACGGCAAACACACACGCGTGCTGTGTATTAATGGCGATGTATATCTTAAGCAAAGATTCCTAATGGGAGAGCTTGGAAGATCATCTTGCGAGAAGGGTAGATATCCAAACCATTAAAAGGTATACTTATGGCCCAGAGCGGAATGGCCCTACGAAACTGTTCTCACATTAGCATCAGACCTACACAAAACACAAGTCCTCACCCCTTAGGTCATTTTCAACCAATTTCGCCCCGAAAATCAACTGAAATACCACATTCAACACTATATGTTTGAAAACAGAGAAGTCCTTCTTTCTTTACTAGTTTTGATACTCTAAGCATTTCACCTCACAATTTTACACTATTACTGCCTTTTTGACATACCTCTGTCATCGCCTCATCTCCCAAAAAATACTTTTCAGGCATTTCTTGTTAAAATTTTTACTTCAAGTCATTTATTTGGGTTTTCGCAGGCAATTCACGCCACACTACCACACAAAAACCACTCTCTAGCAGTCCTCTGTCATCGTCCCATCTCCTTCAAAACACTTTTCAGACATTTCTTGTTAAAAGTTTTACTTCAACTCATTCATTTGGGGTTTTGCAAGCAATGCACGGCAGAGTTCCACACTATTACTACTCTTTAACATCCCTCTGTCATCGCCCCATCTCCCCCAAAAACACTTTTCAGACATTTCTTGCTAAAAGTTTTACTTCAAGTCATTCATTCGGGTTTTTGCAAGCGAAATTCTATCGTTTCTTTACGTGGGTAAGAGCTTTTAAGGAAAATATACATTTCTTTTTGTACCTGTTAGATTTTCACCTCTTCCATGGGAAATTGCTTAATATCTCCAAGCTAACTTTTAAGCTGTAGTTCACCCCACAATGGCTTTACGTGACCCCACCCCCCCTCTGACAACACATCATTTCCACCAAGACATTTTTATGGCACTTCCTATTTAAAATTATGTCTTTAAATCCCGTGATTAAAGTTTTTTACAACCCAAGCCAAGCATAATACCCCTTAAAATACTCTACAACGCGATAGCATTTCACTAATCTTACACCAGCACCCCCCCCCCCCCCCGGGTGACCTAATATTAGTGATACATTTAAACCATATTAAGAGGTATTATTGAATTACTTTAACGAAATGCACCGTTTCATTGAGTATTGTTAGATTTCTCTCCCCATCTAGTGAAAAATTCCTTTAACACCTCCAGCTTATCATTAAGCTTTAGAGTATACTAGTCAATGACAATGCACACCACCTTGGTAAGTTATGGATGATATTAAAACACCCCCATAACATCGTTTCATGTCCATCAAGACATCTTTCAGGCAATTCCTAATAAAAATTATGCTTTTAAATCCAATGAAACAAGTTTTTGCAACAAAACCTTATCATGATGCCCTAAAAAACACTCCACACCACCAAGCCATCAGCCCCATCAATCACCATATGGCACCAAAGTCCCCCCCCCCTGGAAGACCTAACATTAGTGGTATATATAAACCATAATAAGAGGTATTATTGAAAGACTTTTAAGGAAATATCATTTTTTCATTGAGATAAATTTATCGACATTTCACATTATCCTAACGATAGGTTCCACCCTCTACCTAGCATTCATATTCAGAGGACGCTTGACAATAGATGTAATGTTTAGGCACTATTGTGGCTAATAAAAGGATAAAAAAATTAGCAATAAAATGCGTAATTTATGCAAAGACAGGGGAGAGGACCCCAGGGGAGAGAAGGCGTCTGTGGAGGGAGGAGGCCCGTGTTTCCGTCACCAGCTCCGCTCTGTATTTTTATCTAGTCATTTAGGTTTTTTTTCGTTGCGCAGACCGGTAATTTTCAAGTGTTTTTTAAGTGTTTTTTATTTATTGTTAACCCGCAGCGGGCCTCCGCCGAGTAAGGTGCCGGCCCACTCACTGGCAACCTCTGAGGGCGTGTCCAGTCCCCCGAGTGGTTTCTCTCACCCCTTACGTAACCCAGGGCCCATTTTTTCAGCAAAAATATCAAAACATGCAAAAGGGGAAATTCTATTTTGAAAAATTCTCGTTCCCACTCATTACGCGCACTGCGGGGGAGTTTGCTCAGTGTCTATTCATTCCAGAGACGGAAACCGTACTTCGGCTAGGCCATAATAGTAGAGAGGCCTCATGAGGTCCTAACAGCACACCATATATGGGCATAGAGTCCCTAGGGAGAATGATTGCGTAATCGATTGGGAATTTGGAACACCTGTGCTGTCAGTCATAAATCAAATTGTTTCCGGGCCAATTTGATTAATGTCTGACAGGTGCTGTCAATCATTAATCAAATTGTTTCCAGGCGAAGTCTATTAATGTCTTTGATGTATTTACAAGGAGAATTGTTTCTGGAAGTTTATTAATGTCTTTGGAGTTCTTCCAAAAAAATTGTTTCCGGGCGAATGTTTTGATCTTAGAGACGAAGAGAATTACGCTGAAAAGGGTTTTTAGTAATTTCAAATGTGACAGCGCAGGGATGCCAAAAATACAAGGAACACGCAGAAATTACGTTTAGGGATTATTTGAGCGAAACCGTTTTAGACATTTTATGGAATTATTTCGGCGAAACAGTTAGAGACATTTTAAAAGATGATTTTAGAAGATGTTTTAGAAGAGGTTTGAGTGTGGTCGTTATAATACACAAGTTCCATTTGAACAGTGTTGTGAGGTCCCATACCCCAACCCCAAAGGGCCCCGATCCCCCTAACCCGACCCAAAGGGCTCCGACGCCCCTACCCCAACCCCGAAGGAAGCCCCCGGTCCTCAAAGGTCCCCCGGTTTCATAGTAATTTCAAATTTTATGTTATGTTAGGTTATGTTATGTTATGTTACGTTATGTTATGTTATGTTATGTTATGTTATGTTATGTTATGTTATGTTATGTTATGTTATGTTATGTTATGTTATGTTATGTTATGTTATGTTATGTTATGCTATGTTATGTTATGTTATGTTATGTTATGTTATGTTATGTTATGTTATGTTATGTTATGTTATGTTATGTTATGTTAGGTTATGGTATGTTATGTTATGTTATGTTATGTTATGCTATGTTATGTTATGTTATGTTATGTTATGTTATGTTATGCTATGTCATGTTATGTTATATTATGTTATGTTATGTTATGTTATGTTATGTTATGTTATGTTATGTTATGCTATGTTATGTTATGCTATGTTATGCTATGTTATGTTATGTTATGTTATGTTATGTTATGTTATGCTGTTATTTATGTTATGTTATGTTATGTTATGTTATGTTCTTTTCAAAGGGCATTTCAGAGCAAGTTCCTTTCTTAGTGACCGTCCTAAACCCATTTTACAAATTGAAGCACCCATCCTTTTAGCTTAGAGTTTTAGTTTGGTTTAGTTTCAGTTAAAAGTTTAGAGTTTTTAGCTTAGAGTCTTAGCTTAGAGTTTTTGTTAGAGTTCTAGTTTAGTTTAGTTTTAATTAAGAGTTTAGAGTTTTTAGCTTAGAGTCTTAGCTTAGAGTTTTATTTAGAGTTTCAGTTTAGTTTAGTTACAGTTAAGAATTTAGAGTTTTAGCTTAGAGTCTTAGCTTAGAATTTTACTTAAAATTATAGTTTGGTTAAGTTTTAGTTAAGAGTTTCGAGTTTTTAGAGTCTTAGCTTAGAGTTTTTGTTAGAGTTCTAGTTTAGTTTAGTTTTAGTTAAGAGTTTAGATTTTTACCTTAGAGTCTTAGCTTAGAGTTTTAGTTAGAGTTGAAGTTTAGTTTAGTTACAGTTAAGAGTTTCGAATTTTAGCTTAGAGTCATACCTTAGAGTTTTACTTAAAGTTTTAGTTTGGCTAAGTTTTAGTTAAGATTTTCGAGTTTTAGCTTAGAGTCTTAACTTAGACTTTTTTGTTAGAGTTCTAGTTTAGTTTAATTTTAGTTAAGAGTTTGATGTTTTACCTTTGAGTTTCAGTTAGAGTTCTAGTTTAGTTTAATTTAGTTAAGAGTTTGATGTTTTACCTTTGAGTTTCAGTTAGAGTTCTAGTTTAGTTTAGTTTTAGTTAAGAGTTGGTGTTTTAGCTTAGAGTCTTAGCATAGAGTTTTGTTAGAGTTCTAGTTATTTTAGTTTTAGTTAAGAGTTTAGAGTTTTTAGCTTAGAGTCTTAGCGTAGAGTTTTGTTGAAGTTCTAGTTTAGTTTAGTTTTAGTTAATAGTTTAGAGTTTTAGCTTAGAGACTTAGCTTAGAGTTATAGTTTTAGTTTAGTTTTAGTTAAGAGTTTAGAGTTTTTAGCTTAGAGTCTTAGCTTAGAGTTTTTGATAGAGTTCTAGTTTAGTTTAGTTTTAGTTAAGAGTTTGGTGTTTTACCTTAGAGTCTTAACTTAGAGTTTTAGTTATAGTTCTAGTTTAGTTTAGTTTAGTTAAGAGTTTAGAATTTTAGCTTAGAGTCTTAGCTTAGAGTTTTTGTTAGAGTTCTAGTTTATTTTAGTTTTAGTTAAGAGTTTAGAGTTTTTTAGCTTAGAGTCTTAGCTTAGAGTTTTTGTTGAAGTTCTAGTTTAGTTTAGTTTTAGTTAATAGTTTAGAGTTTTAGCTTAGAGTCTTAGCTTAGAGTTTTTGTTAGACTTGAAGTTTAGTTTAGTAATAGTTAAGAGTTTAGAGTTTTAGCTTAGAGTCATAGCTTAGGTTTATTTTGGAATTTTAGTCTCTAAATGTAAGACTTCGAATATTTTCGTAGTGGTGGGTCTTGTCACTGCTACATTCATTTGATGTTTCAGCATTCATTTGGAACTTTTTTCCTTCAAATGTAAGACTTAGAATATTTTTTAATGGTTTACCTTGTCACTGTTACATTCTGTTAGCAAAATATTTGTCAAAGTTAGGTTTCTCTACGTTGAAGGTAGGTTCATCTAATTTAGGTTATCATGAGCAGTAGGTTCATCTAACTTAGGTTATCATGAGAGTAGTTATAGTGTGGTACTGTGGCGTGAATTGCTTGCGAAAACCCGAATGAATGAGTTGAAGTAAAAATGTCAACTAAAAATGACTGAAAATTGTTTTTGGGGAGATGGGGCGATGACAGAGGGGTGCCAGAGAGTAGTTAGTGAGTGTTGCACTGTGGCGTGACTTGCTTGCGAAAACCCGAATGAATGAGTTGAAGTAAAATTTTTAACAAGAAATGACTGAAAAGTGTCCTGGAGGAGATGGGGCCATGACAAAGGGTGTGTTAGAGATTGTTTATAGTGTGGTACTCTGGCGTGAATTGCTTGCAAAAACCCGAATGAATGACTTGAAGTAAAACTTTTAGCAAGAAATGTCTGAAAAGTGTTTTTGGGGGAGATGGGGCGATGACAGAGGGATGTTAAAGAGTAGTTATAGTGTGGAACTCTGCCGTTCATTGCTTGCAAAACCCCAAATGAATGAGTTGAAGTAAAACTTTTAACAAAAATGTCTGAAAAGTGTTTTGAAGGAGATGGGACGATGACAGAGGACTGCTAGAGAGTGTTTTTTGTGTGGTAGTGTGGCGTGATTTGCCTGCGAAAAGCCAAATGAATGACTTGAAGTAAAACTTTTAACAAGAAATGTCTGAAAAGTATTTTTTGGGAGATGAGGCGATGACAGAGGTATGTCAAAGGGGCAGTAATAGTGTAAAATTGTGAGGTGAAATGCTTACAATATCAAAACTAGTAAAGAAAGAGGGACTTCTCTGTTGTCAAACATACAGTGTTGAATGTGATATTTCAGTTTATTTTCGGGGCGAAATTGGTTGAAAATGTCCTAAGGGGTGAGGACTGGTGTTATGTGGAGGGCTGATGCTAGTGTGAAAACAGTGTCGTAGGGCCATTCCGCTCTGGGCCATAAGTATACCTTTTAATGGTTCGGATATCTACCTTCTCGCAAGATGATTTCCAAGCTCTCCCAATAGGAATCTTTGCTTAAGATATACATCGCCATTAATACACAGCACGCGTGTGTGTTTGCCGTGCTGGAGCCCCATGGGGTTCATTTAGTCTCGCTTGCGAGATACACTAGCATCATTCATATTAGACTTGGTCACGGAAATCCTGGAAATCTTCCAGAAAAAAATGCACCAAAATCGTTAGGAATCATTCCAGTGAAGAAGAAATATTAGAACGCCTTGAATCTTGGGTGGGTTACCAGGGGTGTGAATCTTGCTAGCTGAGAGCTAGAAACAGGGATGATGTGATTTTAGGGAGTTGCCGTAGAAAGTCAATGATAATTTCTCTATTATTACTACATTTTCAGGTATCTTGAGAAGGATCACTTTTTAACCTCCCTTATGGCCTAGCCGAAGTCCGGTTTCTGTCTCTGGAATGAGTAGACACTGACCAAACTCCCCCGCAGTGCGCGTGATGAGTGGGAACGAGAATTTCTCAAATAGAATTTCCCCTTTTGCGTGTTTTGATATTTTTGCTAAAAAAAAATGGGCCCTGGGTTACGTAAGGGGTGAGAGAAACCACTCGGGGGACTGGACACGCCCTCAGAGGTTGCCAGTGAGTGGGGCCGGCACCTTGCTCGGCGGAGGCCCGCTGCGGGTTAACAATAAATAAAAAAACACTTAAAAACACTTGAAAATTACCGGTCTGCGCAACGAAAAAAAACCTAAATGACTAGATAAAAATACAGAGCGGATCTGGTGACGGAAACACGGGCCTCCTCCCTCCACAGACGCCTTCTCTCCCCTGGAGTCCTCTCCCCTCGTCTTTGCATAAATTACGCATTTTATTGCTTATTTTTTATCCTTTCATTAGCCACAATAATGCCTAAACATTACATCTATTGTCAAGCACCATCTGAATATGAATGCTAGGTAGAGGGTAGAATCTATCGTTAGGATAATGTGAAATCTCGATAAATTTATCTCAATGAAAAAAATGGTATTTCCTTAAAAGTCTTTCAATAATACCTCTTATTATGGTTTATATATACCACTAATGTTAGGTCTTCCAGGGGGGGGGGACTCTGGTGCCATATGGTGATGGATGGGGCTGATGGCTTGGTGGTATGGAGTGTTTTGTAGGGCATCATGATAAGGTTTTGTTGCAAAAACTTGTTTCATTGGATTTAAAAGCATAATTTTTATTAGGAATTGCCTGAAAGATGTCCTGATGGACATGAAGCGATGTCATGGGGGTGTTTAATATCATCCATAATTTACCAAGGTGGTATGCATTGTCATTGACTAGTATACTCTAAAGCTTAATGATAAGCTGGGAGGTGTTAAAGGAATTTTTCACTAGATGGGGAGAGAAATCTAACAATACTCAATGAAACGGTGCATTTCGTTAAAAGTCTTTCAATAATACCTCTTAATATGGTTTAAATGTATCACTAATATTAGGTCACCCAGGGGGGGGGGGTGCTGGTGTCAGATTAGTGAAATGCTATCGCGTTGTAGAGTATTTTATGGGGTATTATGCTTGGCTTGGGTTGTAAAATACTTTAATCACGGGATTTAAAGACATAATTTTTAATAGGAAGTGCCATAAAAATGTCTTGGTGGAAATGATGTGTGGGGGGCTAATTGCCCTCCAATCACTTTCGACTTTTAAAAATGGCACTAGCCACTCCAATTTCCAATCGAATGAGCCCTTTTCGAAGTTTCTACGACAACTGCTTCGATAGGAAGTGCCCGAGTATGGAGGAAATAAAAATACATTGTGCCCATATCGTTATTTACTTAAGCAGCGCTAGTGCCTTTCCTATGATTGCATTTTTTAGCGGAAAAATTGATTATATTTTTTAAATTATTTTTTTCATTACAAAAGGTTTATATCCCCATCAATTTTCTTTAAAATGAGCCATTGAACAGCTCTACGATGTTCCAGTGCCAAGCTATTTGTTTAAAAGAAACAAAAGATGCCGTTTAGGCAGAATGCTATAGTAGCTGCCACTTTTTTTATTTTTAAGCCACTGTATTTTCCTTGCTGTTCAAGCCAAGGGACAAAATGTTTCTTATATAAGGGTTTCGGACAAGGCGGTTCTAATGGTGTACTTTTTGACTTGATTCTATATTTAGGAGTTATGGGTTATTATATTTCTTAAAACAGGGCATGATCATCTCTTTCTAACTTTTTAGCTACTGCTGCAACACGGAAACGAATGGTAGTTCAAAGTTAATGCAGGGTTTACTCGATCCCAAATTCTAAATGCTGGTACAATTTAAGGGTAAAACCGATCGGAGGGAAAATGACCCTATTTTTAACCTTTTAGGTGTACTCTAGTCCCAACTGACCAGGGTTCAAATTTTGAGACGATCATTTAAATCAGAATAAAGAAAAATACAAATATATTTGTATTTGGGGATAACATGGCAAAATGCAACCCAGGATTAAGAAATATGTATTTGGGAAAACATTCATATAAAACTAATATTTCATAGACATGCTTAAATGGAAAGAATGCAGACATACTACATCTTGTTGAAATCAGAATCACACAATGACTTTTAATCAGTATGATTAAAGTTTCCAGACGTAACAGCTATAGGCTTGCGCCCAAAGTAACTCTTATTGTAGGAGATTTGAGTATCTTAGAAATAAAAAAAAACGTTTCTATAGAGAAAAAGTATGATCAAGTCTTTTGATGAAATGGTGAAAAAGGGTCTACTTATTCTTGTAGATTCACAATCTGAATAAGCTGCCTTTTTGAGTATCCCATAATGCGGGGTTAAAATTTTTTTTTCCGACAGTCAGGCCCTTTTGTTATGTATGAATTTTCGGCAAACAGTGTACAAAATAGAAATCTAATGGGACTGGAATAGATAAATGTCCAAAGTGAGATTTCTTTTTTTAATGGTAAAGATTAGGATTAGTCTGACAGAGAACGGGAATAGCTTAAAATGTTTGGTAAAATTGTACTTTAGCAACTTCTGACTGTCTTGGAAAGGGGTTAGGTTAGGAAAATGAAACTTTCTGGGCTGGGTCTACAAGCTAAAATATGTCCTGGGAAGGTATTTTGAAGTACCTACCTCAACTCCTTCTCCCTCTAGAGGGTCCCTGACCTTTGATGAGCTTTAAAATTTGTAAATAGCTCTTCTGCTTAAATGAAGTACAACAAAATTGTTTTCAGCTTCACAACTTTGCTCAATCCCAATTTATCAGGTTTTAAAGATATGCAAATACATATCATAAATTTTTGAAATAAAACATTGACATGGCTTAAAATTCTGCTCAAATAACTATTGCATTTTCAGAGCTAAAGCCAGAGAAAAAGAAATTGATAACTGAAAATTAAGGTAAAATGTTGTTTTGTCAAAATTTCAATGGTATAGACCTGTCATGTAGGCAAATTTAAGGACCCTCTAGAGAGAAGAGGAGTAGAGGTAGGTGCTTCAAAATACCTTCCTGGGACATACTTTGGTAAATTCTTACCAAGTCATATTATTGACCAACAAATAAAGTGAATAGGTCAATACCACTTGATGCTTTTTTTTATGCTCTTTCCAAATATAACAATCATTTTTGTCAGAAATGAATTTTACCCCCCCCCCCCTATATACCAATTCAGGATATATATTTGCACATTAGGGGGGTGGGGGTAAAGTTTAAACTTACCTGCCATTTACATCAGAAATAAAATTCCCCCCCCCCCCTAATGTGCAAATATATAGGCTACCCTGAATTGGTGTATAGGGGTGGGGGTAAAATTCATTTCTGACAAAAATGATTATTATATTTGGAAAGAGCATAAAAAATGGCATTGAGTAGTATATTCACTTTATCCATAAGTCAATAATATGATTTGGTAAAAATTTACCCATACTTTAGCTTGTAGACCCATCCCTGAAAGTTTCATATTCCTAACCTAACCCTATTCCAAGATAGCTAAAAGTAGCTAAAGTAGAATTTTACCAAATTTTTGGTAAAATTTTAGTTTAGTAAATTCTTGTCATCCTAGAAAGTTACTGAGTTAGGGGAATGAAACTTCCTGGGCCTAAAACATACCCTAGGAATGTGTGGTCAAGCTACTTTGTCTAGCCTACTCTTCTCTTATTTCCAGGGCTTAGAAGATTGTATACAGGTCTAGGTAAAAGTCTAGGGCAGCAGCTCTCCAGAAAGGAGACATGCTAGTAAAAGAGAAAAACTTTTAGCCTAGATTGATATGCTAATGTTATTTTTATGGTCTTGTTCACTTTTTGTAATCTGTCCCAGCCCTTTTCCAATGGTCTCTAGGCTAAACAAGAAACAAACCCCAAGAAATGATAGAATTCTTACTTTACAATGTGCAGCAAGTATTGATGAATTGTATTTCCTTGTTTTTTTTTCTATTCTTATCTGTTTTTAATCAGCTGTAATCAATTGCAGGCTAAATTATATTTATTAAAATTTATAGTATAAATATATTTAAACAACTCAAATTGCTTGATGTTAATAAATCAGTTGGGCCAGATAAGTTACATCCACATCTTCTGAAAGTGGTTGCTGAGACCATTGGCAAGCCACTCACCTAATTATTCAAAGTTTTCCACTTAACCAAGCAAGTACCAACAGTATTTGACACCCCTTTGTTCAAAAAGGGAAATATAGCCAAAGCAGGAAATTACCATCCCAAATATTACTTCTGTTGTGGCTAAAATCCTAGAAAGAGTGATGGATGACTCTGTCATGAAGCATATCAAATGTAATAGGATACTATTGCCCAGTCAATATGGATTTTAGTGAACAGAATGTTCAGATAGAAAAGAAACAAGCTTTTATCTACAATCAAATTTTCATCCTGAATCCAAATGTGACATTCATTTCTGTCACAAATTTTAATTTTTAGCCTTTCACAGACCCTCAAAGATGGTACCTTTTTCTACTCTCAATTTTATTCCTGTCAATTCAATTCATGGGTAAACCAGTTTTGAAAAGATTTACACTAACATAGGTATATGAGCTGTAGGGTGAACTTGGGTAAGTCCGGCCCTTTATTGAGTTTTTTTCAGCTTAATCTGGTCCCAAGATTGTTTTGGAGTTTCTGCCACAATAAAAACTATTTGATGTTGCTCTTGATCATACTAGTAATATTCTGCACAATCCAGAAAGTCCCCAAGTTTTGTTGTTTCCATGAGTTGCTACACCAAAGTAACCCATCTCAGGGAGGCAGAACTTACCCCGAGTCTGGGGGTAAATCCGGCACCTCCCAGGTAAATCTTATGTAAGTAGAGATAAAAATTATTTCACACTAAGACATGATAGAGGGTCCCTCTATGTACAGGAAAACCATACAAACCAAAAACTCTCGTTAATGGTTTGTATGTGCCACAGCAGAACATCAGCTTTCTGCTTATCATGGGGTAACTCCGACAGTGCTGGTTTTACCCTGTACATAGGAGAAGTCTCTGAGAAAGGTATTTTTTCAAATTGTTTATTGTAAATATGAAAAAGGTAATGACATACTTCAAATAATAGGATAAAAAAAAGCAGTTTCAATTAGTATCAGAGAGATTCAGAGAAAGCAAACTTTTGATCACTTGCAGGCACTAATGTGCTTCTTGTACAGGCTGATGATGTGCCGAATTGGGAATGGTGGTAGAGTGAAGGGACCAGCTCCAGAGAGCCTCAATGGTCCGGCAAAGATGTAGTTTTCTTCGACTTCGTCAATGTCATCTTTTTTCGGCCAATCGTATGAATAGTCGGCTAGGCTCAGGCAGCAAAGATATTTTATACGAACAAGATTTTCATCGGAAAATCAAGCACCCTTCCGATATACCAGCCTTGTTGATCTCGTTTGGTATCGTATGCTACAGCATAGTACTCATTTAGCTGTATGTTTAGCTTCTTTTCCTCCTCCTCTTGATGCTCACTGCCAACAGTATCACGGATATCCATTTCATCAGTTGAGGAACCCGATGAGACATCAATGTCAGAGTCTTCACTGGAAAGATCATCTTTCTTTTTCTTTTTCAGTTTTGGCTTGAGCGTGTTCTTTTTTACTTTCCCTTTTTTGTTCTCTAGCTTTTCTTTTTTCTCTTTTCTCTTTGTTCAAGCACTCTCAAAGCCTCTGCAGATGTGATTACTTCAGCTTCCTGGGCAACTCTCTGCCTACCGGATGTCCCGGATGCTGAGGCATCAAGAGAAGGGCGACGTACTGAGTCCAAGAGAAGTTCTTCAAAGGATTTGTCATGCGTATGATTCTTCTTCGGACTAACCAACACCGAAATGGTAATCTGTTCAGTTGCAGTATTCACCCTGGTAGTCACTCTTGTTAAATTCTGAGTCTCCTATTTCTTACTCTCAACATATTGTTTGAACTTGGCTGGATCAAACTTCGCGTTGTCAACCACGTCGCGGTTGATACGCGCTGGAATAGCGGAATCGTAAATTCCTGTCGCTTGAAATGATTTTTGAATCAGTGAAGGAGTTAAGTAAGTCTCCCAGATCTGACATAAAATTTTCACAAGGCCTGGTCGTGACAAGACGTCACCTGGGTGTGCTCGTTGCCAGTTCACGAGCTTCTGCTCATAGGATGATTTCAGCCCTTTGAAAATAACCCTGTCAAGGGGCTGCAGAACATGGGATGCATGGGCTGGCAACTTGAGGATGGTAACGTTCTTCTCTGAAGCGAGCTTTGCAAGAGCCAAGGATAAATGGGAGCCATGGCCATCAAGAATAAGAAGTGCTTTTTCTTTCACCTGAGGCAGGAAAACATCTCTAAACCAGTTATAGAAAAGGTCCGCAGTCATCCATCCTTTCTTAGTAGCTGAATAACATGCATCTGGATGGTCCTGAACGGGTAGCCATGAACTCCAAGTGTTTTTTCCCGAGAAGACTACCAGTGGTGGCAGCTTCTCACCTGATGCATTAACACATGCGAGCACAGTTGTGTTATCACGTCCATTGCCACCAGTTCGCCGCGTTGCTGGGGATCCTTTCGCGCCAGCGATTTTAAGGCTACCAGGATCGCGACAAAACGAAGTTTCGTCCAAGTTGAACCAACATTCTGGTTTGTCTAAGATGTCAAGCTCTTCTGCTGTTTTTTGTAGCAGGTCATGAAATCCTAGAATGATAAAAGGATCTGCTTGTTGCACAGCCCTCAGGTTTTCAAGACGCTCAGGTTTCTTAAGAGAGATGTTGTTTCTTTTCTTAAACCCAAACCACCAGTCCTCACCTGGCCGGTTGTTTGTGAAACGAGTACTGATTTTGTTCATGCTGACATGTTTTTGCACTTTGTCTAGGAACTGTTGTTTGGTAAGCCCCATGCCCCACTTTTCCATGACCTTCAGCAAATTTGCCATACTCTGCACAACATCAGGAGGTAGGTCCAGAGCTCTCCCGAGAGTAACAGCAGGCGATTCGCGGAAAGTCCTTTGCTTCTTCGTCTGATCCATTAGTGTTGTCCTCGGTATGTTGTAAAATTTCGCAGCTTTTTTTAAAGACATTTGACATGATAGAACTTCATCTTTGGCTTGTTTAAGCTGTTCAGCAGTATATCGTCCTCCTGCCCCCTTGTTGGTTTTTCGGTTGTACTTGCGTGGCATCTGGAAAAAATGCAGGTTTATAGTAACAATAGTAAAGCGTAGCTATTGTACCTAAGAAACGACAAGCCATATTGACAAATTCAAGCTTATAGCGCGTCCAGACTATCCGTTTTCTGGAAAAATGGGACGAAAATTGGAAGCAGGAAAAGCTGTCCAGACTTAACGTTTTTTTTTTAAAATATCTGTACAAGTTTATCAGATATCCTCATCAAGGTTTTTTATTAGCCAAAACCTACAGAAAACAATTTTAGAGCCTCAGTTAGACAATTTACCTTTTTTTTGTTCTAAACCACGTTAAAAAAACCAATTTTTATTTTCCACTTATGGCCTCGTTGGGGAGGGGAAATCTCTTGAAGATGGGGAGCAACAATTTCCTCTCATGAGAAAATTGTTGGCGTTTGCATCCTGAGAAAAACATCAGAAATTGTGTTTATTCCCTACGGGTACTCGTGAATTATGCTATATTGTTACTGATTGACAAAGTTTAGAAAAAATTCATATCAATCACAGGCAGTATTTTGGTGTTTTCGACCCCAACCCCCTTCGCACTCAAATATATTCCCCTAAACGTGTCTACCATGCATTTGTTTTTCTGTTAGAACCAAAAATCCGATGTTATCTAGTGTTTCATTGGAAAGCAATCCGACGATACTAGGTTTAATATTAACTTGGCACAATGCGATTCTTCAATGTCTAATTACTTTCAGCTTTGACAGATTTAGCTGTTAATAATAGTATTGATTTTCATGGGTGTAGCGAGGGGGGCAGCTGCCCTCCCCCCTCTAGACCTTCAAATTTACATTAGATATGGCTGAAAAAGCAGATGGTTTGGAAAAAGCAGTTGATAAAACTCCATCACACTATCGACTTGGGTCAAGACAGTGAATAAACTAAACTAAAAAAGATTCGTATATATCATTTTCATGTCTGTAAACCTTTATTATTGGAAAAAAAACATAATAAACAACTGGAAAATGTAAGAAAATTACATAAAAAGTGAAAAATATGAAAGCAAAATCTTATGCAAAAAATTAAGACACTCAAATCTGAAAAAAGTATTTTCGATCAAATTAAAATCAAAAAAGGAATTTATTCAAGGTTTTCTCATAACGTTAAGTATATTTTTGGCATAATCCTTCTTTTTCCAGTTTCATTTTTCAGTTGATATCGCTCCTTTTCGTCAAGATCTTGGGATCAAGGAATAGTTGACAAATACAATTCACTGAGATCTAGGCTAGAACTGCAAAAGACTAGCCAATCGTATACACGGGGTAAGTCCGGCCCCCCGTGTCGGAATTTACCCTGTACGGGGCAAGTCCGACATGCCGGAGTTACCCCGAACGGGGGTTTTTCTGGGGTAAGTCCGACACCCCTTGTATCTCCTGACTGGCTTGAGGATAAAATACTAATAAATTACAGTAAATACTTCAACTATCCTATTAACTCATCAGCTATTTACAATCATTCCATCCTCTCTTTAGTTTTCCGCACTATCAGTTAAAAATTACTACCCACCTCGTGGCCAGCAAAGATGCCCTCCTCGAAATTTCAAAATTTCGTCACCACAAGAGGGGTTAAAAATGGCGGCAATACTGAACACTGTTGTCAAGTACCAAGCCAAAGGAAGAAAATGAAGTACAGAACCACAGATTTCTGTCTTCCCAAAATAAGCTAATTTCTGTCTTTCAGATTCAGATTTCTGTCTTTCCAAAATAAGCTAAATGATGAAATTACAAGTTTCACCCAAAGTTCATGCATTTCTAAGACAACAGTTGACACACATGCTGAAGCATTGACATCTTTACTAATAAATACAGCTAATCATGCTATCCCCAGGACAACACCTAAGCACACATTCCCTAAACAAATTCCTAAAGCATGGTGGACAAATGAGTGCCTAAATAAATGGAGGATAAAAAAGGCAGCTAGGACAGAATTCATAAAAAAACCAACACCTACTACATATTTAAAAAAATTACAAGCAGAATCTAATCTAAAAAGGACTATAATAGATGCTAAATATAAATACTGGAATAATTTTGCAAATAATCTCTCCAGAGAAACAAATGAGCCAATTATACATAAAGTCATAAGCCACATATGTGGGAAAAAGACTTCTCCCAACCCACTCCTGTATGAGCTTATACATAATAATACCCATTATGACAATGATAATGAAAAGGCTAACCTATTTGCAACTCTTTTTGTTAATAAGCTAACATCAAATAATCAAAGCAAGCTGTCCACAATTCCTATGAACCCTAGTTACCAACCACGCCCAGGATCCGAGTACATAACTAATCCATTTTCAATTCAGGAATTGAATAATGCAATACATCATATTAGGTCCAAAACTAGCAGTAGCTATGACAATATACACCCTACATGGATAAAGAATCTCACACCTTCATACAAACAAGAACTGCTAAATTGTTATAATCACGCTTGGGCATCTTCTAGGTTCCCCAATATATGGAAATGTTCGTCCCTCCTACCAATCCTAAAGAAAAATAAACCAAAAGATAACCCTGAGTCTTATAGGCCCATAATGATTACACCTGTGATGGGGAAAATAATGGAGAAAATGATTTATCACAGACTCCTCTGGTTTGTTGAGAAAAATAACATGATCCCACACACTCAAACTGGATTCAGGAAATACCACTCCTCAACAGATGCTTTCATTTTGCTAACAAATGCAATAAATGAATCTTTCTCAAAAATAATATCCTAGTGGCAGCTTTCCTAGATTTTGAAGGAGCTTATGACAATGTGAACCACCAAATCCTTCTAAATAAACTTGCAAACCTTGGAGTACCTCCTAAGCTAGTATCCTTTATTAAATCCTTCATAGAAGTGCGAAGTTTCATTGTTTGTGTTGGTTCAGCCTCTTCACCCCAAAAGACAATATCCAAAGGCCTACCTCAGGGAGCAGTCCTCAGTTGCCTCCTTTTTGCCCTATATCTCTGGGACATGAACCTACCCCACACGAATCTACAATATGCTGATGATCTGGTGCTATGGTCATCTGGCAACACCTTTCAGATAGCACAGTCAAATCTGCAAAAGTCACTTTTCCAGTTTGAAAAATTCTCTCAACATTCAGATTTACCCATTGCACCCACCAAGTCAAAAATAATCCAATTTCACCGGAAGCGAAACCATGTTAATGCAAAACTAACTCTAAATAAAACAACTATTCCAGAAGATAATAATATTAATTACCTAGGTCTCATGCTTGACCAAAAACTTAATTTCCACCTCCACATTTCAAACACAATAAAAAAATGTTATAGAAAAGCAAATATACTAAAAAGACTTCTTTCCACACCCTGGGGTTGTAAGGAGAAAACCTTACTCCAGTTTTATAAATCACATATAAGACCCCATATTGACTATGGGCTCATTGTCTATGGTGCATGTGCAAAGACCCAGATGCAAAAAATTGAAACAACACAAAATGATATAATACGTCTCATATTTGGTCTTAGGAAACCCACAAGCACCAAGTTTCTGCTTATGGAGAGTGGATTAACAACAATAAGGGAGAGACGTAGCTTTCTCTTGATAAAACATCTTACAAAAATTGAATCAAATAGCTCACACACATTACATAATTGGTTAAGAAATCCAGCCATGTATAGAGGTATTGCAGATGAGTATGCCAATATTCAAAAGAAGTTCCCTGTACCAGCAAAGTCTATTGCACCTACTTTCCCCCAATCCCCTCCATGGAATTGGTCATCTCCCATAATAAATACTGAATTTTCAAAATGGAATAAAGATTTAACCCCCATTGCTTTTGTCCAGAAAAAATTTGCAGAACTTAATACAATTACCTATAAAAATCACTTCCAAATATTTGTTGATGGGTCAAAAATGGATGAGAAGGTTGCAAGTGGTGTTTTCCTTCCTCACCTGAAAATTGCAATGGGCGAGAGATTATTTAATAATTTATCTATAATGTCTGCTGAGTTAAATGCCATAATCATGGCATTAGAACACCTTAAGCAAAACCAACCTTTGATTGAAAATTCGAATAATATTATCATCTATTGCGACTCCTTATCAAGCCTTGAGTTGCTGGCCTCAGCTCCTCAATATAAGTTGGACATTGACACTTATCATTGTCTCAGTATTATTGATAATCTTGCTTCAAGTGGCATAAAAACTTACTTTCAGTACATTCCTAGCCACTCTGGCATAAGTGGTAATCATCAGGTTGATGAAATAGCAAAAAATGCTATAAATATTGACCAGCCAAGTGGGAGACCAATCCCAATTAGAGATATTTACCGATGGAGGCTATCAGATATTAATTTTAATAAGATTAATCCTATCCTTTCCCCTTTCCCAATAAGTATCTTTCTAAAATTTATCATAGAATTCGTTCTGGAACAAATGGACTAAATTTCCTTGCATTCTCATATAAGCTTTCTAATTCAAGTGGCTCAATTCCCCTGTCCCCTCTTTGCAGGCATTGTAATATGAATAATGAAACAATTGACCATTGCCTATTTGAATGTAATATGCTGACGTCTGCACAACATACCTTGCTTTGTAAACTGTTAAAATACTTCAAACACCACAAAATCCCACTATCAGCCAAGAGCCTAGCCAACTATACCTGCACACAGAGCATAGAAATCGACATCTATCATCTTATATTTGAACTCCTAGAGTCAAAAGATCTGCTGAAAGATATCTGAATATATCTAATAAATATGAGGCAATCAAGCCAGTAGCTCTGTAGCCCACAGAGTGAAGCAAAAGGAAAAGGGCTAAATAGTTTTACTGAAAAGCCCGCCTGCTGTTAAATAGAAGAAGAAGAATTCACTGAATCAGATAAGAGGGGGGTGACGGAGTTACCCCGGTGTCGGACTTACCCAAGTTCACCCTATCTAAAGTAAGAGAGAAGGGTATCATTTTTGAGGGTCTGTAAAGGGTTAAAAATTAAAATTGCAACAGAAATGAACATTATATTTGAATTCAAGATGGAATTCTGATTATAAAGGTGAGTTTGTTCCTTGGCTATCTGAATACTCTGTTAACATACATGTTCACATGGATTTCAAGTAGGAAGGTCAGTGCAAACAACTTTGCTAGAGTTTATGATCTAATAACAGACCTGATCAATCATGTGGATTTCCTGTTGCTTGACCTTGCAAAAACATTTGATAAGTATCTATATTTGCATCTGAAAATAAAACAAACTTGTGTGGAAATTAATGTGGACCTTGTGGGTAGGATATCAGCTTTTCTTCCTGATAGAATGGAGAGAGTGAGGCTTTTTACTAATGGGTGAGAATAAATACTCTCTGAGAGATGCAAAGTCACCAGTGGTGTTCTGCAGGGTAGTGTCTTAGGACCTACCCTGTTCAATTTCTATTTAAATGATTTTTTTTTCAACTAGCTACAAAGTGTCTCATGCTCTGTCCTGACTATTCAAAGCTGTTTAGTGCAGTCAACCATGAGTCACTACAACTGGATCTTGGCAGTATCCAAAACTGGGCAACAACATAACACATTAGTTTCAACATTGACAAATGTAGTTTTATACATTTTGGTAAGTCCAACCTAGGTTTAAATTGTACTATTGTCAATCCAACTTTAAATAACATAAAAGAGCTGCAAAGTGTGAATGAAGAAGATCTTGGTATTATTGCTGACAACCTGCATAAATTCCACTCACAGTGCAAGAAGACTGTGCCTCATACAAACTCTGTTCTTGGCGTCTTGAAGAGAGCTATTTCCAGTGGATTCCCTTATGTTTTTGTGAAGCTGCACAAGGCTCTTGTCAGGCCATTGCTTGACTTTGAAATGTGCATAGCATCATTAGGGGACAGGGGTGGCATACGGCTTTTGAAAGGTGTGCAAAGGAGAGCTACAAAGGTTCCAAGAAAGATGAAAAACAAGTTTTATGATAAAAATTTGAAGGGATTGAAAATATACACACTGGTAAACCGATGATAAAGAGCTGATATGCTTATGACCTATAAGGTAACTTCACAAGAAACCCTCTCAATTCACTTGTCAACTTTCAAAAATATTGGTACTGATAAGAGGGGACATTCAAAGAAGCTGATTAAGCCATTAGTCAGGACTCAACACCATCAACAGTTTTTCTTCTGCTGTGTAGTCAACCATTGAAATTTTCTCTCGTATATAGCAGTCTCAGCACCCATTGATGAAGCTTTCAAGAAGTTACTGGATGTTGAGTGGAATGTTGTTCCCTGGAAGCACCAGTGGGATGCATCTGATGTAGAGCAATTCACAGGTCAAGAAGGACCTAAATTTGCTCCAAATAGCAAATTAAGGTAATTATTATCTTGTTTTTCTTACATTGCCTAGGGCTATGTGAGACCATTAGAGGAGGGCTGGGGATGAATTGTCGAAAAACAAACAATAAAATGAAAATAAAATTAGTAATCTCAAAGAGTCTCTTTGTTCTAGCATGTCTCCTTCTGAAGAGCTGCTATAAAAGACCTTTACCAAGGTCTATAGGCTCCCTATCTGAATTTTACCAAAAATATTTTACCTTAATTTTTTATTTTTCAGTCTCTTTTTCTTTGACTTTAGTTTTTAAAAATACAATGCCTATTATTCCAGTAAAATCTTTAGCCATAACAGGTTTTTTTCCCCTGAATTTAAGATGAAGGTTTATGGATCTTTAAAACCTTTAAAGCCTTCTTTGAACAGAAGATCCATTTAGCAAGGTTTCACTTTTATAACACTAGGATTATAGGTGGTCATCGAGGTGAATGCCCTTTTGAGTTACAAGGAGTGGAGGTAGGGCCTTCCCAGGGGATTTTTAATGTTCTGAATGCATTCCTGAAAGTTTCATTCACCTAGCTCAACTACTTTCCAAGATAACAAAAAGCCCATAAACTAGAATTTTATCAAGCCTTGAATGTTACATAGACCTAAATCACATGTTTGTACACCTCTTTAAAATCTGACAAAAAAAAATTATTAACCTTAATTTTGGTTATTTGTCTCTTTTCAATTGGCTTTTCTTTAATATTGAAAATGTAATTCTTGTTGGGCCAATTTCAATAGGATTTAAAGTCATGTCAACGCTTTTGTTTCTAAATTTAAATAATTGATATACAAGTCCTTATACCCTATAAATAGGAATTATGCAAAGGTTTTCAGCTTAAAATATTTTCCTTGTGCCTCATTTGAGCAGAAGATCTATTTCTCAAGGCTTTGCTTTTATAACCAACACTATATACAAAATGGGCTGTGTATTTATCCATCTGGTGGAAGGAGGAGTAAGTGAAGCAATGTACTTTTAGGAATGAGGTGAATAAATATTTATTTTTCTTTTAAATGATTTTCTGAATTTTTAAGGGCTTCCTTCAAAGGGTCTTTGGGTCTTAATTATTACCAAATACACTGTTAGATTTGTCATTAGATATTGTTTACTGGTACAATGATCCAGGGTCATTACTAGCCAAAATGTTGGGAGGGGGGCAAGGGATTTTACTGACTGGCTGGTCATTTTTACCAACTGTTTTTTGTCAATAGTTAGTATACTATCCTTTTCAAATACAATACATAAAATCACTGCATGAGTCGGTAAAACTGGTGCATATACCAACCAAGATTCAGATTTTAGTACATATTATTTCACTGTTTTAATGCTCTTTATTTAACCAAATGGAAAATTGTGGCACCATCTGTAAACTCGCAGCAGGAGTTGGTAAAACTGCTGTTTTTACCAACCAAGTTCAAGCTTTCTGTAGTTGACATGTCGGTATATCAAGTGACCAAAACATTAGGGGGTGGGGCGTCCCCCTCCCCCCCCCCCATACGTGATGGCCCTGCAATGATCATTACTGTTGCTGTCACATACAAACCCCCCCCCCCCTCAATAGGGTCAGATAAAGGCTTAGTCTATATAAAAAAAAGTTTACCAGTTTCTTGGGTTTGCCATTATCCTTATTATATATTTCTCATCAAAAGTTGGTTCATAATGCCAAATAAGTTTAAAGCTAATGTGTTTGAACCGTCCTCCCCCCCCCCAGCAAACTTTAGTTTTTAGCCTAGTGGCCTAGCTCCATTTCTCCTATGAAGTTAGTTGAATTGTTCTGATACTAAAAACTTCCCATAGCTATAACCAGGTACATCTTCAGGATTCTATCTTGAAGTGGTATATATCTAGGAGCAGAACAGGAATTCATGGAACATAGACAGACCCTACAGAAAACATATTATTTTGAAATAAACTTGAAGAAGGAAGAAAAATTGACAAATTATATAATAGTGACCTTTTTTTTGTGTATAATTCTTTGTGATTGAAAAAAGTAGCATAATTCAACATTCATTTTTGGGCATTATAATAGCAAAAAACAGCACGAATTTCAAAATCTGGTGAGCTACTTTCTTTAATGTCCCCATTATATGTTGTTGATCCAATATTAACAATCCAATTGTAAATATTGGTAAATTGGTTATATAAGAAAGTGATTATTATGGAAGTTAAGCTTGTTGTATATAAAAAAAGCCACAATGTGACTGAACTTGAGAATCTTCTTTTTTTTTTTTTTTTTTTATGTTGTTTCACCAGGATGGAAATCAGAGGGGGGGTTGCATCCAAAAACCAAGCTTCCATCATCAGCGTTGAAATTAGACCCCGGCGCCGCGCCGATGAGGGAAGACCGGCGGCGGCGGGGCCAAAAACAGCGCACCACGCCGCGCCGCCGGTAAGATGTCGGCGGCGCGCCGCCAGTAAGATGTTGGCGGCGCGCCGCCGGCGTGAGCAATGTTGACCGCAAACATTAATGTTTTAATCAGTTTTCTCAAATCACAGCTTAAATTTTCAACAAATTCGAGCCTATTCATGAGTTCAAAAATTCACAAGTCGCTGGCTGGAAACTGGTCTTCTTTGTTATTCATCAAGAGAATTTTTGTCAACTTTCCAACTTTTTGGCATCCCTGTTTTCAATAAAAAAGAAATCAAGGTACTATCACTTAAATATAATAACTCCCTATGCCCCCCCCCCTTCTGGATACTATCTTGATAGGATACCGTCTCTGTTTTAAATAAATAAATAAAAAATAACTTATTGGCACCCCTGCTTTCAAAAAAAAATCGAGGTATTATCATTTAAATATGATAGCTCACTACCCCCCCCCCCCCTCTGGATACCACCTTGATAAAATGCCGCCTCTACTTTAAATTAAAAAAAATAACTTTTTGGGATCCCTGCTTTCAATAAAAAAAAATTCGATATATTATCATTTAAATGTAATACCCCCCCCTACCCCCCCCTCTGGTTACCACCTTGATAGGATACTGTCTCAGCTTTCATTAGGAAAATAAGTTACTTAATAATTAACGAGGTCACTGTATGGTTCAAACAAACACGCAAAATACCGTTAAACAGCTTAGTGTTCCTGGAAAAAATTGAGGGTATGAGTAAAGGGGTACAAAGACAACAACAAAAATGTCGAAATTATTCAGATATACCTCAAATTATTGGAAAACTGAGTCATAGATTCGCCGTGGCATTCAATAAGATCCAAAGAATCTAATTAAAAGGGAGCACACACAAAAGCCAAATTATGCCAGTAGTCTATGAGAAATCGCAAAATACCCAAGCAAATGAAAAAGTCTTAACAGGGGGCCCTGGGTCTATCAAAATATTTCAATGGTTTCCCAGGGAATTTGATATCATTTTCTTCTGTCTCCACTTTAAATGAAAAAAATAATTATCTTTTTGATATCCCTGCTTTCAATAAACAAAAATGAGGTATTATCATTTAAAAATGATAGCCCCCTACCCCCCCCCTATATGCAATAATTTACAATTTATTTATGAATCATATTTTTGGGATAACTTCCGGTTCTATCTTTAATTCCCCAACCTTGTACAAAACTTAGTCTATAGCTAAATTTTGTCTCAATAGAAGGTTTTTTCTTGGGGGGGGGGGGGGTAAAAGTTTCAGAAAGAAGATTGTATTTTCTATCAGGCGTTCAATAATTGAGTATTAAACATTAAGATAATCTTATCTAAAAACAGCAAAAAAAATCTGTAAACTTACAATTCAGCTGTCGAAACAATCTGTCGGCTGTCAATTTCAAAATCCAACTGAAGGCTGAAGCTGTATTCTAGTGAATTCGTTCTATAATACTATTCAGCTTGAAAATAAAATTCTTGACTACGAACGATGTTAGAAATAGCGATTGGGAAACTACATTCGAAATGATTTAAACTCATTTCATAAAGACGATACTGTTTTTGTCAACATATGAAGAATTGTGTATATTGCAATATTTGCAATTGCATATTGCATCTGTTTGGTTTTTATGCAAAGTAACAAAAGAGACAAAAATTAATGAACAACAGAGTAGTGAAGAATTATGGTATGCAAAGTAATATTTGGCAGGGAAAGTCACTGGTGATAAATCGCTAGGGGTAGCACCGTAATTGCGTGATTTTCGGGGAACCAAATTTTTTTTCGGGGTGACGCATAGATTTTCGGGGAAATACCCGAAAATTTGGGGATAGCGCAAGCCCTGCTTGATTTCTAATCAGGAAAATCGAAATACTAAACCACACGAGAAGGAAAAGCTCCGACTTTGCGGATGACGCAATAAAGAATTGCCGCAAAATTAATTTAAAGTCGACCGAACGCCGCCGTCTCTGTCGGCGGCGGCGTGCCTGCGGCACGCCGGCGGCGTTACGACACTTCGGCGGCGTTCGTCCGGGCCTCTCGTCGGCGGCGTTCGGTCGATCCGCCGGCGCGGCGCCGGGGTCTAGTTGAAATAGTTCAAAAATCTGTTTAAGTATCCTCGTATTACAAACGTTTAGTTGAAACCACTGCTCAGTTTGTTGTAATGTTGTCTGACAACACCATGGACACAAGCTTGGCACACACTTTCTTCATCACTAGATTTTTAGTAACAATTCAAAACGCAGCAGTAGATAACAAGGTCAGATCATTGGCAACCATCTGAATACTCAATTGATAGTCAAAGTCCAACTGTCAAACACATAACCCATTGTTGCTGGTTTTGCAAGATGATGGCTGCTCAGAGTATTGTTTGTTGTGAGCTTCCTCCTGGCCATCCTTAAAGGCCTTAGATCATCTCAAAATTTGTGAGTAGGACAGATAAGAGTCCCAGTAAGCCGCATAAATCATTTTGTTTGTCTCTTCAAGAGACTTTTCCAGTTTAGCACAAAACTTAATTGCATTCAACTTTTTTTTCCTGTGACATGGTTGGCATTGTTGAGGTTCACAATAACTGACATCTAGGCACTTCTACATTTTGAAAAGCACTAAGACTACTTTCATTGCAAAGCTTAGTATCTCATGCGCCTATTCCAAGTGGTCTGATCACACTCCTGCCAATAGGGATAATGCAGGAAATTTAATTGCATTACTTCTGGAATGATCCCTGTACACTTTGGAACCAGGTTTCTGAGCAATCTCAAAGTGGTAACAACCTGTAATATACGAAAAAGTAATATATACTTTTATAATATTCATTCCATCATTCCTTGGAATTAGGCTACAGATAGAGGCTGGAAATCATTCCAATGGTATAATTAGGGCAAACATACATTGTAATGGAGAAATCAGGTTGAAAAAAAAATATCCATCATTTGATGATCTTTCAAGATATAATAATTACAACAGTTTGTATAGAAATACCTTCCAAGTCAGCTAGAATGCAGTTGAAAAAGTGATTATTGTGTTTAGAAATTGAATATGCCCATTCAATTTGGGAATAAAAAGGTGCATTTCTTTGTTTTCTATCCCGTTTTGGCATAACAATGTTATTTTAGCTAATGTAGCCCGGATTTTATTCAAAAGATTTCATTCTTGTAACTCTACTAATTTCGTAGATAGTATAAACCCCATTGTCTCGAATCTTTCCGTTGTTACTTAATACCCACTCCCTCTGCAGGGCAGTGTTTTCTTTAGCTGGCTGAAAAGGTGGTAATTAAGATTGTTTATTGCTCTTTAGTGGATTTGTTCTGTCTTTCCTACAACAACTTAGCAAGGTTGTAGATCTGATTCATTATCAACAGTGTGAGATGGTGATTAAGGACAATTTCAACTTAAACCTGATTGATGGTTCTTCCTCTTCACTGGATTTGTTTTTCTATTATTTCTTTCAGTTGGAATCCTTCCTATGATGTCTATACCCTCAAGAGTCACCAAATCGACTGTGACTGTTTTCAAACTGACAGCATTTTCTTCCATTTCCCTTCGTCATAATTTAGTGTTAGTTTGCGATATTTTGGACAACTTTCCTATCGTATCAATTCTTGTTCAATTTCAATTCTCTCGTTTTCCTAGTAAATTCTAATTATTATTATTTTTAAGTTTTCAAGCTGTAAAAAATATTTTGAAAATGTATGGAAAATTGTTGTTTCAGTACTTAAACTAGACTCACGTTCTGATCCTCTTTCTTGTAGTTTGGTCATTGATGGTGAGATTGTGACAGGAACAGAGGATGTTCAGGAAAATTTGGCATCTTATTTTGCAAATATTGAGAAAAATACAGTTTTTTCTGTGAATGTTGGTGTCTCTGAGTCTTATTAAAAATCTTACCTAGGCCCTACTTGCTTGAAATTCATGGTGCTACAGTCTGTTATTGATTCTGAAGTAGCTAAAATTGTTACATCGCTGAAAGGTACGTCTTCATCAGGTCCAGATCAGACACCAATATAGGTCTTCAAACTTATTTTACTGTGTATTTTGTTCCAATTAACAAAGTTGATAAGTTTATCTTTTGAATCTGGGGTGTTTTCAGATGCTATTAAATGTGCTATAGTTATAGTTCTTTACAAAGGAGGCCATTGGAATAACCTGTCTAACTACGACCTATCTCACTCTTGTTGGTTTTAAGCAAAGCGATTGAAAAAGCCATGTTATCATGCCTCCTTAAGCTTTCTTTAGGCTAAAGATTTTTCCATGATTTCCAGTTTGGATTTCAGCCTAAACATTCTACTGAACACACATGTGTTTCTTTACTTGATTTTATCCACTGTGCTTTTGATTCTGGTCTGATTCTGGCAGTTTTGTTTTTAGATGTTTGAAAGGGTTATGATTGTCTGACCCATCATATTCTTCTTGGAAAACTTACTCTGGCTTATGGTCAAATGCTCATTCTTGGTTCTTCTTATTTCTGTTGGGACGCGTTATCGCAATTGGTGAATATTTTCATAATACTTACCTGCTCTACCTCTCACTTCTCTCCTTTTTCTATATCAATCTCAGCGCTCACTGAAAGCCATGAAACTTTGGCATATAAAATAAGTTTTTCAGGCTTCGATAATTCTCCCTCCAGTCACAGAAACATCCACTCCACATACCCTCCTTTATAATAGCAGATACATTATTACACACCATTGTACATAACTTTATGAAGCCGGAAATGAATTAACTCTGTTAAATGAAGATTTAAAATAATCGTTTATTGTTACCATCTTTTTTTTTGTTGTTGTGTTTGTATTTATGACCAGTTGTACTACAAGGCTTTATGGATGACTTATTTTTGATGGTCCTATTTCACTAGCCGGTTTTTTCTTTAGTCTGGATCCCCTTGACCAAGGAACTACAGGTGTAACTTTCAACCCATGTGAAAAAATGGTCCATTTGCGTAGCTCTTTGAAGCAGAAAGTTTTTTCAATTTTTCTTAGTATTGGATTTCTTGTGGCCCAAAAACTATTAAGTTTCAAGCTGATGGGAAGTTCTTACCAGCCCTTTTTGGGGCTTGTACCCCCAAATACTATGGGTTTTATTAATTGGCCTCAGTACCTATGGTTTTAAGTTTCAGTCTGTTCAGAAAACGAGTTGCTTTTGTCGTTTTTGGGGCCCAGTTTTCTCGAAAAATGGTTATTTTTTCTTCTTTTTTTATGAAGTGGGGTCTCAGGGATTTACTAATTTGTGCACCACTTTTGGGAGCTAAGTTTTTTTTTCTAAAATTACATTGGGGCCCAGCTGGCCCGAGTGCATAAGAATATAAGTTCAAGCTGATCAGAAAAACGTAGTTTTTTTTATCTTTTTGTTTGAAGGGGGGTGGGGCTCGTACTTCTAAACTGTTTTTTTAGTGTAATAATTTCCCCTTGACCCAGGAACTTACAAATGAAAGTCACACTTTATTTTAAAAAAATGGGCTGTATTTTGGGCTCTAGTTTTAGGCAAACTGATATTTTAATTTTTTCATAAATTTTATAAATTGACCGAAGGACTTGCAGATAAACAAATCAATCTGACCCCATAAAAGTTTTGACCTATTCCCTTGGGGCCGGGCCCCAACCGGTTTTTTAGAGCCTTTTGGCAAGATGTGTATGCTAAAAGGTTTAGATCACCTGACATTGGGGTCTAAAAAGGCCAAACAATTTGTTTTCTTAATGGCTTGAAACTTACATCCATAAGTTACAGGGCTAGGGAATCTCCAATATATAAGAAAGTTAGGATGGGGACATGGGCTCCCCAAAAATAGTTCTATGAAATGGCTCCATTTCTTTTATAAAACATCGGTTTGAAGCTTATATCCCCAAGTCGCTAAGCCAATAAGACCCTTATGAGAAAAAGGTTGCCCAAAAATACTGTAAAAAATAGACAAATAAGCTTTTTTCAAATGCCTCAAAATCTAAATCCTCGAGTCCCTGCTTCCCAGGGCTAAGTGAACGCCAATTTACAGATATATTTTTTTGGTTGGGGCACAAGCCCCCCAGCCGAAAAATATGTGAAGAATCTTTATTTTTCACTAACTTAGAAACATGTATCTGCAAATTCCAGAGACAAAGGGGGCTCATTGCAGAAGAATTTTTTTCAAAATGTTCGCTCCCCCTATAATGAGGCTAAGAAAAATTTAAAATGTTTTTTGTTTTTTTTCGAATGGCTCGAAAGTTTAATTCATGAGCTACTGTGTGAAGGACACCCTAATAAACAAATATTTAAAGTCCGAAAGTTGGACCAAAGCACATTTTTTTGGTTTGCTTGAAACTTTTATCTGAAAATCCTTAGGTCCAGGAGAATCCAATGCACAAAAAAAAAAAAAAAAAAAAAAATGGTATGACAAAAAAGGGGCTTAACCTTTATCTGAAGATACTTGGGCCAACGGACCCTAATCCACAAAATAAAAGAAAAAATCGAAAATAATGTTTGGCATGCCTGGGAACAAAGCCCCAGAAAGAGACTAAACTTTATTTTACTCGATGGTTTGAAACTAAATCAATAAATTCCAGGGCCAAAGAGACCCTAAGGGATAAAAAAATAGTTTATTAGTTTTAGTGCATTGGGTCCTAAAATTGGCCAAAATACATTTTTACTTGCTTGAAATATATCGCTGTAAGTCCTTGGAACCCTGGTGCACAATGAAAATGAACACAAAATATTAGTTTGCCTAATAAAAAGCCAAAATTTTGGTTGTAATTTGTTTCAGGTTCTCTCTGGATTGCTTTGGCTTTCTTTGTACTCAACTTGCACAAAAACATTTTTTATTAACATACTATAAATCTTCTTTTAACTGTTGAAAATGTTTTATTACTAAACAACAAATTTTTTGGGCAATTACCTTTAGAGTTCTGTGAACATACTCTATTGTTATTGTGTCACCTAAGACATGGCGTACTTGCACACATATTCAGAGATTGGCTAGAAAGACAAACCCCCTCCCCACTACTTCCCACCCTTAAAAATAATTGCCTGAATTGAAATTAATATTTTCTCTTAGTCAGTGACAAAATCTTGTTTTCTACTTGCCTGATGGAACTAATATTCGTTTTTAGTCTGTAACTCACTGCTTAAAGTAGCCAATCTGCTTGATTGTACTTGAGACTATTAGTATCTTTTTGGTATTTAATTAGCTTGGAATAGGGGTTATCTACCATTCTAATTCAGAAATCAGTGTTCCGGCGGGCAAGTCTTCTGAATTATTTTTAAATTACCTCTTTACAAATCAGATGTTCATAACAAGTTCTGTTTCAGCCGCTTCGCTTATGTGTTTAAATAATAAATCCCATTTCAGCCTGTGTATACCGTGCTTATGACCAAGTATTACAAAAACAAGAATAAAGAAATTATATGCATTGCCATATCATTGTTTTCCCAGGCAAAAAATAACAAAAAATTACAGTATTATCTTTTTGAGGATTCTGAGAATATTTTTTTGAGAACAAGTCCTTACACACTTTGCTTATGTGTTTAAATAATAAATCCTATTTCAGCCTGTGTATACCATGCTTATGACCAAGTAT